>CM057349.1:345104682-345773453 GCA_030015575.1 Agapanthus africanus
AAACTTGTATTACTTGATAGTTTACTGGACCAGTTGTTCATTTCGACCTTAGAGTCGCGCTTGTATTATTATGGTATCTGGTGGTTTTATTTTCTTTTGAGTTTTGAGTCTCGCCCTTTGGCGTTGTATACTATTGTGCATTGATGTGGTTGTTTCCGCCTTTTGGCGTAGAGCTAGCTCCCGTTTGGGGATGCTTTTTATTGTTTGTATATATATTATTCTTGTTTGTACTCGTTTGGGGCCAGTTTTTACAAAGGAGACTCTGCCGAAATTTTTGAGAAAATTGGATGTTGCTTTTAAACTTGTTTTCTACATGTTTTCCTTTACTTCTTCTTCTTTTTATGGTTTAGATTTCTGGGCTTCGGCTTACTTAGGTTACGTTGCGCCTCTAAACTCTTCGTAATCTAAGTGCCGGTCACGTTCCGTACTTTCGGGCCGTGACAGTGACATTTTAGGGTGGTAGCTAAAAATTTGCTTTCCATAGTGTCGAATTTCTTGTGTAAAGTTGAAATTTCAGCTCTAACTCCAACGGTAACATCCGATTGGTTATTGCCACCCCTAAACGATTGACTCTCCCACTGTAAAGATTTTTCGGCGAAATCTTCTAAGTATTTCCAAGCTTCCCCATCGTCTTTGGTCATAAAATTGCCTTGACACATGTTTTCAAGGCTCTGTTTAGTGGTAGGGTTAATGCCCTCATATATGATTCGGCACAGTTCCCATCTAGGGATTCCATGATGTGGACATTGAACCAACAAATCCTTGAAGCGGTCAAGACATTTTGAAAATGGTTCATTTGGAAGCTGGGTGAATTGATTTATTTCGCTACGGACTCGAGCTGTCTTGTGATTAGGGTAGAATTTCTTAAAGAATGCTGCAACGAATTCTTCCCAATTCGTAATGGAATGTGCGGTAGTGTTATACAGCCACTTCTCGGCTATATCGCACAAAGTAAATGGAAGAAGACGTAGACGCATAGCATCCACAGAAAGTTGTGAAGTACCCATCATTGCTCATACATTTTCAAATTTGGTGATAAAGACATATGCGTCTTCAGACTCGAGACCGTGATATTTGGGTAGAAGGTTGATGTATTGGGGTTTAATCTCAAAATTATCCTCGTTGGCTGGTGGAATGGATAAGCAGGTCAAAAGAGGACCTCGCATAGGATAGCACCTCTCTTGGAGAGAGATGCGGGGTGGATTCTGCTCACCTACGAACGGCGGCAGATTAGTGGTAAAGAAGTTCGATGGAGAAGGATCCATCGATGTGGGTGTGGTGCTGGGTAAAGAAGAAGTAAATGTAGAAATACCGACTTCGGAGTCGATCGGGGGAACGCAGACTAAACGGGCACTAGAATCCCGTGTCCAGCCTATCTTGCACTAAAAAGGGTTTAGTACAAGTGGCAGCGTGAATATAATTAGGGGAAATGAATAGATGTGGTGTTTGTTTTGAAAAATATACGGATTTTTGAAAAAATGATGCAAATCACAACAAATGCAACAAGCAACCCTAATTCTAATGCTCACCTAGTTCAAGGCTCTAGACCGCTCCTAACTGCCAAAAGACAAGTCGCGGGATAAATCCTCCACTGCCTCTTTGTCTCTCCTGTGGCCAGGTAAGTGCCAGGTAAGTGAGAGGTTCTCCACTACGTAAGTAGTGGGCCTAATTAAGTAACCACTTGCCTTAGACACACTTGCCTTAGACACCACAAAAGAAACACGGATAAGCAATGAATTACCCACGGCCTTCTTCTGTCCTAAGTGAGCGCGACGGTCCTTAGAGTCATGTCTAGATTTTTTTTAGTTAATGAGGGTAATGCGGATGCAAGTTTGTGATTTTTGGGGCTTAGGAAGGGTAATGAACTCCCTACCTAATCTGAATTTGGCCGTGCCCCTTAATTTCCATATTAATATGCAAACAACCAAGAAATCAAAAACACGCACAATTTTTTATTGCTTTTTGCGGCGCTGCAAATTTTTGCAAAGAAACCCGCAGAAAATTGTTAATTGGAGCAGACAGAGGAGAAGATAAGAAAGTTAGGATTTCACAGAGAAAGTTTCATGCAGCGATGAGCCAAGGCCGCCGCGATTCCGCCGCGGGAGCACGCTTAGGCCGCGGTTCCGCGGTCTGGTAGCAAGATACCTGCACAAAAATTCTTGCAGCAGATCCTGTTCAATTCCTCAGCTCTCTGGAATATTCCAAATATTTCTCCAATTGCACAGAAGACTCCAGATTTCCTTGCAACAAATCACAACGAATCGTTTAGTGTTTGCGCGAATTTTGATCTCAAAATTATAATGGAATAAACTCTTCAACTCAAATTTCAAAAAACGAATGAATTAGCGCACTATCCCCGGCAATGGCGCCATTTGATTGAATCGATTTTCCGGTGTGTATGTTAGAAAGTGTATAGAAATCACAACCAAAAATATTTTGACCGCAATCAATAACGGTATCGATTTGTAGCGCGTTAGTAAGTGTGGATCGTCCACAGGAAAAGTGTAATCCGTTCGTATTTCGAATTAGATGAATCGAAAATTTAAAGAAAAGAAAAGAAAGAACAATTCAATTCAAGATTTGTAAAATGAATTCAAGAATCATCTAGATCTAATCTAAAATCAAGAAAACATTAAAATCAAGAATCAAGAATTGAGAGAATTCCAATCGATTTAAGTTTCAAGAATTGAAGTGAAGCTCGTAGGAGTCGATTAAATCCATAGACATGACGAAGACTAGCGATTATGTTTTCTTATCCATTAATGAATTGATGCTAGATCGATGACGATTTATCGAGATTTAAGGATCTTGCGAAGAAACTAGGGTTTCCTCATTTCATCCTTTGTCCTTTCGATGAATCTCATTCATAAGCTAGCTTCTAGTAAATCAAATAATCAATCATTGATCTCTAGTTCCGAGCGAAAATAATCAAGAAAGCATTTCGCATCGAAACTAGATCGTCGATCATTCGATTTCAAGAATTTACAATCATTATAGGACTTAAGAATCGTATCAAGATTTGTCAACATCATCATCTATTGATTCTTTCGACTCCTCCACGAGCGGAGTTTTACTCAAGCATTATCACAAAGAACACATTCAAGAATCTAGATTGAATCATAATACTTGAATTGAAAAGATAAGCAAGATATAGAATTATCACCTTTATTTATCAACAATTTCGTTACAAATCTCTCAAAATCTACAAGAGTAAGGAACTTGATCGTTGATTTTGGCTTCACTCGGCTCCTTGAGTCACGGATCTCCTTGGATCACTTGCTCCGATGAAGTCGGCGTCGCTTTCTAAAGGATCGAAGGCTTCTTACTTTGATTGAACTCGAAGATCTTGAACTTTGGATTTTTGATTGGATTAGGGTTAGGGTTTTGAGGCACAAGTTGTGTCACTCAACTTGTGGGTGGAAGAGATGATGAACTAATGAACTCTCAACAACCCTCCAACAACCTTGAGAGTGAGGTCTTAGGGTTCCTTTTATAGCTTTCCACTATCTTTAGCTTCCTTTAGAAGCTAGGTTTAGGTTAGCTTCCCTTGTAAGCTTGGTAGTTAGGAGGAAGGTTCTAGAGTTAGTTAGTTAGGGTTAGCTTCCTTTGTAAGCTTGGAGGTTAGGGAGAAGCTTCTAGGGTTAGTTTGTTAAGTAGCTTGCTTTGGAAGCTTGGAAGTTTATCTTGAACAAGGAGCTTGCTGATCTGGCAGAAGACTCTGGAGAATTCTGGAAATTGTCATAGCTTGATGAGGTGTAGGACTTGATAGAAGAATACTGGAGCTGAGCAGAGATGATGATGTGGCAATATGGCCGTGGATCCGCGGCGCGTGCCTGCTCCGGCCGCGGATCCGCGGTCACGTGAGGGCTTCAGTGGATGAATTTTCCAGTGCTGCTTCCTTATAACTTTATGGTATTTTTCTGATATGTTGAATTTTATATTTCTTTCTGTATCAATGCCAGATCAGAAATCTTAGACTTGGCGCATCTTTTATCAGCACTTTGACAATTTTGGCTCGGTTACTGGAATTTCCTGCACAGATCTTTGAAACAAGTGTTGCGCTATACAAGGATGATGCGATGCCATGATAAACACTCAATTTCCCTCGAAATGTCAGTTTTAAGGTATAACACAAGTAATTCGGTATTTTACGGGTGTTTTGCTATTATGTGTTATACTTAACCTGAATACCTTTAGATGAATGCAAATAATTGGGAAATTGACGTGTTAAAAATACATTATTTTCGACTGATCAATAAGCTGTGCTAAACTTCAATCGAATCCCCAAACTTTCCTGTGAGCTCCTCCAGAAGTGTGATAAAAAACGGGTGTCACGGTCGGACACGATGCTCACCGGTACTCCATGCAATTTTTTTACAATCTCCTGCATGTACCGTTCAGCCAAACCTTCCGTTGATTGACCAACTCGAAATGGTATGACATGAGCTTCCTTGGTCAATCGATCAACAATCACCCAAACTGCATTGTTGCCTTTTGGACTCCGCGGTAAGGCCGTCACGAAATCCATGGTTATATGTTCCCACTTTCACTGAGGACTCGGAAGTGGTTGCAATAAATCAGCAACCCTTTGATGTTCAGCCTTAACTTGTTGACACACCAAGCACTTCGCTACAAAGCGGGCAATCTCCCGTTTCATGCCTTCCCACCACAAATGCTGTCGTAGATCTCGGTACATCTTCGCACCTCCTGGATGTACGGAATATGCGGAACTGTGTGCCTCCTCCATAACTTCTTCGCGAATATCTCCTTTTGGCACACATAAACGACTACCATAACGCAACGAACCATCTTCATGAATCAACAAGTCCGTTCGAAGTCCAGCTTCAACCTGTTCTCGAAACTTTTGCAATCTCGGGTCCTGTAGCTGCGCTGCTTTAATATTCTAGATCAACGACGACTGTACTTGCAGATGCATTAACTGTCCCGAAGAATGCGGTAGCACGATCTCCAAATCGAATCTTCGAAAGTTTTCAATAAGTTCCTTCTGTGCAGTCAACATCTGAATTGCTGGCAACCGACTAAGCGCATCCGGCACAACATTAACTTTTCCCGGATGGTATTTAAGATCAAGATCGTAGTCAGCCATCAGCTCCAGCCATCTACGCTGCTCATATTAAGCTCTTTCTGTGTGAACACATACTTCAGGCTTTTATGATCAGTGAATACTCCGAATCTTTCGCCCAATAAGTAGTGTCTCCAAATCTTCAAAGCGAAAATCACAGCTGCTAGCTCCAAGTCATGAGTTGGGTAATTCTTCTCATGGGTCTTCAACTGTCTTGATGCGTAAGCTATAACCTTCCCATGCTGCATCAAAACACACCCCAATCCTTTTCCAGATGCATCGCTGTGAATCACCAATCCTCCGGAACTGTCTGGTACGGTCAAAATAGGAGCGGTTATCAATCTCTGCTTCAACACCTCAAAAGCTGACACACACCTATCCGTTCACACAAATGGTACTTCCTTGCGTGTAAGCTCGGTCAAGGCTCAGCCAAACGAGCGAGATTCTCCACGAACCTTCTGTAATATCCGGCAAGTCCAAGAAAGCTTCTGATCTCTGCAATGTTCTTCAGAATCAGCCAATCTCGAACTGCTGCAATCTTTTCGGGATCAGCGGCGATCCCATCTCCGGACACGACATGCCCCAAACTTCACTTCTTCAAGCCAAAACTCGCACATCCTCCTTGTGCCATCTTTCTTTTTGACTAGAAGAACTGGAGCTCCCCAAGGTGAGTTACTGCTGTGAATCCAACCCTTCTCAAGTAATTCAGTAATCTGCTTCTCGACTTCTTCCAACTCCACTGATGCCATCGGATAGTACGCCTTTGAGATTGGCGCTACACCAGGAACAAGATCAATCGCGAACTCCACATCTCGTTTTGGCGGTAAACCCGAGATGTCCTCGAACACGTCCATGAAATCTCGAACTACAGCTGGCGCTTCAACTTCTATCGACGTAAGAACATTATTTGTCGGCCTAGCCCTACACTCGACTGGTCCGACAGAACTGCTAACTCCAAAACAACCTCTGGATGTCCGGGAATCTGGAAATTCGATTTCCTTGCTCTACAATAAATGTGAGCGTGGAAAGTGCCGAGAAAAATCCATTCCCAAGATAACTTCATAACTACCGGTATTAATCATCGAGAAAATCTGCGAATAACTCCCGTCCGCAAATAGCTACAGAACAATCCTTACACCCTTTATTAGTTATGGTTTTCCCATTCCCAGTGTGTATGTCCTAATAACTAGACAGGGTCATGCAAGTAATCGAGTGTGTAGTGTTAAACATGGATGACATAAACCAATGGGATGCACTAGAATTGAATAACGCTAATGCGGGAAAACTGTGAACAAGTAAGATACCTGGAACAACTTCTCCTGAAGCCTTGGCTTCCTCGGCCGTCAGGGTAAATGCTCGAGCTTGATTGGGTCCCTGAGTCAACTGCTTCTGCTTCTGAAACGGTTTCTGCGGTGGTCTCTGAGCATCATCTTTCGTGCGAAGCTTTGACGGACAAGCGTCAGTGGTATGATCAGTTGATCCACAAATAAGACAAAGTCCAAGTCTCATTCGACAATCTCTCCAGAAATGACTCGGTCGTTGGCAGTAATCGCACAACACCCTTCCCTTTTGCTTAGGCAAAACTGGCCTCCGAACATCTGCTTTCTATCGAAGCTTCGACAGACAAGCATTGATAGTGTGATCTGCCGATCCACAAATTAAACAGAGTCCAAGCTTCCTTCGACACTTCCTTTGTATATGTCCAGGTAAATGGAAAAAGTCACATATCACGCTCCTTTTCTGATCAGCAATGACTATTTTCTTCATTGGTGCTATGCCCCGTCGGTTCACCGGAATACCTCTATGTATGGGCATTTGGTTTGGTGTGGACGCCGGCTTCTGCTCGGTCTGCTGCTTGTGGTCATCTAGCAAGTCACGAATTACTCCAAGCAAAGTGGCGTCATCCGTACGCCTCGGGTACGATCGTAGATTTCTGGCTTCTATGATCCTGCAACCAAGACACCAAAAAGGATTAGTATGATAAACAAGATTCAAAACTTGCAATGAATGATGATCATGAATCAAGGATATGAACTAGAACTCCAAGTTACTTAAATAGAGTACCGCAGTGTAACCATGCCGCGGTACATAGTTACAATCACATAACTCCACTCAAGTCACCCAAATTCTAGAGATAAACAATAGGGGACCAAAGTTTCAGGTCGAGATGCAAAGAAGTTTGCATAACGTCAAGGTAAGGATCAGGAGGAAGTTAAGATTCAAAAATGGCAAGATGGCAAAGTAGCAGGACATGTTCCTAATCTCGAGTATTCTGATTCGTGTATTGGGTCCAATACCCAACTACAAAGAATCAAACCCGTTTAACCTAGATCGTATGGCTCTGATACCAAACAAACCCTGTCACGCCCCGCTTCCCAGAGTAAGCTAAGATAGGCACGTGACAGAGCCAACCATGCTACCTGTGGTTAGGAAATATCTCTCCACAGTCACATTACGGCTGTAGAGATATCAAGAACAATAATAAACTATCTAACACATGTCCATAAGCCAGAAATAACGAGTCAAGAATAAAATAATGCGGAAGCAAAAGATCCAATACAAGAATAAACTGGAATGTACGTCCCATAATGCGGGCTCACATCAGGAATGAAAATACTGAAAGGAAAAATAAACTAACTAATAACAAGTCCTCACTGCTCGGCCTGATCACTGAAAAACTCCTGCTCGGCCTGCAGCAAAGGTAAAGAATCTGGGCCATGCAAAACCCAGACGTCAGTGCGTCGTAATATCAAGCAATAATATATCAAGGGGTAGAAAGTCATGCAAGTATGAGTATGAACGGTAAAACAGGTATAAGAGTAACATAAGTTAGGACAGTGAAGGGTAAGGCACAGGTGATGTGCAGTGAGTAATCTAAACTGGTATATTGGGTTAACTACTTTCAAGTCTTTGAAATCAATTTGATGAATCATCGATGTAACTCAATAGTATCCCGTGCATGCCCGGGACCACGGTCAAAGACTCTCGGGCTAAATCCGAGACGTGCCGCAAGACAGTAAAAGGTAGTATATAACGACGAATGATGTCAGCAGCATCATCCCGGGGCTGGCCTAGCCCATAAGACTGATCAGTAAAGGCATCGAACTGTCGAGTTACAAGTCAGGTTTCATCATTGATTTCCCCATGCCCCCAAGTTATGTGTTCAAGTCAGGTATTGATAAATCTGGAGCTAATGCCAACACAGGATCAAGCAAGTACAGGTTTGTCTAAATAGACAACAGGATATGTCCGTAGGGACAACAGGTCAAGATTGTCGGCATTAGTAACAAGATCAGGTAATGGGTCAAGCTATGGTACATCAGGTCATGTCAGGTAGTGTACATGGATCAAATCATGTCAAGTAGTGCATATGTATCAAGTCGTGTCAAGTAGTAATGTATTAAGTCATGTCAGGGGGTGCACAAATATCACATGGGTGCTCATAATCAAACCGTAATAAGCATGGGTACACAAAAACAAGTATGGAGCACTAATATAACAATAAAATGGAATAATGTGATATGGTATGCAAATAGATATAAGTTCAAAGATATGGATGCACAATTATCGATTAGGGTTACAATTATAGTTCCAATACTAATTAGGATGCAATTTATTAAACATGGAATATTAATTTCACAGTATTATGTATTAAAGTGATCTATGTATGCAATATATATATATATTAGACGAAATGGATGCAAATAGGTATCCGAAAGGTTATAAACTATAAAATGGTACTATGGGATGTACAAATAAGCACTATGTGATATAAATATTGATATGGATGCAGTATAATGTAATCTAGTATGCAACAAGATAAGTTTTCATGATCTAGATCTAAAATGATGTAAACGAATGCAAACGGAACATCGAAACGTTATAAAATGAAACATGGAATACAAGATTTAAACTACAGGTATTAAATAAACATATAACGAAAACGACTGGTTTAGGCAAATTGGGGGACTGAGTTAAATAGCATGTAGCAAGATTAACTTGCCTAGACGGATCAAGAAATGGGTGTGTACGGAACGTCTCACGTCGGCGAAATGTCGCGACGCGCGCACGGTACACGGAACGGTTCCAAACAACGCACAAAGGTGATCACACAAGTCAGGTACGACGTCTGGATCGTCGGGATTATCGACGTCACGTCCGGCTCCGGCGAACAACTGTAGACGGAGAACAGTTTATAAAGAAAGAAAGAAAGGAAAGAAAAGAAGAAAGAAATAAAGAAAAGGGAAAAGAGAAGGAAGGAGTGGCTCACTGTGGTGCAGAGAGGAGTCGTGAGGGTGATGACGAGGTCGACGGAGCTCCGGCGAGGAGGTTTGGTGTTTAGGGTTTCGGTTAGGGTTTGGGTTTGCTGGGGTTTTCTTGGTGTAGGGATGTGTAGGGATCTGTGAAGGGGAGAAGACAGAGGAGAGAGGGGAGAGGAGAGAAGAGGAAGGAGATGGTGATGGCGAGGGATGATCGGCGGCGAAGGAAAGATGGTGGTGATGGGTTCTGTGGGGTGCTGTGGGCGTGCAGGGTACTGCGGAAGGAGAAAGAAGAAGAGGGAAAGAGATGATAGAGATGAGAGGGAGGTCGAGGGAAGAGAGGCGATGAAGCTAGGGTTAGGGTTTCGAGGAGAAAGGCTCGGCGACGATGGGTTAACGAGGAGGGAGAGAGAGAGAGCTCGGGTTATAAAGGAGAGAAGAAAGAAATATGAAGGAGGGAGGTAACGGGATCCGAGGGGAGGTGACCACATTCGAGATACGCACAGTAATCGCGAGATGTGAGAGAGAGTGTGTGTGAGAGGAGAGAGAAAGAGAGAGACAGTCACGAGGGAGAGAAAGAAAGAGAAGAAGAAAGAGAAAAGAGAGAGAGATTCGAGTGGTGGGCCAGCGACGGAAAGAGAGCGATTTAATTGGCTCGGTAATGGTGGGGCCCAGAGGAAGAAAGAGAGAGCTGGAGGAAGAGAGATCTGGGTTGTTATTAGGATTAAGATTTAAAATTTTAAAAAGATTTTAGTTTGTTAGAATGAGTTAGGATTTTAGTTTGATATTATATTTAGTTAGGCTGTCGTATTAATTTAAATATATTATAATTATTAAAATTTTAATTTTGGCGGGATACAAAAATATTCCAAAAACACGCCCGGGTCGGGTCGAATACAATGTAAAATGTAAAATACCATTCGCACCCAAAATATGATAAATCAAGAAAATACCACAGATAAGTAAATACGAGAACTGGAAATGGTATAATTGAACTAGGCTGATACACATTCTAACTAACCCTAACATAGAATCGTATACTGGAAAAAGCGACGAAAAGAAATGCAAACAACTTTGCAACTAAAGTGAACAGATAATACAACCTTTATAGACCGGTCCTTCACTTCATTAGCTCCATGTAGTAGTCCCTTCGCTGGGATCATGAACTCGCGGACTCTAGAGAGGCTCCCATGAAGAAATGAGCAAGCTTGTATCGAAGTCTTCAAGGCCGAAGATGATCTATGTCGAGGAGACACTAATCTAAGCTATCTCTTCACTAATTATGGAATTAGTGAAGCAAACACTCTATACTAAATGGAAAGTAGTAGAGAATGATGAAGTAGGAAGTTGGCTCACTTTAGATTTGATTTTCTCACTATTTTTCTCACATCTCCATTGAAGCTAGAAAGCCTTTGAGGAAGAAGAAGAAGAAGAAAACTCTCATGGAATTAACCAAGTGCATAATGGCAACCCAAGGTGAGTTAGTATCATATACTAACCTTTGTAGAGAGTTAACCATGGCTAGGTTTAATGTTTGGGTTAATAAATATCTTAGGCAAAACAAAACATGTGGACTTAGTCACTGCAAATCCAAGCTTCTCAAAGCTTCTTTCCATGACAAAATGCCACCATTTTGAATTACCAAAATAAATAAAAACCCTCCATTATTCATAGCATAGTGTAAGTCATACACACACCCAAGTTGCATGTATCATCAAGCATGACACAAAATAATGTACACTTGCATATATCACATATATACAATGTGCACAAAGAAGTGAGGAAAGAAATCATAAGTGAGCAAGTATTAGTTAATGTAACTTAATATATCAAATATATAATTGTACATTAAATTATTAAATCAACACTTGATTTAATAATCCGGCTATATCACATATAACTAACAAATATCAAATGTAACAACTTATCGAATCAACACTTGATCCGATAACCCGGCTATATCCCATATAACCGACCGATGTCATATATCGCGAGAATATAATATGGTATCACATACCGTATTAATCTTAGTCCTGCACATATCACATATGTGCTTCTACTCCATTTCGCTTGAGCCAGAAAACCTCTGTGTAGGACTCTAAAGACTCGTCAATACACCGGCAGTAAGTGATGATCATTGTTCAGTTGAAAATATTGTGCATTTGATATGATATTTTCCTTACTATTTTTATATAATAAAAGGTGTTTATTATAAATATGACACATATGAGGGTTTATCCGTAAAAATACTATTTTCATGTGTTTATATAATATAATTAACATTATGAAGGAAAATGTAAGCATATAATATCTATGTAATATTTGGTCCATTTAAATATACTTACCTTATTAAATATCTTTGACCAATTCTCTTAAAACTATAATATCATGTCAAATGGTTAAGATAATATCTTAATAAAAACAAATTCTACTAACATTATTTATTGAGATAATTGAGCAGAAATTATATCAGGACTGGAATCAAGGAAATCCGAGTTATCGAGATCAAATCTGCCGAAATCTTAAAGTAAATCGAAGAAATCAATTCTGGCAGAGACTTAGAGAAGATTTTCAGATTCCAGATATCAAAATAGTCTACATGTGTCACCAGAAGAGGCCACAAGATTTTTAACGCAACGAACCCCATAACCCACCGCGGATCCGCGGCCAAACCCACAAAATGGCCGCGATTCCGTCGCAATATTGAGGAGTTAGGGCTCTGGATTTTCTGGTTGGGATCCTAACAACTTGTTACCATATTAGAAAACTAGGGTTCTGGCTCTGTGGCTATAAATAAGGACCGAGAGCCTCTTCGAAAAATCATCAAACCGACGCGATCACAAAGTCCACGACGGCTCAAGAATCCTGGTTTATCATCGACAGTTCATCTACCTCCTTAAGAAGAGATCGAGAAGCAAACTAGGGTTTTGTAATCATTTTCTAAAGGAACAAAAGTGTACTTGATCTTGTTGATTAATAAAGATAGTTTTATTCTATTGCATTTTATTTTCTTCATGATTTCTATCTTTTCTTTTCCCAACATGCGCGAGTAATTCTCCACTTGTTAGGGTTCGTAGGATTAGGGTAGATTAATGGATGATGAAGATCCTTACACTCTTTTTATGTCCTATAAAGTTTAAAAACTTTACCAAAAGAAACATTAACATCCTAATCGGGTGCGCTACCAATTCATTGGGAGCCACGACCGTGATTAGAGATTAGATTAACGATTATTTTGGTAAAGGCTAAATATGAATGGAGATCCAAGTCAAGGTTGGGGTTAAGAGTGGGAACCTTATTCCCTCCAGAAACCCTAATCTACATGCATCACTGTCAACTTAGTTTTAAATCTATTAAAGGATAAGAGGAGTAATCTTTAATTAATCATCCATAACTACTAAATCTTAACGAACCCTACAAGCCCCCTTCTAATATAAAACCTACATCAGTAGTTAATCTAGATCTATATCCTATATCCGTGTTTGACGTGGATCTAGAATCTACAACCATTCTCTACTATTCATTATTCTTCCTCCTTTCCTAATCAACATGCCTAAAGTAAGATTAAAAGATTCAACGTTTCCTTGAGGACGACCCATACTCATCTCGGTCTAGCTATATGCGACACCGTTATTGATTGCGGTTACTACACAACTCTAAAATATCAACCAATCAATCATATCAAACACCCAAAAGCCGCAAGTGGTATGCTAAACGTAATGGTCACCCGGTTATTAAACGATCAGAAGATCAATAAGCAAGCCTACTCATACTCCTGCGAATCCAGTCAGTAACACTATCGTACAGTCCGGTCTCTTCATCTGATATGTCGCATATCTCGTCTAGGGGTGGTAAACGTCAGACCCCAGTAACTCGATAAGTCATGCCGATGTGAGGCTCATAACGGGTCGAGAAACTACTGATAACACTTACCAGTATATCTCTGAAGCAGCCCTAGCCAGGGACTTCCTTTTATAGCCAATCGAGCACAGCGCAACATCAACTCCCAATACCGGGAGAGACGAAACCCCTCATATCGCTCATTGCCTCCATGTGATTCGAAACTGTACCCAAAAGCCACCATTTTGCACGTTCTCTTGAACGTGGTAAGGTGGAAATCAAAGCACAGTGGGAATCATACAAGACTCTATGACGATCTCGGGTCTACAGACTAAGTTGTACCAGTGTCACCAGAGAACTGCCATCTGACGTAAGGTATAATACCATCTGGGAGTTCTCGGCGAGTCCGTTCAGTGTACCCAGTCTCCACTGAGCACCCGTACACTATCTCTGATGTCAAACACCAATGGATATGGGATCATCCATCGCCCATCTACATGGGTCGAGAAGCTATACGCTAGTCCACTCTGGTATATCGACTCCCTGTCTCGATACACCCACGACTAGGATCATTTGAAGGATGTACTTACCGACTACCCTGTCTCCACTAGTATGATCTGCATCATAATCCTGATAGTCAAGTACTCATCCTAAGGTCTTTATTAACATGTAACATAGAGACAATCAGTGTACATGTTAAGATAAAAAGCAACCAGATAGCATACTATCATGTCGAGCAAGAAAGTCCTCCCTATATATGTCCAAGCATCTACTACAATATACATCGTATGTACAGTAATGGCCTTTAGGGCATACATATAACTAACACCGTGCACTACGCGACATCTACTCCCAATACCGGGAGAGACGAATCCCTGACGATCCGCTCACTGCCTCCATGTGGCTTGGGGTTGTACCCAACTAAAACCTATTTGCACGACTCCTTTGAGCCATGGCAGGGTAGTAATCAAAGCACAGTGGTAACTCACACGAGACAGATGACGATCTCAGGTCGACAGACTAACCTATACTCATGTCACCTGAGAACTGTTATCTGACAATTGGTACAATACCATCTAGCATGTTCCCGGCTAGTCCGTCCAGTGTAACTCATAACCCAATGAGCACCTGTATACAATCTTTGGTGACTAACTAACACCAATGGCTATGAGACCGGCCATCGCCCCTCGTCAAGATCAAGAAACGTATACACTAGTCTACTCTGGAATATCGATGCACAGTCCTGATATTCCTACGACTAGGGATATTTAAGGATTTGCTTATAGACTACCCGGCCTCACTTATATGATCGTCATCATAACCCAGGTAGTCAAGCGAGAATCCTATGGGCTCTATCAACATGTAATAGTGATCTATAATACCACATAATGCATGTACATGATGATAAACTCAAACCAGATAGCATACTATCATTTCGAGTAAAACTGTTATGCCTGTATAGGTCATCCCTCAATCATCATAATCGCATGCCTGCAATTACAATAATTGCCTTGAAGGCACTATAGCTAACACACACTTGAGCTGACGTTAGTTAGATTACCTTTCAGTGACCTTTGTAGGACACATTGACAATACACTTCATGATCACGATACCTTCATTACACGACTATGCTATACTTGTTTGCTATGATCATGTTACATTTGCATGCTTACATAGTTTCCTTTAATATTTCCATATTATACTTGTTCATACTTCATTCCATCCATATTATATCACATTATACCTTGCATTTCATTTATATACATCACCCATCCTTATTGGAGACTTACCGAGCGAAAGTTTGTTGACCGGCATTCCATCCATCTTTCTTCTTTCTTGGAATGTTTGTCAGATAATCTAGAGATTAAGGAGGTGGAACTGACTTCAGAGGACTACTCACTGTTTGAAGCCCAAATCAATTATTAGTTCATCAGTAGTTATTTCCTTTCATTCGAGTATGCCACTGTTTAGGAATTTTCATTGAACTTTTCTTTTAAGTGATCTTATATCTGTGTAAACTTTGTAAAGTTGAGAATGTAAATATATAAAGTATTAGATTTTACTATCACTTGTTTATTCTTATCAATGTTATACTGTTTACTTTACGCTTAGCGTATTTGTTGCGAGAAAGGACTTTCTCGGAATAAATACGTCGTGAGCTTTCTATGTGTCTACTTCCGTCTTTTTGGGAAGCGAGGCATGACAACCAGCATTATAACTGTAGTAGTCTTTGCCTCCATTTTCATCATTGTTACTGTTATTTTTTAATGTTTTGATATTTGAGAAGTGTTGTAACTTTCAACATAATTGGGGTCTATCTAAATAGACTTAAGCCTACTTAGTGTGGGGGGGTTAATTATATCTTAAACTCACGATATTTAGACTGCTCTCTCAAAGGTAGCTGTGTTAGAGGTCATTTTTATCGCACAACACTTGTAGAGCTAATCTCGTAGAGTACGGTTTTAATGTTTGAGGAGTGTTGTAATTTATATTTGAGAGAGTATATAAGCTTTCAACATAATTGAGGTCCCTCTATATAGACTTGAGCATATTTAGTGGGGGCTCAATTATATCTTAAACTCATGTATCTCTCTTTGTTTTTCCAATGTGGAACTATTAATCCCACATGTCTCAACAGTCGTCATCGTCGTTGCCGCCATTGCTATCACCAATATTCCAATCTTCACCACCATTACTCTTGTCGTCGTTGTTGTGACCAATAACATCTCCTTTACCACCGTCTGAGGTGCCGCTAACACCGTTGCTGCCGCCTCGCCATTATTGTCACTATCATCACAGTCTTTGTTTTCATTGCCTCTGCCCCTACCACTACCGTCACTATCGTTGCTCTCGTAACTACAGCCTCCTTCACCACCCCCACTCCAACTGCACCATCATTATAATTGTCATTGTCCTTACCGTCACTATTTCCTGATTAAAAAATCAGGAATTACCTCAATGAGGTATCACGTGTTCACACGTGGCCAATGGTCACGTGATAACATGTGATGGTTAAAACTTCATCAACAAGAAGCAAAAACAAACTGCTGAAAAATAACTCAATTGAGGGTCACGTGCTCACACGTGACCAAGGGTCACGTGCCAGCACGTGACAGGCTTTGAAAACTTTACAGCTTAAAAGAATTTAATTCTAAAAGTCAGAAAAAATACCTCAACGAGGTGTCACGTGCTCACACGTGACCAATGGTCACGTGTTGACACGTGATGGTTAAAACAAAAACATAAACGAGCTACTGAAAAATAACTCAATTGAGGGTCACGTGCTCACACGTGACCAAGGGTCATGTGCCAGCACGTGACAGGCTTTGAAAGCCTTACAGCTTAAAAGAATTTAATTTAATTCTAAAAGTCAGAAAAAATACCTCAACGAGGTATCATGTGCTCACACGTGACCAATGGTCACGTGTTGACACGTGACGATCAAAACAGACACAAAATAACAAACGGATGAAGGAAATACCTCATTGAGGTGTCACGTGCTCACACGTGACCAATGGTCACGAGTTGACACGTGATGGTTAAACCTGAAGCGTAAGTAAACTCTGAGAAAAGGACTCAATTGGGCGTCACGTGCTCACGCGTGACCAAGGGTCACGTGTCAGCACGTGACTGGCTTTAAAAGCCTCACAGTTTAACAGAATTAAAATTCTGAATTCCTCTAAAATCTTTCCAAATGGGAAAGGAGTAAGGTGAACCGTTGGATTAAAAATTCATGAGTGATTAAATATCACCAATTTATGGAAAAATCTTAGATAAGGAAAGATTTCCCCTAAATCTCACCAGAGATAACAAATAGAATATCTTTGGATTAAACATCCAACGGTGAATAAAATTCACCTAATAATCTAAAAGGCTCGGATTAATGATGAAAACAAATCAAATCTTTCAATGAGAGATTTGCTAAACAAATTGATTCTTTTCCTCCTCCTATAAATAGGAGCCAAGAGAAGAGAAGGGAGGAATTTTTTAGAGAGCAAACTTTGGAGAGAGTTTTGGAATCTTGAAATTTCAGAGAGAAAAGAGAGGAGAATTTAATTCTCTACAAAAGAAAAAACCCTAGGTAAGAAAAGAAAGGGGATCAAAACTTCAATAAAGAGAATTTAATTCTCAATCCAAGAGTTTAACTCTTCTACAAAAAAGAACTTAGTTATTCTTCTGGTTAAAGATCTGCACAGAGCACATCTCCCCATAAGTTGAGAATTTAATTCTCATCGGGTCGAGATCCTGCCATGCAGATCCTAAACTTAGAAGGGGAATTGAGTTTTGAGAATTTAATTCTCCTAAAAGTAAATTTGGGTTTAACCCTATATGAGAATTTAATTCTCCCAAAGTAATAGGAATTTAATTCCTTCAAGATGGATGAAACTAGGGTTTAACCCTAATTGAGAATTTAATTCTCTCAGATTAATAGGAATTTAATTCCTCCAAGACAGAATCAGGGTTTCACCCTATACAAGAATTTAATTCTATTACATATATGGGAATTAATTCCTCTAAAAGAAATTAGGGTTTAACTCTATATAAGAATTTAATTCTTTCACAATAGGAATTTAATTGCTCCAAAGTTATAATTAAGGTTTAACCCTATGGAGAATTTAATTCTCAGAATAAAATAAATAGACTAAAGAGATCTCTGTCCATGAAAAAGAACCAGGGTCACGTGTCCCCACGTGACCCCTGAAAAGATCCCCAGAAATGAGAAGGAAAGAGCTCAGAGGCAACGCCTCACGTGCTCCACGTGACCCCCGAAACACAGAAAAAAAAAAAGCAAAAGAAATAAAGGCCTTGGGCGCTCTCACGTGTTCCCACGTGACCTCTTGGCAGACGCTTTAAATCCTCCTCACGTGCCAGCACGTGATGCTCCAAAATAAAATATAAAAAAATGCTTAACACTTGTTTGCATAACGAAGTAAAAGGATCTGGTCCCACTTCTGGGCGCCCACACGTGACCCCACGTGACCCATTCCTATTTAAGGTTAAACACTAATTCGTGAGCTTTATTCCTAGTGTTTAACACTGATTATCTTTTAGTGTTTAACACTAATTCCAGAACTTATACCCAGTGTTTAACACTGGTGTTTTCTAGTGTGTAACACTAATTTAGGGACTATATTTCCAGTGTTTAACACTGTTACCTTCTAGTGTTTAACACTAACTTGAGAGCTTTAACACTGTTGCTATCTAGTGTTTAACACTAGTTTTAACCAAATTGGTTAATCTTCCAGAGACAAAGCCTCCCATTCAAAATTGAGTAAAAATCAGAGCTTTAATGTCTACTGCTCAATCACAGATAAAAATGTTATCAGAGCCCACAAACTTTTGTTTAGCATTGCTAAATAATGTGGGGCAAAAATCAGACAAATAGACTAATGGTCCAACAAAGGGCCAATATGTCAAACTTAATTTGACTTAGCCCAAATTGGCCATAAGTCCTCAATCCAGACTTAACTGAGCCAATGTGCTCATAATATAATTAATTGGTCTTGGTTCCAAACTGGGCTACAGATCATTTAATCCACCTTGGTTCAAGGGTACATCTCTTCGTCCCTTTGATATTTGTCGTTGTAATCCCTCAACGTCTTCAAAGAGGTGACGGGTCCCAAAAACCATACATTTCGCGGACTGTAGGGTCCTTAAACTCATGGACTATGATGTCCTTAACCTCGACCGTGATGTCTTAAAACTAACAACGGACTGTGGGGTCCTTAAACTCATGGACTATGATGTCCTTAACCTCGACTGCGATATCTTAAAACTAACATTGGACTGTGGAGTCCTTAAATCCACGGACTATGATGTCCTTAACCCCGACCGCGATGTCTTAAAACTAACATTGGACTGTGGAGTCCTTAAATCCATAGACTATGATGTCCTTAACCTCAACCGTGATGTCTTAAAACTAACATTGGACCACCAGGCCCTTAAACTGGTAATCGACCGCAATGTCATTAAACTAAACAATAGAGCCCAATTGCTCTCTTGTCGGATCTAAACGATCCTGTTAAGTCGATCTTAGTCTAAAAATTGGGCTAACGTATCCTTAACAAACGTTTAAGTTGATCTTAGTCTCAAAAGAGACAACGTATCCTTAAACCTAACCCCCAAATCCAAATCTAAGAAGATACGGATTTGGACTAATCCACGCCCTACGGGCGACGACATAAATTAGTCTCCGTATACAATCCACGGGCAACCAAAAACAAAACAAACACACACGACACAAAGTGACCATCTGGAGAAGGAGAAAATGGTTACCGCGATGCGGTAGTGTAATTAACTGCAGGGGCTTGCGCCCGCAGGGAAGAGCGTCCCCACAATCAAAAACCCCTCAAATGAGGGGGAATCTGACGAAGTCTGCTACATCGGTCGCATCCGTTTAAACCTTCGATACATGGTGTCATAAATCAACTTGGCATCTTCGGAGAAGTGGACGGATAGCTCCAATTATCATCTGCCCCCGAATTTCAGACAAGACGTCAGTCTTGAGCCGTCTTTCGGAGGGGAACAGATTCTGGCAAGCCCGGTGGGACCTTTTCCTCTTTCCACTCCACACTTCGTGTGTCGTGTTTGCGAACCAATCGCGGTTTGCTAATGGTTGCCCTTAGGTTTCGAGGTACTAAGATTTGGCGTTTTGCTTGCTGCAGAAAGCAAAGAATCAATGGCGTCCCCTTGTGCAAGATGTTCCAAATGCAACTGCAACCCACGTCCGGCCTCAACTGGGGGCATAGCCTACGGGCCCCAAGCGGCCTCCCTATTAACGATGCCCGTGGAACAGGTCACTCAAGCCACTTCAGGGTTGTTTTTCGGAACCATGCTTCCGCCGACAAGCTTCAGCACCCCAGTGCCCGTACCGGAAGCTCCCAAGAAGTCGGTCTTCGATCGGCTGACAGCTAATGCGGCCTCTCTCAACGGATCGTCTAATTCCAGCGCCTCAGTCTTCGCCAGATTAGGCCAAAGTTCATGTGGACCCATGTTGAAGCCTGTAATCCCAGAAAAGTTTATTCTGAAGAGGATAGCCATCCCTGCACCTGAAGTCGTCAAGGCGACTTCTC
The DNA here is from genome assembly GCA_030015575.1 of Agapanthus africanus. Taxonomy (NCBI): domain Eukaryota; kingdom Viridiplantae; phylum Streptophyta; class Magnoliopsida; order Asparagales; family Amaryllidaceae; genus Agapanthus; species Agapanthus africanus. The sequence goes on from CM057349.1 coordinate 345,124,939, forward strand.
CTGCCAAGGGGTCGGTCTTTACAAGACCGACCGTCCCAACTCCCACTCCCGCTCCTGCTACTGAAAGGATGTCAATCTTTAACAGGCTGACACCAGCAACGGCCCCTCACCTGAACAGGGGGCAAGACAAGGCCATCCCCGTCACCGAGCCAACTCCATCAGCTCTACATGCTCGACGTCGCCACTGGCGCCGGGTAAGAAAGGCCGGGGGCAACTCCCCCTATGGGCTAACTCCACTAGCCCCGACGGCGGAAATTAATGCTGCTGTTCCAACCAGGAACAGCTTCGAGCTGCAGAATAAGGTGCGCAGAATTCGCCCACCGCCGTACTGAAGAGATCTCCTCCTCCGGTGGAGAATATTGCGGTAACAAATCCAGAGCAGTCCCCTCAGCGGCTGTCCTCCAAGATCTACAAGGTCTGGCGGCAGGTCCGAAACTCAGTGGTTGATCAAGATTACCCTCACCGACAAAAAAAGGGCGAAGATTCAATAAGAAGAAAGCCGTCCTGCCAAGCCGCGGAGAGTTATCTGGGTACCCACTGCAACGACCCCCTCAACTTCGACCGCTCATGAGAAGAGAAGGTCAGAGAAGATCCCCGTGCCTGCGAAAAATGTCAAGGGCACCGAGCCTAAACGCCCTAAGTCTGGGGGCATGGTGGTGTATACCGTCTACATGGCATCCGGGAAGGAGGATAGCCGCGCTTCTACGGGCCACCGACCACTCACCCGATCCATCACAAGAGCTCAGGAACAACAGCAGCAGAAGCTTCAGGAGATGCTGACTGCAATGGCTGCACTCACCGGGCCAAAAGAAAGCCCGGAGGCATCATCGGAACAACGTCACGAACACGAGACTGGTGCAGAATTCCTTCGCAGAATGCTCGAAAAGAAGGACAAGGAGGCTGCGGAACAAGCGGCCAATATAAAGCAAATGGCTTTTCTGTTCCAAGACATGGTCGGGATGATGATACAGCAGGACTCTCCAGCTGAAGATCCTCCGATTATCCTCGAAGACGACGAAGGAGAAACATCTAATCCACCTCCAGCTCTTTCAACAGCCAAAGAGGAAACTATCTCCAAAGCTGCCCTGGATGACTATATTTCTCAGCAAATAAGAGTTCACCAGGCAAACGAGGCAGCCGGCCAAGTTGTCAAAACAGGGTGACCGTATCCACGCTGGTATGATCGGATAAAGTACCCGCCGGGCTACACAATCCCGAAATTCCAAGTCTACAAGGGGACAGGCAATCCCCATCAACATGTCGCCCAGTTCAGGGCTCTTTGTGGCAACACTGGCGGCGATGATAAGCTCTTGCTTCGCCAATTCGCCGGCAGCTTATCGGAGACGGCGTTTGAGTGGTACTCCGAGCTTCCAAACGACTCCGTCAAAACTTTTGCAAAGATGGAGTTGTTATTCACACAGCGATTCGCGAGCGCCAGCGAACGCACCCCAATAACGGCGTTGATTAATGCAAGGGTGAAGCAGGCGAAACTTAGGTTCAATATGCAATCCGATGGCGGAACCTGTGGTCGAAGTGCGAACAGCGCATCGAAGAAGCACCAGCGGTGAGCATGTTCGTGGGCACCTGATCAGTCGAAAATATTGTATATTTTTACCGGCAATTTCCTCATCATTTGCATTCAAATAGAAGTGTTCGGTATCCGTATTTCACATATTAGCAAAACTGTCGCAAAATATCAGATTACATGTATTCGACCTTAAAACCGGCATTTCTAGGGAAATTGACTGCATTTCATTACATGGCATATTTTCTATATATCGCAACCCATGTTTCGAAGTCCGTGCAGGAAAAGAGAAGCTTGCTCGACCATTACACCGCTCGTAAACTCACTAAATTCAAATCTGGTACCAATACAAAGGAGTAATTGCAATTCAACATATCAGATGAAGACCCACACTACAGTACAAGACCACACCAAAAGACTCAAAGGCCAAGCCCATCAAGGAGCCGTGGATCCGCGGCAGGGGCTTGCTAAGGCCGCGGATCCGCGGTGGGTTCAGGGAATTGGATCCTCAATTTTAGTGCAAAACTCCTGACTCAGTGGATACAGTTCATAAAAGCATGACATTTTCCAGAAGATTCCAGGGACTTCTACCAGATCAGCAAACACTTTGAGCTTCACTAAATTAGCCTATCATTCTAGAACTTTCCCTAAACCCTAGCTTAAACCCTAAGCTAGCTTCTAACAAACTCTTTCTAGAAACTCTTCAACAAACTTTTGGAGGGAATAGGAAGTTCAAACTAAACCTAGGGTTTGGGAGTTCTATAAATAAGACCCTAGGCTCATTGTAAAATTATTATTCAACCTTGGGAATTATTCATCCAATTAGTGAATCTATCCCCAATCTCTCTCTCTCTCTTCATCTTCTTCTTCCACAAGTCTAGTGACAGGGCTTGTGTGAAACCCTAACCCTAATTCCAACTCTAAAAGCCAAGATCCCGAGTACCCATTAAGCAAGAAGCCCTACAACCTTTAGGAGCGGAGCCGATCTTCAACAGAGCAAGCGATCCGAGCCGATCCACGACTCATGAAGCCGAGCGACGCCCGATCAACAATCTAGATTCTTCTTCTTGTAGTTCTTGAAGCGAATGTAATCAAAATTGTTGAGATAAATAAAGGTGATATTCTTTTATCTTGTTTTCTTTAAATTCCGCATCATGATATCTTTACAATTTGTGAATCTTTTCTGTGTGGTGATGTGTGAATAAAACTCCGCTCGTCGAGGAGTCGAGACGGTTAATAGAATGATGATGTAACATAGCTTTAATCGATTCTTGATTCCTACGATGGTTTGTAAACCCTAGCAAGTTCAAGAACCGACAACCCATTTCGTTACGATACTTTCTTGAATGATATCGCTCGAAATTGGGGAGTTAGGATCGTTTCTTGAAATTGCTAGAGGCTAGAATGTGAATGATATCGACAACAGAACAAGGGATAAGATGAAACCCTAGTTTCACGAGAAAACCCTAACTCTTGTCGATCATCATCGATCTAGTATCAATCCTTCGAAGGATAAGAATACGAAATCTTTAGATTACATCACGTCTTTAGACCCGATCGATTCCTACGAGCCTCTCTTAGATTCTTGACAATTTGATTGGAAATATTATCAAAACACCGATTCTTGATTGTTTATAGTTTCTTGATTCTTGAATATAGAATAGTGACACTTGAATATGAATCATTCTTGAATCATGTTTTCTTTTATCGTTACTTAACTTTTCAATTCAAACATATAAAAGATATAAATGAATCGTGCAATCCCTGTGGACGATCCGCACTCACTCATGAACTACAATTGACACCGTAGTTTGATTGCGGTCAAAATAATTTTTGGTTGTGATTTCTTTACCATTCTTTACAAACACAACGGAAAATCTATCGATCAAAATGGCGCCGTTGCCGGGGATCGCGCGCTAATTCATTTACATTTTTTTGTTTGAAGTGAAAGAATTATTACATTCTACTTCTTGAAATCAAAATTCGTACAAACTCTTATACGTATGTTGTGATTGATTGCAAGGTGATCTGGAGCATTCTGTGCTGTGGAAAAATTTTTTGGAATATAGCAGAGAGCTGAGGGAGCCAAGATAAGCTCCCTGAAGAAATTGTGTACAGTGATCTCACTGTGGGACCGCGTTTCCACGGCGAATACCCACCAAGTGCGGCGGTTCCGCGGCTAGGTTGGGGGTTCTCTGGAAAATTTTGCCTGCAGGTAACTTCTTGCTCTCTCCCCTCTCCCTTTTTAGCTCCAACTAACACTTTTCTGCAGGATTCTTTGCAAATAATCGCTGCGCCGCAAAAGCAAAATTAAATTTGTGCTTGATTTTGATTTCTTGGTTGTTTGCATTCTAATACGGAAATTTAAGGGGCACGGCCAAATCCAAATTAGGTGAGGATTTCATTACCCTTCCTAGGCCCCGAAAATCGCAAAAATTGCATCCGCATTACCCTCATTAACTAAAAGAAATCTAGAGATGACTCTATGGACCGTCGCGCTCAATTAGGACAAGAGAAGGCCGTGGGTAATTCATTGCTTATCCGCGTTTTCTTATGGTGCCTAAGGCGAGTGTGTCTAAGGCTAGTGGTTTTTAATTAGGCCCACTACTTACGTAGTGGAGTACCTTCCCACTTACCTGGCACTTATCCGGCCACAGGGGGACAAAGAGGCAGTGGAGGATTTATCCTGCGACTTGTCTTTTGGCAGTTAGGAGCGGTCTAGAGCCGGACCTAGGTGACCACTAGATTCTAGGGTTGTGTGCTGCATTTGTTTTGTCGCATCATTTTTTCAAAAATCCGTCCCTTTTTCAAAAGCAAACACCGCATTCATTTACCCCTAATTATAAGCCAACGCTGCCACTTGTACTAACCCTTTTTAGTGCAAGATAGGCTGGACACGGGATTCTAGTGCCCGTTTAGTCCGCGTACCTTTTATCGACTCCGAAGTCGATATTTCTCCATTTACCTTTTCTTTACCTACTACCACACCCACACCGATGGATCCGAATCCATCAAACTTCTTTAACCCTAATCTGCCGCCGTCCGTTGGTGCGCAGAATCCTCCCCACATTTCTCTCCAGGAAAGATGTTATCCACATAGAGGTCCTCTTTCGACCTGCTTATCCACACCACCAGCCAATGGGGATAACTTTGAGATTAAGCCCCAGTATATCAATCTTTTACCCAAATTCCACGGACTCGAGACTGAGGACGCTTACGTTTTCATTACCAAATTTGAAAACGTATGCGCAATGATGGGTACGTCACAACTTTCAGTGGATGCTATGCGTCTACGACTTCTCCCATTTACATTGTGCGATGTAGCCGAGAAGTGGCTATATAACACTACCGCACATTCTATTACAAATTGGGGAGAATTCGTCGCTGCATTCCTTAAGAAATTTTACCCAATCCAAAAGACAGCTCGAATCCGTAGCGAACTAAATCAATTTGCCCAGCTCCCCGCTGAACCATTTTCTAAATGCTTTGAACGTTTCAAGGATCTATTGGTTCAATGTCCTCATCACGGCATCCCGAGATGGGAGCTTTGCCGAATCATATATGAGGGCAGTAACCCTAACACTAAACAGAGCCTTGAAAACATGTGTCAAGGTACCTTCATGTCTAAGGATGATGGGGAAGCTTGGCGATACTTAGAAGAGTTCGCTGAAAAGTCTTTACAGTGGGAAAGTCCATCATTTAGGAGTGGCAATAACCAATCGGATATTTCCATAGGAGTTAGAGCTGACATTTCAGCTATACAAAAGAAACTCGAGATCATGGAAAACAAATTTTTAGCCGCCTCCCTTAATCAAATGTCACTTTCCAAAACTGTATGTAGCTGCTGTTCTGATCCGTCTCACTTGACGGAAGAATGTCCGTTTCAAGGTCATGAGCATACCAATGCCACATTTCAACGACCTAGAAACGATCCTTTTTCTTCCACATATAATCAGGGTTGGAAGAATCACCCTAATTTTGCTTGGAACCAATCACAATCACAAAATACGGTTCCAAACCAAAACAATTTTCAAAGGGTTCCTCCGCCACAACAGCAGCCACAACTTCAATTGAGTCAGCACCCCTTTCAAGCACATAATTTTCAAAATATGGTCAACACACCTGCACTGTCTAGTCCTTTACAGTTGACCGGGACTGATGAATCCTCTTCTTTTGCACAATACATGAATTTGGTCTTGACAAATATCATGCAAGTTTCGGCTGAAATGAAATCTTCCGTCGATGACATGAAGAGAAACTCTGCGTCCCAAAGCGAGAGTATTAAATCGATGGAAGAAGAAATTGCACGATTAAAAGCCGAAATTAGTGCAAGAGAGAAAGGGAAACTTCCAGCTCAACCCTTACCCAATCCTGGCTATTCACATCATGTGAATGCAATCACCACGTTGAGATCTGGAAGAGTGCTTGACAATCATGTTGGGGAAGAAGTTGATGATACTGAAAATCATGTCAACACCCTGGCTGAGACCTTTCCACACACACACACTTCTGACCCCAGTTCTTCTACCCCACCACCCTCTTCCGAGCCTATTCTCCATTTCCCAAAAGGCTCGCCACTACAGCCCACCTCTTTTACCCATCCACGGACGATTCCCACTTCTATACTGGGATCGGTTCCACACACACTTCCTTCTCCTATGATGGACCCAGCGCTTATTGCTAAAACACCTTACCCTAATCGGTTAAGGGCTAACATACCAAGTCCACATATGGAGAAGATCACTGAGATGTTTAAACAGGTTAACATCAATATCCCTCTTCTAGATGCAATTCAACAAGTCCCTGCATATGCGAAAGTTCTTAAAGACTTTTGCACTAGAAAGAGGAAGAAACAAATGCCCAAGAAGATATTCATGGCAAAGACAGTAGACACAGCTTTCCCCCAACAATTACCGAGGAAACGTAAGGATCCTGGATATCCTACGATTTCCATCTCTATTGGGGAGAAACACATTAACCGTGCTCTACTAGATCTTGGGGCAAGTGTTAACCTGCTTCCTTTCTCAGTTTATGAGCAGTTAGGGATCGGAGAGTTGAAACCATCTCCTTGCACTCTCCAGATGGCTGACCGATCAATCACCAGACCTAGGGGTGAACTAGAGGATGTGTTGATAAAAATTGGGGAATTTATTTTCCCTGTGGACTTTATTGTAATTGATACACAGCCTGTAGCGAACTCACGAAATCAAATTCCGGTGATTTTAGGTCGCCCCTTTTTGGCCACTTCCAATGCTATCATCAATTGTCGTAACGGTTCCATGACCCTATCCTTCGGAAACAGGACAATTGAGATGAACATTTACAAGTTAGGAAGTGTACCCTCCGAACCTACTGTTCAGGTCTGTTCTGTCGACTTAATGGATATCGACAGCAGCGAATTAGATAATCCTCCTGATACCGATCTAGACTCTTTTCATACGTTATTGTTTGACCCAACTATGTATCATACACATACGGACTCTTCCACCGAGATGTCCGGGTCTGCAATTAACACCGATTATGAAATGCTTTTAGAGTCTGAAGATCACCCCGCACCTTGTGATGACATTATTCTTCGGGGTATAGATGAAACTTTTGAGGAAATCTTCGCTGATGAACTCGCATTTCTAAAAAGCACGGGTGTTGAGATGAATCATATCCAGATCACTGAAATTAAATCTCCACCCCTTCTTCTGAAATGTAAGAAGAATGCGAGTAATCCATCACATACACTGCATCGTCTCTCCAAAACGAGACGCACACACATTCTATTCCACCACTTACCCTTTCCCCACTTTTTCTTCCACCAACCCGAGCACTGCATTGATAAAATTTTTGAATGGTTGGTGTTAACCTTCGGTCTTTGCAAAGCTTGGCATCGACCAATGATTTTTGACCCCCACTTGTGATTTTCAAAGTTTAACATTGCATAATTCAAGTTTGGGGGGTATAATATGTTTTTCTGGCTCCTAAAAAGAATTTTTACAAAATGATGAGCCAAAAATAAGTTTGGGGGAGGATCTTCACTTAAATATTTTGCCCCCACTAATAAATTCCTCCCAAGCTTACAGGTTTTTCGAGATTTAGCAGAAGGCAACAGTGAGGACACTGTTGAAAACAAGTTTGGGGGAGGTTTGTGCTTACTTTTTGCATCATTTGCATATCATTTGCATAAGCACAAAACATTTTCGAAAACCCATAAAAAATTTTTAAAAAAAATTTTTCAAAACTATAAAAAAATAATTTTTGTACATAAATAAAGATAGTGAAAGTTTAGATAGTGAAAAATTACATCCATGAGATTAGAAAAATTTTAGAAAACTAAGAAAATTAAAAGTTTTCTTATACGAACTAGTAATAAGTAGTTATGAGCCGTTGTCCCAAGGGTTAGTAAGATGAAGGAAGTCGCTAATCTGAGGATAAAACTAAATCTGAAAAATAGTTTCTATTCTGGAAGCCAAACATTTTGAACGTTGATACTCTGCTATTCGCACTTACACACGTCTTAAAGCCTGGGATAGTAGAGGATACCTTGAAATGCTCTTATCTTAAAGCCGATGTATGAAGGAAATAAAAAGAAAAAAAATGAATAAAAATATAAAGTGGTGAGAAAAATGGACACTGGTTTTGTTATCACCGAGGGCAATAAAAATGTATAGCGAGGGTGCTTCTTCACCTAGTGCCCTAAGGCCAACTGGTCTGGGAGTCACTGCTATGCCTGAGGTGGTGCAAGACGAGGAAAATACACCAAGTAAGCAAGCACAGGAGTAATCGGTCGGTTAGTACCTCAAGAAGTATTAACGGTCGCATGAAAGTGTGTGAGCAATCTCATCTAAATATTCATTAATTAAAAAGTACTGAGGCTGATGAGCAAGAGTATGATAGCTTGAATTGAATTCTCCGGGTGTAGGGATGTCTTTACACACACGCAGGGTGATATGATCGATGTTTTGGAATACAGATAGGAATGAAGAATAAGACGATGTTTCATTGAGGGAGGACGTGATTTCTGACATCTTTTCATGACCATTAAGATAGGGCTCATGACAACCGAAAAGCTAGCTTAGTTGGAAACCCTAATTTTCAAAGTTTTTCTTTTACAATTCTTGTCTTTAAATGTAATATTCATGATCTTTCTTTTATTATTGGATTTTGTGGGTGCAATCCGCTGAAAACCCTCAGGAGACAACACTCCTCCTACTAGGGACACCTAGAGGTTTAAAGGCTTGTTGCACGTGCTCAGTGCAATCGTGTTGCCTACGAAAGTGTGCTAGTTAGTTTTTCTCTTTCTTTATTTTCTCCTTCTCTTTTTAATAAAACATTCGCTCGAGACGATCGAAATTAAGTTTGGGGGTATTTGATCAGTCGAAAATATTGTATATTTTTACCGGCAATTTCCTCATCATTTGCATTCAAATAGAAGTGTTCGGTATCCGTATTTCACATATTAGCAAAACTGTCGCAAAATATCAGATTACATGTATTCGACCTTAAAACCGGCATTTCTAGGGAAATTGACTGCATTTCATTACATGGCATATTTTCTATATATCGCAACCCGTGTTTCGAAGTCCGTGCAGGAAAAGAGAAGCTTGCTCGACCATTACACCGCTCGTAAACTCACTAAATTCAAATCTGGTACCAATACAAAGGAGTAATTGCAATTCAACATATCAGATGAAGACCCACACTACAGTACAAGACCACACCAAAAGACTCAAAGGCCAAGCCCATCAAGGAGCCGCGGATCCGCGGCAGGGGCTTGCTAAGGCCGCGGATCCGCCGTGGGTTCAGGGAATTGGATCCTCAATTTTAGTGCAAAACTCATGACTCAGTGGCTACAGTTCATAAAAGCATGACATTTTCCAGAAGATTCCAGGGACTTCTACCAGATCAGCAAACACTTTGAGCTTCACTAAATTAGCCTATCATTCTAGAACTTTCCCTAAACCCTAGCTTAAACCCTAAGCTAGCTCCTAACAAACTCCTTCTAGAAACTCTTCAACAAACTTTTGGAAGGAATGGGAAGTTCAAACTAAACCTAGGGTTTGGGAGTTCTATAAATAAGACCCTAGGCTCATTGTAAAATTATTATTCAACCTTGGGAATTATTCATCCAATTAGTGAATCTATCCCCAATCTCTCTCTCTCTTCATCTTCTTCTTCCACAAGTCTAGTGACAGGGCTTGTGTGAAACCCTAACCCTAATTCCAACTCTAAAAGCCAAGATCCCGAGTACCCATTAAGCAAGAAGCCCTACAACCTTTAGGAGCGGAGCCGATCTTCAACAGAGCAAGCGATCCGAGCCGATCCACGACTCATGAAGCCGAGCGACGCCCGATCAACAATCTAGATTCTTCTTCTTGTAGTTCTTGAAGCGAATGTAATCAAAATTGTTGAGATAAATAAAGGTGATATTCTTTTATCTTGTTTTCTTTAAATTCCGCATCATGATATCTTTACAATTTGTGAATCTTTTCTGTGTGGTGATGTGTGAATAAAACTCCGCTCGTCGAGGAGTCGAGACGGTTAATAGAATGATGATGTAACATAGCTTTAATCGATTCTTGATTCCTACGATGGTTTGTAAACCCTAGCAAGTTCAAGAACCGACAACCCATTTCGTTACGATACTTTCTTGAATGATATCGCTCGAAATTGGGGAGTTAGGATCGTTTCTTGAAATTGCTAGAGGCTAGAATGTGAATGATATCGACAACAGAACAAGGGATAAGATGAAACCCTAGTTTCACGAGAAAACCCTAACTCTTGTCGATCATCATCGATCTAGTATCAATCCTTCGAAGGATAAGAATACGAAATCTTTAGATTACATCACGTCTTTAGACCCGATCGATTCCTACGAGCCTCTCTTAGATTCTTGGCAATTTGATTGGAAATATTATCAAAACACCGATTCTTGATTGTTTATAGTTTCTTGATTCTTGAATATAGAATAGTGACACTTGAATATGAATCATTCTTGAATCATGTTTTCTTTTATCGTTACTTAACTTTTCAATTCAAACATATAAAAGATATAAATGAATCGTGCAATCCTTGTGGACGATCCGCACTCACTCATGAACTACAATTGACACCGTAGTTTGATTGCGGTCAAAATAATTTTTGGTTGTGATTTCTTTACCATTCTTTACAAACACAACGGAAAATCTATCGATCAGCACCTTAGACCCTCATGCAACTATTTCACAATTCATGATGTTCTTTAAACCGACCATGTTCCAGGCTTTAATCGATAAGCTAGCCCGGATGGATCAAATGGGTCACAGACCGTCTCCCCCAAAGCCGGAACCTCAGAACGACAAGGATAAAGGGAAGGCGACCTTCGTTGCGAACACCCAACAGCAGCCCAGTGCCCCAAAGCTAGCGGATCAACTGGAGGAGAGACGGCGCTATTACAATGAGAAAATGAAGCGTCCTTACTCATTCCCACGGGACAAAACGAAGAGGTTGTTCGAGCTGGTGATGCGCAACAGGCTTATCAACTTGCCAAATCCAAGGCGACCACCGCAACCTAGCGAAGTGAATAATCCCAATTATTGCTCTTACCACCAAACAGTAAGCCATCCGATCGAATATTGCTTCGGCTTTAAGGGATGGATCGAGGATCAGTACCTACAGGGCAAGTTTGCGCTGTCTGAGAAGTGGAAAGTAAACCCACCACAACCGCACACTCCTAAGAAGACTGACACACCGGGGGCAACATGCTCTTTTGTTGAAGAAGCTCCATGGGAGGTCGTGCTTTCAGCCAAAACTAAAAGTATGCTGAATGATCTTCAGACATGCCCGGCGATCAGGTGGAAGAACCCGCTAGAACCCCAGATCATCGAAGGGATGCTGAAGCCACGCCCAGTTCCAAAGATTGGTGGTGATGGCCAAAGCACTCACGCCCAGCCATCAAAATCTTCAAAGAAGAAGAAGAAGAGATCCAAAAAGCCCGTAAAACCTGGCGACAAGCGTACGGACCTACAAAAACAGATTGACACGCTGGAAGAGTATAACCAGAAGGCGCGGACTCCAATCACGCTCCAAGAGTTCCTCAGCCACGTCCTTGAGGACGAAGATGATGGAGAAGACTCGTCGGATGAATCTGAGAATTACGTAGAAAGTTGTCATGTGATCTCTCACTCATTGATAAACGATGAAGAGGCTCCTTACACCAAGAGACTGGGGGCAGGTCCCGAGCCGGAATTTTTATGGCCGTCAGACGAAATGATCGACGCATTCCTGAACGAGGCCCTTCTGAAAAGTAAAGCTAATCGGGAACGTGAGATGGCTATACTTGAAAAGGCCAAACGCCGGCGACTGGACGAAAGAAGCGAGACATTCCCGCCGAATCAAGGGACATCCGTTGTGAATAAAAACAAGATCAAGACGAGGAAAAGGTTTGCGAAGGCCATATCAATGGGAATGAAGCTACCACTCTCCGAAGGAAACAAACCCGGTGAAGCAGAGATGCATCCTAGCTACTACCTGTATCACCAAAAGACGGCACACCCTACCGAAGAATGCAATGCTTTTAAAAGATGGTGGCGAGGGTATATTGCTCACCGGCAATATTTTAAGCGGATGAAACGCAAGACTCGTTGGAAGCAAAGAAGTGCGGCTGACGAGCATAAAAGAAATACTGGCAACTGTTGCACGGTCAACGCCGGGGGATCGCAAGTTCTCACCTTCGGAAGCGACGCTGACGAAGAGATGGCTCTTGGCCCTCTCTTTAAAGAATCCCCCTTGGGGAAAGAGAAAGAACCAAAGGCCTGTGAAAATATTCAGCTACGCAACCGCACGCTTCCAGAAATGAATCTCGGATCCACGAGTAGAAAGGATAAGGGAAAAGAAAAGGTCTCCGAGGATATCGTCCTGGATGACCAAGTCATGAAAGAGCTGACCGCTAAGGACCCGCCAAGGAAAAGTAAGGTGGACTACAATATTCTGGCACACTTGAGGAAGTTACCCTCACAGCTCAGCATTCTTGACGCTCTTTTACTATCAAAAGAAGCAAGGGACTCATTGATCAAGGCGCTACAAGTGCCAGAGCAATTCCAAGATTTTCTCGCCGAAGAAAAGATGAAAGATGAGCTGGAGGAAGTACACATAGCCGATATTACCTTCGGCGACGAAGATCTCCTCCTTGGGACGTACGAGCACAACCGTCCCCTCTATGTCCCAGGATACTGCCAAGATATAAAGATAGGCAAAATCCTGGTCGACAATGGGTCTTCCGTCAATCTTCTCAACGTGCGAGTGTTGAAAGAAATCTGCATGAGCGTACAGCATCTCGCTGGTGATAAAATCACCATCTCTGGTTTCGACTCCTAATCGTCACGGACTCTTGGGTCTGTGATACTGACGCTTCGCTTCGGGCTACTTGTCACGGATATTAAATTTCATGTCATTGATGCCAAGACATGCTATAACGCTTTGCTCGGCCGGCCTTGGTTACATGAGTACAACATCATCCCTTCTACACAACATCAGTGTATGAAATACTTTAAGGATGGTCTTGAGTATACCGTAACAGGAGAGTTAAACCCATTCTCCGTGAACGAAGTCCGCAAGTATGAAGACGCAAAATACTTCTTGCCAGATTTCGAGGACACGGAGAGATGCCACAAACCGGAGAACAATGCTATCACCACCATTCCTGTCTTCGGGAGTGATACTAAAGAAGAGGAATAGATAGTATATTCAGGTCCACCCCAGTACAACAAGCCGGGACCGTCCGCTCCCATGTTGATCTTCGGCAGTGACTCGGAAGATGAAGTCCACGTTATATTCTCCGCTCGGCCTTCGGTACAAACATTCGCTGATGAAGGGCAGAGTTTACAAGTTGCCATGGTTCCACCCAAACATCATAAAGAACTAGACATGCTTGACACCTACAGTGTGGAAGAGCTGCAGACGTTCTATGGCCCTCCCAGGCGAGAAGGCGAAAAGGCGATCCTATTCTACCGCTCTGGGGAAACCAAAGTGGAGAAAGAAATCTGGCACGGCGCGAATTCTACACTCGACAGGCTCCAGCCCATCCGCTTGCCCAGATATTACACAAACGGACTAAAAAGGCTCTTGAAGCGCCAAAGGGTACCTTTCAAACAGACCATTCGACAAGCTCGGTTCTACAACAGGATTTGGGATGTCCCTGGAACTCAGCGCAAGTTGCCCAACGGGAAGATGGAAATGCTCGGACTTGGATATATGAAATCCGGGAAACGGGAGCGAGTCCACAGTAGTTACGTCATATATAACTTCGATGAAGAAGAGGACGCCCTGTCAGAAAACGCTGACCCTGAACCAAAACAAGATCCTACAATCAAAATGTCGAGCCCGTCATTTGAAGAACGAATGGACAAGCTTATTAGGGAAGCGGGTCAAAAGGTTCGAGACAACCATAATCGCGAAATGGCCATCTATAAGAAAGTCAGGACGCAACGCCTTCTTCAACAGGCTGCAAAATATGAAAATGCTCCTCCCTGTCAACTTGTTGGCAAAAGGCCCGACGTAGAGGCAGAAACAAGTTAAAGAGCAGAAAAGGCGTTCGACAGCAACAAAGCGGAACCAAGAAGCCACGCGATCGGGAATCGAGCAACCCGGATTCGTCCCTTATGAAGAAGATGAGTCAGGCATACTCTTTTCCCCATAATAAAACACGAAAGATACTTGAGCTCGCCATAAAACATCAGATGATTACACTTCCGGAGTCCAAACACCCCGAGCAAGCAGGCGAAGTCTCTCACCCAGACTATTGCTCCTATCATAGGGCAATAGGACATCCTATCGAAGACTGCTTCACCTTCAAGAACTGGGTCAAAGACCAATATCAGCTCGGTAAGTTCGCTCTATCCAACAGTTGGTGGATAACTCCGCCGCAGAAGCATGAACCCAATGCCACGAGAGTAGAACCAGATCCACATCGGTCTTGGAAGCGAGCTCGTACTTGTCATATGATAACACTATCAAAAGAAGAGCCTGAGAATATGGATGACCTCCCCTGGTGCTTCGAAAACAATGATGATGAGGTGATCTCAGAGTTTCCACCGGCACCGAAAGAGCTGGAAGATGGAATACACACCACTGCAGATAACCTCAAGGAAATTGATTTGGGGACGGCAAGTGACCCACGACATATATTTGTCAGTGAGCTGTTATTTGAAGAAAGGGTGGCTGCGCTAAAAGAAGTGCTTATGTAGCATAGAGATTGCTTCGTATAGAACTATTCCGAAATGCCAGGATTAGATCCAGAAATTGCGGTCCACAAATTGACGATATCCCCGGACGTTAAGCCAATCAAATAAGCACCGAGGAGAATGCGGCTCGAGCTTAAGATGAGTATCAACGCCGAGGTCAAGAAGCTGGTCGACTCTGGCTTCATCCAAGAAGTTCAGTATCCTGACTGGATTGCCAACATCATCCCGGTGATGAAGAAAAATGGGACAGTGCGCATATGTGTCAACTTTCGGGATCTCAATAAAGCTTGTCCAAAGGATGATTTCCCAGTACCGGTCACTGAGCTGATGATAGATAACACGTCCACTCATGAAGTCTTCTCCTTCATGGATGGCTCATCAGGTTATAATCAGATAAAAATGCATCCTGAGGACCAGAATCACACCGCTTTCCGGACCCCTTTGGGTATATTTTGCTACAAGGTGATGCCTTTTGGTCTAAAGAACGCCGGTGCCACCTATCAGAGAGCCATGACGAAGATCTTCGACGACCTTATACATGAAATTGTCGAATGCTATATTGACAACCTCGTGGTTAAAAGCAAATCATACGAGGAACATCTGGAGCATCTGAAGGTCGTATTTCAACGCCTCCGGCAATACAACTTGAAGATGAACCCCCTCAAATGCGCATTCGGGGTCTCCTCGGGCAAATTCCTAGGATTCATTGTCCGGCACCGAGGTATCGAGATAGATACGTCAAAGATCAAGGCGATCATGGAGATGCCCTCGCCAAGGACTCTCAAACAATTGCGATCTCTCCAAGGAAAGCTCGCGTATATCCGGCGATTTATAGCCAATATCTCTGGCATATGTCTTCCTTATAGTCACCTGATGAAGAAGGGGACCCCGTTCATCTGGGATCACAAATGCCAAGGCGCCCTGGATGAAATCAAGCAATACCTACAGAACCCGCCAGTGTTGGCCGCTCCGGTCAAGGGAAAGCCCCTTATTCTTTATACAACAGCCCTCGAAGGCTCCTTAGGCGCATTATGGGCACAAGAGAACGACCAAGGGAAAGAAAGAGCTCTCTATTACTTGAGTCGAGTTCTGCTGGGGGCAGAAAGTAATTATTCTCCCATCGAAAAACACTGCCTAGCGTTGATCTTTGCGATAACGAAACTTAGGCACCATGCATTGGCGCATGAAGTCCGTCTCATATCAAAGGTGGACCCTCTTAAGTATTTGATGTCGAAAGCCATATTAACGGGACGACTTGCTAAATGGGCCTTGCTCTTGATGGAGTTCTCAATAACTTATCAGCCTCTTAAGGCAGTGAAAGGCCAGGCCATCGCCGACTTCCTCGCTGAACATCCGATACCGGCCGATTCGCCTTTGAACTGCGAACTGCCAGATGAACATGCGTTTGATGCGATCGACGGTGGTGGCATCCGGTGGGAACTTTATTTTGATGGAGCGTCTTCCATGAAGAAGCGCAAACAGAACACCCCTATAATCAAATCGGGGGTAGGCCTTATCTTCGTGACCCCACAAGGAGGGATAATGTGCTTCGCCTTCTCTTTGACAGAGCCGAGGACGAACAATGAAGCTAAGTATGAAGCTTTGATAGCAGGCCTCGAGATCGCCATCGACATGGGAATTGAAAACCTCCTCATATACGGAGATTCTCAGCTGATCGTTAGTCAAGTAAATGGCGACTATTAGACGTGCAAACCAGATTTGGTGAAATACGGGGAGAGGGTACAGCAACTGCTGACTCAAATACCTTCCTACATCTTGGAAAGCATACCGCACGCGGAAAACAGCAAAGCAGATGCATTAGCCAAGCTCCCTAAAGAACTGGCCGACGAGAGCCACGATGACGTGAGAATCGTTGTGCAAAGCCGTCGGGTTCTTGCGCCGGCGGAAACGTCTCCGGAATCATCCGAGGAAAAGGAAGCGACTGAGCAGATGGCCCTGCAAATAAAAGACCAAGAAATGGTTGAGGATTGGAGAGAAGTCTTTATAGACTACTTCAAATCCCATCGAACACCTGAAGATGCGTCCTCAAGACATCAGCTCATGAAGCGAGCCCTATCTTTCTCTTTCGTCAATGATATCGGTCGTTTGATTCCCTATGGCTAAGATGCCTGGGACCTGAAGAGGCAAAAAGAGTCGTCCAAGAAGTTCACGACGAACTCTGCGGTTCTCACCAAGCAGGCCCGAAGAGGAAGCTGAAGATTAAAAGGATGGGTTACTATTGGCCCACGATGATTCAGGACTGTCTCGAGTATGCGAAGCAATGCCACTCGTGCCAGATTCACGGGGACTTTATCCATCAACACCCAAATCCACTACACCCGACAGTACCTAGCTGGCCGTTCGAAATGTGGGGGATTGACATAATCGGCCTCATCGAACCAGTATCGTCCAGAGGACATCGATTCATTTTGGCGACAACTGATTACTTCTCCAAATGGGCAGAAGCAGTACCGCTGAGGGAAGTGAAGAGGGAGAATATCCTCCATTTCTTCAAGACCCACGTTATTTATCTGTTTGGAACTCTGTGACGGATCATCTCCGATAACGGGCCAGCCTACAGAAGCCACAAGATCAGCCGCTTCGCACAACAGCACAACATAGACTGGAGATACTCCTTAGTTTATAATCCCAGAGCTAACGGTCTAGCTGAGGCTTTTAATAAGACCTTGACGAAGATCGTGAAGAAGACGGTGTCCAGAAATAAGAAGGACTAGCACGAGAGACTGCATGAAGCTCTCTGGGCATATCGAACTACATTCAAGATGGACACGAACACAACACCGTACGCGTTGGTATTCGGTACAGAAGCGGTACTCCCCCTTGAGATAGAGTTACCCTCTCTACAAGTGGCAGTCCATTATGAGCTAACGGACGAAGAGAATGCTCACCTTCGGCTTGAGGAGCTCGATGTCCTTGATGAAACCCGGCTCATAGCGCAACAAAATCTGGAGGCTTATAAAGCAAAGATGACGCGCTCATATGAAAGATTGACCAGGCCGAGGACATTCCGCCAAGGTGAACTCGTGCTAGTGGTCAAAAGACCTATGATCGCCAATCGTGCTAAACGAGGGAAGTTTGAGCCGAATTATGAAGGCCCGTACATCATAGACAAGGTCTACGAGGGTGGAGCCTATCTACTCATGGACATGCATTGCGAAAGGCCCTTCAGGCCAATAAATGGTCGCTTCCCGAAGAAATACTACGCCTAACGAGTCACGGCCTAGGTCAATGATAGATGACGATGACTATGTCCGCTCGCTATCTTCCAAGCCTAAACTCTGTAAGTAGTAACCGTCTTCCTTAACAACGGACCGAAACATCATTAAACTAACAATGGACCGAAACGTCTTTAAACTAGCGGCGGACCGATACGTCCTTAAACTAACGATGGACCACTATGTCCTAAAACTAGCTTTTGACCGAGACGTCGATAAACTACGGTGGATTGCAGCATCCCAAAGCTAAAAAAAAGAAAAAAGAAAAGGCACGGATGAAAACCCGAAAGGGCTCCGGGAGTAAAAACAGCAGGGCTACCGGCGAGTCTTGTGAAAACACAAAAAAGGCGCAACCTCGTTAGAAAAAAAAAAGAAGAATAAAAAAGAAGAAGAAAACGGTATGTCCATAAGGAAAATGGGCATGGATGAAAACCCGAAAGGGCTCCGTGAGTAAAAACAGCAGGGCTACCGGCGAGTCTTGTGAAAACCCGAAAGGGCGCAATCTCGTTAAAAGACACTTGCAAGGTCCTTTCGACCATGTAAGGAGAAATCACCCGTGTGAGATCCTTACGACTCATAAAGGAGCAACACACTTAGGGATCCCTACGATTCCTAGGGAGAAATTACACTTGCGAGATCCTCACGACTCGTAAGGAGAACTCTCTTATGAGACCCTCATGGCTCATAATATTTGAAAGTCTTAAGCTACAGAGATCTGAACCTGTTCTTAAGCAACCCCCACAACCTCCAATACTGCCCTACAAGCGGCTCAACACTGACCCTTGTATACAATCCACGGGTGCGAATAAACATTTCCCTAACCAAGTCCCATCCGTGACTGGGGATATGTTCACATGGTGAACAACCCTTGTAAGTCCTCTCGACTTATAAGGAGAAAACACTCTGGTAAGATCCTTACGACTTACAAGAGATCATACACTTAGGAATCCTCATGATTCTTAAGGAGAAAACACACTTACGAGATCCTCACGACTCGAAGGGAGAAATACCTCTATGAGACCCTTACGGCTCATAAAGTCAAAAGCCTTAGCCGACAGGACCCCAATCCTGTTTACTAAGCCACCTTTGTTCGATATCGACAGAGGCAAATGATGATTCGCTCCTGGCAATATCCCAGTTGTAGCGGTGCTGATGCCGAAATCGGTGTCTAATCCCAAGCTGGCGGCAAAAAGCTAGCGAGCCACACATGCATACGAAATAGCCGAAATGATGGGGCAACTTGCAACAAAATCAGCAAGTAAAAATGTATGCATGCAAAAAATGATTGGGCACCGCGAAAAATAGCCGAAATGATTGGGCAATCGCGACCTTCGTGATATAAAAAGCTGAAATGATAGAGCATCGCGGAAAGAAATAAAAAAAATGAATGAAATTCATGCCCTACAAGTGATATTACATCAATCCCTGTATACAATCCAGGGGCGCAAACAAAGAAGGAATCACACTCCTCCCCAGGTTTCATCGGAAGAAGAAACTAAACCTCGATGGTCCTCAGATAACATGGAGAGCATCTCAACACTCGTCTCATTACAACCGACACAACATCAAGAAAAGCGGAACAGCGACAACTCCTAGTTCCATGGCTCGTCAGTGTACAGATGACCGAGAGTCAAATCCCAACTCCGTGAAATGCGGATATAATCAACAAATTTCCTGGTTACGTGGAACGCGGATTATGTCACTTCTGACCCCGTGGAAAACGTCCAGAGCGGATCCTGGTCCTCGCAGAGCATAGCAGTGAACCCGTGTGAAGCATCCAGAGCGGAGCTTAGTCCTCGCCGAACATGGCAGTGAACCCGTGGGAAGCATCTAGAGCAAAATTCCTGGTCATGTGGAACGTGGATAACGTCACTTCTGACCCCGTAGAAAACGTCCAGAGAGGATCGTGGTCCTTGCAGAGCACGGCAGTGAACTCGTGTAAAGCATCCAGAGCGGAGCCTGGTCCTCGCCGAGCACGGCAGTGAACCCGTGTGAAGCATCCAGAGAAAAACTCCTGGCTACGTGGAACACGGATTATGTCACTTCTGACCCCGTGGAAAACGTCCAGAGCGGATTCTGGTCCTCGCAGAGCACGGCAGTGAACCCGTGTGAAGCATTCAGAGTGGAGCCTAGTTCTCGCCGAACACGGCAGTGAACCCGTGGGAAGCATCTAGAGCAAAATTCCTGGCTACGTGGAACACGGATTATGTCACTTCTGACCCCATGGAAAACGTCCAGAGTGGATCCTGGTCCTCGCAGAGCACGGCAGTGAACCTGTGTGAAGCATCCAGAGTGGAGCCTGGTCCTCGCCGAGCACGGCAGTGAACCCGTGTGAAGCATCCAGAGCAAAATTCCTGGCTACATGGAACACGGGTTATGTCACTTCTGACCCCGTGGAAAACGTCCAGAGCGGATCTTGGTACTCGCAGAGCACGGCAGTGAACCCGTGTGAAGCATCCAGAGCGGAGCCTGGTCCACGGAAAGCACGGCAGTGAACCCGTGTGAAGCATCCAGAGCAAACATCGGACTATGGAGTCCTTAAATCCACGGACTATGACGTCCTTAACCTCGACCGTGATGTCTTAAAACTAACATCGGACTGTGGAGTCCTTAAATCCACGGACTATGATGTCCTTAACCTCGACCGTGATGTCTTAAAACTAACAATCAACCCTAATGATTTTAAACCAATTTCACCTTGGTTCAAGGGTACATCTCGTCATCCCTTTGATATTTGTCGTTGTAATTTCTCAACGTCTTCAGAGAGGTGACGGGTCCCGGCAACCACACATTTCATGGACTGTGAGGTCCTTAAACTCACGGACTATGATGTCCTTAATCTCGACCGCGATGTCTTAAAACTAACATTGGACTGTGGAGTCCTTAAATCCACGGACTATGATGTCCTTAACCTCGACCGTGATGTCTTAAAACTAACATTGGACTCTGGAGTCCTTAAATCCACGGACTATGATGTCCTTAACCTCGACCGCGATGTCTTAAAACTAACATTGGACTGTGGAGTCCTTAAATCCACGGACTATGATGTCCTTAACCTCGATCGTAATGTCTTAAAACTAGCAACGGGCTGTGGAGTCCTTAAATCCATAGACTATGATGTCCTTAACCTCGACCGCGATGTCTTTAAACTACGGTACCCCGGAGAACATCCAGAACGGAGCCTGGTACTCGCCGAACATGGCAGTGAACCCGTGGGAAGCATCCAGAGCAACCCCTAGCGCCGTGAAATGCAGATAAGGGCAACTTCACCCATCACTTGCGGGTCCTCACGACTCGTAAGGGAGTAAATTCTCTTGTGAGATCCTTACGACTTTCAAGAGAAAACAGACACTTAGGAATCCTCACGATTCTTAAGGAGAAATTACACCTACGGGATCCCCTCGACCTATAGGGAGAAAAACTCTTTATGAGACCCTCACGGCTCATAAAGTTGAAAAGTCTTAGGAGGCATATCTTAACCCTGAATCCTAAGCCATCGTTGTCCTGTAAAGACATCAAGATAGACTATCCGCAAAATATATTCAATAAAAAGGGACACGCCATTGAGAAGAAAAATATGCCTTTTATTCATGAACCAACATGGATACAAAGTACAATTTGTGAAAGAACAAAAAATATATACTCTCATTCAGGAGTATGTACAAAAAGAAAAAAAAAGGATATACAAGTCTTCAAGACGGCGGGCGATTTAGCAGCTTGGTCAGCTCATCCCTCTTTCGCTGGGCCACGCCTTCATGATTCAGTATCGCCAGAAGACGGGCCTCCGCCTGAGCCTGCTGGGCCTGATATGAGGAAAGCCGACCTTCGAGCTCTTTCTAAGTAGCTTTGTGAGCCTCGACCCTTTCGTGAGTAAACACGGCGGCTTTATCGATGGCCACCACCTCTTTGATGGCCTCTTGAAGCACTCTCTAGAGTTCAACGCTTCGTTGGCCTTGGCTGAAAGGTTGGCTTGGAGTTCACTCAGCACTTTCGAAGCCAGCTCCCGTCTCCGAGAATTTGCGGCCAAGCCTCTTCTCGCACGACACCATGTTCGCCGCGCACTGCTCTATCAGACCCTGCAAGCCCGCCTTTGCAGCCACAGCCTCCGAAGAAAGGCAAGAACACTCAAGTACGTGCAAGCAAGCCTCCACCTGCCGACAGAACTCAATCCAGACTCGCACCACCGCTTCGCTATGATAGGTGGCAAGAAAAGGAAGAGAACTGTTAGCTTCGGCAGCAAATGCTTCAGCTGTGATTGCGCTGCCAGCGCGAAGCTCCTCGATCAAAGATGACAGGGAGACAAAGCTTAGCTTGGCCAAACGTTCTGAGGCTCGCAAAGCATAGGGGCCAGGTAGCATATTGATGCACGACTCCAGTGCGGTAAGAACTGGAAGGGCTGTTCAGATGTGTAAACAGTCAGTGAAGCTTTTAAGCAAAGGAACAAGTGGGACCATATTGAGACTTCACTTACCCACAGTCATGCAAGAAGGAGCTGAAGGTTTCCCTGGCCCTTCGAGGACCTCAACCTCGTCATCGACCTCCCGAACTATAAAGGACATCAATGTCATTTTGCGAAATAACAACAATGCTATGAAATGGCGAACGACACTAAGCTTGCCCAGACGAGAGGACGATGCGTTGAGGGGATATCGCTTGTGGAGCAGCCATCTCCAACAGGCGCTGAAAGGATTGCCGGGGAGACAGATCGGCAATAGAGGCCGCCAGTCCCCGCAGTTCTGAAAAGATAAAAGAGTTCAGATAACGGAAAGATCACTAGTTTAAAATGTGGAAGGTTACCTTCGACGCTCCTCCCATTCTGAGCTGGAGGGATAGCAGCTTCAACGGCCTCCGCCGCTACCTCAGGCACAGTACCAAGGACACGAGCCGGCGTAACTGCCTTTGAGGAAGGAGCGGCGACAGCCATTGCGGGTTCCAACGAAGGGAGGGTAGTCTCCACTACCTCCATCCCAGCCTCCGGGTCGCCCTCAGGAAGATCCGTTGGGACGGCGACCACCAAGGGTACCTCTCCCAAAGAAGCGAGTGCTTCGGGATCAAGAACCGCCACAGGAGGCTCTATCGCGAGAGGAATAGAGTCGTCAACCCCCTCCGCATCGAGCGATGTTTCATTGGGGGTGTCAACAGGCTCTACCGTCAGCAAGCCCGTAAGAACCTCCCCTATCGCCAAGTCTCTACACAATTCATACAAGAATAAGAATACATATATACAAGTGCAAGCAATATGAAGTACTGCAAAGAAATATAGGAACATGCCAATACGTAGGGAAGCCTTCAATATAGCTTCTTCAAGCCGATGCTCCTTCTCAAGGAGGTGTGCTCGTCGGGGTTCAAGGGTGGACTCGTAGCCACCAGTCCACAAGGAAAGCGCGTCCGCAGCATCCTCCGAAGCAGCCTGCTTAAGGGCCCTTTCTCCCCATTCCTCCAAAGGGCCGATGAACCGCCGCCAGATCCACGAAGGGTCTTCATAAAAGATTACGGCAGGATTAGGCCTCTTCGGGATCCTTACCTTCTCAGTTTCAAGTTTCAAGCCTCAGCCAATTGTGCGGCTTTTTCGGTAGATGAACCTGGGAAAAGAAGACCATCATCTGGCGATATCATGAATATTGGTTCATCTTGAACGACAGGGTCGGATTCTTCTAAAGGATAGAGCAGACGGGCGACTGTCTTCTTCCTCCTCTTTGGCCTAGAACTAATGCCAGAGGACGCTCACTTCTTTTCCCGTGGAGCCTTGGCACGACGCCGACCCACCTCACCTTCAACACCCTCGTTACCGGCACCTTCGCTTGGCGGTGCTGCCGAGGACGACACGGCCATTTTCAACGCCGCCAGCGGTGGTACTGCTACTGGTGCCCTTTTACCTCTTGACTGAGCTCGGGTATCTAACGACATAACAATTGTGGGGGTAAGGTCCACCTCCGACTTCCCTGGAATGAGTGCAACACTGGTGTCCCTCAGGGGAAAGCGGACCGGTGCGCGCGGCCGCAGTGGAATTCCCGCGGCCTGAGCCGGAGCAAGAGCTCCATAGCCAAGAAGCAACCTCTTCTCCTCAGCAATAACTAGGTTGACCCAGTAAAGGTACCAGCCTATGAAGGCCCCCACGCATCGGGGAGTATGATCCACTTCGGGGATCATGAAGTAAGAACCAGTGTTCAACCTCACGAAGTGATCAGCGGCATCACAAACAGCTGCGAGTGAAGGGACCGGCACAACCGTACAAGCCTCGAAGGGGACGCCCTGATCATATCTAAGCTGCTGGGCAAAGCGATGCGGGTTGTACCGCATAAACAGAGCCGCACTGTTCTGACGGAATACAAGATAGCCCGGTCTGATCGCGTACAAGTGTGTGGCCTCCTGAGGCTTCAGAGAAGGCACCTCACCTTCCAACTGGTCGTGGAGTTGTTGAATCAGGCCTGAAGGAGCAGATAGAACCCGATCAACAAATGCCAGCCCACCTGCACTAGCGTAAGGAGCAATCAACATGCAAATATCCCTGAACTGAGTCGGGTCGGGAGCAGCAGCGTCCACCAGCCGCATGAGTCGTGGAAAAGTGTAGGCGTCATAAAAAGCAGGTCTATAATGCGCAGCAAAAGCCCCCAACACGTGCATCTCAATCCAAGATGTAAAATAGTGAAGGGAGAAGTTTACTACGTCCACACCGGGAGTTGAGGTGTTAGCAGCGGTGCCCAATCCATGATAGAGATGCGCTAGCGCCGGGATGCCTATGGCCAGCCGTGTCCCCTCAGCGATATGATGAGCCGGATAGATAACTGAGACTCTCATGAAGCAGTGATGCATAGGGATGACGAACCAGCTGAGCCAGACACTGATAAAGCCCACAAAGAATGTCTCCTCATCCACGCCGGGAGCTGCAATCGATTCGAAAGATACCGGCGACATGATAGGAATATAATACTGCGGTAAATCCGATTCCTTAGTCGGCCGCCTATTCAAACCAAACCCAAAGGGGTCGTTGATGCTTGCAAACTTGGGATCCGTCTTCGACAGGACATCCTCGCGAAGGAAGCAAGCGATGAAGCTCTTGAAAGTGACGCCCTGCTCCTCAGATTCTGTGAACAGTTTGTCGAAGATACCCAGCGCTTTGATCAAACTCGAACGCTTATGGCGGACGGCGTTCTCGGTAGACAAGCCGTCAAGCATTGCGGGCTCAGTCTCAAAGACGTACTCGTCAGAAGGCAGCAATTCCTCATAAAGTGTCCCTCTGATTGGCAGCCCAGAGATCTCGCGAAATTCTTCCAAAGAAATTGAAACTTCACGATCCCCCAAGAGAAAAGTGTTGGTGGGAAGATTCCACTGGTTCAGGAAGGCCTTAACCCACCAGACGTGGGGAGACTGGTAGTGGAAGAGGGATGCATATATCGCCTCATAAAACCCAACCTTCTGCAGTCGCACGCGATGGGCGGACAGGATGTATCGAGCCCAAAGGAGATAGCCCGTAGGGTGTCGAGGGATAAGCCCTATCTTATAAATCTGCCCCCACGGTTGGGCCTCGCCCTGGCAGATACGACGTCTCAGAATATCTATGGCCGGTATCGGATGGTTCGGGATACCGGTCGTCGAAGGCTCGAGCCGCCCCATCGGGGTCCAATTCGGCATCTCCACAGCGAAGACAGTCCCTGGAGGATCCATCGGCAGGAACAGAAAGGTAGGCTCCGCCGGTATTTCGCAAAGAAAACTCCGGCGACCACGGATGATATGACTGTACTAGGTCCCCCACAGAAGTAGATTGGTGCGATTCGGGTCGTGAGCCTTAATCATTGCCATCACCTCCTCGTCAGATGGTGATTGGGGAAAAGCGGCTTCCGAGCGGGTGAAAGGGAAATACGGAACAGACGTCATTGCACCTGTAATAAAATAAGGGGAAACTGTTAAAGCGAAGCCAAAAGTATATATATATATATATATAAAGACAGTGACAGAGGACTCATCTTATGGGACTATTGGTTACAAAACACATGGGTCCCACAAAATCAAGATGACGGCTTGTTAATAATGAGGCCAAGCAATTATGATGAGACAAAAGGAAGATTCTCATTAAATAAGCAATGGATTTCAAATGACCCTACACATTCCCCTAAAAAGAAATCCATTTTGGAATCTGTGACAAATCAAACAGAATCAAGGGAATTAAATTCCCAGGAAGAAACATTGCAAACTTCTTCTTCTCGGATGTGAAAGAGACAACTCAGGGCAAGAAAACCCCAAGAAGCTCTCTGGGAAGAACTGAGTTCTTCATAGGAATTAAATTCCTTGTTAAAAAAGGGGGGAATTATATTCCCAGAAACATTTTTGAGATGGAATTAAATTCCATGGAAAAAGACAAACACCACCATTAACCCCTGAAGATCAGAGAAACCCTAAAGGGCCTGTTGATTAAAGAATGAGTGGTTTTCTTCTTAAAGAACTTAAAAATGGGTTCTTGTTAAAAGGGAAAACCCTTGGTGTGGATTTAAAATCCAAAGAGTTTTATATGTATGAAAGTTCTTCGATCGTCCAAAGCCATTACCTGAAGAGATGGGTCTTTCTTAAACATAGTTAAACTCTGAAGATTTTGGAACAGAGAACTAAGCTCTGAGAACGAGAATTAAATTCTCAAAAGAAAAGTTTGCAAGGAAGAAGATGAAAGAGTAGAGGCGCTTCTGAAGAGACCCCTGCATTTATAGGATGTGTTGGAAACGCTTCATCTTCCCGATTCCCTAGATGAATCCAACGGTCACAAAAGTGACAGCGTTGCACTCACGTGCAGACACATGAGAGCAACGTTGTGGAGGCATTTGTTTCCTGATTAAAAAATCAGGAATTACCTCAATGAGGTATCACGTGTTCACACGTGGCTAATGGTCACGTGATGACACATGATGGTTAAAACTTCATCAAACAAAAGCGAAAACAAACAGCTGAAAAATAACTCAATTCAGGGTCACGTGCTCACACGTGACCAAGGGTCACGTGACAGGCTTTGAAAACTTTACAGCTTAAAAGAATTTAATTCTAAAAGTCAGAAAAAATACCTCAACGAGGTGTCACATGCTCATACGTGACCAATGGTCACGTGTTGACACGTGATGGTTAAAACAAAAACATAAACGAGCTACTGAAAAATAACTCAATTGAGGGTCACGTGCTCACACGTGACCAAGGGTCACGTGCCAGCACGTGACAGGCTTTGAAAGACTTACAGCTTAAAAGAATTTAATTTAATTCTAAAAGTCAGAAAAAATACCTCAACGAGGTATCACGTGCTCACACGTGACCAATGGTCACGTGTTGACACGTGACGATCAAAACAGACACAAAATAACAAAAGGCTGAAGGAAATACCTCATTGAGGTGTCACGTGCTCACACGTGACCAATGGTTACGTATTGACACGTGATGGTTAAACCTGAAGCGTAAGTAAACGCTGAGAAAAGGACTCAATTAGGGGTCACGTGCTCACACGTGACTAAAGGTCACGTGTCAGCATGTGACTGGCTTTAAAAGCCTCACAGTTTAACAGAATTAAAATTCTGAATTCCTCTAAAATCTTTCCAAATGGGAAAGAAGTAAGGAGAACCGTTGGATTAAAAATTCAGGGGTGATTAAATATCACCAATTTATGGAAAAATCTTAGATAAGGAAAGATTTCCCCTAAATCTCACCAGAAATAACAAATAGAATATCTTTGGATTAAACATCCAACGGTGAATAAAATTCACCTAATAATCTAAAAGGCTCGGATTAATGATGAAAACAAATCAAATTTTTCAATGAGAGATTTGCTAAACAAATTGATTCTTTTCCACCTCCTATAAATAGGAGCCAAGAGAAGAGAAGGGAGGAATTTTGTAAAGAGCAAACTTTGGAAAGAGTTTTGGAATCTTGAAATTTCAGAGAGAAAAGAGAGGAGAATTTAATTCTCTACAAAAGAAAAAACCCTAGGTAAGAAAAGAAAGGGGATCAAAACTTCAATAAAGAGAATTTAATTCTCAATCCAAGAGTTTAACTCTTCTACAAAAAAGAACTTAGTTCTTCTTCTGGTTGAAGATCTGCACAGAGCACATCTTCCCATAAGTTGAGAATTTAATTCTCATCGGGTAGAGATCCTGCCATGCAGATCCTAAACTTAGAAGGGGAATTAAGTTTTGAGAATTTAATTCTCCTAAAACAAAATTAGGGTTTAACCCTATATGAGAATTTAATTCTCCCAAAGTTATAAGAATTTAATTCCTTCAAAATGGATGAAACTAGGGTTTAACCCTAATTGAGAATTTAATTCTCTCAGATTAACAGGAATTTAATTCCTTCAAGACAGAATCAGGGTTTCACACTAGACAAGAATTTAATTCTCTTACATATATGGGTATTCAATTCCTCTAAAAGAAATTAGGGTTTAACCCTACATAAGAATTTAATTCTTTCACAATAGGAATTTAATTGCTCCAAAGTTATAATTAGGGTTTAACCCTACGGAGAATTTAATTCTCAGAATAAAATAAAGAGACTAAAGAGATCTCTATGCATGAAAAAGAACCAGGGTCACGTGTCCCCACATGACCCCTGAAAAGATCCCCAGAAATGAGACGGAAAGAGCTCAGAGGCAACGCCTCACGTGCTCCACGTGACCCCCGAAACACAGAAAGAAAAAGCAAAAGAAATAAAGGCCTTGGGCGCTTTCACGTGTTCCCACGTGACCTCTTGGCAGACGCTTTAAATCCTCCTCACATGCCAGCACGTGATGCTCCAAAATAAAATATAAAAAAATGCTTAACACTCGTTTGCATAACGAAGTAAAAGGATCTGGTCCCACTTCTGGGCGCCCACACGTGGCCCCCCTTGACCCATTCCTATTTAGGGTTTAAACACTAATTCGTGAGCTTTATTCCTAGTGTTTAACACTGATTATGTTTTAGTGTTTAACACTAATTCCAAAACTTATACCCAGTGTTTAACACTTGTATTTTCTAGTGTGTAACACTAATTTGGGGACTATATTTCCAGTGTTTAACACTGTTACTTTCTAGTGTTTAACACTAACTTGAGAGATTTAACACTGTTGCTATCTAGTGTTTAACACTAGTTTTAACCAAATTGGTTAATCTTCCATAGGCAAAGCCTCCTATTCAAAATTGAGTAAAAATCAGAGCTCTAATGTCTACTGCTCAATCACAGATAAAAATGTTATCAGAGCCCTCAAACTTTTGTTTAGCATTGCTAAATAATGTGGGCCTGAAACCAGACAAATAGACTAATGGTCCAACAAAGGGCCAATATGTCAAACTTAATTGGACTTAGCCCAAATTGGCCATAAGTCCTCAATCCAGACTTAACTGAGCCAATGTGATCATAATATAATTAATTAGTCTTGGTTTCAAACTGGGATACAGATCATTTAATCCACCTTGGTTCAAGGGTACATCTCTTCGTCCCTTTGATATTTGTCGTTGTAATCCCTCAACGTCTTCAAAGAGGTGACGGGTCCCAACAACCATACATTTCACGGACTGTGGGGTTCTTAAACTCATGGACTATGATGTCCTTAACCTCGACGTGATGTCTTAAAACTAACAACGGACTGTGGTGTCCTTAAACTCATGGACTATGATGTCCTTAATCTCGACCGCGATGTCTTAAAACTAACATTGGACTTTGGAGTCCTTAAATCCACGGACTATGATGTCCTTAACCCCGACCGCGATGTCTTCAAACTAACATTGGACTGTGGAGTCCATAAATCCATGGACTATGATGTCCTTAACCTCGACCGCGATGTCTTAAAACTAACATTGGACCACCAGGCCCTTAAACTGGTAATCGACCGTAATGTCATTAAACTAAACAATAGAGCCCAATTGCTCTCTTGTCGGATCTAAACGATCCTGTTAAGTCGATCTTAGTCTAAAAATTGGGCTAACGTATCCTTAACAAACGTTTAAGTTGATCTTAGTCTCAAAAGAGACTAACGTATCCTTAAATCTAACCCCCAAACCCAAATTTAAGAAGATACGGATTTGGACTAATCCACGCCCTACGGGCGACGACATAAATTAGTCTCCGTATACAATCCACGGGCAACCAAAAACAAAACAAACACACATGACACGAAGTGGCCATCTGGAGAAAGAGAAAGTGGTTACCGCGATGCGGTAGCGTAATTAACTGCAGGGGCTTACGCCTACAGGGAAGAGCGTCCCCACAATCAAAAAACCCTCAAATGAGGGGGAATCTGACGAAGTCTTCTACATCGGCCGCATTCGTTTAAATATTCGATACATGGTGTCATAAATCAACTTGGCATCTTCGGAGAAGTGGACAGATAGCTCCAATTAGAATCTACCTTCGAATTTCAGACAAGACGTCGGTCTTGCGCCGTCTTTCGGAGGGGAACAGTCGCTATTCTTACCAGCGTCGTCGTTTGTTCCAACGTCGATGTATATTTACATCGCCGAAGCACATATTATATTACCGATAATGATCAAGTTATATTAAGCACGGAAACACATACTGTCATTCTAATCAAATGACTAGAAAAACAAATCTTATATCCAATGCCCATATATGCCTTTCAATTTATCATATCAAGCTAAAAGAAACGAAAATATGCACGCACATATTTACTATCCGCATTTGCCACAGAGTCCCGGGTCTTCACCGTAAGGTTACTTAGCTAACGGCAGGGCGGGAACAGGACTAGCGCAGATACAAAACATATATAACATCTAATATATATATATAGCAACATTCGTCTCACGCATGATAATATAGTAAATACAGAATCGCAACAGAAACAAGCACAATATGGAAATGCGGATAAACTACGAAAAATACATTTTAATGGAGCCAAATATGAAATGTAATTTTCCGGTCGTGTGGATAGCCTGTAGTATTGGATCTGAGACCCCTATGAGTGTGGCAACCCACCCGCCAATCCCAGAAGAAAAGAAACCCCAATCAACGAAGTGAGTGGGCCACCCAGCACTTCCAAAATTCGGTGATTTGTGTAGGATTTCTTAGCGCGGCAGCAAGGTTTTGGGAGGATCGTCCATGCCGTTTTCAAAAATTTGTCGTTCTAAACAACTCCAACCCTAGAATCTTAACCAAAGATTTAAACAAAAAGGCATGCAAACAACTTTACACACTAAGTGAATGAGAAATACAAGCTTTGTAGACTGGTCCTTCACTTCAAATGCTCCGTGTAGATGTCCCTTCGCTGCGAGTATGATCTCCCGAACTCTTGAGAGGCTCCACAAGGTGAAAGATGCAAACTTGCTCGAAGTCTTCGAAGCCGAAGATGATCTACGTCGAGGAGACTCAAGCTCGTGCTACCTCTTCACTAAATTAGGGTTTAGTGAAGCAAACACCCTAAACTAAATGGCTAATAGTAGAGGATGATGAAGTAGGAAATGGGCTCTTTTTAATTTTCTTTTTCTCACAATTTTTCTCACCATTTTCAAAAAGCTAGAAATCTTTTCATGAGGAAGAAAAAGCTCAAGTGAAGAAGTAAATCAAGTGAAGAGAATGAACTCATGAGGTGAGAATATGAATCATGGGTGAGTTAGTGTCATGCACTAACTCATGTAGAGACTTAACTAGGGTAAGGATAAAGGTTGGGTTAATAAATATCTTTAGCATGACGAAAATGGTGGACTCAGTCAATGGTTATCCACAAGCTTTCTCAAAACTTCTACCATGAAAAAATCCATCCAATTTTGATTTACTTTGATAAATATAAACCCAAGGATTATCCTAACTATAGTGTAAGTCTCATACACCCATCATGCATGTATCATCAAGCATGACACAATAAAATGTACATTAATATATATCACATATATACTAAGTGTACACAAGTGAGAAAAAGAATACTTAGTGAGCAAATATTAGTTAATGTAAGTTAATATATCAAATATATAATTATACATTAAATTATCAAATAAACACTTGATTTAATAATCCGGCCACTGACTAATATCATATGAATCAACTTATCGAATCAACACTTGATCTGATAACCCGGCTATATCACATATAACCGAATGATATCACATATCGCGAGAATATAATAATGTATCACATATCGTATTAATCTCGGTCCCGCACATATCACATATGTGCTCCTACTCCGTTTCGCATGAACCAGGAAACCTCTGTGTAGGACTCTAAAGACTCGTCAATACGCCGGCAGTAGGCGATGATCATATCAAACACCCACAAGACGCAAGCGGTCTGCTAAACGTAACAGCCACCCGGGTATTGAGAAATCAGAAGATCAACAAGAAAGCCAGCTCAAACTCCTGCGAATCCAATCAGTAACACTACCATACAGTCCAGTCTTTTCGTCATATATGTCGCATATCACAGCCTGGGGGTGGTATAACGTCAGACCCCAATAACCTGATAAGTCATGCCGATGCAAGATCCATAACGGTTCGAGAAACTATTGATAACACTTACAAGTAGATCTCAGCAACCCTGGCCAAGGATTTCCTGTTATGGCCAATTGAGCATAGCGCAACATCAACTCCCAATACTGGAAGAGACGAATCCCCTCCTATCACTCATTGCCTCCATGTGACCTGGGACTGTACCCAAAAACCATCGTTTTGCACGATCTCTTGACCGTGGTAAGGTGGAAATCAAAGCACAGTGGGAATCACACAAGACTCTATGACGATCTCGGGTCGACAGACTAACCTGTACCAGTGTTACCAGAGAACTGCTACCTGACGATAGGTATAATACCATCTAGTAGTTCTCGGCAAGTCCGTCCAGTGTACCCAGTCTCCACTGAGCACCCGTATACCTTCTCTTATGTCAAACACCAATGGATATGGGATCATCCATCGCCCATCATATGGGTTGAGAAGCGCATACGCTAGTCTACTCTGGAGTATCGATGCCCTGTCTCGATACTCCCACGACTAGGAACAGTTATAGGATGTACTTATGGACTACCCTAGCCCCACTAGTATGATCTCCATCATAGTCCTGGTAGTCAAGTACACATGCTAAGGGCTTTATCAACATGTGAGAGTAAGACAGTATCACAATACAAATCTACATGTTAAGACAAAGAGTAACCAGATAGCATACTATCATGTCGAGCAAGAAAGTCCTCCCTATATATGTCCAAGCATCCACTACAATATACATCACATGTACAGTAATGGCCTCTAGGGCATACATATAACTAACAATCTCCCGCTTGCACTAAGGCCATCTGTTGTAGTATCCCATGCCCAACAATTTAGCAGTGGTTGTAGTATCCCATACTCAACCATCCCAAAATCTCTCAATAAGTATTTGGGGTAGCAGGCCTTGGTGAGTGGATCCGCCGTGTTAATCTCAAAATCTACTCTCCTTACCTGGATCCCTTGGAGATCAACCATCTCCATGATCAGGTAATACTGTCCTCAGAATATGTCTGGAACGCTGATGGGACAGGCGTTCCTAGGCCAAAGTCACAACTCCATTGTTGTCTCAATAACACTTATTGGACGCTCAATGGTAGGAACCATGTTCATCTCATGAACAAGAAATGTCCAGACAGACACTTTGGTAGTATCGTTGGTAGCAATGTATTTAGCCTTTATCATCTAGTATGCCTCGGTATTTAGCTTGGAACTCTTCCAACATACCGTCTCTCCACTGAGGGTAAAGACAATGCCTGTGACTGACTCTCAGTCAAACTTATCACTCTGGAAGCTGGAACCAAGAACTTTCTTTTAGTGCTTCTCAAGTACTTAAGAAGGTCCTCCACAGCTGTCCAGTAATTTTCTCAAGATCCGATTGATTCCTGATCACTACACCTAGTGAATCATCTACATCTAGTCTGGATTTGGGACACTCCCAACATCCACTTAGATCTATCACCATAGATCATAAACAACAAGATGTTGTAGGTATCATCCAGATCTTCTATGGAGAATCATTGTGATAAGAGGAGCATGATCGAGTGTAGCATAGGAAACCATTTCCTATCAAGAGTATGTCATCTACGTACAATACGTGGAGGACAACCTTACTCCCTACAACCTTTGTGTATATACAAGGTTTATCTACCTTTTTTAATGAAGTCAAACTCTTTGACTACCATATCAAAACAGATGTTCCATCCCCGCGATGCGTGCATTGATCCTGATGGACTTAAGCATGGCTTTGAAAGTCTTAACTTTTCCATGTACACCAAGAATCTTCTCAAGATCCATTTGCTCCTAATGGGTTTTACCCCTTCAGGTGCAATATTCAAAGTCATACTTTGGTGGTGTACATGGATTCCATCTTTGATCATATAGCATCCATCCATTTCATAGAGTGCCACTCGTGATGGCCTGCCTGAACCTAGTTGGGCCATCATCTACCATGATGCAATCCTCGCTCCCACTGTCACCGAGAAGACCGCAGTATCTCTCAAGTGGATGAGGAACCCTACCAGACTCGCGGAGAGGCTGAGGTTCGTTGGAGACTTTTAAATCCTTTGGTTTCACTAAATTATCAGCTTTTAGTTCGTCTAGCTGGAACAACTTCCAGTTCTACCTCATGACCACAAATTTCTTCATAAGAAATTCATTTTCCCAAAAAGGTGGCATGCTGAGAAACAAAACACCTTCTACTCCTCAGAGTGGTAGAAGATATTCCCTCATAAATGTTTGGGATATCCTAACAAACTTATACAGAACTGACATTGCCTCGAGTTTGTCCGGATTTTTCTTTTCAACATAGGCCAGACAACCCCATATCTTAACTCGTTTAAGACATGGTCTATTCCCATTTCATATCACATATGTAGTGGTAGGCCCTGATTTGGATGGAACCCCATTCAATAGGTATGCAGCTTCTCAAGTGCATAACTCCAAAAGGAAATAGGTAACTCATCAGTACTCATCATAGAGCGTGCCATATCTCATAAGGTGCGATACCTCCGCCCCGATACAACGTTATGCTGTGGTGTATACGAAGGAGTAAGTTGAGAGAGAATCATATTCTCCTTTTAGAAAATCCAGAAACTCCATGCCCAAGTATTCGCCTCCTCGATCACATCGAAGGAGTTTAATACTTCTACCCTTTGGGTTATTCAACTTCAAGCTTATATTTCTTGAATTTCTCAAAAGTTTTAGACTTGTGTTTCATCAGGAACATATGTCCGAATCTTGAGAGATGATCAGTGAATATACATTGGACCGTATACATCATCATGTATCTGTCCCAAGAGTTCATTAACTCTTTCTTTGTTTCAAGTAAACGGAGTATTGCTCATTTTACCTTTGAGACAAGACTAGCAAGTATCATAAGATGAAAATTCGAACAGATTCTTATATTCGTATTTATGTAACTTAGCTGGTCGTGTCGCATTGATATGACCTGGTCTACACTGCCACAAGAATGATTTGTTCATTTCTGAACCACTCCTCTTGTGTGTGTTCGGTATACTTTGAACTGTAGTTTGATTTAGAACGTATATGCTATTATATAACGTGCCTGATTGAATCAACTTTTGATTCAGGAAAATGTTCATAACATTATCCTCCAATACAGAATTATATCCTTCTTTAACTTATTACAGAAACCGATATAATATTGTATATCAGGTTCGGTATGTAATAACATTCGTTCAGAATCAATGTATTAATACAAGGTGATATTTGCTAACTGGTTTGGCTGCAACACTTGCACCATTCTCTAACACTTAGAGACATATCACTCATTCCTAGTTCTCTACCTATTTGTAGCCCATGTAACATATTACATATGCGGGATCCTGATCCGGTATCACATACTCAGGACGTAGAGGATACTGAGAAACAGTTCTCGGTAATGAACACACCCGAAGAAGATGCATCAACATGCACTTTCTTCGATTAGGTGGTATGGGAATCCGGATATTCCCTTATTTCCTGCTCGGACTTATAACAATTATAAGATTGAGCGGAACCAACGTTCCCTAGCTCAGTATAATAAGCAGGTTCGATCAAGGCATCCATATTATTATCTTAATTAAGACGTGACATGGTTGCTACCAGGAGAGAGAGAGAAGAAAACACTCTGCGTGCGCTTTTGCAAGATCGGATTGGTTATTATATTATCTAATCAGGATGGCTCCCACTGTTTTTATCAAATCTTCCATCAAACCCTAAAAGGTAAGACTAGCCGGGATTAATTACATCCTACAAGTTCGCCAATCTTTCGGCCAGACTAGTGTCGGTACTTTGAGGGAGGTTCACCGTGCTTTCGTACGGACCTAATTAAAATAAACCTCGTTTTCTCAGGGGCGTAACCCCGTTAACACCTTTCTAGACACCTACTTGATTGGCTAATTGTAATGTGTAAAACTCTCCCAGGAGTAACTCTTACTCGCAGTGGGTATCGGGATCCAACTATCTCATAGAAGGTATGCAATCTCATAGCAAATTTCAACACTTGAAATTCCCGATAATGGTTTTTTTACCCCTAGCGTCCTGTGACCTTGACGGAGGCCAAACTACCCATAGTCCGCTAGTCAAGTTCAACCCATTATTTCCTGATTGAATTAGACCCACCCGCACGACCCTTGACGGAGGCCAAACAATGTCGTACGAATACCCTAATCCAATCGCATCATATGCTAGCAGATAAGCACTAATCAGCTACCGTACACTACGCCTTGACGGAGGCCAAACTACCGCAGCACGAATACTAAAATAGCACTTATCTGAAATGACGGAAGGCTACGCAGGTTTTTAAGAAAACCATGAGCGTAATGAACTTGATATCGTTGTACAATCGAGTGATTTTGAAAAGAAGTGTTTTTGAGGATTTTACTAGTTTTGCTAAAGAGGTCACTCCCGGTGAAGGGATCTTGGCTCTTTCCTTATCGAATAAGGTGCAGGATATTTCACAAATACCACTATGTAAAGCAAAAACTATAAAAGCAATCAAAAGACAAACCGGGTGGGTTGTAGCATCTGCTAGTTTCGCTAAAGAGGTCACTCCCGGTGAAGGGATCTCGGCTCTTTCCTTATCGAATAAGGTGTTGGATATTCTACAAGGAATACCCCTATGCAAAGCAAGAACTAGAGCTACCAGTTTTCGAAACAAGTTTCTACAACATCTTAAGGTTTCTTTTATTTCATTAATCTTATTAATGAATTCCCATCAATTATGCTTCACAAGTATCACAGAAGAAACAAAAGTATCAATATATAATATATATCATATATATATATATATATATATATATATAATATAAGCATTCGTCTCAGAATAAGCAGTGATCACATCACAGATATCAGCAGCAGAAGAACATATATGAAATATTGGATATATTAGTAATTCCGTGTTTTAAATTAAGCCTATATAAAACACAGATTCCACGGTCGCGATGAATAGCCAAACCCACATCCCTACACCCCTACGAGAGCAGCAGGCAACCCTACCAATTCTAGTGTTAGGAGACCCGGTCTCGACTCCTCGAGACGGTCTCCCACTGGACCCTAGAACCCGGTTACTTGTGCTCCCCGCTTTGGGTCTATCCTAATGCGGAAAAGTAAATAATATACATCAATGGTGACATCATCCTCAACCCGGAAGTGCCCCAATAAAAGAATATTACATACAAGCTTTTACATGAATGAAAATGAAAAACTCTCATCTCACATAAAAAAAACCCAGGTTATTCAAAACACGACGATCCAATATAAGATATCACAGCAACACATAACATCACATGTCATCAACGTAAGCAAATATGCGTATCCCAATTGTCGTTGACATATAGCACCGAAACTGGCGATACACCACATATTACACTTACGGTCACAGAAAAGAAAGTGAAAAACTACAACAGTTGGAATCCACAATCACCTTAGACATCTAAACCCAATGTATCGCATACTTTGTATTTCATACCCAACCAAATGAATTCCTTAGACATCACATGCCTAACAATTATATACCCCGCATTTTAGTCTCGATATTGAAAACACTTTCCAACAACCTGTAGGGTAATTCAACAAGATTTCCGATAACCTGATCGAATGCTCATCGGAAACTTTATTAGATGGCCACACCCTGCGATGCTGTCGACGAAGTGCACTAAGGAGGACCACCGCTGCCGCGAGCACCCGAACGGATGCTTTTAGCGACGGGGTTCTCCTACAGTCACTTGGTCGGGGATATGGGGCATGGCTATCTAGTAAGGTTACCCGGCGAGTATCCACGTACACTACGTAATTGCGACGGACTTTTGATCACATCAAAATCCCATGGCAACCGATCATCTGAGACTAAACTGCTAGATTGATAAAATTCAAACTAGTTATCACATAACCATTTTGTGGATTCCAAATATTGTATCACAATCAAAGATAGCTAGACGAAGTTAAACTTTTCGATCGAATAAACAAGAACCCAAAATTTCCCAATAAGCTCAACACTTGAGCGGAGTTCAAAAAGTACCCAGAAACTGCCACAGCTCCTATGAACCAGCCGTAGAAGGGTAAACCAATGTCTCACATGTGACACCGCTGAACTACAACAAACCCTAGGGTTTAGTGGCAGTTCTGACGGTCACATAATCGAGTTAAGGTTTCATTCTTCTAGAGGGTTCACAGAATCGCTTGCATGATTTTCTGAAAGTTTTAAACTCGGGAAAAATCCAACACTTGGAAAATTTCCAGCGGGGAAAAATTGGGTTATTGATATCCGTTCAAACTTTTTAACATAGTCTAAATAACTCGAATACATGTTAGAATTACAACTACGAAACACTCCGAGTTGCTTTTGCAGAAAGTTAACATCATATGCAAATTTAGCAAAAACAAACAACACCTGAAACATCAAAACCCAGATACTGGAACACAGGAAAAATTTCAGGGGGTGAGCTCGATTTTGGGCCGAGATCTTGGGTATTGTGGCTGGCCAAAATTATTCCAAAATGCCTCAAATTTTGCCAATGTCCATGGTATATCACATACAACATTCTACAGTTATTTAAAATAAATTTAGAGGATTTTTTAAATTCGTCAGAAACTGGATTTCGTGTTTCATGTTTCGGAGCAGTTTCGGTTTTGTAATCTAACAAATATCGTTTAAATCTCTAGCTTGGCTCTGATACCACTGTAGGGTTACTTAGTGTGGCAACAAGGTTTTGGGAGGCATCATCCGTGCCGTTTTCAAAAATTTGCCGTTCTAAACAACTCTAACTCTAGAATCTTAACTAAAGATTTAAACAAAAAGGCATGCAAACAACTTTACACACTAAGTGAATGAGGAATACAACCTTTGTAGACCACTCCTTCACTTCAAATGCTCCGTGTAGATGTCCCTTCGCTGCGAGTATGATCTCCCGAACTCTTGAGAGGCTCCACAAAGTGAAAGATGCAAACTTGCTCGAAGTTTTCGAGGCCGAAGATGATCTACGTCGAGGAGACTCAAGCACATGCTACCTCTTCACTAAATTAGGGTTTAGTGAAGCAAACATCCTAAACTAAATGTCTAATAGTAGAGGATGATGAAGTAGGAAATGGGCTCTCTATAGTTTTCTTTTTCTCACAATTTTGTTCACCATTTTCAAAAAGCTAGAAAGCTTTTCATCAGGAAGAAGAAACTCAAGTGAAGAAGTAAATCAAGTGAAGAGAATGAACTCATGAGGTGAGAATATGAACCATGGGTGAGTTAGTGTCATGCACTAACTCATGTAGAGACTTAACTAGGGTAAGGATAAAGGTTGGGTTAATAAATATCTTTAGCATGACAAAAATGGTGGACTTAGTCAATGGTTATCCACAAGCTTTCTTAAAGCTTCTACCATGACAGAATCCATCCAATTTTGATTTACTTTGATAAATATAAACCCAAGGATTATCCTAACTATATTGTAAGTCTCATACACCCATCATGCATGTATCATCAAGCATGACACAATAAAATGTACATTAATATATATCACATATATACTAAGTGTACACAAGTGAGAAAAAGAATACTCAGTGAGCAAATATTAGTTAATGTAAGTTAATATATCAAATATATAATTATACATTAAATTATCAAATCAACACTTTATTTAATAATCCGGCTATATCCCATACAACCAACTAATATTATATGAATCAACTTATCGAATCAACACTTGATCTGATAACCCGGCTATATCACATATAACCGACCGATATCACATATCGCGAGAATATAATATGGTATCACATATCGTATTAATCTTGGTCCCGCACATATCACATATGTGCTCCTACTCCGTTTCGCATGAACCAGGAAACCTCTGTGTAGGACTCTAAAGACTCGTCAATACGCCGGCAGTAGGCGATGATCATATCAAACACCCATAAGCCGCAAGCGGTCTGCTAAACGTAACGGCCATCCGGGTATTGAGCGATCAGAAGATCAACAAGAAAGCCTGCTCAAACTCCTGCGAATCCAATCAGTAACACTACCATACAGTCCGGTCTTTTCGTCATATATGTCGCATATCACAGCCTGGGGGTGGTATAACGTCAGACCCCAATAGCATGATAAGTTATGCCGATGCAAGGTCCATAATGGTTCGAGAAACTACTGATAACACTTACCAGTAGATCTCAGCAACCCTGACCAAGGATTTCCTGTTATGGCCAATCGAGCATAGCGCAATATCAACTCCCAATACCGGGAGAGACGAATCCCCTCCAATCGCTCATTGCCTCCATATGACTCGGGACTGTACCCAAAAACCACCGTTTTGCACGATCTCTTGACCGAGATAAGGTGGAAATCAAAGCATATTAGGAATCACATATCACGGGTCGTCAGACTAACCTGTACCGTGTCACCAGAGAACTGCTACCTGACGATAGGTATAATACCATTTAGGAGTTCTCGGCGAGTCCGTCTAGTGCACCCAGTCTCCACTGAGCACCCGTATACCTTCTCTGATGTCAAACACCAATGGATATGGGATCATCCATTGCCATCATATGGATCGAGAAGCGCATACGCTAGTCTACTCTGGAGTATCGATGCCCTATCTCGATACTCCCATGACTAGGAACAGTTATAGGATGTACTTGTGGACTATCCTAGCCCCACTAGTATGATCTCCATCATAGTCCTGGTAGTCAAGTACACATCCTAAGAGCTTTATCAACATGTGAGAGTAAGACAGTATCATAATACAAATCTACATGTTAAGACAAAGAGCAACCAGATAGCATACTATCATGTCGAGCAAGAAAGTCCTCCCTATATATGTCCAAGCATCCACTACAATATACATCACATGTACAGTAATGGCCTCTAGGGCATACATATAACTAACAATTTGGGAACCTCTCCGTGGGTCAATTGTATACCCCTACGAGTTCGGCGAATAGCCTGCCAATTTTAGAGGAAGGCATCTCGGTCTCAACGCCATAACATGGTGGCACATTGCCCTCTAGAACCCGGCTACTTGAGCACTCCACCGCGGGGTAATCCTAGTACATGTAATGAAACATAAATATACAACGACGACCATGTCCGCACTGTCACAACCGAAAAATATTAGCTCGCGACCGGCACTTAAATTATGCCATGTCTACAGGCGTAATGTAATTTAAGTAAGCCGAAGCCCAGAAATCTAAACCTTTTTAAAGAAAATAGAAGAGGTGATGTTTTGAAATAAAGGTATGATGAAATCAAAAGTTTTCTTAAATGCATAGATAATGGAACAAGAAAAATGAAAGTGGATTTTACTAGTTGAAAAACATGTTTCGTCTTTTAAAAATTGGGCAGCACCTCCATTGTATATTTTGATCCAAAACCACATATACATGATAATATAAAAGGCATCCCCAAACGGGAGCTGGCTCTTCGCCAAATGGCGGAATCACAACCATGCAAGACAGAATATAAGTATACGACGCCCAACGGAGAAGATCAACACAAAGGATAATGAAATAAAGCAATACATCAAAAAACCCAAGCGAACATATAACCCATCGCTCTAGGTCTCGCAACTACAAGCCTTGCTAAGTCTTACTACATATACAAATACTAGTTTCTGATTGATGGAGTTAACTAGATACAAGGGAATAGTAAATACAAGAGTGGTACGATCCAACATGTACCACCTACAAAAGCAAGTCACCCGAATGCAAGCTGTGTGCCAGCGATGCCGCTACTGATCCATGCGGTCAACCTGTAAGAACTGTGGCACAATGGGGGTGAGTTGCCAACTCATGAGTAGAAAACATCATCAGATAGAAATCGAAATAAACAACGATTCCTAGGTCAACTGTATCATAAAGGTAATACTATGATATCTAGGGTGACCGTATCTGCATATGTGCCAACAATATAATCAATACCTATCTGCATGTGGCTAACATCTATGTGTCCACCAACGACACAATAACATCATGCATGTAAATATCATGAAAGCATATGCATGTAAATATGAGGATATCAATCAACGTGTGTCCATCAACGACACATCAAAATCATGGAACCTGAGTGTCCAACATCGACACTCGAAACATCATGAAACCCGTGTCCAACATCGACATGTAAGTCCTCATATCTCGGGCTCCGTCAGTCCGGATCGACCCTCGGGCTCCGTCAGTCCGGATCAGCCCATATCACATATCTTGGGCTCCGTCAGTCCGGATCGGCCCATATCATCTCACGACTTTGGTCGGTATCCTCCGGATAACCGCTGAGTCCAAATACTATCACCGGTAGGTAGTGCTCCCTCTGCCAGGCCCATCGTCTACACCACGAAAATCATGTCTTGCCCCGGGGTACCATACCGAGTCCACCATGTACCCATAGACGGTGCCTCCCGCTCCTCGAATCGGGTTTCACATGCCAATCTCAGAACTGAGAAAACACATGGTGGACGTCTCGAAATATCATATCAAGAGAAACCGGGTTTTTAAAACAGTACATATTTTCTTTTGAAATATAACCACGGTTCTCAAATCCAGAATCTCATGAAAACAACATCTCAATGCATATAATCGTAAAGCATGAGGTATGCAAACATAGAACAGAAATGTGAGCATATCCAATATATCATGCGACAAGGTATAGTGATGTGAACATAGCAAGTATATCATGCAACATAATGATGTGAGCATAACAATATATCATAGCATGATGTAGCAATTCTACTGTGTAAGTGACATAGCAATTATCGATGATGAAAGTGTGTGAGCCGGCAATCTGTGTAAGTGTAACATACGCATTATCGATAATTGTGTGGGTGTACTAGCATAGGTATATGTAATGCAATGAGAATGTCATGAACGTAGCATAAAGTAAATCGTGAGCGCAATGCTATAAGGTATACGTCTCTATCACATATCCGAATCGGTGAATCTATCAATCGGCATCCAGCCTCATAACATCACGTACGGTATAATACATCGTACGGCATCCTCTAGTCAAGGGTATGGATCAATCATTCGATAACACTCATCACGTACGGTAAATCATCGTACGGTGGCATACACAATTAGGGGTTCTATCAACCTATATGACAATGAGGGTACGGACCTAACGTCTCGTACGACATATCACTCATGGTTCACAACATTATATATATATATATATATATATATACCTATATCCCAGGTCACATCCGTATCAATCTCATATCATGGGACCGGCAAAGGTATCAATTATCTCATATCGACTCGC
Source organism: Agapanthus africanus (assembly GCA_030015575.1). NCBI lineage: Eukaryota > Viridiplantae > Streptophyta > Magnoliopsida > Asparagales > Amaryllidaceae > Agapanthus > Agapanthus africanus. The sequence continues at coordinate 345,168,573 of CM057349.1, forward strand.
ATCCATATAACGACATATCAAACCAAGTCATCATATCTCATTGTATACTCTTTTCATCAAGTCAATATCTCACATCAAATCATTTTATAAATCTCATGTCGTATTTATCGATCTCATTACATGCCACTATAATCTCATCTTTATTCTCTTGCAACTACATATCTATATATCATGATTCACATTCACTTTTCATATCCTTATATATCAATTCGAGACATCATTTCTATCATATCATGTCAAAGAATCATATCCCTATAGCTTTCATCTCATATCTCGATATATATATTCAATCATTCATATCATCTCTAACTATCTTTTTAGCCATAACTATAGTTTTCTAATATAGGTTTCCTTAACCATATTCTATATATTGATTTCCATCAAAATTTGCGGGGGTGCTATACGCCATCCACCCGACTTCCCCCGTAGATATAAATCTACTCACCTGCGGAACTCCTTGTCCAGCCGTAGTCGATGTGCTTCGTCATCTCGAAATCCATGCGAAGGTACCTACATTCAATACACATATCGCAATACCATTAAAATCAAGTCCAGAAAACCAATACGGCACACGGTGCGCTCATAGGTTAGAACCTATAGCCTACGCATGCAAAAACAACCAAACAACCATCGTCGTTGACGTACAAACATCCAACGACCCAATACAATATAAAATACCAAAACACGAATCCAAATATCGGGAAAAATATGGCCAAAGCACTCACAACAGCTCCAGATTTATCTCAGGTCAAATTGGGACTAAACTGGCAAGTATAAGAGATAGTATATGAGATAAGTGAGCTACAGAACCAATTACAACACCAAACACCATAATGAGGCCGGCCACATGCCCTAGAAAACCGGCCAGCTCGGCCAAGACCGCTCCGTTGGGGTTTCGTCTTCTCAGGGTGGTCTTCTATTGGTCTAACTAGGTCTCTGGAGTTGCTAGTTTTTCTCAGAAACTTCCCGGGTTGCTCTAGATTCCCTGTAGGCCACTAAAATGTCACAAAACCGACATGGGGAATTTCCTAAGTCCGTATTTTGGTTTCTAAACTCGGTCTTGCCCAGTAAAACAGCACTGAGGGTTAAGCAAACACCCACAACAGATCATGATTCCACACAACACTCAAACCCTCATCTTGGAAATTCCCAAGATCACAAATCTACACAATTTTAACTCTAAACTAAACTAGGATGCTGGGAAACTTAAAACTAAAGTAAATGAAAGGAGATATACCTCATTTGGCAACTCAAGAATTTTCTTGAGTTGCTCAACATCTTCAAAATCCAACTTTTCTTGGTCCAATGTGTTGAGGATGAGGTGGGGATCATTTTTAGTGAAGGGAGTATAGGGTTTTGATGAGGATTTTGAGATGATACTTGGAGATGAAGATGGAGGGAAGCTTGAGGGTGAAGGAGATGAAGAAAAAAAGGGGAGGAAATGAATGGTGGTTGCCCTCTCTCTCTCTCTTTCTTATTCTCACCCTCTCAAAACTCATGTCTCACTCTCTCTTTCTTCAATAATTGTCTCTTTTACCCTTTTCTCTTTTTCTTTTCTCTAAAAGCCAAATATCAACAAATACCAATGAAACAACATGCAATCAAATGCAACATGTCATGGTGCACTAACCATGGAAAAATGTAGAAACATTGATTTGGCCTAATCGCGATTAGTAGTGCACTAATCAATTTTTATTCAAACTGCATATAATTAATTATAAAAAAATGCCAAATCCGATAAATATATTTTTAAATGAATAAATCATTTTAATCTCCAATTATTTCACAAATATTGGTATATATTTATACCATTTTACGAAAACCCCAATTTCGCAAATCGGGTATTTTCGTGAAATATATTATTTTAATATTAAATTCCAAAAATAATATTTTATATTTTCTGAAATGTTACAATCTTCCCCCCTTAAATAAATTCGGTCCCCGAATTTAAATTTAAACCCCCAAATACTAAAACATTTCAATAATCAGCTCAAATCAACGGGGCTCCGAAATCACGGAAGATACAGAAATACCACAGCGCATCCTGTGCGCCTAAAAATGAGTATGAAACTCAATATCGAACTCCGTCAAGCGTCACGCAAATTATCAGATTTGCACGCATATCATCGGAGTTATAATGGAGATACAGATCTCGAAATTCACTACTGAAATCCAATATGCACTAGTCAAATACTATAATATGTGTGTAGTACGCATCCTTGGAAAAATCTCCTAAAACAGAATAAAACACATGCAAAATCTTTTCTGAATAGCCGTGTGATGCGTAACTCACGGCACAAGTGACGGACGCTCATTTGTAAACTAATAAATATATGTTCATATAGGTTTTGCTAAAATATACGTTCCGCCCCTTTAAAATATCCCAAAAGGTTTTCCTTTGTAAACGTTCGTGTCGCTCACGGACACGTAAGAAATAGCGAGACTATAGATCCTTTTTGAAAACCTCTTGTTAAACTTTTAATGCATGCAAAGTACTCAAGTATTGTCATCAGATCAGTCATGTTCGGCTACTACATAATATAGTGCCCATCATGAAAACAAGGTGCTCAAAAGCAAAATCAGCCCCAAAAAGGCGTGTCCAACAATCACGTGCGTCTGGTGCGCAGAGGAACCAAAGCCAAATACAAGTGCTACGAATGTGCACAAAACCAAACTAAGTGCAACGGGTGTGCACGAAAGCATAGGTCCAGTGCAACAGATGTGCACGACAAGAATATCAAGTGCATCTAGAGTGCACGAAAATCTCAATCCAGTGCAACTAATATGCACGAATGAAAATCTCAATCGAGTGCATCCGGTATGTACAAAATCACATCTCATATCATGCGCTCAACATGCGCAAAAATCTAAATCAAGTGCATCTGTCGTGCACAAATGAAATCTAAATCAAGCGCATCCAACATGCACGAATAAAATCTAAATCAAGTGCATCCAATCATGCATGAAATCCAATACCAAGCGCCTAATATGCGCAAAAATCCAACCCAAGCGCGTCAGGTCCGTATAAAGCATCTAGTGCAGTAGCATGCACGAATACGAACGTCAAAGTGCAAACGCGCACAAAAACATAAAATTGGGTAAAACAAATGCTCAAAGACATAAATCAGGTGCAAGCAATGTACGGAGTATAAATCTAGTGCAACCAATGCACGGAGTATAAATCTAGTGCAACCAATGCACGAAATATCAATCTGGTGTAACAAATGCACGAAATACAAATCCGGTGCATGTAACGCCTTAGATATCGGTTAGTGTTCGTTTAGACGTTAATGCGGGTTTACTATAAAAATTTTACCAATTCGGGTTCCTCACATTTTATAACATTTAATTAATAATTTATTATTATTTGTTATGGACATGCACGCACGTGTGCACGTTAATGTGAGGGTTTGTTTGTGCTAATTTAGTTCTTAGCAACCTTGACACTTAGCCTAATCTAATCCTTGCTTTAATCCTTTGTCTTAACCCTAATCCAATCCTTAACCTAAACCCTAGATCTTTTGTAGGACAAAGATTTTTCTTTGTTTTGGATGAGAAAGGTGGCATGGTGGGCTTTAATGATGGTGTGAATGCATTAATGTGTAGTTAATGCATAAGGTGCACTCACCCCTTAACCTCACATCCCTCTCTCTCTCTCTTTATCATTCACACTCTCTCTCTCATTTCTCTATCTCTTTTATTTTCTCTCATTCCTCTCTCATCAAACTGAACACTCTTATTTCCTTCATCAAATCCATCACAAATATTCACAATCTCATCAAAAAACACATCTTTTTCTTGGATTTTCCTCTTGGATGCCTTGGAACATGCAAAGCTTGGATCTTTGAGTTCTTTTGTGTAGGTAATGATCCCTATCTGTTCTTTAAGTAGTTTTTGTGCTTTGTAGACTGTTAGATTTAGTTTAGATAGTGTAAAATTAAGTTTTATGCATAATATCGTATTTTTAGTGCCTATATGTGACATCTGTGATCTGCTGTGACCCGGAGATTTTAATAGAAAACCAAACAATATTGTTGTGTTGTACCAGTGACCATAGGACCTCACCTGGAGCACGAACCCTATCAGCTCGGACTCGGCCGGCGACGTCTGAAAGGAATTCCGGCGAGATCGGCTGTGGGTAGGAGTTAGGGTTTGGGTTTTTCTGGGTAGGTGTCTGCAGTGGTTTTGGTGTATTTGGTCATGTTTAGTTGTTGAGTTTTCTCTGTATGCAAAATCTGGGATCACATGGGTAGTTTCTTGTGTTTCATTTAAGCGCGATACGTTATACGACACGGATCGTGCACTTTGTGTGATTTTGCTCTTGGGTTAGTTTCGTCGTGTCGCTACGCACGTTAGCCACAATACGAACACTTGAGAGTATGTTTTGTGTTGTTGTGTCGGTCAAATGTAGTTGTATATGTTTTGGGTCTATTACTAATATGTACTTGCTTTATTGTTTAATGTTGTAGGTTCGCAGGCGGGGACTTCGGACACTGCTACAAAGAGAAAACAAGTGGTTGGCTTCACTTAGCCAGGAGTGTTGGTGAATAGATTTAACATCTACAGGGGAATCTCCCGCATGGCGTTATGCGTCTGGGCTAGAGATGACTTAACTTGTCGCATATTCTATTTCATATTTAGAATTGCGCATTCACCCTACTGCTTAGTTAATTGTTGTGCTTGGACTAGTATCCTTAGGACACTACACTATTATTGACGGCTCATGTTGCACGAGCACTGATTGTATGTCACACACACCGTCAATAATTGCCATGTCACGCACAACCCACATATAGAAATGATATTGTTTGGTTAGGGACATTAAGACATTGATTCATATTTCTTTATGCATGTGACTTATAGCATACCTGTATACCTACATGCTTACACATATGCCTTGACATACTTACATGCTACTTACCTGTATACCTATGGAGTATTGTACCATTAGCGATAGGTACATACACACTTCATGACATAGCTACAGGTATACCTTGCACACATACTTCACTTATACTCAGGGGGTATATTACATCATTACTTATAGGTAGATATATATACCTTGCTATACCTTTATCTTTACACATATATCTGGTTATAACAACATGTTTACCTTTACTTGATGTTATTTAGAATTGGAGAAATTAGGAACCGCATGATATTTATATTAACTTGTTGCAGTTAATTAGCGGCTTTTCCTTTATATGTTTACATTTCAGTTTTATGTTGCATATATTATATTCATGGATTTTCGCATTGAGATATGGTTTTCATACGATGTTTTCTGGATTGTTTTACTCCTGCGTATATATATCAGTGGTATGGGACGCTGATATATATATATATATATATATATATATATATATATATATATATATATATATATATATATATATATACCCATCGTATATATGTTAGTTATATGTATGCCCCAGAGGCCATTACTGTACATACGTTGTATATTGTAGTGGATGCTTGGACATATATAGGGAGGACTTTCTTGCTCGACATGATAGTATGCTATCTGGTTACTCTTTATCTTAACATGTACTCTGATTGTCTCTATGTTACATGTTGATAAAGCACTTAGGATGAGTACTTGACTACCAGGACTATGATGCAGATCATACTAGTAAGGACAGTGTAGTCGCCAAGTACATCCTTCAAATGTTCCTAGTCGTGGGAGTACCGAGACAGGGCATCGATACTCCAGAATAGACTAGCGTATGCGCTGTAAGCCCGCGGGGGCGCCCCGGCCGTCGATCCGACGCCGGAAACGCGGAAAACAAAAACTTTGCGAACTTTGCAAAACGGCACCACCGCGGACTTTTTACCCGGATCGGGCCATTAACCTAGCTAGCTAGCAAAAAGAAAAGAGTAGAGATGCTATACCAAACGATCCGTGTCCTTCGGTCTTCGTCTCCACTCCGATCTCCCGCGGAATCTCCGTCACCTCCTCGCTCGTCGGAAAGGGCACCACGTAGCCGGAATCTTTTACGGGCTCCCGCCTCTTGACCGAGGCAACTCGGGCGCGAAGTTGGCTAGCCGACGCGTCCAAGGCTTGCTATAGAATAGTGTAGTGAGTTGTCTCTTTAGGGTTTAGGGAAGTTGCCATGAAATGGTGGAGGTAAAGAAAACAACTCAAAAAGAGCTTATGAACTTTTTAGCATGAGAAAGGATATCAAACATATTTCTCACTCCAAAGGAAAATGATCCTTTTTCCCCTCTCTCAAGTGGCCGGCCCCCTCTCCATCAAATTAGATTGGAGAGAGAAAAAAGAATGGCATAAAATAATATCAATAATTAAGAAATGTAAATGAGAGATAAGAATGGAAAAATGGTCACCCTTCATTCTCATCAAAGTCCACTCACAAGATAAGCAAATGAAAATGACCAAAAGGGAATCTCATGATTAAGCAACAATCATGAAGCCACACTTATGCAAAGAAACCCCTCACAACATGTTAATTGCAAACTTGCAATTAACACCCTCCATCGAAAAGTCCGACCGGGAAGAAAAAAAAGAGAAAACCGGCCGGAACGGAATGCAAACTGGCAACTTCATAAAACCGATCCCGTAATAAATTACAGGAAAACCCTGCTACTGCAAATACATGCCCGCATTTGTATTCCCACTGAACACAAATGCAAAGAGACAAAACTACACTATCTAAAACTAGAATCCGGCTTAAGCCAAAGCCGGCTAGTAAAATCTGCCCGATCACGATCCGTGCAATACCGCACGTATCTGATCGAACCCTGCCATATCTCCATACGGCCTCTACAGCGTTTCGCCCGAAACTTGAGTAACTGTCTGTGTGGTGGACTCTAAAGACTCGTCAATACCTTGGCTGTGGATTTAACCACTAGCACGTCAGAGGTATAAGCCAATACGTGACGGGCCACCAGGTATTGACCAAATGGGACGTCGATGAGGAAGCTCACCCCGACACCCAACTGAGCCTGTCAGTGACAATATCCGTACAGTCCGGTCCGTTCGTCTATGAGTATCGCATGGCGGGCCTAGGGGGTTGGTAAAAGTCAGACCCCCAAAAGCGGTACAAGTCGTGTCGGAGTGTAGCCCAGAACACCCTGAGATACTACTGGAATACCTACCAGCAAATCTCCTGCCTTGGCCAAGGACTTTTCATGTTCTGGCTCTCCTAGACACAGCACGACCTCACCCCCAATACCGGGAGAGACGAACCCCTGCAGATCCGCTCACTGCCTCCATGTGGCTCGGGACTGTACCCAACTAAAACCTGTTTGCACGACTCCTTTGAGCCGTGGTAGGGTAGTAATCAAAGTACAGTGGGAACTCACACGAGACAAATGACGATCCCAGGTCGATGAACTAACCTGTACACATGTCACCTGGGAACTGCTATCTGACGTCTGGTATATCCCAACTAGCAGGTTCCCGGCGAGTCCTGTCCGGTGTACTCATAACCCAATGAGCACCTGTATACATCTTAGGTGAACCAACTGACACCAGTGGCTTGTGAGACCGGCCACCGCCCCTCGTCGGGGTCTCGACTGTATACACTAGTCTACTCTGGAGAAACGATGCCCTGTCTCGAATCTCCCACGACTAGGGACCTTTTTAGGATGTGCTTATAGACCCCAGCTCCCACTTATATGATCGCCCTCATACTGCTGGAAGTCAAGCAAGAATCCTAGGGGCTTTATCAACGTGTAATAGCGACTCGTAAGGTCACCTAAAGCAATACACGATGATAAAGATAAACCAGATAGCATACTATCATCTCGAGTAAGACTGTCCTACCGGGATAGGTCCTCCCCTCAATCATTGCAATCACGTGCCTGTGACTCAATAATTGACTCTGAGGGCACTATCTCCAACAATCTCCCACTTGCACTCAAGGCTAATTATTGCGATGTCGCATACTCACAGCCCGTGTGATACCGAACACCCAACTCCTCTACTAGTCAGTCTCACAAAGCTCGTTTGCGAAACTATTGCGTTCGAGAAATAGCCTCAGTGAGTGGATCCGCTTTGATGTTTCTTTCTATGTCTCTCTATATCTCAAGTTCGCGGAGAAAGCCATCTCCCGAAATGAGCAATACCTGTCTTAGAATGTCTGGATGTCTGACGGGACCTAGTTCAGAAATGAACTCCAAATCCAAACTTCTTAGACTGTATTGTCAACTGAACTCAATCAGTATCCTGCGCCATACCTTCCTTCAGTATCCTCCTGGACCACCTGTCCAAAATACTGCCCCTCGTCAGAGAGAAAACTATAACTCTGACAGCCACTCTGCCATCCAGGTCACCTTGGAAGCCTGGAATGATTACTGTCTACCGAAGAAGACTACCGTTATCATATCCCTAGAACATCCACTTATGTTCTAAAACTGCTTCCGACTGTTTCTCCAGGATTGGATTAATATCAACTTATTGCACCTACTGCAAGAACAACATCTGGTGTGGTACTTGACATCTCATGATTGACTCAGTTGCCTAAGCAAGTGATCTGTCAATCATGCGTGTCCCTCTCCCCTTTAGTCTGTAAGACACCTTTAGAGAGGGTGACTCCATTACCTGCAGGTACACTACCGTGCCAGGAGTCGTCCATTCTAAATACTCATAGAATGCTGTCAAAGTACCCAGATTGGGAAACCACCCAAATCTAGATCTAAAACCATAAATCTAGTAACCAGAATGTCTGATATAATATCCAAATCCTATGTGGAGAAACCACCGTGTGACGACCAAAGTATAACCGATCGTAGTATAGGAATATCACTTCCTACTCTGTGTATGTCATCAAATACCAGGACATCACACCCTACTACCTTCTCAACAGATCCATCCCCTATTCTGATGAAGTCAAACCTCTGACTGTCACATCAGAAATAGATGATCTATCTCCGCTATATCTGCTTAAGTTTATAAATAGACATAAGCCTGATATCCACCAATGCTTCCGCTGCTCCCACTGACTACGACAACCCTCTGGCAGAGTCATATACACGTACGCTTCTAAAGCAAGTTTAGAACGACGCTATACTCATCCTCCCGCCGGGTCTCGCAGCCTGGAACAACAGCAATGGCAAGTCTGGATAAACAAGAACCTCCCTGCCACCGTCCTTGAGCATACCGAAGTACCTCTCGGGTGCCTGAGGTTACCCACCTTATCTGCAGAGTGGCCAATGGAATGTCAAACCAGATTGAATCTTTAGGTTCTTTATCAAATCTTCAGTAATCGTTTGTGGTTCTGGAATCACTTCCAGTTCTACCATACTCCCACTACTGTTTTCTGAAAAATCCATTTTTGATAAAACTGTGGCGAGTCAAGAACAATATCACTATTGATCTTCCAGATGGTAGAAAGTCAACCCTCGTCATAGCCCGGGTCAACCCACAAACAGCCACTACTGAAACGTGCCTTGAGTTGTCCAGAGTCTGGTTTTAAGCATAAGCCGGACAACTCCCCGTATCTTAACAAAGTCAAGATATGAACTGTTCTATATCCAAGAAACAGAGGCACTGATTTAATTGAACCAGATTCAAATCATGCAGCTGTCTCCAGTGCATGTCAACTAAATGGAAGAGAGGCCGATCAGCGTTACTCAACTTAGGAGTACTTCCATTTATGAGTAACCTGAAAGAGAAGCTAGTTCTCTTAATCATTACTATCAACTGAATACTATACACAAGTATCTACATCTTCGATCTCCTTGAAGAATCCCGACACTTGCAACACTTGGTTCTCTACTTTACTCTTATACCTATAACTCCTCAAAACTTAGACCCTGTGTTTCTACGAAACACACGTCTAAGAACTAGAGAAGTTAAAAGTAAACAGAATATAGTACGAGGACCAACCCCTCTGTCCTAATGGACACTGGACAATATACAATACTCTGTATAAGTCCCTTGAGTCTTGTGACTCATTCACTGTGTGTCGTAGGTTGAAAACTGTACTTTTGGTTAAGAAGAATTACACCGTTGTTCAATGCTCCTTACCTAACCATCCACTGGTATAGGTAAATGTCATAGACATAATTTCAGAAAGGTATATCTCACTCTATAAAAATAGACGTACAGATATATCAATTTGAAATTGGTGCATAACAACGGATATTCAAAACCAAATATTTGCCGACCGGCAAACAACCCAGGTGACTTCCTCAAATATCATCGATTACAACGAATCCTGATATAATGAGGATGGTCACCTAATTCCCAATAACTTACTCCCACTCATCATCTGTAAAACCATACAGATGTGAGAATCCAACCTGGTAAATACATACCCTGGAGTAAGTGTCTAATCGGGAAATCAGTTTTCTTTTAACAGTACACAGTGGAACTGAAACATTGAGATGTTTCGATGGGGTATCCTGGTATTCTTAGTAATGCCTCTTCCATTATCCAGATTCACAACTATAACCGCATAACTCTTTGCCATCTCTCCAAATCCCTTTATATGTCTTTAGTCATTACCTTCTGTACACCACTTTAGGCCAAATGGTTTTTTTCCTTCCCTACCGTTCGGCACCAGCCTATAGTTTGGAAGAAGACTATCCAAAAAGCATAATGGGTGTACTGTCCTAATCCGAGGAGCACTCGCAATGCGAGAGAAGGTGAGGATAAAAGACAACCGAATGTACTTAATTCATAGGTGATTTAGGATTGACAAAGAAGTACATGGTTTGGTCGTGAATAGCAGTCGCAATTTACTTTGCCCTCTTACTAATCCCTTGCTTTGTCTGAACTTAATACCTTCTGTACACCGTTTAGGCTAATTGGCTTTCTTCATTCCCCACCGTTCGGCACCAGCCTAAGGTTTGGAAGAAGACTATCCAATTTGCGTAATAGGTGTACTATCTCCTAAACCAAGGAGTACTCGCAACCTGAGAGAAGGTAAAAGGTAAAGACAACTGAATAGTCCTATTCGTTTTCTCCAGAACCTGAAACCATCCTCGAATAAATTCCTTCGAGTTCGTATATAACCATACGATGGTTTTGTCCAATGGAAGTGGACGTTCGTAGTAATACGGGGTGTCCCGGAGAAAAGGGTAAAAGTAGGAGTGGCAAAGAGGTCTGCAACTCTGACAATCCAAAAGCCTGTGTTAAGAAGGTTCGGTCAACTTGGTCACTGAGTCATAGTCTAGGGTCGGGTCAATGGTCGCTGCCAGAGAGAGAGAGAAAAGAAACACTCAGCGTGCACTCTAACCTAGATCAGAATGGTTACCAATTTATCTAATCTGGAAACCTCCCACTGTAACGTCAAATTCTTCCCCAAACCTGAAAGAAGAATTAGCCGGGATAACCCGAGGAGTAAACCAACTCATCAGTGGGAATCGGGATCCAACTCTCATCGCATGATAACGTGACGGAATCCGCTCACGTTATCACACTCCAGAAGGTATGCGCATATCTGGCAAGTTTCAGTACTTTTGAAACTCCCGATGTGGATTTTTGCCCCATGCTCTTATGACCTTGGCGTGAGGTCAAAATATCATAAGTCACATGTCAAGTTCTACCCGTCATTATCCTGGTTAATTTGAACCCACCCGTACATACCCTTGACGTAGGCCAAAATAGTAGTACGACTGTCCCAAACCAACGCATCTATCTATGCAACAGATAAATACCCGGCAGCTACCAAACACTATGCCTTGGCGTGAGGTCAAAATACATAGCTTGAATACTACTGAATATTTAACTGAAATGACGGAGGGCTACGAATGGTTTCTGGCGAAAACCTTTAACGTAATGAACTTGATATCGTTGAAGGAACTGATAGCTTTATAAAAATATAGTGACGACAACCTTTGCTAAAGAGGTCACTCCCGGTGAAGGGATCTCGGCTCTTTCCCCGTAGAATGAGGTGCAGGATATTCCAACTGAATACCACGGTGCAAAGCAAAAGTAATCGGCTATAGTGAAGTTAATGCCCTGACGCAAACTTTTGTCCAAGGGGTCACTCCCGGTGAAGGGATCTCGGCCCTTGCCTCGTCGACTGAGGAGCAGGATATTCCAACTGAATACCACTGTGCAAAACAAAAGAGAACGCCCTTGCAATAACAGCTTTTTGAAAAAGTGTTCCAACAACATCAGATTAGGTTTGTTTAACTTGCATTGATCCGAATCAATGCAGTCCCATCAATTGATCACACCACAAAGAACGAAAATATACTGACGTACGTATATGCCATCCGCATTCGCCACTGGGTCCCGTCATCACTCGTTAGGTTAGCTAACTAACGACAGAGCGGGGACTGGACTAGCGCGGATGTAAAACATATACAACATCTACTAATATATATGATATATAATTTTCGCTCAAGGCGTGATAAAAAGCAACACAGAAATGTATAGCAACACAGATCAATACAGATATCTGGGATCCCCGGGTTTCACAGAGCCGCTGAAACCCGACGTTCCCCTGGTCGTGTGGATAGCCTGTGCAATGAAATCCTAGACCCCTACGGGCGCGGCAAGTTACCCGCCAAAACCTGAAGCGAGGCAGCCCCCTTCAGCAACGTGAATGGACCACCCAGCACTTCACGGAATCCGGTAACTTGGGTACCCCTCCTGGGTCAACCCTATACCCCCTACGAGTGCGGCGAATAGCCCGCCAATTCTAGAGTGAAGCCCCTTCCGCCTCAATGCCATGAGATGTGGGCTTGTTGCCTTCTAGAACCCGGCTACCCGTGCACCCCTCCGCGGGGTAATCCTAGTACAGAAAGTAAAATATACATACAACGGGTACATCGACCGCATCCTGGTCGTGCCCCAAAATAATAATACAAACAGGCAGTGACGGCAGTCCACATGTCGGACGCTCGCCCCGCAATGTCAAATGTACATAATACAACAAAACTGTACTACCACTGCAACCAGGCTATCCCCCACGACCGATCCGCAACAACACAGTACAATCACAGAACATCAACGTGAAAGTCACGTTCGCAAATCCGTCTAACCGGGCTATAGCAGTTAGACGGGATTTACCGATCAAATGACATTCACGGTCGCAGATATAATGTAAAAACTGTGAACTAGCATGTTTAAAATATCCGATCGAACAAATTTATCAAAGTGGGCCCCAAGCAGTACTGTAGCACTTACAGAAAATCTGGGCCCAAATAAAATATCCCAAAAGCCCTATTTCCAACTGATAAGATTACTGGGAAAATATGGTGCCATGATTCCTCTTATCCGCCGCGTAAGCGCGGCCAAACCAGGGTTTTGGCCGCGCTTCCGCGGTGGAAGTGAGGAATCAGTGGATCGTATTTTCCCAGATTTCTTATAATTTGTTGTACATGTCTCTGCAATCACCAGAAAAATTTTAGGAGCTCAAAAAATTTTAACAGAGAACACATGTATACAAAAATACGGTTTTCGGGTTTTTGTTCGATCGAGTTCTAAACGCGCTAGACCAAGCTAGGGTAGGTTAACGGCGTGGCTCTGATACCATTGTAAGCCCGCGGGGGCGCCCCGGCCGTCGATCCGACGCCGGAAACGCGGAAAACAAAAACTTTGCGAACTTTGCAAAACGGCACCACCGCGGACTTTTTACCCGGATCGGGCCATTAACCTAGCTAGCTAGCAAAAAGAAAAGAGTAGAGATGCTATACCAAACGATCCGTGTCCTTCGGTCTTCGTCTCCACTCCGATCTCCCGCGGAATCTCCGTCACCTCCTCGCTCGTCGGAAAGGGCACCACGTAGCCGGAATCTTTTACGGGCTCCCGCCTCTTGACCGAGGCAACTCGGGCGCGAAGTTGGCTAGCCGACGCGTCCAAGGCTTGCTATAGAATAGTGTAGTGAGTTGTCTCTTTAGGGTTTAGGGAAGTTGCCATGAAATGGTGGAGGTAAAGAAAACAACTCAAAAAGAGCTTATGAACTTTTTAGCATGAGAAAGGATATCAAACATATTTCTCACTCCAAAGGAAAATGATCCTTTTTCCCCTCTCTCAAGTGGCCGGCCCCCTCTCCATCAAATTAGATTGGAGAGAGAAAAAAGAATGGCATAAAACAATATCAATAATTAAGAAATGTAAATGAGAGATAAGAATGGAAAAATGGTCACCCTTCATTCTCATCAAAGTCCACTCACAAGATAAGCAAATGAAAATGACCAAAAGGGAATCTCATGATTAAGCAACAATCATGAAGCCACACTTATGCAAAGAAACCCCTCACAACATGTTAATTGCAAACTTGCAATTAACACCCTCCATCGAAAAGTCCGACCGGGAAGAAAAAAAAGAGAAAACCGGCCGGAACGGAATGCAAACTGGCAACTTCATAAAACCGATCCCGTAATAAATTACAGGAAAACCCTGCTACTGCAAATACATGCCCGCATTTGTATTCCCACTGAACACAAATGCAAAGAGACAAAACTACACTATCTAAAACTAGAATCCGGCTTAAGCCAAAGCCGGCTAGTAAAATCTGCCCGATCACGATCCGTGCAATACCGCACGTATCTGATCGAACCCTGCCATATCTCCATACGGCCTCTACAGCGTTTCGCCCGAAACTTGAGTAACTGTCTGTGTGGTGGACTCTAAAGACTCGTCAATACCTTGGCTGTGGATTTAACCACTAGCACGTCAGAGGTATAAGCCAATACGTGACGGGCCACCAGGTATTGACCAAATGGGACGTCGATGAGGAAGCTCACCCCGACACCCAACTGAGCCTGTCAGTGACAATATCCGTACAGTCCGGTCCGTTCGTCTATGAGTATCGCATGGCGGGCCTAGGGGGTTGGTAAAAGTCAGACCCCCAAAAGCGGTACAAGTCGTGTCGGAGTGTAGCCCAGAACACCCTGAGATACTACTGGAATACCTACCAGCAAATCTCCTGCCTTGGCCAAGGACTTTTCATGTTCTGGCTCTCCTAGACACAGCACGACCTCACCCCCAATACCGGGAGAGACGAACCCCTGCAGATCCGCTCACTGCCTCCATGTGGCTCGGGACTGTACCCAACTAAAACCTGTTTGTACGACTCCTTTGAGCCGTGGTAGGGTAGTAATCAAAGTACAGTGGGAACTCACACGAGATAAATGACGATCCCAGGTCGATGAACTAACCTGTACACATGTCACCTGGGAACTGCTATCTGACGTCTGGTATATCCCAACTAGCAGGTTCCCGGCGAGTCCTGTCCGGTGTACTCATAACCCAATGAGCACCTGTATACATCTTAGGTGAACCAACTGACACCAGTGGCTTGTGAGACCGGCCACCGCCCCTCGTCGGGGTCTCGACTGTATACACTAGTCTACTCTGGAGAAACGATGCCCTGTCTCGAATCTCCCACGACTAGGGACCTTTTTAGGATGTGCTTATAGACCCCAGCTCCCACTTATATGATCGCCCTCATACTGCTGGAAGTCAAGCAAGAATCCTAGGGGCTTTATCAACGTGTAATAGCGACTCGTAAGGTCACCTAAAGCAGTACACGATGATAAAGATAAACCAGATAGCATACTATCATCTCGAGTAAGACTGTCCTACCGGGATAGGTCCTCCCCTCAATCATTGCAATCACGTGCCTGTGACTCAATAATTGACTCTGAGGGCACTATCTCCAACATGCGCTTCTTGACCCATATGATGGGGCGATGGATGATCTCATATCCATTAGTGTTTGACATCAAAGAAGGTATACGGGTGCTCAGTGGAGACTGGGTACACTGGACGGACTCGCCGAGAACTCTCAGATAGTATTATACCTCACGTCAGATGGCAGTTCTCTGGTGACACTGGTACAAGTTAGTCTGTAGACCCGAGATCGTCATAGAGACTTGTGTGATTCCTACTGTGCTTTGATTTCCATCATACCACGTCCAAGAGGGCGTGCAAAAAGGTGGCTTTTGGGTACAGTCCTGAATCACATGGAGGCAATGAGCGATAGGAGGGGTTTCGTCTCTCCCGGTATAGGGAGTTGATGTTGCGCTGTGTTCGATTGGCTATAACTGGAAATCCCTGGCCAGGCTTGCTGAGATTTACTGGTAAGTGTTATCAGTAGTTTCTCAAACTGTTATGGACCTCATATCAACACGACTTATCAAGTTACTGGGGTCTGACGTTTTACCACCCCTAGGCGAGATATGCGACATATCAGACGAAGAGACCGGACTGTATGGGAGTGTTACTGGTTGGATTCACGGGAGAAAGTACAGGCTTGCTTGTTGATCTTCTGATTGCTCAATACCTGGGTGGCTGTTACGTTTAGCTGACCGCTTGCAGCTTGTGGGTGTTTGATATGATCATCACCTACTGCAGGCGTATTGACGATTCTTTAGAGTCCTACACAGAGATTTCCTGGCTCAGGCAAAACGGAGTAGGAGCACATATGTGATATGTGCGGGACCGAGAACAATACGTGTATGTGATACCGTACTAGATTCTCGCGATATGAGATATCGGCCGGGTATATGTGATATAGCCAGGTCATCGGATCAAGTGTTGATTCGATGAACTGATACAGATTGTATTAGTCGGTTATTTGTGAAATAACCAGATAATCGGATCAAGTGTTGATTTGATAATTTAATGTATAATTATATATTTGATATATTAAATTAAATTAACTAATATAAGCTCACTAAAAGATTCTTTTTCTCACTCGGGTAATACATTGATATATATGCGATATATGTTAATTGTATTATTTTATTTTGTTACAATAAATATTGTATATGTGATATATAATATTGTAATATGTTATGGTTATAAATGCAACATGATTAGTGGAGATTAAACATGGTTAGGGTTTGATTTGGGTTAATTTTTCTAGTAGCTTCTAGAAGCTTTGCTTTTGTTTTAAGCAAAGATATTTGTTAAAGATATTTTCTATAGATATTTGTTTAACCTGACCCAACCCTTTAACCTTAGTTAAATCTTTACAAGGGTTACTTCTTCTCACTTATACCATGGTTGCATTTCTAACCTTACACTTGAGTTATTCATTATTCATCACAAAAGGTTTTGATTATTCTTCTTCTTCTTCCTTGCATGAAAAGCTTTCTAGCTTTTTGCTTTGTGATAAAAATGAGTGAGAAATAGAAAATAAATGAGAGATAAATTCCTACTTCATCATCCTCATCTATTCTAGCCGTTTAGATTAGGGTGTTTGCTTTGCTAATACTTGATTAGCAAAGCAAGAGCTTGGGTTTGAGTTTCTTCAAGGTAGATCATCTTAGTTATCGAAGATCGGAAGAAAGCTTGCATTTTTCTTTTGTGGAGCCTCTCTAGAGTCCGGACACTCGATGATCGCAGCGAAGGGACCTCAACACGGAGCTTTAGAAGTGAAGGACCGGACTACAAAGGTTGTAATCCCAAACTCTTGGAAGTAAAGTTGTTTACTTGCTTTGTTTCGCCTAATCTCTAGTCTAAGTTCTTGGTTAGGGTTGTTTGGCACGTCTAAATTTTAAATCGGGCATGGTTGATGCCTTATAGACCCTTGTGAGAGTGCCTAGTAACCCTACAGTGGTATCAGAGACAAGCTAGAGCTTTAGGCGAAGTCTAGGCGAAGTTTAAAGTCCGATCGAACTCCGAGTACCCGATAAAACCTAATTTCTGGAAAAAAATTCAAAAGTTGACATTTTTCAGATTAAAAATACTCAAAAAATTAAGCAGGGTATTATAAGAATTACTGTGAAGTACGGACCCATGATCCCTCCAGGAGACCGCGGAACCGCAGCCAAACCACGTGTTTGGCGGCGGTTCCGCGGCCATCTTAGGGACTCAGGGGCTCATACTTAAGGGTGTTATTCTTGTGTACTTATACTTGCTTCTGGGGATTTTTAATATTACTCAAGTGTTGAGTTTTCTGGAGATCTTCTGTATTCGTTGATTCGATCGAAAAGTTTAGCTTCATTTAAGTTTTTTCCGGATAATTTAGAACCTGTTAAAATGTTCGAACGGATATCAATAACTCACTTTTTCCCCTGCCGGAAAATTTCCAAGTGTTGGATTTTTCCGTAGTTTAAGAACGTTCTTAGTCGTGCAACTAACGCGGTGGACCCTCTAGAAGAACACAAACCTTAACTCGATTATGTGACCGTCTGAACCGTCTCTAAACCTTTAGGGTTTGGGGCAGTACGGCGTTGCCATATGTGAGGCGTTGGTTTGACCCTTCTACGGCTGGACCATTGGTATTATGGCATATGATGGATACTTTTTGAACTCCGCTCAAGTGTTGAGCTATTTGGGAAATCTTGGGTGTTTGTTTATTCGATCGGAAAGTTTAACATTGTCTATTTATCTAGAATGTGATACAACATTTGGAATCCACAAGTAGTTATGAGATAACTAATTTGAATGTTATAAATCTAGCAGTTTAGTCTCATTTGATCGGTTGCCACGGGATTTTGATGTGATCAAAAGTCCGTCACAATCACGTAGCGTACGTGGATACTCTCCGAGTAAACTTAATAGATAGCCACGCCCCATAGCCCGACCAAGTGACTGTAGGAGAACCCCGTCGCCAAAAGCATCCGTTCGGGTGCTCGCGGCAGCGGTGTTCCGCCTTAGTGCACTTCGTCGACGGCATCCGGGGGTGCGGCCGTCTACTAAAGTTTGCGACGAGCATTCGATCAGCATGTCGGGAATCTTGTTGAATTGCCCGACTTGATATTGAAAAGTGTTTTCGAGATCGAGACTAAAATGCGGGGTTTATAATTGTTAGGCATGCGATGTCTAAGGAATTCATTTGGTTAGGCATGCGATGTCTAAGGAGGTTGCGGATTCCAACTGTTGTAGTTTTACACTTTCTTTTCTATGACCGTAAGCGTAGTATGTGGTGTATCGCCGGCTTCGTTGCTATACATCAACGACAATCCGGATACGCATGCTTGCTTACGTTGATGATATGAAATATTATGTGTTGATGTGATATGTTATATTGGATCGTCGCGTTTTGAATAGCCGGGGGTTTTATGTGAGATGAGATTTTTTCTTTTTCATTCATGTAAAATTTATTTGTATGTAATATTCTTTTATTGGGGCACTTCCGAGATGAGGATGATGTCACCATTGTATATTATTTACTTTTCCGCATTAGGTAGACCCAAGGCGGGGAGCACAAGTAACCGGGTTCCAGGGTCCAATGGGAGGCCATCTCGAGGAGTCGAGACCAGGTCTCCTAACCCTAGAATTGGCAGTGTTGCTTGCCGCTCTCATAGGGGTCTAGGGATGTGAGTTTGGTTATTCATCGCGACCGTGGAATCCGTGTTTTATACAGGCTCGTATTAAAACACGGACCTCCTAGTATATCCAATATTTCATATGTTATCTTCTCTTCTGCTGCAATGTTCTGCGATAAGATCATATTACTGCCTGAGACGAATGTTTATATTATATATATGAGATATATGTTATATTGCTGATTTCGTTTCAAATGTGATGCTTGTAAAGCATAATAAAATGGGACTTCATTAATGAGATTAATGAAACTAAAAGAAACCTAAAGATGTTGTAGAAACTTGTTTTAAAAAATTGGTGGCTCTAGTTCTTGCTTTGCATAGCGGTGTTCCTTGTAGAACATCCAGCACCTTATTCGATAAGGAAAGAGCCGAGATCCCTTCACCGGGAGTGACCTCTTTAGCGAAACTAGCAGATGCTACTAACTCGGTTTGTCTTTTGATTGTTTTTATAGTTTTTGCTTTGCTTGGTGGTATTTGTGAAATATCCTGCACCTTATTCGAAGAGGAAAGAGCCGACGATCCCTTCACCGGGAGTGACCTCTTTAGCAAAACTAGAAAAGGCCTCAAAAACATTCCAATTAAAATCACTCGATTCTACAACGATATCAAGTTCATTACGCAAAGGGTTTTCTTAAAAACCTGTCGTAGCCCTCCATCATTTCAGATAAGTAATAGTTAGTATTCGTGCTGCGTTTGTTGACCTTATCAAGGCGTAGTGTGTGGTAGCTGATTACTGTTTATCTGCATACGCATATGATGCGATTGGATTAAGGTAGTCGTGCGACTTTGTTGACCTTGTCAAGGGTCGTGCCGGTGGGTTTAATTCATATCAAGAAATGACGGGTTGAACTTGACTTTCGGTCTATGGTTTGTCGACCTTGTCAAGGTCATAGATCACTCGGGGCAAAATATTATTGGTAATTTCAAGAGTTGAAATTTGCAATGAGATTGCGGACCTTCTATGAGATAGTTGGATCCCGATACCCGCTGCGAGTAAAAGTTATTCCTGGGAGAGTTTTACACATTACAATTAGCCGATCAAGTAAGTGTCTAGAAAGGTGTTAACGGGGTTATGCCTCTGGGAAAACGAGGTTTATTTAATTAGGTCCGTGCAAAAGCGCGAGGAACCTCCCTCAAAGTACCGGCACTGGCCTGGCTGAAAGATTGGCGAACTTGTAGAGTGTAATTAATCCCGGCTAGTCTTTCCTTTTAGGGTTTGAAGGAAGATTTGACTAAAACAGTGGGAGACATCCTGATTAGATATATTAATAACCAATCTAATCTTGCAAGAGCATACGCTGAGTGTTTTCTTCTATCTCTCTCCAGGTAGCGACCATGTCATGCCTTAATCAAGATAAAAATACGGATGTATTGACCGAACCCGCTTGTTATACTGCGCTAGAGAACGTTGGTCCCGCTCCAACTTATAATTGTTATAAGACAGAGCAGGAAATAGGGGATTACCAGAATTCCCGTGCCACCCAAACGAAGAAAATGTATGTTGATGCATCTTCTTCGGGTGTGTTCATTACCGAGAACTGTTTCTCAGTATCCTTTACGTCCTGGGTATGAGATACCGGATCAGGATCCCGCAAATGTAATTTGTTACATGGGCTACAGATAGGTAGAGAACTGAGAACGGGTGATAAGTTTCAAGAGTTGGAAATGATGCAAATGTTTCAGCCAAGTATGTTGGCGGTTATCACCCTGTATTATCAGAATACATTGATTCTGAACGAATATTATTAGATACCGAACCTGATATACAACATCATATCGGTCTCTTTATTAGTAAAGAAGGATATAATTTTGTATTGTTGGATAATGTTTTGAACATTTTCTATATCAAGAGTTGATCGGTTCAGGCACGTTATCTAAAAGCATAGACATTCTAAATCAAACCACAGTTCTTAACGTACAGACCACACACAAGAAGAAGAGTTCAGAAATGAACGAATCCTTCTTGAGGCATTGTAGACTAGGTCATATCAATGCGACCCAACTAGCTGAAGTTACATAAAAATGCATATTTAAATTAGTTTGGATTTACATCTTGTAAAACTTGTCAGTCATGTCACAAAGATAAGATGACCACAGCTCCGTTTATTGGAAACAGAGAAAGAGTTAGTGAACTCTTGGGATTGATACATGATGATGTATGTAAGGTCCCCTGTCTACACATGCCAGGACTGGTTCTTTGTACTTTATTATATTCACTGATGGTCTCTCCAGATTCGCACATGTGTTCCTGTTGAAACACAAGTCTGAACCTTTTGAGAAATTCAATGAATATGAGTTAGAAGTAGAGAACCAAAACGGGCATAAGTATTATGTCCTTTGATGAGATCAAGGAGGAGAATACTTGAGCACGGAATTCCTGGACTATTCTAAAGGAGAATAAGATTCTCTCTCAGCATTACTCCTCCGTATACACCACGGCACGTCGGTGTATCGGGGCGGAGCAATCTCACCCTATTAGATATGGTGTGCTCTATGATGAGTACTACTGAGTTTCCTATTTCCTTTTGGGAGTTATGCTCTTGAGAAGTTGCATACCTATTAAATAGGGTTCAAATCAAATCAGTTGCCTACCACTTCATATGTGATATGGAATGGGAAGAGCCCATATCTTAAGTAAGTTAAGATTTGGGGTTGTCTGGGCTATGTCTAAAAGCAAAATCCGGACAAGCTCGAGACAAAGTCAGTTCTGTGGAAGTTTGTTGGATATCCCAAGCATTCGCAAGGGAATATCTTCTACCAAACCGAGGAACAAAAGATGTTTTGTTTCTCAGCATGCCACCTTTGTGAAAGGGGATTTTCTTGTGAAGAAATTATTGGTCATGAGGTAGAACTGGAAAGAGTTCCAGCTATACAAACTGCAGCTGATGATTTGGTAGAACCAAAGGATTCAATAGTTTCCAACAAACCTCAGCCTCTCCGCCGATCTAGTAGGGTTCCTCACCCACCTGAGAGATACTTCGGTTTTCTCTATGACAGTGGGAGCGAGGATTGCATCATGAGATGATGACCCAACTAGTTTCGAGCTGGCCATCGGGAGTGGGACCATGTAAGAATGGCTGGATGCTTAGCGATCTGAGATGGAATCCTTATACACCAATAAAGTATGGACTTTGGTTGCTTTATCTGAAGGGTTAAATCCCCATCAGGAGCAAGTATATCTTGAGAAGATTACTTGGTGTACATGGAAAAGTTGAGACTTTCAAAGCTATGATTAAGTCCATCCAGATCCTACTTGCCACTGCGACATACCATGACTACGATATCTGGTGGTTGGATGTCATGACTGCTATTCTAAATGATGTTTTAGAAGAAAGCATCTATAAATACACAGCCAGAGGGCTTCGTAGACAGTGGGAGCAGCGGAAAAGTGTGCAAGATGATTTATGTGATAAATCAGGCATCGCGGAGTTGGAACATCTGTTTTGATGTGGTAGTCAAAGAGTTTGACTTCATCAAAATGGTAGATGAACCTTGTATATACAAAAAGGTAGTAGGGAGTATGGTGGTGATCCTCGTATAATACATGGATGACATACTCTTGATAGGGAAGGAGTTTCCTATGCTACGCTCGGTCAATCTCCTCTTATAACAAATATTCTCCCTATAGGATCAAGGTGATACCTCCTAAATCCTGGATTATGGATCTATGAGATAGATCTAATTGGATATTAGGATTCTCACTAGTTGTGGTGAGATGGTATCAATCGATCCTGGGGAGAATCACTGGAAAGGTTCCAGGGTGATAGGATGACTGAATGTCAGTCACAGGCATTGTCTTTACCCTCAGTGGAGGGACGGTATGTTGGAAGAGTTCCAAGCTAGATACCATGACTTACTAGAAGATTAAAGGCAAGATACATCGTTACCAAGGATGCTACCAAAGAGGCAGTCTGGATATTTATATGAGTTCATGAGATGAACTTCGTTCCTGCCATTGTATGACAATGGAGTTGTGGCTTAGGCCTAAGAACCCCCGTCCCATCAAAGATCCAGACATATTCTTAGGCAGTATCGCCTGATCATGGAGATGGTTGATCTCCAGGTAGATCGAGGTTAGGAGAGTAGACTCAGAGGACAACAGCGCGGATCCACTCACAAAGGCCTATTTCCCAGTAGAGACTATTATGGGATGGTTGAGTATGAGATATTTCAACCACAGCTTATTATTGGGTATGAGATACAACAACAGATGGCCTTAGTGCAAGTGGGAGATTGTTAATTATATGTATGCCCTAGAGGCCGTTACTGTACATACGTTGTATATTGTAGTGGATGCTTGGACATATATAGGGAGGACTTTCTTGCTCGACATGATAGTATGCTATCTGGTTACTCTTTATCTTAATATATACTCTGATTGTCTCTATGTTACATGTTGATAAAGCCCTTAGGATGAGTACTTGACAACCAGGACTATGATGCAGATCATACCAGTGAGGACAGTGTAGTCGCCAAGTACATCCTTCAAATGTTCCTAGTCGTGGGAGTACCGAGACAGGGCATCGATACTCCAGAGTAAACTGGCGTATGCGCTTCTTGACCCATATGATGGGGCAATGGATGATCTCATATCCATTGGTGTTTGACATCAGAGAAGGTATACGGGTACTCAGTAGAGACTGGGTACACTGGACGGACTCGCCGAGAACTCCCAGATGGTATTATACCTCACGTCAGATGGCAGTTCTCTGGTGACACCGGTACAGGTTAGTCTGTAGACCCGAGATCGTCATAGTGTCTTGTGTGATTCCCACTGTGCTTTGATTTCCATCATACTACGTCCAAGAAGGCGTGCAAAAAGGTGGCTTTTGGGTACAGTCCTGAATCACATGGAAGCAATGAGCGATAGGAGGGGTTTCGTATCTCCCGGTATAGGGAGTTGATGTTGCGCTGTGTTCGATTGGCTATAACTGGAAATCCCTGGCCAGGGTTGCTGAGATTTACTGGTAAGTGTTATCAGTAGTTTCTCGAACTGTTATGGACCTCATATCGACACGACTTATCAAGCTACTGGGGTCTGACGTTTTACCACCCCTAGACGAGATATGCGACATATCAGACGAAGAGACCGGACTGTACGGGAGTGTTACTGGTTGGATTCACGGGAGAAAGTACAGGCTTGCTTGTTGATCTTCTGATTGCTCAATACCTGGGTGACTGTTACGTTTAGCTGACCGCTTGCAGCTTGTGAGTGTTTGATATGATCATCACCTACTGCCGGCGTATTGACGATTCTTTAGAGTCCTACACAGAGATTTCCTGGCTCAGGAAAAACGGAGTAGGAGCACATATGTGATATGTGCGGGACCGAGAACAATACATGTATGTGATACCGTCCTAGATTCTCGAGATATGAGATATCGGCCGGGTATATGTGATATAGTCGGGTCATCGGATCAAGTGTTGATTCGACGAACTGATACAGATTGTATTAGTCGGTTATTTGTGAAATAGCCAGATTATCGGATCAAGTGTTGATTTGATAATTTAATGTATAATTATATATTTGATATATTAAATTACATTAACTAATATAAGCTCACTAAAAGATTCTTTTCTCACTCGGGTAATACATTGATATATATGCGATATATGTTAATTTTATTATTTTATTTTGTTACAATAAATATTGTATATGTGATATATAATATTGTAACATGTTATGGTTATAAATGCAACATGATTAGTGGAGATTAAAAATGGTTAGGGTTTGATTTGGGTTAATTTTTCTAGTAGCTTCTAGAAGCTTTGCTTTTGTTTTAAGCAAAGATATTTGTTAAAGATATTTTCTATAGATATTTGTTTAACCCAACCCAACCCTTTAACCTTAGTTAAATCTCTACAAGGGTTACTTCTTCTCACTTATACCATGATTGCATTTCTAACCTTACACTTGAGTTATTCATTATTCATCATAAAAGGTTTTGATTATTCTTCTTCTTCTTCCTTGCATGAAAAGCTTTCTAGCTTTTTGCTTTGTGATAAAAATGAGTGAGAAATAGAAAATAAATGAGAGCTAAATTCCTACTTCATCATCCTCATCTATTCTAGCCGTTTAGATTAGGGTGTTTGTTTTGCTAATACTTGATTAGCAAAGCAAGAGCTTGGGTTTGAGTTTCTTCAAGGTAGATCATCTTAGTTATCGAAGATCGGAAGCAAGCTTGCATCTTTCTTTTGTAGAGCCTCTCTAGAGTCCGGACACTCGATGATCGCAGCGAAGGGACCTCAACACGGAGCTTTAAAAGTGAAGGACCGGACTACAAAGATTGTAATCCCAAACTCTTAGAAGTAAAGTTGTTTACTTGCTTTGTTTCGCCTAATCTCTAGTCTAAGTTCTAGGTTAGGGTTGTTCGGCACGTCTAAATTTTAAATCGGGCATGTTGATGCCTTATAGACCCTTGTGAGAGTGCCTACTAACCCTACAATATATATATATATCAGTGGTATGGAACGCTAATATATATATATATACACCTACATCATATATCATCATGATGATATATGCAAATATACTTATTCATTATATGAGTGGGCCTATATGGTCGATGAGTGGGGCCTATGTGCTCGGGGCCTATGTGCTCGATGTGAGGGGCCTATATGGTCGATCAGTGGGGCCTATGTGCTCGGGGTCTATGTGCTCGATGTGAGGGGCCTATATGGTCGATGTGAGGGGCCTATATGCTCGGGGCCTATGTGCTAGATACTGTATATATGTATACATATAAATTCATATACTTCTTCATATTTATTTATGCAAATATACCTAGAATATAAGAGATTCACTTGATATTGGATTTAGGACATTTGAGATTACTTGATATTGTACATTCAGGATATATAAGACTTTACTTGATTTTGTACATTCAGGGAATATGAGATTTATTCGATATTGTACATTAAGGATTTGTGAGACTTATATGATATGAGAGCCAATTTGGGGGCTGATTTGAGGAATTTGGGATTTGGATTGTCTTGATGGATTCTGATCCTACCACGATGTCAGGATTCCGTGGAAATGACATATTTCATTCCATACTCCACATTTATTGTTTATGCACTGCTTCATGTATTAGTAGTACCTGTTAGTGTACCTTTCATGACTGTTGCATTCACATACCTTTATTTATATGCATTGCTTCATGTGTTAGTTGTGCCTGTTAGTGTACCTTTCATGACTGTTGCATTCACATATCTTTATTTATATGCATTGCTTCATGTGTTAGTTGTACCTGATAGAGTACCTTTCATAACTGTTGCATATATACATTTTCATATCATTATTGCATGATTATTGCATACCGATTGTCATATATTATTGCTTCATGTATTAGTTGTACCTGATAGTGTACATTTCATGATTATTGCATTCATATGACTTTTATTGCTTTTAATTGCATATGTTAGATTCGCGCTGTACGTGCATACTTGAGATTACCTGCATATGTTATTTACTATTCACGAGTTGGCAACTCACCCCCGTTGTGCCACAGTTGTTTTGCAGGTCGTTCCTCACAGTAGTCAGAGGCAGGCTATTATCATCTATCTTATCATCTTTTGCTGCGGATACCGCATCAACTCACAGTGTGCAGTTTGCTTAGGTGGGTTTTGTGGTTATTCGTTGTTGTATTGTATATATTCGTTGTATCCTTGTACTCTCCATCTACTATTTTCATGTTAACTTAGAGACTTGGTGAGGACGATATTGTATATTATTTTGTGACTTGGTTGTCTTTTATACAGTTTCCTTTTTATCGTCTTTTATTTCTTCGCTGCGACGTCATATATCTGTTGTGGTGGTTGTTTTCCGCCTTTGGGCGTGTATTTGCTCCCGTTTGGGGATGCTTTACTTATATTTATATTGTACCCATTTTGGGGTCTGGTTTTTACAAAGGAGGTGCTGCCAAAATATTAAAGGAAATAAAGTTGGACTTTTAAAGAATTTGGGTTGCGATTTCAAAGGTTTTAAAAATGTTTCTTATCTTTTTCTTGTCTTTTAATGGTTTAGATTTATGCATTTTGGCTTTCTTTTACTGTGTTACGTCTGTAGACGTTGCGTAGTATTAGGGCCGTCACGTGCCAATTTCGGGTCGTAACAAAGTTGGTATCAGAGCGCTAGGTTTTACCTTTCGGAGTGTAGGATGATCTTGGTATGATGGAGTAGGTAGCTTAAGCAGAGTAACGTAGTGTGTGTATGTCTGCAGCATACTCACGATGCGGTACTCCGCCTAAAGTGACCTAAGTACAAATTGCTTGAAATTCCTTCCTTGATGATTCATATCCTTATGATTCGATTTCCGTGTTCATATTGAATCCTATCTCTATTTATAGCCTTTGCCGCCGACGACTATGGGGACTCAGAGAGGTGCAGCGAGGACCGAGGTCAGAGTTGACTTGGGTGGGTCAAGGACTAGCCAGGATGGCACGCTCGTTGCACAGGAGCAGATGGATCCGCCTTCGACAGATAGTATCTCTAGGCTTATAGCAGAGATGCAGGACTTGCGCCAGACGATGAGTTCTTTGGTTGAGGCCATTCGAGCGCAGCGACAGGGTTGTCACCCTTGTTACCCAGTTATTCCTTACGATCAGCACACAGTATTCCGTCACCTACATAGCACCAGTGAATGCAGCCCTAGTTGACGAGACACGTATTCCAGAGACTTTGGGAGTTCCGGAACCGTGGAGGACTCGTACCGGTGTACCAGCCCAGAGACAGAGGCCTTGTCGTCGAACAGCTTTCGTGACCGTCGTGGGAGTAGCAGAGATTTAGGACGAGAAGAGTCATGTTAGGTAGATCAGCCGTTTGTTGTATTAATTTCTGTCAGCGATTCTTTTGTTGCGCGACACGTATTTCAGTCGTGTGCCAATCGAATAGGAGATGGAGATTCGTCCGTCACTTGATCCTTCTAAAGATGTTGGATTTGACGTTCTCCTGGGCACGGACTGGTTAGATACGTGCTAGGCATCTGTGGACTACCGTGAGAAAACAGTCAGGTTTATTTTCCCGGCAAGTCAGTTCTTGTTGTGCAGGGAGACGGTGGTGTCACCTCTCATAGCTTGAATTCAGCCTTTTTCGCTAGTCGGCTTTTGAGGAGAGGACGTCAAGGATTCTTGGCGTTCATTCGTGATACCGGAGCCACAGTGGTTTATTGTGTTAGTGTATATGCCCTAGAGGCCATTACTGTATCATACTAGTTTGTATATTACTTAATGGAAGCTTGGGATATTCACCTTGTATATACAATCTTACTCAAAATAGTAGTATGCTACTTGGTTTGTTTCTACTTCAATGTGTACATGTGTTTATTTTAGTATATCACCTATGCACATTAGTGGAGCCCTTAGGATCTTTGCTTGATTACCAGCGTTGTGATGGCAGTCACACTAGTGGGGGCTGGGTAATCTATAAGCACATCTTTATGCAGGTCCCTAGTCGCAGGACTATCGAGACAGGGCATCGATACTCCGGAGTAGACTAGCGCATGCGCTTCTCATCCCAGAGTGGGAGATGGTCTGTCCCACAGCCATCAGTACGTCGTACTGGAGATAGTATGCGGGTGCTCGTTGGGATACGAGTACACTGGACAGGACTCGTCGGGAACTGACTGGTTGGTATTATACCTATCGTCAGTCATCAGTTCCCAGGTGACATAAGTACAGCTTAGTCCGCTGACTTGACACTGTCACTTCGCCTCGAGTGTGTTCCCACTGTACTTTGATTACTACCCTACCATGGCTCAAAGGAGTCGTGCAAACAGGTAGTAGTTGGGTGCAGTCCCGAAGCACTTGGAGGCAGTGACGGTTAGACAGGATTCGTCTCTTCCGGTATTGTGGGTTGACATCGCGCTGTGTCTAGGAGAGCCATTACACGAGTAGTCCCTGCCAGGGCAAGCGAGATATACTGGTAGGCTTCCAGTGTTATCTCAGGGTGTATTGGGCTTCACTCCGACACGAATTGTACCGCTATTAGGGGACTGACGTTTACCGCCCCCTAGGCCCGCCATGCGATGTATCAGACGAACAGACCAGACTGTACGGAGACTGTCACATTCAGGCTCAGTAGGAGTTCAGATGGGTTTCACCTCGTCAGTCTTCTTGTCGGCATCTACCTGGGGACCGTTACACACAGCTAGTGCCACTTGCGGTCTGTGGTTAAACCCGCTGCCAGCGTAGTGTCGAGTCTTTAGAGTCCCACACAGAAAGCTATTCGCCTTTAGGCAAAAGAGTAGAGGTCGCATGGTTTTGCGACAGGTCGCATAGTTTTGCGACAGGGTCTGGTCACATCCGTGCACTTCTGCACGTACAGTGTCCGGACAGTTAACACTAGCGGGCTTTGGTTTAAGCTAGATCCTAGTGTACATTTTGGGATTGGTTTTATCCAGTATGTATTCGTGTTCCTCGGAACGCGGATGCGGGTGTGTATGCACAGTTGACGGAGAGACAGAGGCAGAGGATTCTCATTAGGGTTGTTGACGGTTAACTGTTGACTATTGACTTTTTGCTCAACCCTAATGAGAATATGATATGTAATTAACAATGATATTAATTAAGTATTATAGTGACATGGTTGTTGAGGGGTTGACTTTGTTGACTTGTTGACTTTGTTGACCGGTTGACTAGGTTGGACTAGTTGACCATCATGATGACAATGGCTATCATTTCATGGCAAAGACTTTTTCTTGCTTGTTCTCTTGTGCAAAATGAGTGCATGAAATGATATGGCTATTGTAGCTTAAACCATCACTAATACTTGATTGCTATTATTGGTTATGATGGTTTTGGATTATGAGAGCCAAGAGAGAAAAGTATTGCTCATTCTTTCATTTTCTTTCTCTCTCTTGTGTTCTTGAGCTCTCATCTTCTTCCTCTTGCTCTCCCTCTCTTTAGTCTATGGTTCACTTGTCTCATGTGTTGAGAACCAAGAACCATAGAGAAAATCCCAACACACTCTCCTCTACTTACTCTAGTTCACAAGGTTTAGCAAACCGAGTGAACTAGTTTCTTCAAAGTTCGAAGAAGAAGCCAAAGGTAGAAGCTTTCAGGTGGATCGATTTTCGGCGCAAGGAGACGACGGGGTGAAGCCGATCCGGACAACCATCGAGGCTTGAAGACGAAGGAGTTAAAGAAAGGTACAACCCCCTAACCGAGTAGTTAACAACTCCTAGTTA
The DNA here is from genome assembly GCA_030015575.1 of Agapanthus africanus. Lineage (NCBI taxonomy): Eukaryota > Viridiplantae > Streptophyta > Magnoliopsida > Asparagales > Amaryllidaceae > Agapanthus > Agapanthus africanus. The sequence continues at coordinate 345,198,962 of CM057349.1, forward strand.
GGTTGTTAGTTAGATGTTTAACAAATATCCGGTTTTGAGTCCATGTTACCGCCTCTAGAAAATTGTTTTTCACCAAATTCTGCATGCCCGAAAGTACCGGGAGAGGTAGCATGGACTTACAGTGGTATCAGAGCCTAGTTAAACTCTATCTAACATGTTAACATAGTAGCTAGAAATTCGATCGGAGAAAAAGTCCCGAAATGAACCCGAAATTCATGCTTGCTGTCGATTTTCAAAGTACTGTAAAAGTAATAAATCATGCTTTAAAAATCGACTCAGGGTTTTTATAGTCTACTGTAGAAAAACGGTCCAGAGATCTCACCAAACAACCGCGGAAACGCGGCAATAGCTTGCTATTGCTGCGGTTCCGCAGCCGATTAAGCTCCTCTCTGAATCGTCTTCACTGCAGTTTGTTCTATGGGGTATTTTGGGATTTTTGGTATATGTTTTTTCAGCCCAGATTTTCCAGAAAGAAAATTTTGTTTTTGGGGCTCTAAAAACCGTATTTTGATCGAGTTTCTAAAGACTTAAGCTGACGGGTATTTCTGTGATGTGACATTTGTATTGAATGTCTGCTAATCGCTATATGTCGATTAGTGGGGGTTATACAAATCTGTGATCTGTAATGTCATTGGAATGTGTATATGAATTCATTGGATTGTCGCGGGTGAATAGCCGGGGGTTGTGAGACGAGAGTTTTCTTTTCTTTCAATTCATGTAAATTTGTAAATTGATGTAATTATTATTTGTATGGCCGCACAACCGGGTCGGGGTTGTAGCCGTCATTGTATAATTTCTTTTTACTATTTTTGCTCCTAGGATAGACCCATGGAAAGGGTGCACAAACTACCGGGTATGCCGAAGTGCCGAGTGGCCTACTCACGGAGTTGAGGGAGGTTGCTTCGCTTCGGGTACTTGGCGGGTAGTTTGCCGCACCCGTAGGGGTCTTGGGTGGGGTATTGGCTATTCACCGTGACCGTGTAATCTGCTTTTCATTACAGGCTCGTACGAATTGCGGGTTCCTAGTATATCCAATGTGTTCATCTGTGATCTGAAATGGCTATCATTGCAATATATCTATATATGATATTATTTAGGCGTTGCTTATGTTTTACAGCCGCGCTAGCCCAGCCCCCGCTCTGTCGTTAGTTAAGTAACCTAACGGGTAATGACGGGGCCCCGTGGCAAATGCGAATGGCATAAGCGTACGTCATATTTTGGTTGTTTTCTGCAATGGTAGGATTAAATGATGGGACGCATTAAAAGAACTAATGCAAGAATATCACGCATTAAAAGAACTAATGCAAGAAAAATAAACCAAGTAAAAGTCGATTGGAACACTTTCAAAAAACCACTCGGTTCTTTTCAAAACCAACTTTTAAATGCGGAGCTTGAGCCACTCCTTTTAAAAGCTATCTCGTTCCATCGATTATATCAAGTTCACTACGTTCACGGTTTCGCCAAAACCATTCGTAGCCCTCCGTCGTTTCACATGAATAGTCAATAGTATTCAAGCTATGTTTGTTGGCCAAAGTCAAGGCATAGTGATTGGTAGCTATTGGGTATTCATGTGCAGCATAGATAGATGCATTGGTTTGGAACAGTCGTACTGCCTTGTTGGCCAAAGTCAAGGGTAGGTGCGGGTGGATTCAAATTAACCTGGAGAATGACGGGTAGAACTTAACATGTGACTTATGATTTGTTGGCCAAAGTCAAGGTCATAAGAGCATGGGGCAAAAAAAATCCACATCGGGAGTTTCAAAAGAACTGAAACTTGCTAGTGTTGCATACCATTTGGAGTGTGATGATTCTGGTAGGATTCATTCAGTTTCGTCACGCGATGATATTTGGATCCCGATCCTACTGTGAGTATATGCTACTCCTCGGGAAATTTCTCACTTAACGATCAATGCTATAAACCAAGTAGGTGTTTAGAAAGGTGTTAGCGGGGCTACGCCCACAGGGAAAAGAGGTTATTTAATTAAGGAACTTCGCGAAAGCGTTGGAAAATCTCCCTCGAAGTACCGACACTGGCCTGGCTGAACGGTTAAGCAAGAATTGTACGGTGAGATTGATCCTGACTAATTCTTTCTTTTTGGTTTGAGGAGGGATTCGAGAAACAGTGGGAGCCATCCTGTTTAGACAAACTAAAAACCATTCTAAACTTGCAAGAGCATCATGCTGAGTGTTTCTTCTCTCTCTCCTAATTGCAGCAACCAATCGACATGACTGGACTTAAGTTACTTCTAGATAAAAACATACTGACAGGGCCAAACTACAAAGATTGGCTCAGAAATGTCAAGATGGCAATCACTTACGACAAGCTGGGGTATCTTCTTACCACCAAAGCTCCCCCTGTCCCAGGTCCCAAAACCAGCGTCGCGGATAAGGAAATCCGTAAGACCTGGGAAATCGATTGCGCGAAGGCCAAGTGCCTCGTGCTTGCCTCTATGGACAACGAACATCAGAGGAGGCACAAGAATATGGAACTCGAATCCATATTTCTTCATACAAAAGAACTGTATGGAGAGCAGTCTCGTATCGCAAGATACGAAGTGTCGAAGAAGTTATTTTCGGCAAGGTTGGCCGTCAGATCATCGGTAGCGGAACACGTGCTTAAGATGATTGGCTACATAGAAGAGCTCGCGGACCTTGGGACCACGTTGGAGAATGAGCTCTATACGGACTTGATTCTCCAGTCTCTTCCTTCCACTTACGCCCAGTTTATCCTGAACTTCAACTTACAAGAAAAAGAAGTTGAACTTTCAGAACTCCTCAACATGCTGAGGAGCGCAGAGGGCACCCTACAGAAAGGTAGGAAAATATCCACTTTGTTTGTAGGAGGATCTTTCTCTTCTAGGTCCAAGACGAAAGCCAAGGGAAAGAAGAAGAAAGCCCCCGCCAAACCAAGGGGCGGTGTTAGTAAAGTGGATACGAAGGGAAAGGCAAAAGAAACAAAGAAAGTGGGAAAGCTTGTGGATAAAGAAGAATGCTTCTATTGTCATAAGAAGGGACACTGGAAGAATGATTGCAGGGCTTGGAAAGCCAGAACACAGGAACTGAAGCAGGTTGCGGCTTCAGCTTCAGGTGTGTATGTTATTGATAACTGTCTTTCAATAAACTCTACTTCCTAGGTATTGGATACCGGATCAGGATCTCATATCTGTAATTCTTTGCAGGCATTGAGAAACCATAGGTTTTTGAAGGCAGGTGACATGACCCTCAAAGTTGCAAACGGAGCTAGCATGAATGCTAAGGCCGTGGGGGACTATCACCTGGGAATGTCAGATAGACATGTTTTGGTTTTGCGTAATTGCTTTTTTGTACCCAACGCAACTTGTAATATCATTTCTGTATCTTTGGTTTCTAAAGAAGGTTATTAATTTGCGTTTGTAAGCAATGTTGTAAACATTCACCTTAATCAAGTTATGATTGGGTCAGGTATATTGAGCAATGGTATATACGTATTAAACCAACCACAGATTTTCAATGTCCAGAATACACACAAAAGAAAGTCTCCAGAAATCAATCAGACTTTCTTGTGGCATCGTAGACTGGGTCACATCAATGAGAGAAGGTTGACGAAGTTACATACAGAAGGATATTTGGATTCGTTCGAATATCAATCGTATGCCACTTGTCAATCCTGTCTCAAAGGAAAGATGACAAAGACTCCGTTCACTGGACACGGAGTAAGAGCGAGCGAGCTCTTGGGACTCGTACACAGCGACGTGTGCGGTCCAATGTCTATACATGCGCGAAGCGGTTATTCTTACTTCATTACTTTTACGGATGACTTTTCAAGGTACGGTTATGTCTTCTTAATGAAACATAAGTCCGAAGCCTTTGGAAAATTCCAGGAATATAAGAATGAAGTAGAAAAACAAACCGGCAAAAGTATCAAGATTCTAAGATCGGATCGAGGTGGTGAATACTTGAGTGCCGAGTTCCTGGACTATTTAAAAGAGAATGGAATTCTCTCTCAGCTTACTCCTCCATACACTCCGCAACATAACGGTGTATCGGAGAGACGGAACCGAACCCTATTGGATATGGTACGGTCCATAATGAGTAACACTGAGTTGCCGCGATCATTCTGGGGGTATGCGCTAGAATCAACTGCATACCTTTTAAACCGAGTTCCCACTAAGACTGTGCCTACCACACCATATGAGATGTGGTGTGGGAAGAAACCCTATCTTAAGCACATTAAGACATGGGGATGTCCAGCTTTTGTTAAAAAGCAGCATGCGGACAAGCTCGAGACACGCTCAGTACAGTGCAAGTTCGTAGGATATCCAAAGAACTCCAAGGGATATTTCTTCTACTGCGAAGAGGAACAAAAGGTTTTTGTTTCTCGTCATGCCTACTTCTTGGAAACTGAGTTTTTGGAAACCCAGATAAGTGGGAACACAGTAGAACTGGAAGAAATTCCAGAACCACGAGCTATTACTGAAAGCTTAGTGGAACCAGAGGGTTTAAAAGAACAGGACATTCCTACGCCACTCCGCAGGAGTAGTAGGCAGTCTCATCCTCCCGAGAGATACTACGGTTTTCTCATAAATGGGGATAGAGAGGATTGCATCATAGATTATGATGAGCCTACTAGCTTCCAGCAGGCCGTTCAGAGCATTGACTCGGTAAAATGGTTGGATGCAATGCGGACCGAAATGGAGTCCATGTACACCAACAAAGTATGGACGTTGGACATTACTCCAGATGGGGTAAAACCCGTAGGATGCAAGTGGATCTTCAAAAGGAAGATTGGTGTAGATAGACAGGTTGAGACCTATAAAGCTAGACTTGTTGCAAAGGGTTTTCGTCAAAGACCTGGTTTGGACTATGATGAAACCTTTTCTCCAGTGGCTATGCTGAAATCCATTCGGATCCTTCTTGCCATTGCTGCCTTCCACGATTATGAGATTTAGCAGATGGACGTAAAGACCGCTTTTCTAAATGGAAATTTAGAGGAGTGTGTCTATATGGACCAGCCAGAGGGTTTTATTCAGAGTGGGAGCAGCGGAAAGGTGTGCAAGTTGCTTAAGTCCATCTATGGACTAAAGCAGGCATCGCGGAGTTGGAACATCTGTTTTGATGAGACGGTCAAGGAATTTGAATTTATCAAAAATCCAGATGAACCATGCATCTATAGTAGATTTGTAGCGAGAACTGTAGTATTCCTCGTTTTATACGTGGATGACATTCTCTTAATAGGAAATGGCATTCCTATACTACAATCTGTCAAGGGGTTCTTGTCACACAGGTTCTCCATGAAAGACCTGGGTGATGCCTCATACATCCTGGGGATCCGGATCCATCGTGATAGATCCAAGAGGATATTAGGACTTTCACGGTCCAGGTACATCGACACCATACTGAAGAGATTCAGTATGGAAGATTCCAAGCGCGGTAATCTGCCGGCTTGTCACGGGATCACCCTCTCTAAAGAGATGTCTCCCAAGACTGATTTGGAGAAGGATCGCATGTCTATTATACCCTACGCTTCTGCGGTAGGCTCTATAATGTATGCGATGTTGTGTACCAGACCGGATGTAGCTTATGCACTGAGTGTGGTAAGCCGGTATCAGTCAAACCCTGGGGAGAAACACTGGATAGCGGTAAAGAACATTCTTAAGTACCTGAGAAGGACTAAGGAGATGTTCTTGGTGTATGGCGGAAAAGACCTCCAGATCGAGGCCTTTGCTGACTCCAGCTTCCAGAGTGACAAGGATGATTCCAAGTCCATGTCGGGTTTTGTCTTTAACCTCAATGGAGGGGCGGTGTGTTGGAAGAGTTCCAAACAGGAAACCGTTGCAGACTCGATGATGGAAGCGGAATACATCGCTGCATCTGATGCCGCAAAAGAAGCTGTCTGGATGAGGAAGTTCTTGAAAGAACTTCAGGTGGTTCCGTCCATTGTTGATCCAATACCTCTGTATTGCGACAACAACGGGGCTATAGCTTTAGCGAAGGAACCCAGGTCCCATCAGAGATCCAGACACATCTTGAGGCGGTATCACCTGATCAGGGAGATCGTGGATCGCCAGGAGATCGAGGTTCGGAGGGTTGCTTCAGAAGATAACACTGCAGATCCATTCACTAAGGCCTTGCCCCAGACTCAGTTCGAGCGGCTGATCGAGATGATAGGTCTTCGATACACCAGTACATGGCCTTAGTGCAAGTGGGAGATTGTTAGTGTATATGCCCTAGAGGCCATTACTGTATCATACTAGTTTGTATATTACTTAATGGAAGCTTGGGATATTCACCTTGTATATACAATCTTGCTCAAAATAGTAGTATGCTACTTGGTTTGTTTCTACTTCAATGTGTACATGTGTTTATTTTAGTATATCACCTATGCACATTAGTGGAGCCCTTAGGATCTTTGCTTGATTACCAGCGTTGTGATGGCAGTCACACTAGTGGGGGCTGGGTAATCTATAAGCACATCCTTATGCAGGTCCCTAGTCACAGGACTATCGAGACAGGGCATCGATACTCCGGAGTAGACTAGCGCATGCGCTTCTCATCCCAGAGTGGGAGATGGTCTGTCCCACAGCCATCAGTACGTCGTACTGGAGATAGTATGCGGGTGCTCGTTGGGATACGAGTACACTGGACAGGACTCGTCGGGAACTGACTGGTTGGTATTATACCTATCGTCAGTCATCAGTTCCCAGGTGACATGAGTACAGCTTAGTCCGCTGACTTGACACTGTCACTTCGCCTCGAGTGTGTTCCTACTGTACTTTGATTACTACCCTACCACGGCTCAAAGGAGTCGTGCAAACAGGTAGTAGTTGGGTGCAGTCCCGAAGCACTTGGAGGCAGTGACGGTTAGACAGGATTCGTCTCTCCCGGTATTGGGGGTTGACATCGCGCTGTGTCTAGGAGAGCCATTACACGAGTAGTCCCTGGCCAGGGCAAGCGAGATATACTGGTAGGCTTCCAGTGTTATCTCAGGGTGTATTGGGCTTCACTCCGACATGAATTGTACCGCTATTAGGGGACTGACGTTTACCGCCCCCTAGGCCCGCTATGTGATGTATCAGACGAACAGACCGGACTGTACGGAGACTGTCACATTCAGGCTCAGTAGGAGTTCAGATGGGTTTCACCTCGTCAGTCTTCTTGTCGGCATCTACCTGGGGACCGTTACGCACAGCTAGTGCCGCTTTCGGTCTGTGGTTAAACCCATTGCCAGCGTAGTGTCGAGTCTTTAGAGTCCCACACAGAAAGCTATTCTCCTTTAGGCAAAAGAGTAGAGGTCGCATGGTTTTGCGACAGGTCGCATGGTTTTGCGATAGGGTCTGGTCACATCCGTGCACTTCTGCATGTACAGTGTCCGGACAGTTAACACTAGCGGGCTTTGGTTTAAGCCAGATCCTTATGTACGTTTTGGGATTGGTTTTATCCAGTATGTATTCGTGTTCCTCGGAACGCGGATGCGGGTGTGTATGCACAGTTGACGGAGAGACAGAGGCAGAGGATTCTCATTAGGGTTGTTGACCGTTGACTGTTGACTATTGACTTTTTGCTCAACCCTAATGAGAATATGATATGTAATTAACAATGATATTAATTAAGTATTATAGTGACATGGTTGTTGAGGGGTTGACTTTGTTGACTTGTTGACTTTGTTGACTGGTTGACTAGGTTGGACTAGTTGACCATCATAATGACAATGGCTATCATTTCATGGCAAAGACTTTTACTTGCTTGTTCTCTTGTATAAAATGAGTGCATGAAATGATATGGCTATTGTAGCTTAAACCATCACTAATACTTGATTGCTATTATTGGTTATGATGGTTTTGGATTATGAGAGCCAAGAGAGAAAAGTCTTGCTCATTCTTTCATTTCCTTTCTCTCTCTTGTGTTCTTGAGCTCTCATCTTCTTCCTCTTGCTCTCCCTCTCTTTAGTCTATGGTTCACTTGTCTCATGTGTTGAGAACCAAGAACCATAGAGAAAATCCCAACACACTCTCCTCTACTCACTCTAGTTCACAAGGTTTAGCAAACCGAGTGAACTAGTTTCTTCAAAGTTCGAAGAAGAAGCCAAAGGTAGAAGCTTTCAGGTGGATCGATCTTTGGCGCAAGGAGACGACGGGGTGAAGCCGATCCGGACAACCATCGAGGCTTGAAGACGAAGGAGTTCAAGAAAGGTATAACCCCCTAACCGAGTAGTTAACAACTCCTAGTTAGGTTGTTGGTTAGATGTTTAACAAAGATCCGGTTTTGAGTCCATGTTACCGCCTCTAGAAAATTGTTTTTCACCAAATTCCGCATGCCCGAAAGTACCGGGAGAGGTAGCATGGACTTACATATTGGACCGGTTTCCTTTCATGCGAGAGTTTTCCGACGTTGTTCCAGAGGAGCTGGCGAAGCTTAAGGAGCTTAAGGATCAGCTGCAGAGTTGTTTGTTGGGGGGCTTGTGCGTCTGAGTGTTTCGCATTGGGGAGCTCCTATTTCTGTTCGTCAAGGAGAGAGACGGCAGTTTGAGGTTGTGTATTGATTGATCGTCAATTGAACCGGCTTACGGTGCTGATAGGTATCCTTTACCTCACATTGACTATTTCTTCGATCAGCTCCAGAGTGCGAGACATTTTCTAAGTTTGTTTGGGATCAGGTCACCATTGTTGTGGGTTCGGAGTGATGACATTCTGAAGTCTGCCTTGTGCGTGCTATAGGCTTTGTGTGTTTGATGGTATCATTGGACTCACCAATGTCCTAGCAGCATTCGTAGATATGATGAACCAGATTTCTTCAGGCCGTTCCTCGACCAGTTATTGTTGTGTTATTGACGACATTCTGGTCTATTCAATGTGTCGTGAGGGACAAGAGTAACACTTGAGGATTTCTTTTGCAGACATTGGGAGAGCCCCAGCGGTTTGCTAGATTTTCGGAGTGTTCCTTCAGGCTTGTTTGTGTTGACTCCTAGGTCTTTTAGTTACGGGAGACGGTTTTCGTATGGTTCCGAGAAAGATCGAGACCGTACAGCTTTGGCCCAGACTTGTGTACGGGACGGAGGTCCGCAAATTTTTGGGATTAGCAGGTTTTTACCGCCGTTTCGTGCAGGATTGCTAGAGTATCGCTGCACCGTTGACTGGACTGACCGGAAAGGAGGTTTCTTTTCTTTGGACTGAGGCATGCGTGCAGAGTTTTTCGGCAGTTGAAGGCTCGGTTAACAACTGCATCAGTTCTTTCTATACTTTCTGGTACGGGCGACCTTGTTGTTTAACTGTGATGTTTCGCGAGTGGGGCTCAATTTTGCACTGATGCGGCGTTATAGAGTTATCGCTTTTGCTTCCTTACATTTGGAGGAAGTACTAGCAGGATATCCCACTCATGATCTGGAGATGGCCGCGGTAGTTTTGCGTTGGAGATTTGGAAACACTACTTGTTCGGAGAGTCGTGTCAGATTTTCACGGACCATCAGAGCTTAATTGTCACGACCCGAAAGTACGGAACGTGACCGGCACTTAGATTACGAAGCGTCTAGAGGCGCCACGTAACCTAAGTAAGCCGAAGCCCAGAAATCTAAACCATAAAAGAAGAAGAAGAAGGAAAAGAAAAAAAGTTTAAAAGTATCAGCAAATTTTCCCAAAAATTTCGGCAGAGTCTCCTTTGTAAAAACTGGCCCTAAAGGGGTACAACAAGTATAATATACATAAACAACAATAAAAAGCATCCCCAACAGGAGCTAGCATCAACGCCAACGGGCGGAAACAACCACAACAAGCACAATAATATACAACGCCAAAGGGCGAAGCTCAAAACTCAAAGAAAACAAAACCACCATATCAGAATAATACATGCGCGACTCTAAGGTCGAAATAAAAAAAATACTGGTCCAATAAACTTATCAAGTAATACAAGTATGGTTGATGGAGCTTACTAGATACAAATGAAAGAATAAAAATACAATGGTGGTTCAGATACAAGTGAACCCACCAACCGTGCAAATCACCCTGAAGAAAAGATGTGCCAGCAAGCTGCCAGGGAAACCTGTACATCGAACCTATAATAAAATTTGGCACAACGGGGGTGAGTTGCCAACTCGTGAGTAGAAGACATCTACGAAAAGAAATCGAATGCACGACGCTATCCTAGGTCATAATAATACACTACTAAGTCCCAATCATCTAGTAATAGCAGGGTAATACTACGTGTAAGTGCAGATACTCCGTGCTCGTGTCAGTGCCTCATATAGTACTATGTCATATGAATGGATATGCATGCACCATGAATGTAAAATAACCAATCCTGAAATCTAGGTGTATCTGTATATGAAATCTTTAGCTGTTATCATAGTAAAACGGGTATAGAAACCGAAAATATCAACAATGAAATCCATGGAAATCCATGTCAAGCATCGACACAAACATGTAAATCTCAAGTCTCATAGTCTCAATACCTCGGGCTCCGTCAGTCCGGATCGGCCCATATCATCAAATCTCACGACAACGGTCGGTATCCTTCGGATATCCGCCGCGCCAAACATCACCGGTAGGTAGCCTTCCCCTGCCAGGCTCATCGTCTACAACTCGATCTTCTTGCCCCGGGGTACCATACCGGGCCCACCATATACCCGAGACGGTTCATCCACTCCTCGAATCGGGTCTCGAAATCCATCAGAAAACATGAAATCTCATGGTGGACGACACATACATCATGAGAAAACCGCATTTTATGTTTTAAAAAGAGAGGAGGAGAGAGAGAGAAGTTTTTATATATTCTTGTGGTTTTCCCCAAAAATCCGAAAATCTCATAGAAACCCAAATCTCAAAATCATGAGTAAGTATATGATAAGTGTCGGCATATGCCCATAATACTGCATGATAACATGAAAATATGAATGCATGAATGTCTAAGTAATAAATATCATGTCTATACTAACATCAGAGAGTAATCACAATATTATATCGGCCAAGTTGTTAACTGATTCTATCAATAAAAGATAATATAATCTAAAGTGTACGTGACATAGCAATTACCGATGATGATGTGTGTGAGCCGGCAAATAAGTGTGCATGGAATATGCGCATCATCGGTAATGGTGCTGGTGTCCTAACAGGTAAAGTTTATACTGATTATAGCAGCATATGTAAGAACATGCATCATTATGATTACAGTGTGAAAGTAAAGACGGATGTGTGTTATCCACTCATTTGATATACAATTATCACTACCACTATATGACTCGAACCTAACCTAGTGTCCATCTAACCTCCTAAGGAACTAAACCTAAGAAACTAGTCATTAAGAAACAAGAGTCTACCTAGGTCTGAATCAATATCTCTAATAGTCGGCGATCCAGCCTCAATAGCGTCACGTACGTAGTACGGCTTCCTCGAATCAAGAGTGCGGATCAATCATCATATCTATGCCTCGTACGGTAAAATCCATCGTACGACATCCCAATATCGGGGTACGGGTCAAGTATCTCCTAGGTGTCTCATCATTAGTATAATGTCATCATCAACACATCTCATGATCAAGGTGCTAAACTGTGATCGCATACATCAATCATATATCATTGCCATCATAATAAGCATCATTAGTTTATCCTCAGAAATATCATGTCATATGTATCATATTGTGATTAAGTCATACTGATATCATATCGTCCTCAAGTCACGCCTCTATGATATCGACATCAGGTCCCACCTATATGATGTCGTAAGCAAGTCATACATATCCCATATCGTGATCAATCACAAGTTACAGTCCGGGTACTATTTTAGAGTCCCATGTACCTCAATATCATCACCACCCATTATAATTTAAGTATACATGTTCATTATCTCATTCTCTAATGATCCGCTAACACTTAATACGACTGTATGGCCAAGAATCACGGCATCAAGCCCAGTTACACTGTTTCATCATACCTCGGATATCATATCACATCAATGTATCCCATATACGTGTTGTATATATATATATACCTATACCTCGTCCTATATATATATACACATGCACGTATACACCATGTCGTGTTTCAGTGTGTGCGTGTGTGTGTTTCTACCTAAAACCTACGAACCTCTTCCAAGGTATTCATCTTCTGATATGTCTTCCTAAATCAGTCTAGTCCAGCCTAGGGTCATTACTAGGGCCCTACTCATTAAGAATCTAGGGTCACATCTGGTTTCCTAATGTCAATAAGTACTATTCCTATTCTACGTTGCGGGGGTGCTAAAGCCATCCACCCGACTTCCCCCCGTAGATATACATCTACTCACCTGGTCCATGTCTGCCGAAGACGGTGTCGCCGTCCTCCTCTTCATCGCCCGCAGTCCATGTGAGGGGTACCTAAATGCAAACATATAAATAGCATTGTAAACTGAATCACATACAAAAGTCAAACGATACAAGGAACAAGCATAGGTTAAAACCTATGTCCCGTCCACGCAAAAGAACCAAATATCGCTCGATATCGGCGTACAAACACCGATGGATCGAGATAAACATCAACAAATAACTCGTAGTTTTAAAACACATTACTTATATTATAAAACATGATTAAATCCATCGAAACCCTAAAATCCATCAAACCGTCCAATTTCGTAAAACCCGAAAATGCCAATTTACCGTTTTTCATCAAAACTTGACATTTAAATGAAACCAATGGTCATAAAACTCATTAAATAGTATAACTAGACTATACAAACCATTACTATATTTTTATTACACAAATTTGTATTAATTTGAAATTTCTAGTTTGCAACCTTTAACAATTTTCAACATTTTTCAAGCAAAATACCACAATTCCACCACAAAACGTGATTTTGCATGAATTAATGTATTAAACCACAATTCATGATGATAATGATTTAATGAAACCATAAATTATATTTTTAATCTCATTTATTTAGGAATTTCTAAAATCTAGTTTACAAAATAGCAATTTTTATCACAATTTATCAATTATCAATAGAAACTAGCAATCAATTTAAGTTTCCATTCCACCAACAAGTTAATACCCTTATTAAGACCACAATCTAGTGTTACAAATATTAATTGAAATTTTATTTCACCAAAAATTATGTTTTATAGAAACCTAGTTAGCAAAATTCCTAATTTAAATAATTTTAAATGAAAAATTTACAATTCAACAAGCATGCAAGATTTTCCAATTCTAAAAGTGTTAAACTAACTATTATAACCCTAATAAATTAATAAAAATCATAACTTGAATTTACAAACCCTAACTTGAATTTTAAAAATTGAACATAGAATTAATTCATTAAATCTAAACATGCTTAAAAGAATTATCTAATAACAAATAAATAAAAGAAGAAAATTTATACCTCCAAAATATGAAATCCAAACAATAAATGAGCCTCCAAAATGCATGCTTTCCATCTCCAAATTCCATATAAAAATGAGCAAGGAATAAAGGGTAGGAAATAAATAGGATTTTGTGGATTTTTAATTGAATTTTTAAAAGATTTTTGATGAATTTTGGAGCAAAATAAAATGAGGAAAATGGGGGCTACCATGGGGGGTGAGGCCGGCCATTTTTTTGGAGATGAGGAAGAGAAAGAAGAGGGTGAGAAAATGTGTAGAAGTCTCCACCAAACTATCACTTCATTATGTCTTTTCATGCATTTATTTATTTTTCTTTTATTTCTTTACTATAGCAACTCAAGAAAACTCTAGAAAATAGGAAAAATTTGCAAATAAATTTTGCATGATACACACTAAATTCTAACATGCCATGGTTCATTTTTACAAATTAAAACCATTCAAATTTGTAATTTACACTAATTTAGTGTAAAAATAAAGCTTATGTTAATATTTAAAATAATTAATTTAGGAAAAATATTTAATTAAACTAAAAATTTATAAGTGACTAAATAAACACCATTTACTAGTAATTACATAATTAAAATAGGTATTTTTGAAATTATAATGAAAAACAATCACGGTTTAGTTTTATGAAAAATACATTTTACTTTACCCAAAATCACAAAATTCACTTAAACAATTTTATTCATTTAATTATTTATTTAATTATTTTTAAAACGTTACAATCTTCCCCCCTTTAAGAAATTCGGTCCCCGAATTTAAATTAAAACTCCCTTTCCAAATACTAAAACACTTAGCAAACACTCAAATCGTCGGGGTTCCGAAATCATCAATACATAACTAAAATCAACTCCGTCAAGCATAACGCAATCATCGGAGTTATGGAGAGAATAAAATATCAAAACCCAATATGAAGACCATCATAATATACATCAATCTATAACTTATATATAGTTCGCATCCTAGTAAAATCGCCTAAACATCGTAATAAAGAAGCATACAAAAACCCCTCTTGAAAATCGCCGTGCAATGCACGTGTCACGGCATAAGTAGCGGACGTTTATTTTTTTTTAAAAATAGCTATATATATATATATATATATATATATATATATATATATATCTTTTATTTAACATACACGTCCCGCCTGATTACTAAATCAAATAATAATGATTATGAAACATACTGCTCAAACTGAAATCAATCCCAATCACATCAATAAAATATCATGTGCGTCCGGTGCGCACTGAAATCGAAACCAAATACAGATACCATGAATACACACAAAAACAAAATAAGTGCAACAGGTGTGCACCAAAACATCTGTCAAGTGCAACGGGCGTGCACGACTCACTATCAGGTGCATCTAATCTGCACAAAACCCCGATTTAGTGCATCTGGTGTGCACAAAATCGCATCAAGTGCGCCAAGTATGCGCAAGAATCCTAATCAGGTGCACATGGTGCACGAAAACATAAATCGAATATCAAAATCAAAATCACAGTACAAAAATGCATGAAAACTAGGTCGAAACATATGTCAAAATCATGTGTGACCCCTATGCACGAAATCAAATCAAAAATCTCAAAATATATAAAACCTAATCAAGTGTACTGGGTGTGTACTAAACAACATCAATACAACTGATATATAAAACACAAATAGAATGTAATGAAGGTACACACATGAAATACCAATCATAGAACAAAGTCCTCAAAATACCAAAATCCAATCAACGAAAATATGAAATTCAAATCACTAAATCACAATCGTAAACACTATCGTCAATGTACGCCTCTTTCCTCTGATGTCGGCTGCTTCAAACTTGTCTCTTCATAAGTTTGCTGACTGCACTACCAACGGCAATACTCATATCTAGAGTCTCCCACGTAGTCGATCCCTTCACTTGATATCCGGACTACATTAAACTTTTTGATCGATCCATCAAAATCCCATAATTCCCCGAGAGCTCAACACTCAAGTACAGCTTAAAAATATCCGGTACATACCCCAGCATCGATGATCCAGCCGTAGAAGGGCAAACCCAGGCCTCACTAATGGCACCGCGGAACTGCCGTAAACCCTAAGGTTCAAGGGCATTCTCGTGGTCATTATGTCGAGTTAGGGTTTCATCGAAATACCTGCATGTTATTCCGAATACCTGCATGTTATTCCGAATACCTTAAACTTGGGAAAATGGTTTTCTGATAATCGTTCGAACCCTTTAACTTCATCCGGACGGCATGTGAATACCCTTCATCTGCACGCTAAACAATGCATCAATCCTTAAGAATAACCAATACTCTAATGGTTATCGCATTCGAGCCGCAGCTCCCTCTGCCAGTGTGCCCGTGGTAACAGAAACTACCATCCGATATCGACGAAGATAGATCAAAGGAACGAATGAAATACGGTGCAAACAATGTACATCCTAAGGCTCCTTAAGCAGAGTAGTGTATCGTAAGTATGCCGCGGACCATACCCACGGTACGTTACTCTACCTAAATTGCCTACTCCATCAACCAAGAGTCACCTAGACTTATACAAGGTTAAACCTAGCGCTCTGATACCAACTTTGTCACGACCCGAAAGTACGGAACGTGACTGGCACTTAGATTATGAAGCGTCTAGAGGCGCCACGTAACCTAAGTAAGCCGAAGCCCAGAAATCTAAACCATAAAAGAAGAAGAAGAAGGAAAAGAAAAAAAGTTTAAAAGTATCAGCAAATTTTCCCAAAAATTTCGGCAGAGTCTCCTTTGTAAAAACTGGCCCCAAACGGGTACAACAAGTATAATATACATAAACAACAATAAAAAGCATCCCCAACAGGAGCTATCATCAACGCCAACGGGCGGAAACAACCACAACAAGCACAATAATATACAACGCCAAAGGGCGAGGCTCAAAACTCAAAGAAAACAAAACCACCATATCAGAATAATACATACGCGACTCTAAAGTCGAAATAAAAAAAATACTGGTCCAACAAACTTATCAAGTAATACAAGTATGGTTGATGGAGCTTACTAGATACAAATGAAAGAATAAAAATACAATGGTGGTTCAGATACAAGTGAACCCACCTACCGTGCAAATCACCCTGAAGAAAAGATGTGCCAGCAAGCTGCCAGGGAAACCTGTACATCAAACCTGTAATAAAATTTAGCACAACGGGGGTGAGTTGCCAACTCGTGAGTAGAAGACATCTACGAAAAGAATCGAATGCACGACGCTATCCTAGGTCATAATAATACACTACTAAGTCCCAATCATCTAGTAATAGCAGGGTAATACTACGTGTAAGTGCAGATACTCCGTACTCGTGTCAGTGCCTCATATAGTACTATGTCATATGAATGGATATGCATGCACCATGAATGTAAAATAACCAATCCTGAAATCCAGGTGTATCTGTATAAGAAATCTTTAGCTGTTATCATAGTAAAACGGGTATAGAAACCGGAAATATCAACAATGAAATCCATGGAAATCCGTGTCAAGCATCGACACAAACATGTAAATCTCAAGTCTCATAGTCTCAATACCTCGGGCTCCGTCAGTCCGGATCGGCCTATATCATCAAATCTCACGACAACGGTCGGTATCCTCCGGATATCCGCCGTGCCAGACATCACCGGTAGGTAGCCTTCCCCTGCCAGGCTCATCGTCTACAACTCGATCTTCTTGCCCCGGGGTACCATACCAGGCCCACCATGTACCCGAGACGGTTCATCCACTCCTCGAATCGGGTCTCGAAATCCATCAAAAAACATGAAATCTCATGGTGGACGACACATACATCACGAGAAAACCGCATTTTATGTTTTAGAAAGAGAGGAGGAGAGAGAGAGAAGTTTTTATATATTCTTGCGGTTTTCCCCAAAAATCCAGAAATCTCATAGAAACCCAAATCTCAAAATCATGAGTAAGTATATGATAAGTGTCGGCATATGCCCATAATACTGCATGATAACATGAAAATATGAATGCATGAATGTCTAAGTAATAAATATCATGTCTATACTAACATCAGAGAGTAATCACAATATTATATCGGTCAAGTTGTTAACTGATTCTATCAATAAAAGATAATATAATCTAAAGTGTACGTGACATAGCAATTACCGATGATGATGTGTGTGAGCCGGCAAATAAGTGTGCATGGAATATGCGCATCATCGGTAATGGTGCTGGTGTCCTAACAGGTAAAGTTTATACTGATTATAGCAGCATATATAAGAACATGCATCATTATGATTACAGTGTGAAAGTAAAAACGGATGTGTGTTATCCACTCATTTGATATACAATTATCACTACCACTATATGACTCGAACCTAACCTAGTGTCCATCTAACCTCCTAAGGAACTAAACCTAAGAAACTAGTCATTAAGAAACAAGAGTCTACCTAGGTCTGAATCAATATCTCTAATAGTCGGCGATCCAGCCTCAATAGCGTCACGTACATAGTACGGCTTCCTCGAATCAAGAGTGCAGATCAATCATCATATCTATGCCTCGTACGGTAAAATCCATCGTACGGCATCCCAATATCGGGGTACGGGTCAAGTATCTCCTAGGTGTCTCATCATTAGTATAATGTCATCATCAACGCATCTCATGATCAAGGTGCTAAACTGTGATCGCATACATCAATCATATATCATTGCCATCATAATAAGCATCATTAGTTTATCCTAAGAAATATCATGTCATATGTATCATATTGTGATTAATTCATACTGATATCATATCGTCCTCAAGTCACGCCTCTATGATATCGACATCAGGTCCCACCTATATGATGTCGTAAGCAAGTCATACATATCCCATATCGTGATCAATCACAAGTTACAGTCCGGGTACTATTTTAGAGTCCCATGTACCTCAATATCATCACCATCCATTATAATTTAAGTATACATGTTCATTATCTCATTCTCTAATGATCCGCTAACACTTAATACGACTGTATAGCCAAGAATCACGGCATCAAGCCCAGTTACACTGTTTCATCATACCTCGGATATCATATCACATCAATTTATCCCATATACGTGTTGTATATATATATATACCTATACCTCGTCCTATATATATACACACATGCACGTATACACCATGTCGTATTTCAGTGTGTGCGTGTGTGTGTATCTACCTGAAACCTACGAACCTCTTCCAAGGTATTCATCTTCTGATATGTCTTCCTAAATCAGTCTAGTCCAGCCTAGGGTCATTACTAGGGCCCTACTCATTAAGAATCTAGGGTCACATCTGGTTTCCTAATGTCAATAAGTACTATTCCTATTCTACGTTGCGGGGGTGCTAAACGCCATCCACCCGACTTCCCCCATAGATATACATCTACTCACCTGGTCCATGTCTGCCGAAGACGGTGTCGCCATCCTCCTCTTCATCGCCCGCAGTCCACGTGAGGGGTACCTAAATACGAACATATAAATAGTATCGTAAACTGAATCATATACAAAAGTCAAACGATACAAGGAACAAGCATAGGTTAAAACCTATGTCCCGTCTACGCAAAAGAACCAAATATCGCTCGATATCGGCGTACAAATACCGATGGATCGAGATAAACATCAACAAATAACTCGTAGTTTTAAAACACATTACTTATATTATAAAACATGATTAAATCCATCGAAACCCTAAAATCCATCAAACTGTCCAATTTCGTAAAACCCGAAAATGCCAATTTACCGTTTTTCATCAAAACTTGACATTTAAATGAAACCAATGGTCATAAAACTCATTAAATAGCATAACTAGACTATACAAACCATTACTATATTTTTATTACACAAATTTGTATTAATTTGAAATTTCTAGTTTGCAACCTTTAACAATTTTCAAAATTTTTCAAGCAAAATACCACAATTCCACCACAAAACGTGATTTTGAATGAATTAATGTATTAAACCACAATTCATGATGATAATGATTTAATGAAACCATAAATTATATTTTTAATCTCATTTATTTAGGAATTTCTAAAATCTAGTTTATAAAATAGCAATTTTTATCACAATTTATCAATTATCAATAGAAACTAGCAATCAATTTAAGTTTCCATTCCACCAACAAGTTAATACCCTTATTAAGACCACAATCTAGTGTTACAAATATTAATTGAAATTTTATTTCACCAAAAATTATGTTTTATAGAAACCTAGTTAGCAAAATTCCTAATTTAAACAATTTTAAATGAAAAATTTACAATTCAACAAGCATGCAAGATTTTCCAATTCTAAAAGTGTTAAACTAACTATTATAACCCTAATTAATCAATAAAAATCATAACTTGAATTTACAAATCCTAACTTGAATTTTAAAAATTGAACATAGAATTAATTCATTAAATCTAAACATGCTTAAAAGAAACATCTAATAACAAATAAACAAAAGAAGGAAATTTATACCTCCAAAATATGAAATCCAAACAAGAAAATGAGCCTCCAAAATGCATGCTTTCCATCTCCAAATTCCATATAAAAATGAGCAAGGAATAAAGGGTAGGAAATAAATAGGATTTTGTGGATTTTTAATTGAATTTTTAAAAGATTTTTGATGAATTTTGGAGCAAAATAAAATGAGAAAAATGGGGGCTACCATGGGGGGTGAGGCCGGCCATTTTTTTGGAGATGAGGGAGAGAAAGAAGAGGGTGAGAAAATGTGTAGAAGTCTCCACCAAAATATCACTTCAATATGTCTTTTCATGCATTTATTTATTTTTCTTTTATTTCTTTACTATAGCAACTCAAGAAACTCTAGAAAATAGGAAAATTTTGCAAATAAATTTTGCATGATACACACTAAATTCTAACATGCCATGGTTCATTTTTACAAATTAAAACCATTCAAATTTGTAATTTACACTAATTTAGTGTAAAAATAAAGCTTATGTTAATATTTAAAATAATTAATTTAGGAAAAATATTTAATTAAACTAAAAATTTATAAGTGGCTAAATAAACACCATTTACTAGTAATTACATAATTAAAATAGGTATTTTTGAAATTATAATGAAAAACAATCACGGTTTAGTTTTATGAAAAATACATTTTACTTTACCGAAAATCACAAAATTCACTTAAACAATTTTATTCATTTAATTATTTATTTAATTATTTTTAAAACGTTACATTAATGTATATCTTCCTGTAGCGGGTTTTGATTGTTGAGATAGTCTTCTGCAGAATTACAGTTCTTATGCGATCGTTGAGTACAGCTTGAGTTCGCCTCTACTGAGGGGACAGCTTGCTCATGTCCACGCCCGACCACTTTTCCTTAATCGCTTTCGCGAGGCACTGCCCGCCGATGCTCGTTCATCAAAGACTCTTGAGCATACTTGGCTGGGTAATGATTCGGAGACCTTGATTTGTGACAAGGGTGTGCTAAGTTTAGGGACGCGTTTGTGTACCTGATACCATTGGGTAGAGACGTGAAATCCTAGAGCAGGCACATCTGTCAACTCTCTGTGTTCATCCAAGTTCCACCAATATTTGACGTGACTTGTGAGATAGTTACAGGTGGGCAGGGATGTAAAGAGAAGTTTTGGGTTTTGTTTCAAAGTGTCTGTCTTGTTGTGTGCTTTGGTTGAGCGTCTGAAATCGGCTGGAGAGTTGCAACCTTTAACCGTTCCGGATTGGGAATGGGAGCAGATCTCCACGAATTTTGTTATGGTGTCTACCTAGGTTTAATCAGGGTGTGACTCCATTCGGATGCTTGTTGTCCGGTTATACTGAGTTTGCTCAGTTGTTCTTTGTTAAGTTTGAGCGTTGCACGAAGTTCCTTCATGGGTCGTATCCAATGAAGGCACCCTGTTCGCTTGCCGTCTTGGGCAGGAGCTTCAGGAAGCCTTGGGTACTGGTTGAGCTTTAGCTCCGTCTTTCCATTCCGCGGGATGATGGTTTTATGAGAGCGGTCTATACCGACTCTGGAGGATATGCTTGTGCGTATGTACTAATTGTTGTCGGCAGTTGGGATTGTCACTTGCCATTGTTAGGATTCTCCTTCGATAGCAGTTATCAGGAGACACTCCAATTGGCAACCTTTAGGTTTAGTTGTTAGGTCGTGTCGATCGCCATTCTGTTTTTCTGACTCTGTGTAAATAGGATTTTTGGACCCCAGCTAGTCTAGAGACTTCGGAAATGATCCAGTTGGTTCAGGTCAGGATGATGACAGTCCTGTGCGGACAGAGGTCTTATGCCGACCATGGTGGTCGCAGGCTTGAGTTCGCAGGGGGAGATCATGTATTCCTACGGACTTTCCGATGAATGACGTGTTGAGTTTTAGGTAGCTTATCCCAGGATTTTAGGTACTTTTAAGATCCTTAAAGCGGGTTAGTTTCGTTGCCTTTAACTTGGCACTTCCGCCCAGATTATTGAGTATTCACCCCGTATTCCTTGTGTCGATATTTTTCAATTACCTTCATGACCTTTCTCACATGATTCAGCACCAGACCATTTAGCTTAGACGCGACCTTTCGTTCACCAGCAGCCAATTGTGTTAATGGCTCGCCAGGTGGAGAAACTTCGGTCAAGGGTCTTGCCATCTGTGGAGAGTTTTCTTAGACGTAGCTGTATAGTGAGGTGATCACTTGGAAGGCTACGAGTGAGATATGAGAGTTTTGTAAACTTCTCTTTGGAGGTACGCTTAGTGAGAATTTTAAATTCGGAGACGAATTTTTATAAGGGGGAGATTGTAACGCCTTAGATTTCGGTTAGTGTTCGTTTAGACGTTAATACGGGTTTACTGTAAAAAGTTTACCAATTCGGGTTCCTCACATTTTATAACATTTAATTAATAATTTATTATTATTTATTATGGACATGCACGCACGTGTGCACGTTAATGTGAGGGTTTGTCTGTGTTAATTTAGTTCTTAGCAACCTTGACACTTAGCCTAATCTAATCCTTGCTTTAATCCTTTGTCTTAACCCTAATCCAATCCTTAATCTAAACCCTAGATCTTTTGTGGGAGGGATTTAATGATGGTGTGAATGCATTAATGTGTAGTTAATGCATAAGGTGCACTCACCCCTTAACCTCACCTCCCTCTCTCTCTTTATCATTTACACACTCTCTCTCATTTCTCTATCTCTTTTCTTTTCTCTCATTCCTCTCTCATCAAACTGAACACTCTCATTTCTTTCATCAAATCCATCACAAATATTCACAAACTCATCAAAAATCACATCTTTTTCTTGGATTTTCCTCTTGGATGCCTTGGAGCATGCAAAGCTTGGATCTTTGAGTTCTTTTGTGTAGGTAATGATCCTTATCTGTTCTTTAAGTAGTTTTTGTGCTTTGTAGACTGTTAGATTTAGTTTAGATAGTGTAAAATTAAGTTTTGTGCATACTATCGTATTTTTAGTGCCTATATGTGACATCTGTGACCCGGAGATTTTACTAGAAAACCAAACAATATTGTTGTGTTGTACCAGTGACCATAGGACCTCACCTGGAGCACGAACCTTACCAGCTCGGACTCGGCCGGCGACGTCTGAAGGGAATTCCGGCGAGATCGGCTGTGGGTAGGAGTTAGGGTTTGGGTTTTTCTGGGTAGGTGTCTGCAGTGGTTTTGGTGTATTTGGTCTTGTTTAGTTGTTGAGTTTTCTCTGTATGCAAAATCTGAGATCACATGGGTAGTTTCTTGTGTTTCGTTTAAGCGCGATACGTTATACGACACGGATCGTGCACTTTGTGTGATTTTGCTCTTGGGTTAGTTTCATCGTGGCGCTACGCACGTTAGCCATAATACGAACACTTGAGAGTATGTTTTGTGTTGTTGCATCGGTCAAATGTAGTTGTATGTGTTTTAGGTCTATTACTAATATGTACTTGCTTTATTGTTTAATGTTGTAGGTTCGCAGGCGGGGACTTCGGACACTGCTACAAGGAGAAAATAGGTGGTTGGCTTCACTTAGTCAGGAGCGTTGGTGAGTAGATTTAACATCTACAGGGGAATCGCCCGCATGGCGTTATGCGTCTGGGCTAGAGATGACTTGACTTGTCGCATATTCTATTTCATATTTAGAATTGCGCATTCACCCTACTGCTTAGTCAAACTACCCGGATCTTTGGCACTGTACTTTGCAATCACCTTAGCCTTGAACGTACACTTTGCTCCCCACAATCGCAGTTCACAAATCCGCAAAAATCTGCAGAAAATACAGTATAGTGGAATTCACAGAGAAAATAAAAGAAAAGACAAAGGGGTGGAGAAAAAATTAGGCACAGAGGGCTCAATGGGACCGCGGAACTGCCGCGCAAGGCACCTTTTGACCGCGGTTCTGCGGTCAAAATGTTGACTTGGGGATTTATCTTTGGTCAACGAACTCCACTTCTTCTCTTCTCCAAAATAAAAACCCCTGTTTTCTTTTTGGATTATTGTACTTGCTCCAGATTATCCTGCACACTTGCTCACAAAAAATATCAAAAATAACAAAAAGATTTTATTTTATTTTTTTTATTTATAAATATATACAAAAAGAATATTAACCCGAATAACAAGAAAGAAAATACGCTACCGTCTCCCCGGCAACGGCGCCATTTGATCGCATGCTTTTGGCGTGTCGGATGTTCAAAGTTCTAAAGTTATAACCGCGATCAGGACGGTGTCGCTATGCAGCTAGCCGGTTGAGCACAGGTCAATCCACAGGGAGATGGTTGTATGTCCGTTCGAGTTTTAGACGAGTCAATAAAGAATGTGTATATGTTTGTTCAGTTCTATCCTAAGTGTTCGTATTTATGTTCAAGTAAGCTTGTTAAGGTTAAGGTTGGTTAGTAGAGTTAGGATTAGTCTTGTACTTATCTTTAACCATTCTTAAGATGATGTTGGGATAATCGAAAGTAGCGGGGATTAGGAGGACATAGGAATGAGATTTGCGAGTTTAAGCAAGCTTTCCAACGCTAAATCCATTCCTAGTGCCCCTTGTCCGTCCGCTAAATACGCTTATTTCCAACCCTCGACAAAACACCCGCAACCATGTATCCAATTAAGTCACAACTACATGTCACGTTGTAGTGCGCTTAAAGGACTTCTCGACTTAGGTCGCGACCATATGTCACGTATAGCACGCCTAAGTGAGGGGGTTGCGTTTGTTTGGTCGGGGGTCGTTTCAAGATGTTTGGCGAAGAGAAGCATAAGGGATTTCTCCGTCTCTCATACCACCTTCCTTAGCCTTAATAAGAGGGAAATTATTCACACATCATAAAAGAAAAGAAAACAAAACAAGAAGGAAGAAAAGAGGAAAATACGGTTTTACAAGTGAAGCAAGCTAACTCTTGGGTCCCCACCTTAGCAAGAAACTCCGTCAAGTATCATCGCTTGAAAATACGAATAAGAAAAGAAAAGAAAAGAGAACAAAAAAAGAAATAACAACAACTAGTTAACAACAAATAATAAAATTACAATACAAGATAATAAAATTACAAGACAATAAATAAAAGAGACAAGATAAAAACAACCCTCATCTTCATTGATCTTCCACTCAAAAAGCTCTCACTACAATTTTCATGGAGGAAAGAATGAAGAAGAAGAAGAAACTTGGCTAAATCCTAACAAAAAGAGGCATGAAAAAGAACACCCTTGGCTTGGCAAGTTCTGGGATATTTATAGGCAGGAAACAGAGAACCTAGGGCAACATTCAGGCACGATAGGAAGTTACAAAAAAGCCCTCAGAAGATGACCCAGTGCGGAGTCCACATGGCCGCGGTTCAGCGGCCTAAGCGCGCTTATGCAGCGGAACGGCGGCCTTATTAGGGATTTGGGCCATGAGATTTGGTGGGTTTTCCTGTTTTGTGGTCCTCTTCAGTGTGGTATAGTACTTTTCTCAGAAGCTCTTCACAATTCTTCCAGAATTTCAGTAGAACAAAAGGTGATGTGATGTGGATCTTTTGCCATGATTTCCTCGAGCTCCGCATAGATTTCTTGGATCTTGTGTTGACATTGAGCTTTGTGCATGAAAATGACAATCGATTTGCCATTTTGTCCCTTAAACTGGTATGTGGCAACACACGGATAGAGAGCGGAGATCCATGTTTTATCTGTTGTTGGCAGTAATCCGGAATTTGTCGTACTTTTCCATGAATTTCACTGTTTAGAGCTGAGAACCAGTATTCTGCAAATATGTAGCAAACACTGATCAAAAGCACCTGCCTATAAACAAACGAGCGTAAGAATGGGTGGTATAAAATGCAATATTCTGGTATGAACAGCGCACGTACGTGCATCCGTTCTTGGGGGTATACATTTTCGTTACCTGAGCATCTGTTTTAAATTTTGAAAGTCGCGTATATTTTTCGTATTTTAAATCTGAATTTTTAGACCCGACCCAGGCACGTTTTGAAATATTTTGTATCCCGCCTAAATTCAAATTTATTTGATGTTTATTTTAAATTTTTCCTTTCAAATCTCGTTAACTATTAAATCTTTTAACAAACAAATCTTTTTAAATTTTTAAATATAAAATCCTAACTCCTAACACACACACACAGCTCTCTCTCTCTTTCCAGCTCTCCTCTCTCTGACCCCCCGGCCCCATGTATATCTTTCTCTCTCTCTCTCTCTCTCTCTCCCTCTCTCTCTCTCTCACCGCTATCTCTTTCTCTCTCTCCCCAAATAAAAACAAAACTATCTCTCCTCACTATTCACCGCACCCTCTCTCTCTCCTCTCGATCTCCTCTCTCTCTCTTAGAATCTCTCTCTCTCTCCTCTCACTTTAACTCTCTCTCCCTCCCTACTTATTTATATCTCCTTCCTCTCTCATTTCTATTAACCCACGAACCCAGCAAACCCTAGCCGCTGCCTCGCCCCATCGCCTGCCTCCACCTCGCCGTCGCCCAAAGCCCCCGACGACGCCCTTCCCGACCTCGACGCCTCCTCACACTCATCGCCTTCACCTCCTCTCTCATCTCACCGAGCCATGCACACACCCTGAAGTAGACCCGAGCCCCTGCACACCACTACACCGTCGATGAGGTTCACCGGAGTGATCTCGTCGTCGCCCCTCGTCCCAAATACGGTGCAACCCAGTGAGCCTAGCACCCCTCTCCTTTCCCTTCTTCCTTCTTTCTTTCTTTTCTTTCCTTTCTTCTCTGTAGTCAAAAACTGTTCTCTGTCTTTGTAGTTCGCCAAAAACCGGACGTGACGTCGTCGATCCCGACGAGCCAGCGAACGTGCCTGACTTGTGTGATCACCTTTGTGCGTTGTTTGGATCCGTTCCATGTACCGTACGCGCGTCGCGACTTTTCGCTGACGTGAGACGTTCCATACACACCCGTTTCTTGATCCGTCTAGGTAAGTTAATCTTGTTACATGCTATTTAAATTATTAGATACTCATTTAAATATATAGCATACCTGTTGTTTAAATCTAGTACCCCATGTTTCATTTTATAACATTTCGGTGTTCCGTTTGCATCCGTTTATACCATTTTAGATCTAAGTCATGGAAAACATATCTTGTTGCATATTAGATTACATTAAACTGCATCCATACCAATATTTATATCACATGGTGCCTATTTGTACATCCCATAGTACCATTTTATAGTTTAAAACCTTTCGGATACCTATTTGCATCCATCTCTTTTACTATATATATAATTGCATCCATAGATCACCTAAATACATAATAATGTGATATTAACATTCCATGTTTAATAAAATGCATCCTAATTAGTGTTGGAACTATAACTTTAACCCTAATCGATAACTGTGCATCCATATGTTTGAATCTATACCTATTTGCATACCACATCACATTATTCCATTTTATTGTTACATTGGTATCCCATACTTGTTTTGTGTACCCATGCTTAGTATAGTTTGATTTTGAGCACCCACGTGACACTTGTGTACCCCCTGACATGACTTGATACACTATTACTTGATACGACTTGATACCTGTGCACTTCTTGACTTGATTGATACTTGTCCACTACCTGACTTAACCTGATGTACCATAGCTTGACCTGTTACCTGATCTTGTTACTAATACCAACAATCTTGACATGTTGTCCCTACGGACATTTCCTTTTGTCTATTCAGACAAACCTGTACCTGCTTGATCCTGTGTTGGCATTAGCTCCAGATTTATTAATACCTGACTTGAACACATAACTTGGGGGTATGGGGAAATCAATGATGAAACCTGACTTGTAACTCGACAGTTCGATACCTTTACTGATCAGTCTTACGGGCTAGGCCAGCCCTGGGATGATGCGGCTGACATCATTCATCGTTACCTACTACCTTTTACTGCCTTGCGACACGTCTCGGATTCAGCCCGAGAATCTTGACCGTGGCCCCGGGAACGCACGGGATACTATTGAGTTATATCGATGATTCATCAAATTGATTTCAAAGACTTGAGAGTAATTAACACAGTAGACCAGTTTAGATTACTCACTGCACATCACCTGTGCCTTACCCTTCACTGTCACTATTTATATTACTGTTATACCTGTTTTACCGTTCATACTCATACCCGCATGACTTGCTACCCCTGTTTATATTATTGCTTGATATTATGACGCACTGACGCCTGGGTTTTGCATGGCCTATATTCTCTACCTTTGTTGCAGGCCGAGCAGGAGTTTTCCAGTGAGCAGGTCGAGCAGTGAGGACTTGTTAGTAGTTAGTTTATTTTTTCCTTTCAATATTTTTCATTTCTGATGTGAGCCCACATTATGGGACGTACATTCCAGTTTATTCCTGTATTGGATCTTTTTGCTTCCGCATTATTTTATTCTTGACTCGTTATTCTGGCTTATGGACATGTATTAGATAGTTATTATTTTCTTCTTGATATCTCTATAGCCGTAATGTGACTGTGGAAGGATATTTCCTATCCACAGGTAGCATGGTTGGCTCTGTCACGTGCCTATCATAGCGTACTCTAGGAAGCGGGGCGTGACAACGCTGATACATATATATATATACACCTACATCATATATCATCATGATGATATATGCAAATATACTTATTCATTATATGAGTGGGCCTATATGGTCGATGAGTGGGGCCTATGTGCTCGGGGCCTATGTGCTCGATGTGGGGGGCCTATATGGTCGATGAGTGGGGCCTATGTGCTCGGGGACTATGTGCTCGATGTGAGGGGCCAATATGGTCGATGTGAGGGGCCTATGTGCTCGGGGCCTATGTGCTCGATACTGTATATATGTATACATATAAATTCATATACTTCTTCATATTTATTCATGCAAATATACCTAGAATATAAGAGATTCACTTGATATTGGATTTAGGACATTTGAGATTACTTGATATTGTACATTCAGGATATATAAGACTTACTTGATTTTGTACATTCAGGATATATGAGATTTATTCGATATTGTACATTAAGGTTTTATGAGACTTATATGATATGAGAGCCAATTTTGGGGCTGATTTGAGAAATTTGGGATTTGGATTATCTTGATGGATTTTGATCCTACCACGATGTCAGGATTCCGTAGAAATGACATATTTCATTCCATACTCCACATTTATTGTTTATGCACTGCTTCATGTATTAGTAGTACCTATTAGTGTACCTTTCATGACTGTTGCATTCACATACCTTTATTTATATGCATTGCTTCATGTGTTAGTTGTACCTGTTAGTGTACCTTTCATGACTGTTGCATTCACATACCTTTATTTATATGCATTGCTTCATGTGTTAGTTGTACCTGTTAGTGTACCTTTCATGACTGTTGCATATATACATTTTCATATCATTATTGCATGATTATTGCAGACCGATTGTCATATATTATTGCTTCATGTATTAGTTATACCTGATAGTGTACCTTTCATGATTATTGCATTCATATGACTTTTATTGCTTTTAATTGCATATGTTAGATTCACGTTGTACGTGCATACTTGCGATTACCTGCATATGTTATTTACTATTCATGGATTGGCAACTCACCCCCGTTGTACCACAGATGTTTTGCAGGTCGTTCCTCACAGTAGTCAGAGGCAGGCTATTATCATCTATCTTATCATCTTTTGCTGCGGATACCGCATCAGCTCACAGTGTGCAGTTTGCTTAGGTGGGTTTTGTGGTTATTCGTTGTTGTATTGTATATATTTGTTGTATCTTTGTACTCTCCATCTACTATTTTCATGTTGACTTAGAGACTTGGTGAGGACAATATTGTATATTATTTTGTGACTTGGTTGTCTTTTATACAGTTTCCTTTTTATCGTCTTTTATTTCTTCGCTACGGCATCGTATATCTGTTGTGGTGGTTGTTTTCTGCCTTTGAGCGTGTATTTGCTCCCGTTTGGGGATGCTTTACTTATATTTATGTTGTACTCATTTTTGGGGCTGGTTTTTACAAAGGGGGTGCTGCCAAAATTTTAAAGGAAATAAGTTGGACTTTTAAAGAATTTGGGTTGCGATTTCAAAGGTTTTAAAAATATTTCTTATCTTTTTCTTGTCTTTTAATGGTTTAGATTCTGGGTTTTGGCTTTCTTTTACTGCGTTACGCCTGTAGACGTTGCGTAGTATTAGGGCCGTCACGTGCCAATTTTGGGTCGTGACAGTGCATGTAGTGCACGAAATACAAATCCGGTGCATTTAGTATACGAAATACAAATCCGGTGCATCTAGTGCACGAAATGCCAATCAAGTGCAACAAATGCACGAAAACTCATCAATAACTCAAATGCGTATAAAAAGCAACACCGAGTGTACCAAGGTGTATAAAATTATAAACGCGTGCAACTGCGTGCACAAAACACGTACCAATGCACTGCAAGCACATGTGAGCTATACCGAGTGCAAAATCAAATCGAGTGCGTGCCACGTGCACAAATCAAATCAACTGCATCAAATCCACGAAATCATAAACACGTGTAGCAAAGACAAAAAACCGATCTCAAGGGCAATAAATACGCACAAATCATAAACCAACACAACGGTGTATAAAATATATCTCAAGTGCAATAACTGTGCACAAAAAGGTAAATTCCCAGTAGGTGCAGCCATGGTGCACGAAAACAATATCATGAAACTCAATCATCAAAACTCAAATCCAAGCGATATAAGCGTGATACTCAGATCACAAACGCAAATCGCAACAGATGACATTGAGGTACACCTCCTACAATGTCGAAAAATGTCGGTGCGCCCAAAACTGGTAGAGCAAGAACATCCGCTTGCCTCCTTCTCACGGTCTGGCGTCCACTGTCTCTGGGTCCTCATTCTCTCTGTGGATTACCAATCTCGCAATCCATCGGCTCGTCGGCCCGGTCAGGTGTACTAATAGAAACGATTCCGCCCTGACACTCCTCTAGTCATCTCTCGGCCAATTATCATGACCACTCGTAAAGCAGCACATCACTGGCGTCGGCCTCTGGCCCTCCGAATACACGTAACACAACTGATCCTGGGTGCAAATCTTATCGCAGCAGTGTCCTGGAAGGCACCTACTCAGGGTCTCTTCCGATCTCGCCTATGCCGAACTATACGAAGGCTGGTACTCTTACAAAATATTCTCTCGTTTTCCGGACAACTGCGGTCTGAGCATAGGATTTCCTTGGGAACTGGCCGTATCCCAACGCCACTGTATACATATCAGATCTCTAATCTCAACGGGAAGTAACAACGGCTCGTTAATATCTCGCACGAACCTCTTGCTCCACTCATCTTTATTATCGTCCACTTCGACGTCACGTCATGCTATCTGCGTACTGCAATTGTTCTCGGCTACAGTCAATCCGGAATCTCTCACATGGACTTGAAATTACAAACTCGGTATTTTCATCACTCTGTAGAAGATATCTAGCCAAACACGTCCTCGGGAACTCGTCCCACCTATCGGAGGAATATACTTTATTCATCCGCTCTCGATCAACTCACAACGCATCTGGGTGAGGTCCTCTATCTGAAGCTGGTCCACTTACTGATCTCCTATCGGATCATCCAACGAACAACGTCATCTCTGGATCGATCTACTCTAGATCTGAGTAAGATTCTTCACACTGGAAATCTTCAACTCAACTGGGCCTGCGTCGGCGCATCAAATCTGACAAATCACCTTCGTCTTTCAACTCAAGATAGACTAGTTATCATATGTCACATCTGTAAGTCCACGTTACCTCTCCCGGTTCTTTCGGGCTAGCGGAAATGATGAAAAACGTTTTTTCGGGTCATGGCAACATGGACTATAAAACACGGATCTTTGCTAAACTACACACTAGCAACTAACAAGAGCTATTGCTACTCGGTTAGGGGTTATACCTCAACTTGAACTCCTTCTCTTTGACTCTTGATGGTGGTCGGATGGTGCCTTCCTCGTTGCCTTCTCTTGTCGAAGATGGATCCACCTGAGGGTTTCTACCTTGAGCTCCTTTCTCGATCTTGAGAGAACTAAAGTGTCCGGCTTGCTAGACCTTCAACCTTAGGCTAACTAGAGAGTGGCTTTGGGTGTTTAATCTCCAAGGAAAGGTTTCTCAACTCATGAGAATGATTCTCCTTGAACTAGAGAAAGCGGAAGAGCAAAATGGAGGAGAGAGAATGGTTGTGATAGAATGAGAATAGTTTTACAACCATATCAAATATATGTGAATTAATCTAATTAATAATATTAATGAAAACGAAAAAGGTAATGGTTGGTTTGATAAGACCATTATCATTTCACATTAAATGTTTTTGCAAAGATCAAAGAGCATCTTAGCAAAGAAATGATGATGGTCAAAGTTTCAACCATGGTCAACTAGTCAACCTTGGTCAACAAGTCAACAAACCCAACCATGACACAATTTCATTTAAATAACATTATCAATTGATATTACACATAATCATTAGGGTTTGGTAAACGACAACCGTCAATTGTGCATACACACCCGTACCAAAACCCTAATGAGAATCATCTTCCTCTGCCTCAGTCAACTGTGCATACACACCCGCATTCGTGTTCCGAGGAGCACGAATACTATGAGATAAAACTAACCCCAAAGCATATACTAGGATCTGGCTCAAACCAGAGCCCACTAGTAATGTCTGTCCGGACGCCAAACGTGCACAAGTGCGCGGATGTGAACGAACCCTGTCGCAAAACCATGCGACCTCTACTCTGTTTTGCCTAAAAGCGAATAACCCTCTGTGTGGGACTCTAAAGACTCGACACTACGCTGGCAGTGGGTTTAACCACAGATCGCAAGTGGCACTAGCTGTACGTAACGGTCCCCAGGTAGATGCCGATAAGAAGACGGACGAGGTGAAACCCATCTGAACTCCTACTGAGCCTGAATGTGACAATCTCCGTACAGTCCGGTCTGTTCGTCTGAGAACATCGCATGACGGGCCTAGAGGGGCGGTAAACGTCAGTCCCCTACTAGCGGTACAAGTCGTGTCGGAGTGTAGCTCAGAACACCTGAGATAACACTGGAAACCTACCAGTCTATCTCGCTTGCCCTGGCCAGGGACTTTGTGAAATGGCTCTCCTAGACACAGCGCGATATCAACCCCCAATACCGGGAGAGACGAATCCTGTCTAACCGTCACTGCCTCCAAGTGCTTCGGGATTGCACCCAAAAACTACCTGTTTGCACGACTCCTTTGAGTCGTGGTAGGGTAGTAATCAAAATACAGTGGGAACACACTTGAGGCGAAGTGACAGTGTCAAGTCAACGGACTAAGCTGTACTCATGTCACCTGGGAACAGATAACTGACGATAGGTATAGTACCAATCAACAGTTCCCGACGAGTCCTGTCCAGTGTACTCGTAACCTAACGAGCACCCGCATACTATCTCAAGTACGGCGTACTGACGGCTGTGGGACAGACCGTCTCCCAAGCTGGGATGGGAAGCGTATACGCTAGTCTACTCCGGAGTATCGATGCCCTGTCTCGATAGTCCCACGACTAGGGACCTGCATAAGGATGTGCTTGTGGATTACCCAGCCCCCACGAGTGTGACTGCCATCACAACGCTGGTAATCAAGCAAAGATCCTAAGGGCTCCACTAATGTGTAAAAGCAATATGCTAAAAGAAACACATGCACACATTAAAGCAGAAACAAACCAAGTAGCATACTACTATATTGAGCAAGATTGTCTATACAAGGTGAATATCCCAAGCTTCCATCAAGTAATATACAAACTAGTATGATACAGTAATGGCCTCTAGGGCATATACACTAACAGCATCTCTGCCTGAAAGCTCCAGCGATCTCAGCTCGTAAAGTCTGGAAGCGATATCTCATCAATCTCAGCAATAGCTGGGCCATCTGTCTGCACGGTAAACGACATCACACACTCTGAGATAGGCTGTACATCAACAGTCCTCTCACAACAGGTAGTCTCTAACAATGGCTCGATCATCCGGTGCAAAACCGAACACTCGCTTCAAACAAGAGGTCACAACACAAACGCTAAATCGATACGTTCCCATGTCACCAGAAAATATGATGGTCAGTCCTCGTCCATGACGAGCTCATCCTGACCGCGTCACTAGCTGCAGCTCAATCTGCGCTCAAACCATGATGACAGGAACCTCAATCAAGTATCAACGAAAATAGATCAAAGGGATGAAAAGAATCAACAGATCCCAAAATGGATATATGATCATAAGGAGGAATGGAATCAATGAGAGTATGATCATGGAAACAAATAGAATCAAGGATCTCAAATGGATGTATGATCAAGGGAACGAAGAGAATCGCAAGTCTCAAGATATGTACATCCTAAAGTTTCTTAAGTGGAGTATTGTATCGTAAATATGCCGCGGAACATACGTACGGTACGTCACTCTACTCAAGCTACCTACTCCATCAATTAGAGTCAGCCTATGTAACGAAAGTTCGGGTCTAATACCCCCATGTTCAAGTCTAAGTTCCGTAAGGTCAAGCCTAGGTTCCGAAATAGATCACGCCCCATACTCCACATAGCCAAACTTAGACTCGAACCAAGGTTAAACCTAGCGCTCTGATACCAACTTTGTCACGACCCGAAAATATCACCTCGCGACCGGCACTTAAATCACGCTACATCTACAGGCGTAACGTAATTCAAGTAAGCCGAGGCCCAGAAATCTAAACCTTTTTAAAGAAAATAGAAAAGGTGAAGTTTTGAAATAAAGGTATGATGAAATCAAAAGTTTTCTTAAATGCATAGATAATAGAACATGAAAAATGCAGGTGGATTTTACTAG
Source organism: Agapanthus africanus (assembly GCA_030015575.1). NCBI lineage: Eukaryota > Viridiplantae > Streptophyta > Magnoliopsida > Asparagales > Amaryllidaceae > Agapanthus > Agapanthus africanus. The sequence continues at coordinate 345,233,486 of CM057349.1, forward strand.
TTGAAAAACATATTTCGTCTTTTAAAAATTGGGCAGCATCTCCCTTGTATATTTTGATCCAAAACCACATATACATGATAATATAAAAGGCATCCCCAAGAAGGAGCTAGCTCTTCGCCAAATTGTGGAATCACAATCATGCAAGACAGAATATAAGTATACGACGCCCAACGGCAAAGATCAACACAAAGGTTAATGAAATAAAGCAAGATATCAAATCCCCCAAGCGAACATATAACCCATCACTCTAAGTCTCGCAACTACAAGTCTGGCTAAGTCTTACTACATATACAAATACTAGTTTCTGATTGATGGAGTTAACTAGATACAAGGGAATAGTAAATACAATAATGATACGATCCAACATGTACCACCTACTAAAGCAAGTCACCTGAATGCAAGCTGTGTGCCAGCGATGCCGCTACTGATCTATGCGGTCAACCTGCAAGAACTGTGGCACAACGGGGGTGGGTTTCCAACTCGTGAATAGAAAACATCATCAGGTTGAAATCAAAATAAACAACGATTCCTAGGTCAACTGTATCATAAAGGTAATACTATGATATCTAGGGTGACCGTATCTGCATATATGCCAACAGTATAATCAATGCCTATCTGCATGTGGCTAACATCTACGTGTCCACCAACGACACAACAACATCATGCATGTAAATATCATGAAAGCATATGCATGTAAATATGAGGATATCAATCAACGTGTGTCCATCAACGACACATCAAAATCATGGAACCTGAGTGTCCAACATCGACACTCGAAATATCATGACACCCGTGTCCAACATCGACATGTAAATCTCATATCTCTGGCTCCGTCAGTCCGGATAGGCCCTCGGGCTCCGTCAGTCCGGATCGGCCCATATCATCTCATGACTCCGGTCGGTATCCTCCGGATAACCACCGAGTCCAAATACTATCACCGGTAGGTAGTGCTCCCTCTGCCAGGCTCATCGTCTACACCACGAAAACCATGTTTTGCCCCGGGGTACCATACCGGGTCCACCATGTACCCGCAGACGGTGCCTCCCGCTCCTCGAATCAGGTTTCACATACCAATCTCAGAACCGAGAAAACATATGGTGGACGTCTCAAAATATCATATCAAGAGAAACCGGGTTTTTAAAACAGTACATACATTCTTTTGAAATATAACCACGGTTCTCAAATCCAGAATCTCATGAAAACAGTATCTCAATGCATATAATTGTAAAGCATGAGGTATGCAAACATAGAACAGAAATGTGAGTATATCCAATATATCATGCGACAAGGTATAGTGATATGAACATAGCAAGTATATCATGCAATATAGCATAATGATGTGAGCATAGCAATACATTATAGCATGATGTAGCAATTCTACTGTGTAAGTGACATAACAATTATCGATGATGAAAGTGTGTGAGCCAGCAATCTGTGTAAGTGTAACATACGCATCATCGATAATTATGTGAGTGTACTAGCATAGGTATATATAATGCAATGAGAATGTCATGAACGTAGCATAAAGTAAATCGTGAGCGCAATGCTATAAGGTATACGTCTCTATCACATATCTGAGTCGGTGAATCTATCAATCGGCATCCAGCCTCACAACATCACGTACGGTATAATACATCGTACGGCATCCTCTAGTCAAGGGTATGGATCAATCATTCGATAACACTCATCACGTACGGTAAATCATCATACGGCGGCATACACAATTAGGGATTCTATCAACCTATATGACAATGAGGGTACGGACCTAACGTCTCATACGACATATCACTCATGGTTCACAACATTATATATATATACCTATATCCCAGGTCACATCCGTATCAATCTCATATCATGGGACCGGCAGAGGTATCAATTATCTCATATCGACTCTGTAGGGATCCTAGGCACACACATGAGGTTCAACAACGGATCAAACATGTCCAATTCAAAAAATTTCTATGTGCCAAAGAACCCTAAACTAGATCGTTACTAGAGATAAGGCGAAACTATGCAAGTTAACAGTTTAACTATAAGTGAAAGTGACTACAACCTTTGTAGATCCGGTCCTCCACCTCTTTAGCTCCGTGATGACGTCCCTCCGCTGCGATCATCGGATCCCGGACTCTAGCGATGGTTTCGTCAGAGAAATGATCGGGCTAGGTCGTTAACTTCGGTGCCGAAGATGATCTACGTCGAGGCGACTCAAACCCAAGCTCCATCTTCACTAGGTCATGAAACTTGTGAAGATAACACACTCTACTACATGGCAAGTGGTAGAGGATGAAGAAATAGGAAGTGGGTTCACTTTAGAATTGGATTTCTCACTCTTTTTGTCATGGCACCATTGGAGCTATCAAGCTTTCATGAAGCTTGATGAAGATGAAGAAGAAGAAAGAATAAAGAGATAATGAAATAAGAATGAAACTTATCCTTTTAATTATAGCACCATGGTCGAGTTTGTTAGTTGTATGTATGCCCTAGAGGCCAGTATTGTACAGATGATGTATATTATATTGGATGCTTGGACATATATAGAGATGACTTTCTTGCTCGTTATGATAGTATGCTATCTGGTTACTCTTTATCTTAACATGTACACTTGTCTCTTTAAATTGTCTAATAGTTACATGTTGGTAAAGCCCTTAGGATGTGTACTTGACTACCTGGACTATGATGCAGATCATACTAGTGGGGACATGGTAGTCCATAAGTACATCCTTCAAGGTCCCTAGTCGTAGGTGTATCGAGACGGGGCATCGATATACCAGAGTAGACTAGCGTATACGCCTCTCGACCCATGAGATGGGCGATGGATGATCCCATATCCATTGGTGTTTGACATCAGAGATGGTATACGGGTGCTCAGTAGAGACTGGGTACACTGGACGGACTCGCCGAGAACTCCCAGATGGTATTATACCTCACGTCAGATGGCAGTTCTCAGGTGACACTTGTGCAGGTTAGTCTGTAGACCCGAGATCGTCATAGAGTCTTGTGTGATTCCCACTGTGCTTTGATCTCCACCTTACCACGTCCATGAGGGCGTGCAAAACGGTGGTCTTTGGGTACAGTCCCGAGTCACATGGAGGCAATGAGCGATAGGAGGGGTTTCGTCTCTCCCGGTATTGGGGGTTGATGTTGCGCTGTGCTCGATTGGCCGTAACAGGGAAGTCCCTGGCCAGGGCTGATCAGAGATTTGCTGGTAAGTGTTACCAGTAGTTTCTCGACCCGTTATGAGCCTCACATCGGCACGACTTATCGGTTATTGGGGTCTGACGTTTACCACCCCTAGACTTGATATGTGACGTATCAGACGAACAGACCGGACTGTACGGTAAATGTTACTGGTTGGATTCACAGGAGTGTGAGCGGGCTAGCTCGTCGATCTTCTGATTGCTTAATACCCGGGTGGCCGTTACGTTTAGCAAACCGCTTGCGGCTTGTGGGTGCTTAATATGATCATCATCTGCTACCGGCGTATTGACGAGTCTTTAGAGTCCTACACAGAGGTTTCCTGGCTCAAGCGAAACGAAATAGAAGCGCATATGAGATATGTGCAGGACCGAGAATAATACGTGTATGTGATACCGTATTCAATTCTCGCGATGAATGTATCGAATGGTTATATGCGATATAACCTAGATATCGAATCAGGGATTGATTCGATAAGCCGATACATAGGATACTGGTCGGTTATATGCGATATGACCGGATCGTTAAATCAAATGTTGATTTAATGATTTAATGTATAATTATATATTTGATATATTACTTTGCATTAACTAGTATTGGTTCACTTTAAATGGATTTTCTCACTTGATGTGCAAGAAGTATATGTGATATACTTTTGTGCACATATTTGTATCATGTTTGATGATACTAGATCATGTGATTAAGTGTAAAGGATTAAACCATGGTTAAGAGATGATTAGGGTTTTGCTTTTTCATTTATTTATTTGTTTATTTATTTGGAAATGATTTAGATAAGAATGGTGGCTTCTTTTGTTTCTAGTTGAAGCTTCATGAAGCTTTGACTTATGCAACCATTCTTGTCTTCATGCTTAACCCTAACTCATCCAAGTAACCATGGTATATTCTCTACACTTAACCTTAGTTAGGATATGATAAGTATGGTTTTCTTTTTCATTTTAAAAAACACTTATCATAATTCTAGCTTCATCTTCTTCTTCATCTTCAAAAGAAAAAGCTTGATGCCATCAATGGCAACTTGAGTTCTAAAGTGAGAAATCAAATTCTAAAGTGAACCCACCTCCTATTTCTTCACCCTCTACCTCTTGCCAAGTTGTTTCGGGTGTTTTCTTCACAAGTTTCACAAATTTGTGAAGTCGGAGCTTGAACTTGTGATGCCTCGACGTAGATCATCTTCGGCACGAAGCCGACGACCTAGTCCGCCCAATTCTCCGATGAAGCCGACGTTTGAGTTCGGAATTCGAGATGGACAGCGAGAGGACGCCTACGTGGAGCCAAGGAAGTGGATAACCGGATCTACAAAGGTTGTAGCCTCTCTCCTTTAGTTAAATTGTTAACTAGATTCGTATTTCGCCTAAACATCTAGTCTACGATCCGTATTAGGGTTTCTCGGCACCAATAAAATTTGAAATTGGCATGGTTGATGCCTTATGAGACCTCTATAGTGTGCCTAGGAACCCTACAGTGGTATCAGAGCCTAGCTAGAGCCTTAGGTGAAGTCTAGACGACGTTTGAAACCCGAACGAACCCGAAACCCTAAAACCCAAGTGCTCTCTGGACTTTTTCTAAAATCTGGGATTTTTCAACATTAAAAATGCTTAAAAAATTCAGCAGGGAATTCTAAGAATTACGGTGCAATTTTTTTCCAATGAACAGTGTAATGCGCGGCGGAACCGCGGCCTAAGCCACCTTAGGCGGCGGTTCCGCGGCTAAACTATGACGTCAGCCCTCCTACTCTGCACAGTAATTCATTATTTCAGAATCTGAGTTTTATGGGTATTTTTAATATTTATTCAAGAGTTGAATTTTCTGGGGTGTTTTAGAGCTTCGATGTTTCGATCGGATTATCAAATTTCGTCTTTGTGTATTTCCGGATATTTTTTTTTTAATATGTTAAAAAGTTCGACCGGATGTAAATACCCAATTTTTCCCCTGTCGGGAAATTTCCAAGTGTTGGATTTTTCCGTAGTTTAACGACGTTCTAAGTAGTGCAAGTAACGCGATGGACCCTCTAGAAGACAACAAACCTTAACTCGATTATGTGACCGTCTTGAACTGCCTTTTGAACCTTCGGGTTTGGGGCAGTACGGCGTGCCACATGTGAGGCGTTGGCTTGACCCTTCTACAGCTGGACCGTTGGTACTGAGGCACGAACTGAATGTTGTTAGACTTATTTCATGTGTTGAGCTGTATCGGGAAAACTTGGGTATTCGACTGTTCGATCGGAAAGTTTAACATTTTCTGTTTATCTGGAATGTGATACAATAATTGGAATTCACAAACAGTTATTGTAAGTCCACGTTGCGACCCCCGGTTCTTACGGGGAGGCGGAAACGGTATAAAATCAAAATTTTAACGCAAGAGGCAACATGGACTAAGCTAGGTCGGGATCTTTACCTAAACTAAAACTAGCATACTAAGCTAAAGATATTTAGCTACTCGGATGAAGATGGTTATACCTAAACTTGAACTCCTTCTCTTCAAGCTCCGATGGTGGTTCGATGGCTCCTTCTCGTTGTCTCCGTACACCGAAGATAGATCCACTTGAAAGCTCCAACCTTTAGCTCCTTCTTCGTTCTTTGAAGAAACTAGTTCACTTGGTTTGCTAAACCTAGTGAACTAGAATGAGTAGAGATGATTTAGAATGGGATTTTATCTATGGTTCTTGATTCTCAACTCATGAGACAAGAGAACCATAGATCAAGAGAGGGAGCAAGAGGTTGAGGGTGAGAGCAAGAGGAGAGCTCAAGAACAAGAGAGAGAATGAGCAAGAAAGAAAATGAGCAACTCTTTTGTCTTTCACCCTCTCATAATCCAAAGTGATCATAACTCATCATATCAAAAAAGTCTTATGTGATGGTTTGAAGCAACCATAACCTTATCATGTCATGCACTCATTTCACTCAAATGAGCAAGCAAGTAAAAGTCTTTGGCATGAAATGATAACCATGGTTATCATGATGGTCAACTAGTCAAGCCTAGTCAACCGGTCAACAAGTCAACAAAAGTCAACAAGTCAACAAAGTCAACAAGTCAACAAAAGTCAACAAGTCAACAACCATATCACCATAATACTTAATTAATATAATAGTTAATCACATATCATATTCTCATTAGGGTTGAGCATAAAGTCAAATAGTCAACGGTCAACTGTCAACAACCCTAATGAGAATCCGCAGCCTCTGCCTCCCTGTCAACTGTGCATACACACCCGCATCCGCGTTCCGAGGAACACGAATGCAAACTGGATAAATCCAATCCCATAAGGTACACTAGGATCTGGCTTAAACCAAAGCCCGCTAGTGTAAACTGTCCGGACACTGTACGTGCATAAGTGCACGGATGTGACCGAACCCTGTCGCAAAACCATGCGACCTGTCGCAATACCATGCGACCTCTACTCTTTTGCCTAAAGGCGAAAAGCTTTCTGTGTGGGACTCTAAAGACTCGACACTACGCTGGCAGTGGGTTTAACCACAGACCGCAAGCGGCACTAGCTGTGCGTAACGGTCCCCAGGTAATGCCGACAAGAAGACCGACGAGGCGAAACCCATCTGAACTCCTACTGAGCCTGAGTGTGACATTCTCCGTACAGTCCGGTCTGTTCGTCTGATACATCGCATGGCGGGCCTAGGGGGCGGTAAACGTCAGTCCCCCAATAGCGGTACAAGTCGTGCCGGAGCGAAGCCCAAAACACCCTGAGATAACACTGGAAACCTACCAGTATATCTCGTTTGCCCTGGCCAGGGACTACTCGTGTAATGGCTCTCCTAGACACAGCGCGATGTCAACCCCCAATACCGGGAGAGACGAATCCTGTCTAACCGTCACTGCCTCCAAGTGCTTCGGGACTGCACCCAACCACTACCTGTTTGCACGACTCCTTTGAGCCGTGGTAGGGTAGTGATCAAAGTACAGTGGGAACACACTCGAGGCGGAGTGACAGTGTCAAGTCAGCGGACTAAGCTGTACTCATGTCACCTGGGAACTGATAACTGACGATAGGTACAATACCAACTAGTCAGTTCCCGACGAGTCCTGTCCAGTGTACCCGTAACCTAACGAGCACCCGCATACTATCTCAAGTACGACGTACTGACGGCTGTGGGACAGACCGTCTCCCATACTGGGATGAGAAGCGCATGCGCTGGTCTACTCCGGAGTATCGATGCCCTGTCTCGATAGTCCTGCGACCAGGGACCTGAATAAGGATGTGCTTATAGATTACCCAGCCCCCACTAGTGTGACTACCATCACAACGCTGGTAATCAAGCAAAGATCCTAAGGGCTCCACTAATGCGTATAAGTGATATACTGAAATAAACACAAGTACACATTGAAGTAGAAACAAACCAAGTAGCATACTACTATTTTGAGCAAGATTGTATATACAAGGTGAATATCCCAAGCATCCATTAAGTAATATACAAACTAGTATGATACAGTAATGGCCTCTAGGGCATATACACTAACAATCTCCCACTTGCACTAAGGCCATGTACTGGCGTATCGAAGACCTATCATCTCGATCAGCCGCTCGAACTGAGTCTGGGGCAAGGCCTTGGTGAATGGATCTGCAGTGTTATCTTCTGAAGCGACTCTCCGAACCTCGATCTCCTGGCGATCCACGATCTCCCTGATCAGGTGATACCGCCTCAAGATTTGCCTGGATCTCTGATGGGACCTGGGTTCCTTCGCTAAAGCTATAGCCCCGTTGTTGTCGCAATACAGAGGTATTGGATCAACAATGGACGGAACCACCTGAAGTTCTTTCAAGAACTTCCTCATCCAGACAGCTTCTTTTGCGGCATCAGATGCAGCGATGTATTCCGCTTCCATCGTCGAGTCTGCAACGGTTTCCTGTTTGGAACTCTTCCAACACACCGCCCCTCCATTGAGGGTAAAGACAAAACCCGACATGGACTTGGAATCATCCTTGTCACTCTGGAAGCTGGAGTCAGCAAAGGCCTCGATCTGGAGGTCTTTTCCGCCATACACCAAGAACATCTCCTTAGTCCTTCTCAGGTACTTGAGAATGTTCTTTACCGCTATCCAGTGTTTCTCCCCAGGGTTAGACTGATACCGGCTTACCACACTCAGTGCATAAGCTACATCCGGTCTGGTACACAACATCGCATACATTATAGAGCCTACCGCAGAAGCGTAGGGTATAATAGACATGCGATCCCTCTCTAAATCAGTCTTGGGAGACATCTCTTTAGAGAGGGTGATCCCGTGACAAGCCGGTAGGTTACCGCGCTTGGAATCTTCCATACTGAACCTCTTCAGTATGGTGTCGATGTACCTGGACTGCGAAAGTCCTAATATCCTCTTGGATCTGTCACGGTAGATCCGGATACCCAGAATGTATGAGGCATCACCCAGGTCTTTCATGGAGAACCTGTGTGACAAGAACCCCTTGACAGATTGTAGCATAGGAATGTCATTTCCTATTAAGAGAATGTCATCCACGTATAAAACGAGGAATACTACAGTTCTCGCTACAAATCTACTATAGATGCATGGTTCATCTGGATTTTTGATAAAGCCAAATTCTTTGACCGTCTCATCAAAGCAGATGTTCCAACTCCGCGATGCCTGCTTTAGCCCATAGATGGACTTAAGCAACTTGCACACCTTTCCGCTGCTCCCACTCTGAATGAAACCCTCTGGTTGGTCCATATAGACACACTCCTCTAAATTTCCATTTAGAAAAGCTGTCTTTACGTCCATTTGCCAGATCTCATAATCGTGGAAGGCAGCAATGGCAAGAAGGATCCGAATGGATTTCAGCATGGCTACTGGAGAAAAGGTTTCGTCGTAGTCCAAGCCAGGTCTTTGACGAAAACCCTTTGCTACCAGCCTAGCTTTATAGGTCTCAACCTGTCCATCTACACCAATCTTCCTTTTGAAGATCCACTTGCATCCTACGGGTTTTACCCCGTCTGGAGCAATGTCCAACGTCCATACCTTGTTGGTGTACATGGACTCCATTTCGGTCCGCATTGCATCCAGCCATTTCACTGAGTCAACGCTCTGAACGGCCTGCTGGAAGCTAGTAGGCTCATCATAATCTATGATGCAATCCTCTCTATCCCCGTCTATAAGAAAACCGTAGTATCTCTCGGGCGGATGAGACTGTCTACTACTTCTGCGGAGCGGCGTAGGAATGTCCTGTTCTGTTGAACCCTCTGGTTCCACTAACCTTTCAGTAATAGTCTGTGGTTCTGGAATTTCTTCCAGTTCTACTGCGCTCCCACTAATCTCCTTTTCCAAGAACTGGTGTTCTAGAAAGTGGGCATTACGAGAAACAAGGACTTTTTGTTCCTCTGCGTAGTAGAAAAGATACCCCCTGGTGTTCTTTGGGTATCCCACAAACTTGCACAGTACTGAGCGTGCCTCGAGTTTGTCCGCATGCTGCTTTTTGACAAAAGCTGGACATCCCCAGATCTTCAGATATTGAAGATAGGGTTTCTTCCCACTCCACATTTCATATGGGGTGGTAGGCACAGTCTTAGTCGGAACTCGGTTCAAAAGGTATGCAGCTGATTCTAGCGCATACCCCCAGAATGATCGCGGTAACTCAGCGTTACTCATCATGGACCGCACCATATCCAATAGGGTGCGGTTCCGTCTCTCCGATACACCGTTATGTTGCGGGGTGTATGGAGGAGTAAGCTGAGAGAGAATTCCGTTCTCTTTTAAATAGTCCAGGAACTCGGCACTTAAGTATTCTCCACCTCGATCCGATCTTAGAATCTTAATACTTTTGCCGGTCTGTTTCTCTACTTCATTCTTATACTCCTGGAATTTTCCAAAGGCCTCGGACTTATGTTTCATTAAGAAGACATAACCGTACCTTGAGAAGTCATCCGTAAAAGTAATGAAGTAAGAATGTCCGCTTCGGGCATGTGTAGACATTGGACCGCACACGTCACTGTGTACGAGTCCCAAAAGCTCGCTCGCTCTTACTCCTTGTCCAGTAAACGGAGTCTTTGTCATCTTTCCTTTGAGACAAGATTGACAAGTGGCATACGATTGATATTCGAACGCATTCAAATATCCTTCTGTATGTAACTTAGTCAACCTTCTCTCATTGATGTGACCCAATCTACAATGCTATAAGAAAGTCTGATTTATTTCTGGAGACTTTCTTTTGTGTGTATTCTGGACGTTGAAAATCTGTGGTTGGTTTAACACGTATATACCATTACTCAATGTACCTGACCCAATCAAAACTTGATTAAGGTGAATGTTTACAACATTACTTACAAACGCAAATTCATAACCTTCTTTAGAAACTAAAGATACAGAAATGATATTACAAGTTGCGTTGGGTACAAAAAAGCAATTACGCAAAACCAAAACATGTCCATCTGACATTCCCAGGTGATAGTCCCCCACGGCTTTAGCATCCATGCTAGCTCCGTTCGCAACTTTGAGGGTCATGTCACCTGCTTTCAAAACCCTACGGTTTCTCAACGCCTGCAAAGAATTACAGATATGAGATCCTGATCCGGTATCCAATACCCAGGAAGTAGAGTTTATTGAAAGACAATTTTCAATAACATACACACCTGAAGCTGAAGCTGCAACCTGCTTCAATTCCTGTGTTCTGGCCTTCCAGGCCCTGCAATCATTCTTCCAGTGTCCTTTCTTATGACAATAGAAGCATTCTTCCTTATCCACAAGCTTCCCCGCTATCTTTGTTGCTTTACCTTTTCCCTTCGTATCCACTTTACTAACACCGCCCCTTGGTTTGGCGGGGGCCTTCTTCTTCTTTCTCTTGGCTTTCGCCTTGGACCTAGAAGAAGATGATCCTCCTACAAACAAAGTGGATGTATCCCTACCTTTCTGTAGGGTGCCCTCTGCGCTCCTCAGCATGTTGAGGAGCTCTGAAAGTTCAACCTCTTTTTCTTGTAAGTTGAAGTTCAGTATAAACTGGGCGTAAGTGGAAGGAAGGGACTGGAGAACTATATCCGTATATAGCTCACTCTCCAATGTGATCCCTAGGTCAGCGAGCTCCTCAATGAAGCCGATCATCTTTAGCACGTGCTCGGCTACTGATGATCCGACGGCCATTCTTGTCGAAAATAACTTTTTCGACGCTTCGTATCTTGCGATACGTGATTGCTCTCCATACAGTTCTTTTGTATGGAGCAATATGGACTCCATGTCCATATTCTCATGCCTCCTCTGATGTTCGTTGTCCATCGAGGCAAGCAGGAGGCACTTGGCCTTCGCGCTATCAATCTCCCAAGTCTTGCGGATTTCCTTATCCGCGACACTGGAAGTTGGACCAGGGACAGGGGGAGCTTTGGTGGTAAGAAGATACCCCAGCTTGTCATAAGTGATTGCTATCTTGACATTCCTGAGCCAATCTTTGTAGTTTGGCCCTGTCAGTTTGTTTTTATCTAGGAGTAACTTAAGTCCAGTCATGTTGATTGGTCGCTGCAATTAGGAGAGAGAAGAAGAAACACTCAGCATGATGCTCTTGCAAGTTTAGAGTGGTTTTTAATTTGTCTAAACAGGATGGCTCCCACTGTTTCTCGAATCCCTCCTCAAACCATAAAGGAAGAATTAGTCAGGATCAATCCCACCGTACAATACTTGCTTAACCGTTCAGCCAGGCCGGTGTCGGTACTTCGAGGGAGGTTTTCCAACGCTTTCGCGAAGTTCCTTAATTAAAGAACCTCTTTTCCCTGGGGGCGTAGCCCCGCTAACACCTTTCTAGGCACCTACTAGGTTTATAGCATTGATCGTTAAGTGAGAAATTTCCCGAGGAGTAGCATATACTCACAGTAGGATCGGGATCCAAATATCATCGCGTGACGAAACTGAAGGAATCCTACCAGAATCATCACACTCCAAATGGTATGCAAATCTAGCAAGTTTCAGTACTTATGAAACTCCCGATGTGGATTTTTGCCCCATGCTCTTATGACCTTGGCGTGAGGTCAAAATGCCATAAGTCACATGTCAAGTTCGTCCCATCATTATCCAGGTTAATTTGAACCCACCCGTACATACCCTTGACGTAGGCCAAAATGGCAGTACGACTGTCTCAAACCAACGCATTCTATCTATGCAACAGATAAATATCCGGCAGCTACCAATCACTATGCCTTGGCGTGAGGTCAAAATACATAGCTTGAATACTACCGAATATTTAACTGAAATGATGGAGGGCTACGGATGGTTTTGGCAAAACCGTGAACGTAGTGAACTTGATTTGGTCGATGGAACGAGATAGCTTTTAAATGGAGTGGCTCAAACTCCGTATTTTAAAAGTTTGTTTTGAAAAGAACCGAGTGGTATTTCGAAAGTGTTCCAACGACTTTAACTTGGTTTATTATCTTGCATTAGTTCTTTTAATGCGTGATATTCTTGCATTAGTTCTTTTAATGCGTCCCATCATTTAAACCTACCATTGCAGAAAACAACCAAAATATGACGTACGCTTATGCCATTCGCATTCGCCACGGGGCCCCGTCATTACCCGTTAGGTTACTTAACTAACGACAGAGCGGGGGCTGGGCTAGCGCGTCTGTAAAACATAAGCAACGCCTAAATAATATCATATATAGATATACTGCAATGATAAACATTTCAGATCACAGATAAATACATTGGATATACTAGCAATCTGTAATTTGTACGAGCCTGTAACAAAAACAGATAACACGGTCGCGGTGAATAGCCAAAACCCCACCCAAGACCCCTATGGGTGCGGCAAACTACCCGCCAAGTACCCGAAGCGTAGCAACCTCCCTCATCTCCATGAGTAGGCCACTCGACACTTCGGCATACCCGGTAGTTTGTGCAACCCTCCATGGGTCTATCCTAGGAGCAAAAACAGTAAAAAGAAATTATACAATGACGGCTACAACCCCGACCCGGTTGTGCGGCCATACAAATAATTATTACATCAATTTACAAATTTACATGAATTGCAAGAAAAGAAAACTCTCGTCTCACAACCCCCGGCTATTCACCCGCGACAATCCAACATATTTATATACACATTCCAGCACATTACAGATCATGTATAACCCCGACCAATCGAGTTATAGCGATTGGCCGACGTTCAATACATGCAAACATCACAGATATAACCATCATAGTCAAAGTGCAGTGAAGTTCGGAAAAAATACGGAATTATAAGACCCCAAAAGGAAATTTCTTTTCTGGAAAATCTGGGCACATATAATATATTTCAAAAATCCCAAAACCAACACAGACACACACTGCACGAAAAACGATGCACAGAAGACGACAAAGCGCGGCGCTTCCGCGGCGGATGCCTAGCTCGCGCGGCGGAAGGGCGGCGGTTTGGACGAATTACTGTATCGTTTTTCTTGGGTGTTCACAAAAAACCCTGAGACGAATTTAGGAGTATAAAGTTTTTCATTTTGACCAGAAAAAATTTCAACAGAAACTCAGATTTTGTAAAAGTTTGGTTTTTGGATTTTTCCGGTTCCGAACTTCGTTACACTTCACTACCAAGCTAGTTTAAGTTTAGTTAGGCTCTGATACCACTGTAAGTCCACGTTGCGACCCCCGGTTCTTACGGGGAGGCGGAAACGGTATAAAATCAAAATTTTAACGCAAGAGGCAACATGGACTAAGCTAGGTCGGGATCTTTACCTAAACTAAAACTAGCATACTAAGCTAAAGATATTTAGCTACTCGGATGAAGATGGTTATACCTAAACTTGAACTCCTTCTCTTCAAGCTCCGATGGTGGTTCGATGGCTCCTTCTCGTTGTCTCCGTACGCCGAAGATAGATCCACTTGAAAGCTCCAACCTTTAGCTCCTTCTTCGTTCTTTGAAGAAACTAGTTCACTTGGTTTGCTAAACCTAGTGAACTAGAATGAGTAGAGATGATTTAGAATGGGATTTTATCTATGGTTCTTGATTCTCAACTCATGAGACAAGAGAACCATAGATCAAGAGAGGGAGCAAGAGGTTGAGGGTGAGAGCAAGAGGAGAGCTCAAGAACAAGAGAGAGAATGAGCAAGAAAGAAAATGAGCAACTCTTTTGTCTTTCACCCTCTCATAATCCAAAGTGATCATAACTCATCATATCAAAAAAGTCTTATGTGATGGTTTGAAGCAACCATAACCTTATCATGTCATGCACTCATTTCACTCAAATGAGCAAGCAAGTAAAAGTCTTTGGCATGAAATGATAACCATGGTTATCATGATGGTCAACTAGTCAAGCCTAGTCAACCAGTCAACAAGTCAACAAAAGTCAACAAGTCAACAAAGTCAACAAGTCAACAAAAGTCAACAAGTCAACAACCATATCACCATAATACTTAATTAATATAATAGTTAATCACATATCATATTCTCATTAGGGTTGAGCATAAAGTCAAATAGTCAACGGTCAACTGTCAACAACCCTAATGAGAATCCGCAGCCTCTGCCTCCCTGTCAACTGTGCATACACACCCGCATCCGCGTTCCGAGGAACACGAATGCAAACTGGATAAATCCAATCCCATAAGGTACACTAGGATCTGGCTTAAACCAAAGCTCGCTAGTGTAAACTGTCCGGACACTGTACGTGCATAAGTGCACGGATGTGACCGAACCCTGTCGCAAAACCATGCGACCTGTCGCAATACCATGCGACCTCTACTCTTTTGCCTAAAGGCGAAAAGCTTTCTGTGTGGGACTCTAAAGACTCGACACTACGCTGGCAGTGGGTTTAACCACAGACCGCAAGCGGCACTAGCTGTGCGTAACGGTCCCCAGGTAATGCCTACAAGAAGACCGACGAGGCGAAACCCATCTGAACTCCTACTGAGCCTGAGTGTGACATTCTCCGTACAGTCCGGTCTGTTCGTCTGATACATCGCATGGCGGGCCTAGGGGGCGGTAAACGTCAGTCCCCCAATAGCGGTACAAGTCGTGCCGGAGCGAAGCCCAAAACACCCTGAGATAACACTGGAAACCTACCAGTATATCTCGTTTGCCCTGGCCAGGGACTACTCGTGTAATGGCTCTCCTAGACACAGCGCGATGTCAACCCCCAATACCGGGAGAGACGAATCCTGTCTAACCGTCACTGCCTCCAAGTGCTTCGGGACTGCACCCAACCACTACCTGTTTGCACGACTCCTTTGAGCCGTGGTAGGGTAGTGATCAAAGTACAGTGGGAACACACTCGAGGCGGAGTGACAGTGTCAAGTCAGCGGACTAAGCTGTACTCATGTCACCTGGAAACTGATAACTGACGATAGGTATAATACCAACTAGTCAGTTCCCGACGAGTCCTGTCCAGTGTACCCGTAACCTAACGAGCACCCGCATACTATCTCAAGTACGACGTACTGACGGCTGTGGGACAGACCGTCTCCCATACTGGGATGAGAAGCGCATGCGCTGGTCTACTCCGGAGTATCGATGCCCTGTCTCGATAGTCCTGCGACCAGGGACCTGAATAAGGATGTGCTTATAGATTACCCAGCCCCCACTAGTGTGACTGCCATCACAACGCTGGTAATCAAGCAAAGATCCTAAGGGCTCCACTAATGCGTATAAGTGATATACTGAAATAAACACAAGTACACATTGAAGTAGAAACAAACCAAGTAGCATACTACTATTTTGAGCAAGATTGTATATACAAGGTGAATATCCCAAGCATCCATTAAGTAATATACAAACTAGTATGATACAGTAATGGCCTCTAGGGCATATACACTAACAGTTATGAGATAACTGAATGAATGTTATAAATCTAGCAGTTTAGTCCCACATGATATTGGAAAGAGTTTTCGATAATGAGACTAAAATGCGGGATTTATATCTGTTAGGCATGTGATGTCTAAGTATTTCATTTGATTAGGCATGCGATGTCTAAAGAGGTTGCGGATTCCAACTAGTTTTACACTTTCTTTTCTGTGACCGTAAGTGTAGTATGTTCATATCGCCGGTTTCGTTGCTATACGTCAACGACAATTGGGGTATGCATACTTACTTACGTTGATGACATGTGATGTTATGTGTTGCTGGATATGTTATATTGGATCGTCGTGTTTGAATAGCCGGGGGTTTTTATGTGAGATGAGTGTTTTTCATTTTCATTCATGTAAAAACTTGTATGTAATATTCTTTTTATTTGGGGCACTTCCAGGTAGCGGAAGTTGTCACCTTTTGTATATTATTTACTTTTCCGCATTAGGATAGACCCAAGGAGGGGAGCACAAGTAACCGGGTTCTAGGGTCCAGTGGAACCAACTCGAGGAGTCGAGTCCAGGTCTCCTAACCCTAGAATTGGCAGGGTTGCTTGCCGCTCTCGTAGGGGTCTAGGGGTGTGGGATTGACTATTCATCACGACCGTGGAATCCGTGTTTTATACTGGCTCGTATTGAAAACACGGACGTCCTAGTATATCCAATATTTCATATGTTTCTTCTGCTGCGATATCTGTGATGTGATCATGTGATGTTCTGTGATGGATACAGTATATAGTATATATGATATATTATATAGACGTTACTTATGTTTTACACCCGTACTAGCCCTGCCCCGCTCTGCCGTTAGTTACCTAACCTAACGGTGCACGAGGGGACATCCAGGCGAATGCGGATGGCATAAGTGTACGTCGTATTTATCTGTGATGTTTAGGTGACTTAAATGATGGGACTTCATTAATGTGATTAATGAAAGAAAAGAAACCTAAGATGTTGTAGAATCAAATTTTAAACAAAACAGGTAGCTACAGTTCTTGCTTTGCATAGCGGTATATATGATATACCCCGCACCTTATTCGATGAGGAAAGGACCGAGATCCCTTCACCGGGAGTGACTCCTTTAGCAATAACTGGCAGATGCTACAAACTCGGTCTGTTTTTTATTGCTTCTATAGTTTCTGCTTTGCACAGTGATATATATGATATATCCCGCACCTCATTCGACGAGGAAAGGGCTGACGATCCCTTCACCGGGAGTGACCCCTTTAGCAAAACTAGAAAAGCCTCAAAAACACTCCATTTCAAAACTTCATTTGATTCTACAACGATATCAAGTTCATTATGCAATAGGTTTTCAGAAAAACCTGTCGTAGCCCTCCGTCATTTCAGATGAGTAGTAGTTAGTATTCGTGCTACGTTTGTTGGCCTGCGTCAAGGCGTAGTGTGCGGTAGCTAACTAGTACTTATCTGCTTATGCATATGATGCAGATTGGATTAGGGTAGTCGTGCGACTTTGTTGGCCTGCGTCAAGAGTCGTACGGGTGGATTTAATTCAATCAGGAAATGACGGGTTGAACTTGACTAGCGCACTATGGTTTGTTGGCCTGCGTCAAGGTCATAGGACGCTAGGGGCAAAATATTATCGGGAATTTCAAGTGTTGAAATTTGCAATGAGATTGCATACCTTCTATGAGATAGTTGGATCCCGATACCCACTGCGAGTAAGAGTTACTCCTGGGAGAGTTTTACACATTACAATTAGCCGATCAAGTAGATGTCTAGAAAGGTGTTAACGAGGTTACGCCTCTGGGAAAACGAGGTTTACATTAATTAGGTTCGTGCGAAAGCACCGGGGAACTCCCTCAAAGTACCGACACTGGCCTGGCTAAAAGATCGACGAAGTTGTAGGGTGTAATTAATCCCGGCTAGTCTTTCCTTTTAGGGTTTGAAGGAAGATTTGATAAAAAACAGTGGGAGCCATCCTGATTAGATAAGATAATAACCAATCTGATCTTGCACGAGCATACGCTAAAATGTTTTCTTCTCTCTCTCTCCAGGTAGCGACCATTTCATGCCCTAATAAAGATAATAATATGGATGTATTGACCGAACCCGCATGTTATACTGTGCTGGGGAACGTTGGTTCCGTTCTTTCTTATAAGAGTTATAGGAATGAACAGGATATAAGGGAATATCAGGATTCCCATGCCACCCGAATGAAGAAAGTACATGTTGATGCATTTTCTTCGGGTGTGTTCGTTACAGAGAACTGTTTCTCCATTTGCTCTACGTCCTGTGTATTAGATACCGGGTCAGGATCCCATATATGTAATCAGTTACATGGGCTAAGGAAAGGTAAAGAACTTGGAGAAGGTGATAAAGACATTAGAGTTGGAAATGGTGCAATTGTTGCAGCTAAGACTATCGGGGAATATCACCTTCTATTACCAACTGGTAATACATTGGTTCTGAACGAATGCTATTACATGCCGAACCTGATATGCAACATTATATCGGTTTCTTTGTTGAGTAAAGAGGGATATAATTTTGTATTACAGGACAATGTTATGAACATTTTCCGTAACCAAAAGTTGGTTGGATCAGGCACGTTGTGCAATAGCATTTATGTTCTAAATCAATCAACAGTTCTGAGCATAACAAACACACACAAGAGGAAGAGTTCAGAACTGAACGAATCCTTCTTGTGGCATTGTAGACTGGGTCACATCAATGCGACACGACTAGCTAAGTTGCATAAAGATGGATATTTAAATCCGTTTGAATTTTCATCTTATGACACTTGCCAGTCATGTCTCAAAGGCAAGATGACCAAAACTCCGTTTACGGGACACGGAGAAAGAGTTACCGAACTCTTGGGACTGATACATAGTGATGTATGCGGTCCCATGTCTACACATGCCAGGGATGGTTCTTCGTACTTCATTACATTCACTGACGATCTCTCTAGATTCGGATATGTGTTCCTGATGAAACACAAATCAGAAGCTTTTGAGAAATTTAGAGAATATAAACAAGAAGTCGAGAACCAAACCGGAAAAAGTATTAAAATCCTTCGATCTGATCGAGGAGGAGAATACTTAAGCAATGAATTCCTGGACTTCCTAAAAGAGAATGGGATTCTCTCTCAGCTGACTCCTCCATATACACCACAGCACAACGGTGTATCAGAACGGAGGAACCGCACCCTATTGGATATGGTGCGCTCTATGATGAGCACAGCTGAGTTACCTATTTCCTTCTAGGAATATGCACTGGAAACAGCTGCAGACCTATTGAATATGGTTCCCACCAAAACCGTGCCAACCACTCCATATGAGATATGGAAAGGAAAGAGACCATGTCTTAATTATGTTAAGATATGGGGTTGTCCGGCATATGTAAAAACGCAAAATCCGGACAAACTCGCGGCAAGGTCTATTCTGTGTAAGTTTATTGGATATCCCAAACATTCGCGAGGGTATATCTTCTACCACACCGAGGAACAAAAGGTGTTTGTTTCTCGACATGCCACCTTTTTAGAAAAGGAATTTCTTGAAAAAGAGATTAGTGGCAAGGAGGTAGAACTGGAAGAGGTTCCAGCAATAAAGACTACAACAGAAGATTTGGTTGAACCAGAGGATTTAGTAGCTCCCGATGAACCTCAGCCTCTCCGCCGATCTAGTAGGGTTCCTCGCCCACCTGAGAGATACTACGGTTTTCTCATGGATGGTGGCAGCGAGGATTGCATCATGGAGGATGATGACCCAACTAGCTTCGAGCAGGCCATCACGAGTAAGGACTCAGTGAAATGGCTGGATGCTATGCGGTCCGAGATGGAATCCATGTACACCAACAAAGTATGGACTTTGGACGTTGCTCCTGAAGGGGTAAAACCCATAGGGAACAAGTGGATCTTCAAGAAGAAACTTGGTGTAGATGGGAAAGTGGAGACTTTCAAAGCTAGACTTGTTGCAAAGGGTTTTCGTCAAAGACCAGGTGTGGACTATGACGAAACCTTTTCTCCAGTGGCTATGCTTAAATCCATCCGAATCATGCTTGCCATCGCTGCATATCATGACTACGAAATCTGGCAAATGGATGTTAAGACCGCCTTTCTAAATGGTGATTTAGAAGAGTGCGTGTACATGACTCAGCCAGAGGGCTTCGTAGACAGTGGGAGCAGCGGGAAGGTGTGCAAGCTGCTTAAATCCATTTATGGATTAAAGCAAGTATCGCGGAGTTGGAACATCTGCTTTGACGTCGTTATCAAAGAGTTTGATTTCGTCAAAAATCCAGATGAACCTTGTATCTACAAGAAGGTGGCAGAGAGTAAGGTTGTCTTCCTCGTATTGTACGTGGACGACATACTCTTGATAGGAAATGATATTCCTATGCTGCAATCGGTCAAGCTCTCCTTATCACAAAGATTCTCAATGAAAGATCTTGGTGATGCCTCCTGCATATTGGGGATTAGGATCTATAGAGATAGATCCAAACGGATATTGGGATTGTCCCAATCCAGGTACATTGACACCATACTAAAGAGGTTTAGTATGGAAGAGGCCAAGCGTGGGAACTTGCCCACGATCTCTGGAGTCACTCTCTCCAAAGAGATGTCTCCCAAGACTGATTTGGAGAGAGCTCGCATGCAGGGGATACCCTATGCTTCGGCAGTAGGCTCTATCATGTATGCGATGCTATGTACCAGACCCGATGTAGCATACTCACTAAGTGTAGTGAGCAGGTATCAAGCTGATCCTGGAGAGAGTCACTGGACAGCTGTGAAGAGCATTCTCAAGTACTTACGAAGGACTAAAGAGATGCTCTTGGTGTATGGTAACGGAGAACTCCAAGTGGAGTCCTTTACCGATTCGAGCTTCCAGAGTGATAAGGACGACTCTAAGTCGCAGTCGGGATTTGTCTTTACCCTTTACGGAGGGGCGGTTAGCTGGAAGAGTTCCAAGCAGGAAACCGTGGCAGACTCGACGATGGAGGCTGAATACATCGCTGCCAACGATGCTGCCAAAGAGGCTGTCTGGATCAAGAAGTTCATTACTGAACTTGGAGCGGTTCCATCCATTGAGCATCCAATACCTTTGTATTGCGATAACAATGGAGCGGTGGCTTTGGCCAAGGAACCCAGGTCCCATCAGCGATCCAGGCATATTCTGAGGCGGTATCACCTGATCCGGGAGATAGTTGATCGCCGGGAGATCGAGGTCAGGAGGGTTGACACGAAGAACAACACGACGGATCCACTCACGAAGGCCATTCCCCAGATACAGTTTGAGAGACTCTTCGGGATGCTCGGTATGCGATACTACAGCAGCTGGCCCTAGTGCAAGTGGGAGATTGTTAGTTGTATGTATGCCCTAGAGGCCAGTATTGTACAGATGATGTATATTATATTGGATGCTTGGACATATATAGAGATGACTTTCTTGCTCGTTATGATAGTATGCTATCTGGTTACTCTTTATCTTAACATGTACACTTGTCTCTTTAAACTGTCTAATAGTTACATATTGGTAAAGCCCTTAGGATGTGTACTTGACTACCTGGACTATGATGCAGATCATACTAGTGGGGACATGGTAGTCCATAAGTACATCCTTCAAGGTCCCTAGTCGTGGGTGTATCGAGACGGGGCATCGATATACCAGAGTAGACTAGCGTATACGCCTCTCGACCCATGAGATGGGCGATGGATGATCCCATATCCATTAGTGTTTGACATCAGAGATGGTATACGGGTGCTCAGTAGAGACTGGGTACACTGGACGGACTCGCCGAGAACTCCCAGATGGTATTATACCTCACGTCAGATGGCAGTTCTCAGGTGACACTTGTGCAGGTTAGTCTGTAGACCCGAGATCGTCATAGAGTCTTGTGTGATTCCCACTGTGCTTTGATCTCCACCTTACCATGTCCATGAGGGCGTGCAAAACGGTGGTCTTTGGGTACAGTCCCGAGTCACATGGAGGCAATGAGCGATAGGAGGGGTTTCGTCTCTCCCGGTATTGGGGGTTGATGTTGCTCTGTGCTCGATTGGCCGTAACAGGGAAGTCCCTGGCCAGGGCTGATCAGAGATTTGCTGGTAAGTGTTACCAGTAGTTTCTCGACCCGTTATGAGCCTCACATCGGCACGACTTATCGGTTATTGGGGTCTGACGTTTACCACCCCTAGACTTGATATTCGACGTATCAGACGAACAGACCGGACTGTACGGTAAATGTTACTGGTTGGATTCACAGGAGTGTGAGCGGGCTAGCTCGTCGATCTTCTGATTGCTTAATACCCGGGTGGCCGTTACGTTTAGCAAACCGCTTGCGGCTTGTGGGTGCTTAATATGATCATCATCTGCTACCGGCGTATTGACGAGTCTTTAGAGTCCTACACAGAGGTTTCCTGGCTCAAGCGAAACGAAATAGAAGCGCATATGAGATATGTGCAGGACCGAGAATAATACGTGTATGTGATACCGTATTCAATTCTCGCGATGAATGTATCGAATGGTTATATGCGATATAACCTAGATATCGAATCAGGGATTGATTCGATAAGCCGATACATAGGATACTGGTCGGTTATATGCGATATGACCGGATCGTTAAATCAAATGTTGATTTAATGATTTAATGTATAATTATATATTTGATATATTACTTTGCATTAACTAGTATTGGTTCACTTTAAATGGATTTTCTCACTTGATGTGCAAGAAGTATATGTGATATACTTTTGTGCACATATTTGTATCATGTTTGATGATACTAGATCATGTGGTTAAGTGTAAAGGATTAAACCATGGTTAAGAGATGATTAGGGTTTTGCTTTTTCATTTATTTATTTGTTTATTTATTTGGAAATGATTTAGATAAGAATGGTGGCTTCTTTTGTTTCTAGTTGAAGCTTCATGAAGCTTTGACTTATGCAACCATTCTTGTCTTCATGCTTAACCCTAACTCATCCAAGTAACCATGGTATATTCTCTACACTTAACCTTAGTTAGGATATGATAAGTATGGTTTTCTTTTTCATTTTAAAAAACACTTATCATAATTCTAGCTTCATCTTCTTCTTCATCTTCAAAAGAAAAAGCTTGATGCCATCAATGGCAACTTGAGTTCTAAAGTGAGAAATCAAATTCTAAAGTAAACCCACCTCCTATTTCTTCACCCTCTACCTCTTGCCAAGTTTTTTTGGGTGTTTTCTTCATAAGTTTCATAAATTTGTGAAGTCGAAGCTTGAACTTGTGATGCCTCGACGTAGATCATCTTCGGCACGAAGCCGACGACCTAGTCCGCCCAATTCTCCGATGAAGCCGACGTTTGAG
Source organism: Agapanthus africanus (assembly GCA_030015575.1). Taxonomy (NCBI): domain Eukaryota; kingdom Viridiplantae; phylum Streptophyta; class Magnoliopsida; order Asparagales; family Amaryllidaceae; genus Agapanthus; species Agapanthus africanus. The sequence goes on from CM057349.1 coordinate 345,256,747, forward strand.
TTCGGAATTCGAGATGGACAGCGAGAGGACGCCTACGTGGAGCCAAGGAAGTGGATAACCGGATCTACAAAGATTGTAGCCTCTCTCCTTTAGTTAAATTGTTAACTAGATTCGTATTTCGCCTACACATCTAGTCTATGATCCGTATTAAGGTTTCTCGGCACCAATAAAATTTGAAATTGGCATGGTTGATGCCTTGTGAGACCTCTATAGTGTGCCTAGGAACCCTACAGAGTTAAGCCCTTATGCTTAACTCATGTAGAGAATTGGCCAAGGTATTAGGTTAAAGGTTAGATTAAAGAATTATCATAAGAAATGACAATAGAGTGGACTTTGTCAAGGTATCTCCAATCTTCTTCAAGCTTGACAACATTGACCAAGTTCATTTCTTTTGTTAATTCTCTTGATAAAACAATACCCTAATCTTAAACTTAATCTTGATATAATTATCATACACACAACTTGTATGTATCATCAAACATGATACAAACATATGTACACAAATATATATCATATATATACACTTATGCACAAACTAGTAAGAAAACAAATCTTAAGTGAACCAATACTAGTTAATGTAAAGTAAAATATCAAATATATAATTATACATTAAATCATTAAATCGATACTTGATTTAATGATCCGGTCATATCGCATATAACCGACTAATATCAAGTGTATCAATGTATCGAATCAACACTTGATTCGGTATCCCGGCTATATCTTATATAACCGTCCAATGATACAAATCGCGAGAATAGAATACAGTATCACATACTGGTATTCTTCTCGGTCCCGCACATATCTCATATGCGCTCCTATTTCGTTTCGCTTGAACCAGGAAACCTCTGTGTAGGACTCTAAAGACTCGCCAATACGCCGGCAGCAGGTGATGATCATATCAAACACCCACAAGCTGCAAGCGGTCTGCTAAACGTAACGACCACCCGGGTATTGAGCGATCAGAAGATCAACGAGCAAGCCCGCTAACACTCCTGTGAATCCAACCAGCAACACTTACCGTACAGTCCGGTCTGTTCGTCTGATATGTCGCATATCTCGCCTAGGGGTGGTAAACGTCAGACCCCAGTAGCTTGATAAGTCATGCTGATGTAAGGTCCATAACAAGCATGAAACTACTGATAACACTTACCAGTAAATCAGTGCAACCCTGGCCAGGGATTTCCAGTTATGGCCAGTCGAGCATAGCGCAACATCAACCCCCAATACCGGGAGAGACGAATCCCCTCCTATCGCTCATTGCCTCCATGTGAATCGGGACTGTACCCAAAAACCACCTATTTGCACGACTCAATAGAGCCGTGGTAGGGTGGAAATCAAAGTACAGTGGGACACACACAAGACTCTATGACGATCTCGGGTCAACAGACTAAGCTGTACCAGTGTCACCAGAGAACTGCCATCTGACGTGAGATATAATACCATCTGGGAGTTCTCGGCGAGTCCGTTCAGTGTACCCAGTCACCACTGAGTACCCGCATACCATCTCTGATGTCAAACGCCAATGGATATGGGATCATCCATCGCCCATCACATGGGTCGAGAGGATATACGCTAGTCTACTCTGGAATATCGATGCCCCGTCTCGATATTCCCATGACTAGGAACATTGAATGATGTACTCATTGACTACCCAGGCCCCACTAGTATGATCTACATCATAGTCCTGCAAGTCGAGTATACATCCTAAGGGCTTCATCAACATGTAACAGAGAGACAGAAAGTATACATGTTAAGATAAAGAGCAACCAGATAGCGTACTATCATGTCGAGCAAGAAAGTCCTACCTATATATGTCCCAGCATCCACTACAATATACATCCTATGTACAGTAATGGCCTCTAGGGCATACATATAACTAACAGACTCGCATCCGTATAACGACATATCAAACCAAGTCATCATATCTCATCGTATACTCTTTTCATCACGTCAATATCTCACATCAAATCATTTTATAAATCTCATGTCGTATTTATCGATCTTATTACATGCCACTATAATCTCATCTTTATTCTCTTGCAACTACATATCTATATATCGTGATTCACATTCATTTTTCATATCCTTATATATCAATTCGAGATATCATTTCTATCATATCATGTCAAAGAGTCATATCCCTATAGCTTTCATCTCATATCTCGATATATATATTCAATCATTCATATTATCTCTAACTATCTTTTTAGCCATATCTATAGTTTTCTAATATAGGTTTCCTTAACCATATTCTATATATCGGTTTCCATCAAAATTTGCGGTGGTGCTATACGCCATCCACCCGACTTCCCCCGTAGATATAAATCTACTCACCTACGGAACTTCTTGTTCAGCCGTAGTCGCCGTGCTTCGTCGTCTCGGAATCCATGCGAAGGTACCTACAATCAATACACATATCGCAATACCATTAAAATCAAGTCCGGAAAACCAATACGGCACACGGTGCGCTCATAGTTTAGAACCTATAGCCTACGCATACAAAAACAACCAAACAACACTCGTCGTTGACGTACAAACATCCAACGACCCAATACAACATAAAATACCAAAACACGAATTCAAATATCGGGAAAAACATGGACAAAGCACTCACAACAGCTCCCAGATTTATCTCAGGTCAAATTGGGACTAAACTAGCAAGTATAGGGGATAGTATATGAGATAAGTGAGCTACAGAACCAATTCCAACACCAAACATCACAATGAGGCCGGCCACATGCCCTAGAAAACCGGCCAGCTCGGCCAAGACCGCTCCGTTGGGGTTCGTCTTCTCTGGGTGGTCTCCTATTGGTCTAACTAGGTATCTGGAGTTGCTAGTTTTTCTCAGAAACTTTCTGAGTTGCTCCAGATTCCCTGTAGGCCACTAAAATGTCACAAAACCGACATGGAGAATTTCCTAAGTCCGTATTTTGGTTTCTAAACTCGGTATTGCCCAGTAAAACAACACTGAGGGGTAAGCAAACACCCACAACAGATCATGATTCCACACAACACCCAAACCCTCATCTTGGTAATTCCCAAGATCATAAATCTATACAAGTTTAACTCTAAACTAAACTAGGATACTAGAAAACTTAAAACTAAACTAAATGAAAGGAGATATACCTCATTTGGCAACTCAAGAATTTTCTTGAGTTGCTCAACATCTTCAAAATCCAACTTTGCTTGGTCCAATGTGTTGAGGATGAGTTGGGGATTATTTTAAGTGAAGGAAGTATAGGGTTTTGATGGGGATTTTAAGATGATACTGGGAGATGAAGGTGGAGGGAAGCTTGAGGGTGAAGGAGATGAAGAAACAAAAGGGGGAAATGAATGGTGGCTGCTCTCTCTCTCTCTCTTTCTTATTCTCACCCTCTCAAAACTCATGTCTCACTCTCTCTCTCTAATAATTATCTCTTTTACCTTTTTCTCTTTTTCTTTTCTCTAAAAGCCAAATATCAACAAATACCAATGAAACAACATGCAACATGTCATGGTGCACTAATCATGAAAAAATGTAGAAACACGGATTTGGCCTAATCGCGATTAGTAGTGCACTAATCAATTTTTATTCAAACTGCATATAATTAATTATAAAAAAAATGCCAAATTTGATAAATATATTTTTAAATAAATAAATTATTTTAATCTCCAATTATTTCACAAATATTGGTATATATTTATACCATTTTACGAAAACCCCAATTTCGCAAATCGGGTATTTTCGCGAAATATATTATTTTAATATTAAATTCCAAAAATAATATTTTATATTTTCTGAAATGTTACAACAACTAGGACACACTCTAAAGAATAATATACAAGCCGCCGGCAATCCACAAGTCGAACGCTCGTCACGCAATATGAATATACATTACATAACATAGGATTATATCTAATACTACATGCACCGAGCCATCCATCACGACAATCCAACACAACCATAACTAAGATAAACATCACAGCAGCAGAAGCAAATATGTGCAATCCCGTCTAAATGACATATAGCAATTAGACGACGTTTGAAACACATATACAACAAAATAGCATGTATAGAGAAAACCATAACCTTAGAATGCATCACCCGCAAAGCTTACGCTTGAAATTCCGAACGATGGAAATCAAGTGAACTTCGACAACCAAAATTCCATATCTTTTTATGAAAACCATGAGTCCGAACGACTCGTAATGTGCCCCAGTGCCCGATAGAGTGCTCAGGCACTTCCCGGGGTACCCCCCGATCCCCTTTCCGGGTTCTTGGTCCGAACCAAGAGCCCTCGGGGATCGGAATTCGCAAAAATATTCAGTTTTGGACAGCCACCAAAAACAGTTTTAAATCTTCGAAAAACAGCAACTAAACTCGATATAACTTTGAAAAAACGGCTCCTCGAGACTTCCCGGGTCACACTCAATACCCTATGGAGTCCTCGTTCAAAAAAGAGAGCTCCGGGCATCGAGTACACCCAAGAAATATCAGTTTTGAAACCAATTAGTCACTGTTTTGGACAGCCATGAAAAATCAGTTTTAAGCTTCGAAAAACGGCCACTAATCTCGCTATAGTTTTGAAACAAAAGCTTCCCAAGACTCTACGGGTCACCCACGATCCCCTACGAAATCCATGTTCCAAAACGAGAGCTCCGGGAATCGAAAACAAGCTTGAAAACACAAGTTAAGTGGCATATAGTGGCTGTCCAAAAAACTGCCAATTTTGAAAAAAGTTTTGTGATGAATTCTCGAGGCATGCGAGCTAGTTTAGGCATATAGATCGGCTCTAATACCATGTTAGTGAGTTGTGCTCACACTACTATACTCGTAGCGAGGCGAAATGCTAAAAAATCATTTTTTAGGAAAGCACAATTAACTATAACCCAAGAAATCACTATAAGCCTAAACTAACAAGAAAACCATAGGAGCTAAACTACTATGAATGAGATTATACCAAATAGCTTGTGTCCTTCGGGTCTTCAATTCTCTTCTTTAGCTCCTCGAGGCTCCATGATCGAGCTTGCAGGCGGTTTTCCTTCGCTGAAAATGATCCACCGGAGAGAACCAAGTCCAAGTTTCAACTTCATCAAATAAAGAAACTAAAGATCCTAGGTTGCTAATCTAGGATGTTTAGGATGTAGTGTGAGTGTTCTAGTAATTTTCTTTCTCTTTACCTCTTTGATTCTCATCTTATGTGAGGGTAAGAGGAAAAAGATGAAGGATGAGCCATTAGAAGAGAAAGAAATTAAATGGCGGAATGAATACTCTATAAGCATACACTTTTTTATTTTGTTAAAAGAATTTTTCTCCAAATATAAAAAATACAACTATGCTTAAATAGTATAAGCAAATGAATTAATAATTCACTTGCTCATACCCTCCACAATTTCTCCCCTCCACCTCATTTCATAATTTCTATAAAAGAAATTCCGAGAAATGAGGTGTCCTCCTTCTAGAATGTATTTTGGTATGAATACAAAAATACGTCCCGTAAATACATGCCCGTATTCATATCAAAATACGAATAACCAAGAGATAGAAAAACACAATGAACATAATAATAGAATATACATATCAAAAAATATATATGTAAATTATTAAATCGGTACTTGATTTAATAATCCGGATGTTTCCCCCAATCAGAGCAAAACTCTGTTCAACTTCCAAGGCTGGAAATGAAGCGACGCTTTTACTTTCCCCAATCAGAGCAAAGCTCTGTTTCAAAATTCAAAAATTAAAGCAACGCTTCAGATCTCTTACGCTGCACGCAGAGCGCCACGTGTCAAAGCAGACACGCCAGCGCTCAGAGCAGAGCTCTGTTTTAAAATTCAAAATTTAAAGTAAATGAAGCAACGCTTCAGATCACTTGCGCTCTGCGCTGCGCGCCACGTGTCAAACAGTGGTGCGCTAGCGCAGTTGCGCTGCGCGCCACGTGTCAAGCGCAGGCGCGCTAGCGCAGTTGTGCTGCGCTCTGCGCTACGCGACACGTGTCAAGCGCAGGCGCGCTAGCGCCAATTGCGCCGGCACTGGAATTTAAATAATAAATTATTAATTAATTGGAATTAAAATTCTAGAAATATCTTTTCAACCTTATTAAAATAAGAAGATTGTCTTCTGTAAAATAGAGGCTTTAGGATCAAAGATCCAACGGTGGGGAAATGTCCCCAGATCAATCAGAGAAAGATCTCTGTAACTAACTTAACAAACCAATTGGCCCTATATAAAGGCCCCTAGACTCCAATTCTCACAGATAGAGAAAGAGAGATACAGAAAAGAAAAAGCCCTCTGAAAAATTTAAAAGGCAAGCCTTTGAAGAAAGAAGATCATCTTCTTCATCTTTGAAGGTAAAAGAATTTGATTCTTGAAGAACAGAGATGAAAACACCTCACAAAAAGAAGAATTTCTTCTAAAAAGATCAAAGATCTAAGAACAAAATCAAGATCTTCAATATAAAAAAGAAAAAGATCAAAAAAGATCCAATCATAAAAGATTAAAGAAGTAATTTACTTCATTCTTAGATCTTTTGATCTATATAAAGGCACAGCCTTTTGAAGAACCATTGGTTCTTGAATTTTGAGGTAGAACCTCTTTTGAGAACAAGAAAAACTTGTTTCTTTGATCTGAATTGGATCAAAATGCGCTCTGTGCTATTGGACAGTGCCTTGCACTCATGAACTGCGCCTTTGCGCTCCTTGGACTGGCGCAACTCACCAGGGCGCGCCACGTGTCAACCACAGGATGATCTGCGCCTTGCGCTTCTAAAAATAGTGCACTGCGCTCTTGAATTAGCGCATAGCACCAGGGCACGCCACGTGTCAGCAGCGCACTGCGCTAACAGACTTGTGCTTAGCAGATCGTGACACGTGTCACCTCCACATGCGCTAGCGCCTTGTGCTCTTTAATTGGCGCAAAGTGCCTGACAGGCCGCGTGGCGCACTATCAGACCACTAAAATGCTATGCATTATTAAAGAAGGGCAGAGCCCAAGCAAAGGTCTAACAGGCCAAATGCTATGCATTTAATTACTGAGCCGATATGCTCATAAACTTTCAAACAGACTTTAGTCCCAAATTGGACTATAGATCTCCCAATCAACATTGGTTCAAGGGTACATCTCTAAACTCCTCTGATATTTGTCGTTGTAATCCTTCAACGTCTTCAAAGAGGTGACGGGTCCCGACAACCATATATTCCACGGACTATGATGGACTACCATTTCCTTAAACTAGCAATCGACCGCAATGTCTCTAAACTAAACAATAGAGCCCAAATGCTCCCTTGTTGGATCTAAACGATCCTGTTAAGTCGATCTTAGTAAAGAAATTAGACTAACGTGTCCTTAACAAACGTTTAAGTTGATCTTAGTCCAAAAGAAGACTAACGTATCCTTAAACAGAAACCCCAAACCCAAATCTAAGAAAATACGGATTTGGACTAATCTACGTCCTACGGGCGACAACATAAATTAGTCTCCGTATACAATCCACGGGCAACCACAAACAAAACAAACACCCACGACACGAAGTGACCAGCTGGAGAAGGAGAAAGTTGTTACCGCGATGCGGTAACGTAATTAACTGCAGGGGCTTGCGCCTGCAGGGAAGAGCGTCCCTACAATCAAAAACCCCTCAAACGAGGGGGAATCTGACGAAGTCTGCTACATCGGCCGCATCCGTTCAAACTTTCGATACATGGTGCCATAAATCAACTTGGCATCTTCGGAGAGGTGGATGGATAGCACCAAATAGCATCTGCCCCCAGATTCAGGCAAGACAGTCCGTCTTCCCGGTTTCCGGCGGTAAACAGATTGTGGCACGCCCGGTGGGACCTCTTCCTCTTTCCACTCCACACTTCGTGTGTCGTGTTCGCGAACGAATCGCGGTTTGCTATGGTTGCCTGTGGATTCGAGGTACTTAGATTTGGTGTCTTGCTCCGTGCAGAAAACAGAAGATCAATGGCTTCAAACTGCACTAACTGCAACTGCAACCCTCACTCCGTCCCGTCCGGAGGAGTGACTTACGGGCCCCAAGTGGCCTCCATCTTCATTATGCCGATGGAAAAGGTGACTCAGGACACCACTGGGCTATTCTTCGGGACTATGCTTCCATCGATGAGCTTCAATGTCCCAATGTCGTCGCAAGAAGCTCCAAAGAAGTCGGTCTTTGATCGGCTTGCTACTACCGCGGCCCCTCTCAACGGGTCGCCCAACTCCGCTGCCTCGGTTTTTAACAGACTAGGCCAGAGCTCCAACGGGCCCATGAAGAAGCCCGTAATACCAGAAAGGGTTATTACAAAAAGGATAGCCATCCCTACTCCCGAAGTCGTCAAAGCGGCTTCTCCTGCCAAAGGGTCGATCTTCACAAGACTGACTATTTTCGCTCCCGTTCCAGACGAAATCACCAAGGTTGCTTCCCCTACTCGGAAGTCTGCTTTTGATAGGTTGGCCGTCCCCATTCAACGGACGTCGGTCTTTAAAAGGCTGATACCAGCGAATTCTGACCAACACAGGGGGCATGAGGAGGTCACCCCTACGGCTATACCAACTCCAATCGCACGACATGCTCGTCGTCGTCACTGGCGCCGGGTAAGGAAGGCTGGGGGCAACTCCCCTTCTGGGCTAACTCCACCAGCCCCGACGGCGGAAATTAATGATGCTGATCCAACCGGGAACAGCTTTGAACTGCTAAATAAGGTGCGCAGGAATTCTCCTACTGCCGTACTGAAAAGATCTCCTCCTCCGGTGGAGAATGTTGCGGAAGCCAAACCAGACCAGTCCCCTCAACGGCTGTCTTCTAAAATTTACAAGGTCTGGCGTCAAGTCCAAGACTCCGTAATGGATCAAGGCTATCTCCGCCGACAGAAAAAGATGAAGGTTCGACAGGAGAAGGACTACTCTGTCGAGCCAGAAAAAGCAACAACTACTTGGGTGCCCACTACAACGGCCCCCTCAACTTCGACCGCCCACAAAAGAAGGAGGTCGGAGAAGATCCTTGCGCCTTTGGCAAATCGCAAAGGCACTGAATCTAAACGTCCCAAGTCTGGGGGCATGGTGGTTCACACTGTCTATATGGCATCCGGGAAAGAGGATAGCTGCGCTTCGACGGGTCACCGACCGCTCACCCGATCCGTGACAAAAGCCCAGGAGCAACAGCAGAAGCTTCAAAAGATGATGACTGCGATGGCCGCACTCACCGGGCCAAAAGAAAGCCCGGAAACATCATCAGAACAGCGTCACGAATAGGAAACTGATGCTGACTTCCTACGCAGAGTCCTCGAAAAGAAGGACAGAGAGGCAGCAGAACAAGCTGCCAATATAAAACAAATGGAGCTTCTCTTCTAAGACATGGTAGGAATGATGTTACAGCCAGACCCTCCAGCTGAAGACCATCCGATCATTATTGAAGACGATAGAGGGGAGACATATAATCCTCCTCCGGCTCATTCAGCAGCCAAGGAGGAAACCATTTCCAAAGCTGCACCAGACGACTATATAGCTCAGCAGATACGAGTTTATCAGGCGAATGAAGCGGCTGGCCAAGTTGTCAAGACTGGACGACCCTACCCGGGCTGGTATAACCAAATAAGTTACCCGCCGGGCTACACAATCCCAAAATTCCATGTCTACAAAGGGACAGGCAATCCCCACCAACATGTCGCCCAGTTCAGGGCTCTTTGTGGCAACACCGGCGGCGATGATAAGCTCTTGCTTCGCCAGTTCGTCGGCAGTTTATCGGAGACGGCGTTTGAGTGGTACTCCGAGCTACCTAACGACTCTGTCAAAACGTTTACAGAAATGGAGTTGTTATTCACCCAGCGATTCACGAGTGCTAGTGAACGCACCCTGATAACGGCATTGATCAATGCCAGGGTGAAACCAGGTGAGACATGGGTCCAGTACGCTATCCGATGGCGGAATCTATGGTCGAAATGTGAACAGCGCATCGAAGAAGCACCAGCGGTGGGCATGTTCGTGGGCACCCTAGACCCTCATGCAACTATTTCACAGTTCATGATGTTCTTTAAATCGACCACGTTCCAGGCTTTGATCGATAAGCTAGCCCAAATGGACCAGATAGGACATAAACCATCTCCTCCAAAGACGGACTCTCGAAATGAAAAGGGGAAAGGAAAAGCAACTTTCGTCGCCAATACTCAACAACAGCCGAACAATTCAAAGCCGGTTGTTCACCAAAACAACGTGAGTCCACGCCCGTCTCTCGAGGAGAGACTAGGACGTCCTTACTCGTTTCCTCAGGATAAAACGAGGAGACTGTTCGAGCTGGCAGTGCGCAACAGACTCATCAATCTGCCGAGTCCGAAACGTCCGTTGCAGCCAGGCGATGTCAATGATCCTAATTACTGCCCTTACCACCGAGCAGTAAGCCATCCGATCAAACATTGTTTCGTCTTCAAAAACTGGGTTGAAGGCCAATAACAACAAGTAAGTTCGCGCTGTCCGAAAACTGGAAGGTGAACCCGCCACAACCTCATGCTCCTAAAAAGGTGGACACGTCGGGGGCATCGTGCTCTTTTATTGAAGAGGCCCCATGCGAAGTGGCCCTTTCGGCCAAAACCAAAAAGATGCTGAATGATCGCCAGACATGCCCGGCGATTAGATGAAAGAACCCGCTGGAACCCCACATCATCGAAGGGATGCTGAAGCCATGCCCAACTCCAAAGATTGTGGTGATAGCCAAAGTGCTCACACCCAGCCGTCGAAATCTTCGAAAAAGAAGAAGAGATCCAAAAAGCCCGTGAAGCCTGGCGACAAGCGCACGGACCTGCAGAAACGGATTGACGCGTTGGAAGAGTATAATCAGAAGGCGCGGACTCCAATCATGCTCCAAGAGTTCCTCAGCCACGTCCTTAAGGACGGAGATGATGACAAAGACTCGTTGAATGAACCTGAGGATTATGTGGCAAGCTGCCGTATGATCTCTCACTCGTCGATAGACAGTGAAGAAGCTCCTGACGCAGAGAATCCGGGGGCAGATCCCGAGCCGGAACTTCTAGGGCCACCAGACAAAACAATTGACGCATTCCTGAACGAAGCCCGTCTAAAAAGCAAAGCTGATCAGGAGCGCGAGATGGCCATATTTGAAAAGGCCAAATGTCGGCGACTGGACAAAAAGGTCGAAACACTCACACCAGATCAAAATACATCCGCCGTAAATGAAAGCAGGATCAAGACAAGGAAACGATTCGCCAAAGCCATATCGATGGGGATGAGGCTGCCCTCTTTCAGAGAAAATTCTCCTGGTGGGATACATCTTGATGAAGCGGACGTGCATCCTAACTTCTGCTTATATCATCAGAAGATCACACATCCTACTGAAGATTGCAACTCCTTTAAGTGTTGGTGGCAAGGGTATGTCGTACAAAGGCAACACTTCAAAAGGACAAAGCGTGAAGCTCGTAGACAGCAGAAAAATGCGACAGATGAGCGTATAAAAATTGCCGACAATTGTCATAGGGTTGATCGCGGGGGATCGCGAGTTCTCACCTTCGGGAGCGACTCCGACAAAAAAGTAGCCATCGGCCCTCTTTTCAAGGAATCCATCTCTAAAACGAAAGAATTGAGAAGTTGCGAGAACATTCAGCCATGCAATCGCATGCTACCCGGAAAGAATCCCGGACCCGCAAACAAGGGATCAAACAAAAAGGATAAAGGGAAGGAAAAAACGGCCTTCGTCGCCAACGCTCAACGACAATCGAGTTACCCTAGACCGGTTGTTCGCAAAAGCAACAGGCGGCAACCCCTCTATGAAAAGTTGAAACGTCCTTACTCATTTCCCCGGGATGAAACAAGGAGGCTGTTCGAACTAGCAGTGCACAACAGGCTTATCACTCTACCGGAGCCGAAACACCAGCTACAACTGAAAGATGTCAACAATTCTAATTACTGCCCTTACCACCAAGTATTGGGCCATCCGATCAAAAACTTCTACGTATTCAAAAACTGGGTTGAAGACCAACACCAACAGGGCAAGTTCGCGCTGTCTGAAAACTGGAAGGTGAGCCCGCCACAACCACACGCTCCGAGAAAGATGGATATGCCGAAGGCACCATGCTCATTCATAGGGAAGGCCTCATGGACCGAAAAGTCCGTAAACTAAAAATCCGCCTCAAATACGGCAACGACGGACCGAAACGTCCTTAAACTAACACCGGACCGAAACGTCCTAAAACTAATGACGGACCACTATGTCCTAAAACTAGTTGTTGACCGAGATGTCAGGAAACTACGGCGGATCGCAACACCCCGAAGCTAAAAAATATATATATAAATGAAAATAAAAACGGTATGTCCATAAGCAAAAGGGGCACGGATGAAAATCCAAAAGGGCTCCATAAGTAAAAACAGCAGGGCTACCAGCGAGTCTTGTGAAAACCCGAAAGGGCGCAACCTCGTTAGAATAAAAAAAAGAGAATAAAAAAACGGTATGTCCGTAAGCAAAATGGGCACGGATGAAAACCCGAAAGGGCTCCGTGAGTAAAAACAGCAGGGCTACCGGCGAGTGTTTGTGAAAACCCGAAAGGGCGCAGCCTCGTTAAAAGACACTTGCAGGGTCCTCTCGACCTTGTGAGGAGAAACCACCTACGTGAGATCCTTACGACTCACAAGGGAGCAATACACTTAGGAATCCTCACGATTCCTAAGGAGAAATTACACTTGCGAGATCCTCACGACTCGTAAGGAGAATTCTCTTATGAGACCCTCACGGCTCATAAGATTTGAAAGTCTTAAACTACAGAGACCTGAACCTGTTCTTAAGCAACCCCCACAACCTCCGATACTGCCCTACAAGCTGCTCAATACCGACCCTTGTATACAATCCATGGGCGCGAATAAACATTTCCCTAACCAAGTCCCATCCGTGACTAGGGATATGTTCGCATAGTGAACAACCCTTGTAAGTCCTCTCGACTTATAAGGAGAAAACCCTTTTGTAAGATCCTTACGACTTACAGGGGAACATGCACTTAGGAATCCTTACGATTCCTAAGGAGAAAACACACCTACGAGATTCTCATGACTTGTAGGGAGAAATACCTTTGTGAGACCCTTACGGCTCATGAAGTCAAAAACCTTAGTCGACAGGACCCTAACCCTGTTCGCTAAGCCACCGTTGTTCGATATCGACAGAGGCAAATAATGATTCGCTCCTGGCAATATCCCAGTTGTAGCGGTGCTGATGCCGAAATCGGTGTCTAATTCCAAGCTTGCAGCGAAAAGACAGCAAGCCATACATGCATACGAAATAGCCGAAATGATGGGGCGACTTGCGACAAAATCAGCAAGTAAAAATGTATGCATGCGAAAAATATCCGAAATGATTGGGCAACTCGCAATAAAAAGCAGCGGGTAAAAATGAAATAAATAGCCGAAATGATTGGGCACCGCGAAAGATAGCCGAAATGATTGGGCAATCGCGACCTTCGCGATATAAAAGCTGAAATGATAGAGCATCACGGAAAAAGATAAAATAAAAATAAAAATGAAATTTACGCCCTACAGGTGATATAACAGCAGTCCCTGTATACAATCCAGGGGCGCAAACAAAGAAGGAATCACACTCCTCCTCCCCAGGCTCCACCAGAAAGAGAGCCAAGTCTCGACGGTTCACAGACAGCCTAGAGACCATCTCAACATTCGTTTCGTTACAACAGATGCAATGTCAACAACGGCATTTCTTCGCAATCCAGCAGGATGCAGACGCAACGTCAAAACAAAGCGGAGTGACGGCAAAATCCCAACTCCACCTCGGCATTCGTCTCGTTACAACGGACGCAACGTTAACAAAAGACCTCGCAATCAGAGCAAAGCGGAGTAATGGCAAAATCCCAACTCCTCCTTAGCATTTGTCTCGATACGGCAGACGCAACATCCCCAAAAGGAGCCACGGCAAAATCCCTAGTTCCAAACCTCGACGGTTCACCAGCAACCTAGAGACAACCGCGACATTCGTCTCGATACAGCAGACGCAATGCCAGCAAACGAAGCGAAGGCCAAATTCCTAGCTTCAGGGTCTTGACGGCAACTCATATAAAACCTGAAAGACCATCGGAGATCATCCCACATGGAGTGGTCACCACCTCGATATCTGTCTCGATACAACAGACGAGATGTCACCACAGCGTTCTTTCTCCAGCAGGATTCAGACGCGACAATCAAACAAACGGAGCCACGGCAAAATCCCTAGTTCCAGACCTCAACGGTTCACCAGCAACCTAGAGACAACCGCGACATGCGTCTCGATACAGCAGACGCAATGCCAGCAAACAAAGCAAAGGCCAAATTCCTAGCTTCAGGGTCTTGATGGCAACTCATATAAAACCTGAAAGACTATCGGAGATCATCCCACACCAGCGCGGAGTGGTTATGACTCATCGGGACTCTCCAAAATGAGCCTAACCTCAAGTAAAAAGCGGCATGGCAAAATTCCTAACGCTTGCTCTTCCGACAGTCAAACTGCCTAGGAGGATTGCTTGAAGACGTCTTGTCCAGCCCCCAAAGGGATCGGAGACACGACAGTCACAAGGCTACTCGAACAAGCAAGATTGCCTATCGAGGAATACATCAGCAACCGCGACGGTACGATAGACAAAACCCTAGTACCACAAACCCTAACGGACCTTTGTCGTAAAGAGCACAGGTTAACTGTGACGTTAGGATATCCTTGCAAGAAATGCTCGATTCGTCCCAACTCATAGGGAAAAGCCTTCGGCAATCGGGATAAAAACCGGTTTCCTAAGCACTGGGGCCCTGCAAGTCAGTTCGTAACGGACTCTTGCATACTATTCACGGACCACACTCTCCAAAATCTCGACAAGGAGGGAGACAACTACTTACGAGTCCTCTCGACTCGTAAGAGGGAAAATTCTCTTATAAGATACTTACGACTTATAAGGGAAAACGCACTTAGGAATTCTCACGATTCCTAAGGAGAAAATACACCTACGAGATCCTCTCGACCCGTAGGGAGAAAATTCTTTATGAGACCCTCACGGCTCATAAAATTGAAAAGTCTTAGGTGACAGATCCTAACCCTGTTTTCTAAGCCATCGCCACTCTACAAAAAGCATAAGATTGACAGTTATATACCATCTACGGATCGCACTTGCTAAAATCACATGGCAAACAACACAGCAAAGAGAAGAAAGCGACAGAAAGAACATCCGATTTGCATCTGATTAAGCGATTGAGACATACACATTCATGCATGTGCAAAAGATTTAGTACGTGAAATAAGACAAGCTAAAATGAGAAATTTACCATTCATACTTTAAAAAAGGGGGGGTTTCTTACAATTATGAAGGCAATAAACAAAGATGCTATTAAAATAATTACAATGGCAAAACCTCAAATCCAGAACATGGATTGAGGAACTCAAAAGTGACCTTGTCCAGAACTTTCCAAGCCTGGCGAACCATCCTAATGTTCTTTCTTTCGCGAGCACGAGCGTCGGGATCCCCACTGATGTCCTCCTCCCTCCGATAAGCAGCAAGTATTGCAGACTGTTGAAAAGCTTGATGCAGAAGATCGATAAGGTTATCTCGCATCCTCTTTAACATTAGGCTCATCAGATACACCGAGTGCACCTTATCCTCGACGGCATCCAATGCCCCAAGTGGCACACCAGTACAGAACAAGGAAAGTGCTTCCCAGATTGCTCCCACGATAAGCTTCAAGAGAGAGGAAAACCGAGTTAGCAGTTGGCTATTATATGCGTCAAAGCGACTCATAATTTCAGCAAACTCAGCGTTTGTGAATTCTCGGTCCTGAGAACGGCCGAGTCGGCGGATATCTCCGTAAGAGATGATCTCATCAAGGTCATACATGTGGGCGTCCATTACTCCTGTAAAAGAAAATCAACAAAATTAGCAGACAAACTGATTAAGCAAGATGATATAATTCATCAAAAAAAATTTAAAATTCCATCTTTAATCTTCAAGATCCATGAAAAACTCTTAAGAGTTCTTCATCAAAAGATCAAAAGATCTATATTTTATCCATGAGCAAAGCTCTGTTCATGGGTTAAGAAACCCTGAAACAAGATCTCTTTAGATATATGGATTCTTGAGAGCAAAGCTCAGTTTATGAAACCCCAAAGGGGTTTTCTTTAGATCAAAGGATCTATGAGAGCAAGGCTCTATTAAATAAAATTAATTTAATTTAAGTTAATTTTTACCTAAAATTTTTCTAGAGTTTAACTCTTGAAGTTCTTGAAAATGAGAGCAAGGCTCTGAAAATAAAATTCTTGAAGGAGATGATAATCATCTGAGGAGGACCAAGAGTCTTATTTATAGGCGTTGAAGCGCCTCTTCAACTCCTGAGTTGAGCCAACGTAAGCGCAACGGTGGGGGGGCATTTGTTTCCCCCAATCAGAGCAAAACTCTGTTCAACTTCCAAGGCTGGAAATGAAGCGACGCTTCTACTTTCCCCAATCAGAGCAAAACTCTGTTTCAAAATTCAAAAATTGAAGCAACGCTTCAGATCTTTTGCGCTGCGCGCAGAGCGCCACGTGTCAAAAGAAGACACGCCAGCGCAAGGAGCGCTGCGCCCAAGGCAGCGCACCCCAATCAGAGCAAAGCTCTGTTTTAAAATTCAAAATTTAAAGTAAATGAAGCAACGCTTCAGATCACTTGCGCTCTGCGCTGCGCGCCACGTGTCAAACAGTGGTGCGTTTGCGCAGTTGCGCTGCGCGCCACGTGTCAAACACAGACGCGCTAGCGCAGTTGCGCTGCGCGCCACGTGTCAAGCGCAGGCGCGCTAGCGCCAATTGCGCCAGCACTGGAATTTAAATAATAAATTATTAATTAAGTAGAATTAAAATTCTAGAAAGATCTTTTCAACCTTATTAAAATATCTTTTGTAAAACAGAGGCCTTAGGATCAAAAGATCCAACGGTGGGGAAATGTCCCCAGATCAATCAGAGAAAGATCTCTGTAACTAACTTAACAAACCAATTGGCCCTATATAAAGGCCCCTAGACTCCAATTCTCACAGATAGAGAAAGAGAGATACAGAAAAGAAAAAGCCTTCTGAAAAATTTGAAAGGCAAGCCTTTGAAGAAAGAAGATCATCTTCTTCATCTTTGAAGGTAAAAGAATTTGATTCTTGAAGAGCAGAGATGAAAACACCTCACAAAAAGAAGAATTTCTTCTAAAAAGATCAAAGATCTAAGAACAAGATCAAGATCTTCAATATAAAAAAGAAAAAGATCAAAAAAGATCCAATCATAAAAGATTAAAGAAGTAATTTACTTCATTCTTAGATCTTTTGATCTATATAAAGGCACAGCCTTTTGATGAACCATTGGTTCTTGAATCTTGAGGTAGAACCTCTTTTGAGAAAAGAAAAACTTGTTTCTTTGATCTGAATTGGATCAAGATGCGCTCTGCGCTATTGGACAGTGCCTTGCACTCATGAACTGCGCCTTAGCGCTCCTTGGACTGGCGCAACTCACCAGGGCGCGCCACGTGTCAACCACAGGATGATCTGCGCCTTGCGCTTCTAAAAATAGCGCACTGCGCTCTTGGATTGGCGCATAGCACCAGGGCGCGCCACGTGTCAGCAGCGCACTATGCTAACAGACTTGCGCTTAGCAGATCGTGACACGTGTCACCTCCACATGCGCTAGCGCCTTGCGCTCTTTAATTGGCTCAAATCGCCTGACAGGCCACGTGGCGCACTATCAGACCACTAAAATGCTATGCATTATTAAAGAAGGGCAGAGCCCAAGCAAAGGACTAACAGGCCAAATGCTATGCATTTAATTACTGAGCCCATATGCTCATAAACTTTCAAACAGACTTTAGTCCCAAATTGGACTATAGATCTCCCAATCAACATTGGTTCAAGGGTACATCTGTAAACTCCTCTGATATTTGTCGTTGTAATCCTTCAACGTTTTCAGAGAGGTGACGGGTCCCGACAGCCATACATTCCACGGACTATGATGGACCACCATGTCCCTAAACTGGCAATCGACCGCAATGTCTCTAAACTAAACAATAGAGGCCAAATGCTCCCTTGTTGGATCTAAACGATCCTGTTAAGTCGATCTTAGTTTAGAAATTAGACCAACGTGTCCTTAACAAACGTTTAAGTTGATCTTAGTCCAAAAGAAGACTAACGTATCCATAAACCAAAACCCCAAACCCAAATCTAAGAAAATACGGATTTGGACTAATCCACGTCCTACGGACGACAATATAAATTAGTCTCCGTATACAATCCACGGGCAACCACAAACAAAACAAACACCCACAATACTAAGTGACCAGCTGGAGAAGGAGAAAGTTGTTACCGCGATGCGGTAACGTAATTAACTGCAGGGGCTTGCGCCTGTAGGGAAGAACGTCCCCATAATTAAAAACCCCTCAAACGAGGGGGAATCTGACGAAGTCTGCTACATCGGGAACATCCGTTCAAACCTTCGATACATGGTGCCATAAATCAACTTGGCATTTTCGGAGAGGTGGACGGATAGCACCAAATAGCATCTGCCCCCAGATTCAGGCAAGACAGTCCGTCTTCCCGGTTTTCGGCGGTAAATACCGGCTTAATCCTAAGCCGGCTAGTATTATCATCCGCTCGATTAAAGTCCGTGTAGCTAGTACACTTATTTAATTGGAACCCTGCACGTATCAATATACGACCACTACATCATTTCGCCTGAACCGGAAAAACTCTCTGTATGGGACTCTAAAAATTTGACAATACGCTGGCAGTGGGTTTAACCACAAGCACATCAGCGGCACTAGCTGTACATAACGGCTACCCAGGTATTGAACGAAAGGAAGGCCGACGAGCAAACTCATCCGTACCCCTACTGAGCCTGTCTGTGACAATCTCCATACAGTCCGGTCTGTTCATTTAAGAGTATCGCATGTCGGGTTTAGGGGGTGGATAAAATCAGGCCCCTAATAACGCGATAAGTCATGTCGGTGTGAAGCTTATCACCCATTGAGAAACTACTGATCCAAATCAGTAAATCTCGTCCACCTTGACCAAGGATTTCTAATGATGGTCACCCTTGCACTGCGCGACATCTGCTCCCAATACCGGGAGAGACGAATCCCTGACAATCCGCTCACAGCCTCTATGTGGTTCGGGACTGTACCCAACCAAAACATGTTTGCATGACTCCTTTGCGCCGTGGTAGAGTAGTAATCAAAGCACAGTGGGAACTCACACAAGACAAATGACGATCTCAGGTCGACAGACTAATCTGTACTCATGTTACCTGAGAACTGCTATCTGACAATAGGTATAACACCATCTAGCATGTTCCCGGCGAGTCCGTCCAGTGTAACTCATAACCCAATGAGCACCTGTATATAATCTTTGGTGACTAACTAACACCAATGGCTGTGAGATCGGCCATCTCCCCTCGTCGAGATCAAGAAACGTATACAGTAGTCTACTCTGGAATATCGATGCACAGTCCCGATATTCCTACAACTAGGGACATTTAAGGATTTGCTTATAGACTACCCGGCCTTACTTGTATGATCGTCATCATAACCCTGGTAGTCAAGCGAGAATCCTATGGGCTCTATCAACATGTAATAGTGATCCGTAATACCACATAATTCATGTACATGATGATAAACTCAAACCAGATAGCATACTATCATCTTGAGTGAAATTGTTCTGCCTGTATAGGTCCTCCCTCAATCATTATAATCGGATGCCTGCGATTACAACAACCGTCATAATCTATTAATCTCACATGTCTCAACAGCCGTCATCGTCGTTGCCGCCATTGCTATCGCCAATATTCCAATCTTCACCACCATTACTCTTGTCGTCGTTGCTGTGACCAATAATATCTCCTTTACCACCATTTGAGGTGCCGCAAACACCGCTGCTGCCGCCACGCCATTATTCTCACTATCATCACAGCCTTTGTTTTCATTGCCTCTGCCCCTACCACTACTGTCACTACCGCCTCTCTCGACACTACCGCCTCCTTCACCACCCCCACTCCAACTGCACCGTCATTATAATTGTCATTGTCCTTACCGTCGCTATTCTTACCAGCGTCGTCGTTTGTTCCACCGTCGATGTTTATTTACATCGCCGTAGCACATGTTATATTACCGATAATGATCAAGTTATATAAAGCACTGGAACACATACCGTCATTCTAATCAAATGTCTAAAAACCAAAACAAATATTATATCCAATGCCCAAATATGCCCGGTCTCGAGCAAGAAAGAAATGGAAGTATGGCTGCAAATCAATGCAAAGATGCACGAAAGTTTAATGGTTTTCAAACACATGGTGTGTACCTGCATTCAAAGGTCATCAATACAACTTGTGGAAATTAAAAAAGGGTTTAAAAATTGAAAAAGAAAGGGTAAGGGAGTATTAAATTACGATGGGTCTATACAAGTGGGTTTTTTAAAGGTTTAATGCAATAATCATCTCTCTTTCATTATTAGCAACATCAAAAGGTCCAAATGCAGATCCCCTCCCCCTCGTTTGGTGAGGCTATCTCCTCTACGCGACACAAGAGGGCGGCCACGGCGAAACCCATGTTCGTCATCATCACGCTTCTCTATATTAAAAATCGCCCTCTCAATTTCCAAACCTCGCTTTCCGACTCCTAATAATTAAAACAAAAGGCGCCAATATTTTTTTCTTAGATTTATTTATGGTGCAAAGTTGTGCCTTTGATTAAGATGGGGGCTCTGGTTCTATAAATAGAAAGTTTGAAGACTGATTTGATTGGATTTGGGGGTTGTGATTGGGGGTTTGGGAGATGGAGGAGAAATACGTGGCGCTGAAGGAGTTGGGTTCTGGCAAATTTGGTGTGGCGAGATTGGTGAAGGACAAGAAGACCAAGGAGCTTCTTGCTGTCAAATACATTGAAAGAGGGAAGCAGGTATAATCTAAATCCCTTTTCTTTTTCCTAGTTAAATGCATCTTCCTTGTTTTATATTTTCTTCTAGAGGTGTCAAGAACAGCTCATGGGCCGCCCATTTAAAACATCGATCATGGTCAAGGTTTTACTACCAGTCTAACAAGCTTGGCTTGCAGCAGCAAAGACCAAAAAGAAAAAAAAAGTGAGAGGGTGAATTTTCGACCGAATATGTGTTGAAATTTCTGAAATTTAACACACTTGACTTGCCCATCTATTTGTATCACTGTGTTTGCTCAACCACCCATAGTTCATGAGTATAAATGTTTGAAGAACCAGTACTTAATGGTACACCAGCTCGTATGATAGGTATACCAGTATAATAAAAGAGAATAATGGAGAAAAGAGGCCATAGGAGGGGATTTCCTCCTATGGCGTCGAAAAAATACAACCCACCATTTTTTCCAACGATCGGGATCCATCATCATCATCGTTATCATCTAAGATGTGCATACACCAAATTTCATGTGATTCCATTACTTTTTCACCGTTGAATCAGCAATGTAAAAAGTTCTATTGTCGGTAAACCATTAATTTTGCACCAACTAAATCAACGGTGAAAAATGGTATAATCACATGAAATTTGATGTATCCACACTTAGATGATAAAGATGGAGGCGATGTATGCCGATCGTCGAAAAAACCGCGGAGGGTGCATTTTTCCGACGCCATAGGAGGAAATCCCCTCCTATGGCACCTTTCCTCCATTAATCTCATAATAAAATATAGGCTAAATTTCAACTTGATACCATGAACTTTGGTCACTTTTCCTCAAAACTGCCTTGAGCTTCTAAAATAATGCAAAGCTGCCAAAAACTTTTCTTTGTACAAGAAAGCTCCCAAACAGAGTTAACATGTGATTAACAAAAAAGATAAAATGACTAAAATACTCAACATATATCAATTTAAAAAACGGTTTTTTTTCTAAAAATTAGTATATGTTGGGCATTAATTAGACATTTGCTCTTCTTTGTTAATCAAATGTTAACTCCGTTAAGGAGTTTTCCTAATACAAGAAAATTCATGGTAGCCTTGCATTATTTTAAAAGTTTATGGTAGTAATGTGAAGTCGCTAAAATTCATGATCTCAACTTGAAATTTACCCTAAAATATATAAAATCAATATTATATGATTGAAAATATACTTTTAACTCCTATAAAGTGTATGTTCCTAATAAAATAATATTAAACTTATTAATAATATGGTATATCGTTGTACCAGTCAGAGTCGGTATTGATATGCTGGCCGGTATACCACTTGAATTTAACCGTTGATGATAAGTGATCTTCATCTTCTATTTTGATGCTTGCGAACTCATTAAAACTTTCAAGATAAGGGAAGGTAAAAGCTACTGTTTACGAAACTCAAAAAGTTTTATATAAATTATGAGCACTAGAATAGAATTTTTATATTACAAAAGGGGTGTTAGTTAGTCCCAATTATTTAAGGTTCTTCAAGTTCCAATACTTAATGAAGGTTGTTTTGATAATATTCTTTATTTTTCCAAATGAAAGTCTTTTGATTTCAAAATCCATATGTAATTTCGGAACGCGCACAAATACGGTTAGCGAGTGGAGGTTGATGACAACGGAGGAAGATAAGCAGCGACCATCAGCCGTTATCATCAATATTAGATTGCTATTCGTCCTTTTACTTTATGATAATCATGTCTGCTCTATATTACCCAAAGCACCGATGTCTGTTTCTTTCAATTTCTCATGATGTCAGTAGTCTTCCTGGCAATGTGGTTTGATTTGCTATTTAGAGGATTTCATCGTTTACTTATTGGTTTAGTTTTTTAGCTAGCTTGGAAATAATTTTCATCTTATCTTTTTATTGAGAAAATTGTTAATCATGTCTTCAAGTTATCATATTCTAATGATGCTATTGTCTATAAAGCAGTTAGTACCTATACTTCGTGTTAATTAAGCCTATAATAGTTCTTCGATCTGCTCTATAACATTGGTTGTAACTAATGAGAACATGTATTTTCTGCTCATGTTTTATTATTCATGTCGATTCTCTATACAAGTTTGGATTTTGAATTGAATATTGTGTACAGATTGATGAGAAAGTACAAAGAGAAATCATTAACCATAGGTCTTTGAGGCATCCTAATATTGTCTGCTTTAAGGAGGTAAGGATCTAATATTTTCCTCTTTTACTATTTTTTCCAGATTTTTTGTATTCATTTTTGGGTAAATTGTCGAAAACCCCCAGGCCTTCAAAAACATGTCAAAAAGTCCCTGTGCCATTTCACCTTGTTGAAAAAACCCTAGGCCCATTGAGAAAACCATGGTATTTTGTATTTTAGTATATTCCCCATTTGCCCATGTCCTTACCCCAAGTGCCCCTGTCAGTCCCATGGACGTAGAGTACAATGGAAGCTTGAAATTCATGGCAATTAAAGAGTTGTTAAGTTGCCTGTAACATCTAGGGGTTTGCCTACAACATCTAGAGGTTTGCCTGTAACATCAAGGGGTTTACCTATAACATCTGTTCTGTGATGTTTTTGGCGTAAAAAGGTATTAAATGTTCTTACCAACCCCTTTCCTCTCCAATTCACTACTTTTCCCGCCAAAACTTCAATATTTTCTCCATTATCTTCTCTTATTTACATCTTTTTTTCATTTAACATCTAGATAGTTGCCTGCAATATCAAGACAGTTGCCTGCAACATGTAAGTTGCGTTGCGTTCAGTTGCTTGCAACATCTACCTTTAACTTATCGAATCTAAGTTCTACTAAAATACCATAAACTATAAAAAAAAACGCTTCATGGTTATTATTAGGCAATCTTCCTGAAAAAGGATACAAATGCTGACCGCCCATGTGTTGTGGTTGCCAACACGGAAGTGTCAATATAGATCAGGGGTATAGGTCGTTACCCCGTGATTATTGTGTACAAGGATTTTAAAGAAAAGATCAAGGATTATATATTTTATCGACAAAGTTTTATTGTGTGGTACATTTAATATAGCATAAACAGTTGCATGTAACATCTACGTTGCATGCAACATCTACCCAATTGCATGATATGCTGCTCAAGATGGAGATCGATAAGGCTACAAGGATGGGGCGATGATGGGACGACAAAGATGGATCAACAATGGGGGCGGCCATGATGTGGGGAGTCGATGGACCGTCGATTGGACGGCATGATGGGGACGGCGAGATGGGGGAGGCGAGTTAGGGCAATGAATTTGCGGTGACAACTTGGGGCGGCGATCAAGATGGTCGAGGCGACGGTCCAACGGCGAGGATGGAAGCGACAACGAAGAGGGGTTAGGATTTGCGAGTGTTGGGGTCGAAAATTGCACCCCGGTTGACCAAGTCAAAGTCAAGGTCAACCCCAAACCAGGTGGGCCCAAGCCCTGATCAAGTAGGCCCATGCCCGAGTTGCGCCCGAACATGAAGCGGCCGGCCTTCCCCATGCCAAAATAAAAAATCATGTAATAAATAATTTTGATGTAATTTTTTATGCATGAATGGGCATAAAGCCAAATTTTGTAAAGCCCATGGCTTATGTGCAAAAGAAATGAGCACATGAGGCATGGAATAGGCAAAATGCCATTTTGTAAAGCCCAAGGGGCTATATGTAAATATGTAAGTCTATATAAGGCAACATGATTTTGAAATAAAGGAGACTTTTTCATTCTCTAAAAACTCTAGGGTTTTTATGCCCTCTTCTCCTTCCTCAAGGTTCTAAACCTTCTTCTTTTCATTGAATTAAATCAAGAGTTTAACTCTTCCTCTTCCAAAAATAAATAGTTTTCCACTACAAAACCCACAAAGGGGAGCTCGGATCTTTCCATCAGATCTTAAAAAGGAGAGATTTTTAAACTCCCACCCCTCTTGTTCTCCAAGATCCGGCCAACAAAAGAGGAGGAAGGAGACTCATCTCCAAAGATCCCATTTTTAGAAAGATCTAAGGCTCAAGGAAGAAGAAAGGGGTCCCCTTGAGCATTTACAAAGATTCCTTGGAGTTTAACTCTACAAATCAAAGTTTTAAGGAGTTTAACTTCATAAAAATAAACAAACAATAATAATACATTTTTTAAAAAGAGTTTAACTCCAAAAGTCAATTGGATACAACTCCCAGTATGGGGGGCTGAGCCCCCCCCTCTTTTTTGCTGGCGCCTTGTCCCCAGCGTCCGCATGCCAGGCACGTGAGGCGCCGGCGCCCAGCGTCCGCATGCCATGCACATGAGGCGCTGGCGCCTTCTCCCACGCGTCCTTTGGATGCCCTTTCCCTTTATATATATATATATATATGTATATATAAATACACACACTCCACGACACTGTCCCTGTTAGAAAAAATTTCTAACGGGGCACTGCCCCGCACCCCGTAAGGGGCTACTAGCTCCCTTAACCCTCAACCCGCTATCCGGGTAGCGGGATCCCCGTAAAAACTCTGCGGGGCCCCCGATATATCCAAAACCCTTTCAAAACATACGCACACTGCACATTGAGTTCGCATGACTAGTTGACCCGTCAATCGGAGGTTCTCTTGCTCCAAAGGCGAGGGGTAATTAACGATAGTTTAGTCCGCGGCTGTCGGAGATTCGGATCCCCACAATCAATAAACCCCCGACTACCCTAGGCAGGAAGAATCTGTAGGACGCCTGACAAGCGCGCCGTATCCCCATCTCAATGGGGTGACGAAAAACATCTTACAGATTCTGGCACGCCCGGTGGGACTTTTCTCTCCCATATTTCGGGTTAAACGTTCATGCGAACTCGATCAATATACATATCGATTGTCTGTACTGAAATCATGTTTCTATTTGCAGGCTAACAATCTCCAATTGCAATCTTCGGACGCAGCAAAAATGTCTCTAAGGATAAGCTCAGCCCTCAGCACAACTCCTATCTCTTACACGATGAAGATGGACGCCAGGACGGTCCTCCCGGCAAGTCTCGGGCGACAATGGGAGGAGCCGCCGCTACCATTTGGCTCTATTCTGTTCGTGTCAGCTAACGCCATCCTAGCTCCTCAAGCTCCGGTAACAGACAAACCGACCTCGAAAGGCAAGAGGCCAAATGTAGTGATCTCGAAGGCGCCCCAACCCAAATGCAAGTCGGTGTTTGAACGACTTTCCTTGGCCCCAGCCTTGGGCAAGGCCATCAACACCAATAGAGCAATAAGGCGTCTCGACTAAGCTCCAGTGGTGCCTTTGACAGCTGCTCGATCCGGTATCTTCTCTAAGCTCCCCGTTAATCGGCTCACGATAGCTTCCTGGATGACGGATGCTCGCCAAGCCGTCAAAATTGAGAAGCTAAGACAGAAGAGGCTCAGATACAGAGCCAACAAAAGTGCTAGGGCTCCTTTTAGGCTGAACTTCAGGAAATTCGAAGAACAGGGTTGCCCCGCTAAAGATGAGGAAATGACTGGATGTATGGTCCACACTGTCTACATGGTGGGCACGCGCAGCAAGAGCAAGGATTGGGCCACCGCATCTCAAATCCAATCTGATGTGAATATGGCTGCCACATTCCAAGACCAGCCTCCTCTGGAAGGTAATGAAGACCCTTCCAGTGAGGCTGATAAGCAGAGAGAGCCCTTAGTTCATGAGGAGTCGGGCTCAGAAAGCGAAGATGAGCCAACTTTCCATCGTAAGACCGCAGAGCAGCAACTTCTCCAGGAGCTCCGAAAGCAGCTCAGAAACAAAGACAAGGAGATGGCCAAGCTCTACAAAAAAATTGACGAATTGACAAACATCGCAGGGTTCTGCTCATGAACCGGGAAACGGTGTCCCGAGACAGCCGACGCCTATTCCCTCAAATCCAAAAGTGGGCGGACCGCATGAAAGTCAGTCGCATTTTATCTCGGGAAATGTCTTGGCTACTGATGACAGCAACCCGCTAACTCAAGATCAAATTATGGATTTGGTTGCCAACAAAATCAAAACATTGGTAGCCGAAGCCGGAGAGCAAAAAGATGTCAGCAGTAGCGAGAGACCATATCCTGCTCGGTACGATCTTGTGGAGTTTCCTACTGGCTATGTCGTCCCTAAATTTGAAAGGTTCGATGGGACGGGAAATGCGAACCGACACATTGCCTAATTTAAAGCATCATGCGCGAATACTGGGGGCAATGATGCGCTCCTTCTCCGCCAGTTTGTCAATAGCTTGACCGATGTTGCTTTTGATTGGGATGCAAGTATACCGGATGACTCGATCACGATGTTCGCTCAAATAGAATCCATGTTCAAGCAAAAGGTTCATGAGTGTCAGCGATAAAATCACCATTGCCGACCTCGTAAGGACCGAGCCAAAGAACAACGAAAGCAACATGGATTTTATAGTCCGATGGTGCAATCTTTTTGTCAAATGTGAACCGCCATTGGAGAAAGACCAATCCGTCAATCTTCTTATTGAAAATCTGAAGGACTGGATGAAACCTTTCCTGTGCACCGCAGGCCTTAAAACATTCCAAGAGCTGACCAAGAAGGTCTACATGTTGGAACGCTCAAAGCCTGAGTCCACTCAGGATCTTCAGTTCACAACCAGACCGAAAACTTGGAGGGACGACAACTGAAAAGGCAAAAGTTCCAACAACACCGATTCTCTTATTAGGCAGAGAGCAGGCGGAGCAAAGGCTAACAAACCTCGAGAGCCAACTTTGGAGGAAAGGAGAAATAAGGTCTACTCTTTCAGAAGAGATAAGGTCCACAAAATATTCAAAGATTCTCTGAAGAATGGCCTTCGGCTACCAGAACCAAAAAGGCGGCTAAGTGAAGCGAACAGGACTGATCATCCCAACTTTTGCCCATACCACCGAGTGCTGGGACACACTATTGAAGACTGTTGTATCTTCAAGGATTGGGTCGAGAAACAATACAAGGCAGGAGAAATATCATTGCCCCCTGGTGTGTTAACTAACAGTCAAGTCGCGACCGCCAATTTCATAGAAACGGAGACCGAAGTCCTTCGGGAACCTGATTCTCTCAGACATCTGCCTTTCTCTGAGAAGAGCGGATTAGGGCAACAAGCTAAGAGCCAGGCGAGCAATATTGCCAATAAAGAAGCAATAGACGGGTATACAACCCATACGGTCTACATGATGGAGCTCAGAGGAGCAAGTCCTCCTACGCCTTATAGCCATGACAATGACGTGGCTGTTGCCATCCAACACCGGCTCGATCCAAATGATGAAGAGCCCGCTCAGGCCATTGAGCCAAAAGAACCCGTGGTTCTTGTTGAATCAAGCTCAGGCGGTAAGGATGATCCCGTTGTTGTACCCGGGACTATAGAACAAGCATTATTCCAATGGGAATAATGGCTTCAAAAGCAGCTTCAGGACAGGGACAAGAAGATGGCTAAGGTCCATTCAAAAGTCGACGAGCTGGCAAACGTCGTCGCAGATCTCACGACCCAAGTCGCCCGATTGCAATTACAGCAAAAACAAATTTTGGTTCGTGAGCTAAGGATTGATATCCGGATGCAGCCAACCGATACTCCCTCCGGCCCAAAAGCGGAACACCTTTGCGAAAAACGGCCGCGGTCAGCTTTCAGTCCCTCTGATACGTACACTGAACGTGGTAAGCGAACAGTCGGCGAATCAAAGACTGATCTTCCTTAGGGTCCAGCATCAGTAAGGGCACCTACTCTAATGGAGAGAAAGAAAAAAGTATACTCCTTCAGAAGGGATGAAGTCCGCAAAATATTCGAGGACGCCTTGAACAACGGTATTCAACTGCCTATTCTAAAGAGGCCACATGAGATGAACATGACCGGCAATCCCATAAACTGCCCATATCATAAAATGGTGAGTCATACCATTGAAGACTGCTATGTTTTTTAAAGATTGGATGGAGAACCAATACAAACTTGGGAAAGCCTCACAGTCGTCAGATGTACCGACAAACCACAAAGCTACGGTCATCAACACAGCCTCGCCAAGATCAAAGTTCGAGGAGTTGGGATAAGCAAACCACAGACCACCAAGTCTTTAAACTGGGAATAAATGACCACCACGTCGTTAAACTGGGAACAGTCGACCTCTAAGTCGTTAAACCGTGGATGTAAAAATGTTTAAATAAAACAAAAAATAAATAAAAAATAAAAAATAAATAGCCGAAATGATGGGCAACTCGCAATAAAAATCAGCGAGTAAAAATAAAAATGAGAATAAAGCCGAAATGATGGGGTAACTGCGAATAAATAGCCGAAATGATAGGGCAATAGCGATCTTTGCGATAAGAAAAGCTGAAATGATAGAGCAATCACGGTAAAATGAAAAAAAAAACGGCTAATGATGAGTCGCTCCCGGTACCATATTCCAATGCAGCGATGCAGACGCCGTCCAAAACTCAAATCCCCAACGGCGAATGATGAGTCGCTCCTGATACCATATTCCAGTGCAGCGATGCAGACGCCAACTAAACTCTGAATGTTCCGACGACGAATGATGAGTCGCTCCTGGTACCATATTCCAGTGCAGTGATGCAGACGCCGTCCAAAACTCAAATCCCCAACGGCCAATGATGAGTCGCTCCTGGTACCATATTCCAGTGCAGCAATGCAGACGCCAACGAAAATCCAAACTCTCAAACGGCGAATGATGAGTCGCTCTTGGTACCATATTCCAGTGCAGCGATGCAGACGCCAACCAAAATCCAATTTCCTAAAATTCTTCCAGCCCTACGGTTGGTCCCCAAGTTGACTACCGTATACAATCCACGGGCTCAAATAATTCTCATCATACCCATGCCCCACCACAATCATCAGTAACGCGGCTGGTCTCCGCCCTTGGAATTATGCTCCATTTGGGAAGACCCACTCATGTGTCCTCATGATACATGAGGAGAACAAACTTACGGGATCCTCGCGACTCGTAAGAAAACACCTTCGTGGCATCCTTACGACCCACGAAGGAAAAACACACTTGGGGGTCCCCACGACTCCTAAGGAGAAAGTACACCTACGAGATCTTTTCGGCCCGCAAGGAGAAAATGCTTTTATGGGAGCCTTACGGCTCATAAAATTGAAAAGTCTTAGGTGATAGGGACCAAACCTGTCTCTTAAGCCATCGTTCCCCAACAGGGAAACAAGGAAAGGCAAATGATGAATTGCTCCTGGCACATGTGCTTCAGTGTTAGCAACGCTGATGCCGACCCCTACCCCAAAATTCCAAGCTTCCAATCCAATAGATCCCTAAGTCTTTAAACTGGGAACAGATGACCTCTAAGTCGTTAAACTGGGAACAATAAACCCTTAAGTCTTTAAACTAGGAACAGATGACCTCTAACTCGTTAAACTGGAAACAGATGACCCCTAAGTCATTAAACTGGGAACTAGGGAAATCCACTCATGTGTCCTCACGATGTATAACGAGAACAAAACTTGCGAGATTCTTACAACTCGTAAGAAAACGCCTTCGTGGGATCCTTACGACTCACAAAGGAAAAACACACTTGGGGTCCTCACGACTCCTAAGGAGAAAATGCACCTATGGGATACTCCTAAGGAGAAAATGCACCTATGGGATCCTTACGACTCGTAGGGAGAAAATGCTTTTATAAGACCCTTACGGTCCATAAAATTGAAAAGCCTTAGGTGATAGGGATCTAAACTTGTTTCCTAAGCCATCGCTTTCCAGCAGGGAAAGACAAATGATGATTCGCTCCTAGTACCATATTCCAGTGTAGCCGTGCTGATGCCGACCCAAAAACCAATTCCCAAATCCTCCCGGGGAAAATGATGAGTTGCTCCTGACATTATTCCAGTGCAGCAATACAGATGCCGACAAAAAACCAATCCCCAAATCTTCTCAAAGGCAAATGATGATTCGCTCCCGGTACCATATTCCAGTGTAGCGATGTTGATGTCAACACAAATCAAACCAACCAATTCCAACATCGACCTCTGCGTTAAACAACCGACACTCCGTACCGGGGAAACGTCAAAGGGACACTCCATGCCGGGGACACGTCAAACAGCTAACACTCCATACCGGGGAAACGTCAAAGAGACACTCCATGCCAGGGAAACGTCATATACAGACACTCCGCTTCGGGGACACATCAAACAGTCACTCCGTCTCGGGGACAAGTCGACTAGCGGCACTCCGTGCAGGGGAAACGTCACATACAGACACTCCGTCTCGGGGAAACGTCACAAACAGACACTCCGTCTTGGGGACAAGTCGACCAACGACACTCTGTGCCAAGAAAACGTCACATAAAGACACTCCGTCTCGGGGAAACGTCACAAACAGACACTCCGCCTCGGGAACAAGTCGACCAGCGACACTTCGTGCCGGGGAAACGTCACATACAGACACTCCGTCCCGGGGATATGTCAACTCGACACTCCGCATCGGAGACAAGTCGACCAGAGAGACTCCGTCTCGGGGAACTCCCAACATAGACACTCCGAGAAGGGGAAACGTCTACTACGGACACTCCATCTCGGAGAAGCGTTAAGCGTCGACCGTCCATGTCGTAAAAAGGGCAGTGCATCCCAAAAAGTGGGAACCAAAGCAAGTCGCCTCCACGCGAAGAAAGATCCATCAATTTCATACACACGACCCACATATGTGGTGTGCATTTATTGATGGGGGACACTTTGTTGGGGTCGAAAATTGCACCCCGGTTGACCAAGTCAAAGTAAAGGTCAACCCCAAGCCAGGTGGGCCCAGGCCCAGATCAAGTGGGCTCATGCCTGAGTCGAGCCCGAACATGAAGCGGCCGGCCTCCCCAATGCCAAAATAAAAAATCATGTAATAAATAATTTTGATATAATTTTTTATGCATGAATGGGCATAAAGCCAAATTTTTGTAAAGCCCATGGCTTATGTGCAAAAGAAATGAGCACATGAGGCATGAGATGGGCAAAATGCCATTTTGTAAAGCACAAGGGGCTATATGTAAATGTGTAAGCCTATATAAGGCAACATGATGTTGAAATAAATGAGACTTTTTCATTCTCTAAAAACTCCAGGGTTTTTGTGCCCCTTCTCCTTCTTCAAAGTTCTAAACCTTCTTCTTTTCTTTGAATTAAATCAAGAGTTAACTCTTCCTTTTCCAAAAATAAATAGTTTTCCACCACAAGGGGAGCTCGGATCTTCCATCGGATCTTAAAAAGGAGAGATTTTTAAAATCTCACCCCTCTTGTTCTCCAAGATCCGGCCAACAAAAGAGGAGGAAGGAGACTCATCTCCAAAGATCCCATTTTGGGAAAGATCCAAGGCTCAAGGGAGAAGAAAGATGTCCCCTTGAGTATTTACAAAGATTCCTTGGAGTTTAACTCCACAAATTAAAGTTTTAAGTAGTTTAACTCCATAAAAATAAACAAACAATAATAATACATTTTTTAAGGAGTTTAACTCCAAAAGTCAATAGGAGTGCAACTCCCAGTATGGGGGGTGAGCCTCCCCTTTTTTTCGCTGGCGCCTTGTTCCCAGCGCCCGCGTGCCATGCACGTGAGGCGCTGGTGCCTTCTCCCATGCGTTCTTTGGATGCCATTTCCCTTTTTATATATATGTATATATAAATATACACACACTCCACGACACTGTCCCTGTTAGAAAAAATTTCTAACGGGGCGCTGCCCCCCATCCCGCAAGGGGGCTGCTAGCCCCCTTGACCCTAAGCCTGCTATCCGGATAGCGGGACCCTCGTAAAAACTCTGCGGGGCCCTCGATATATCCAAAACCCTTCAAAACATACGCACACCACATATTGAGTTCGCATAACTAGTTGATTCGTCAATCGGAGGTTCTCTCGCTCCAAAGGCGAAGGGTAATTAACGGCAACTTAGTCCGCGACTGCCGGAGATTCGGATCCTCACAATCAATAAACCCTCGACTATCCTAAACAGGGGGAATCTGTAGTACGTCTGACAAGCGCGCGCGTATTCCCATCTCAATGGGGTGACGAAAAACACCCTACAGCGAGGACGAGAGGGAGAGTTGTGAGAGCAAGAGAAAGAAAGGAGAAGGGTATTTTTGGTCACTCTTCATAATTTGGGCAAGCCTAATTTGTGATGGGCCCGGGGTTTTTTTTCATAAACTTTTTAAGTAGTAGGGGGCCTTTTCCCCCTATTTTGAGAAACCATGGATTTTTTGACACATTTTGAATCTGCCGGGTTTTTTTCCAACAATTTACCCTTCATGTTTTTATCTTATATATTATTAGATTTTGCATCTTTCATGTAATCATTAGATATATGTTTAAGTTCCCAAGAGCTGCTACACAATTTTACTTATTTTTGCAACGATCAATCAAACAGAGATTAGTTGTTTCATAGAGTCTATTAAGTTTTTTTAATTATACAAGAATGAGGGGGCGGTTATATATATATTTATACGAAGGCACAAATAGGCTTTCAATATAGACAGATTCCATCCAATAAGACTCAACCCTTATGGAGGTTTGTCTCATCTTATATCTTATATCCATGTACATCATAGTTTTTTTAATGTGGGACTATATTATCCACATATCTCTACCACATATCTCATGGACTATGTTTTCCACATATCTCAATACTCCCTCTCACATGCAACGTGGTTGTCACGTGGATCGTACATCACATATAGAGGCTAGTCTCTCTCTCAAATGTGCAACACGGCACAAAGAGGTTAGTTTATCAAAGGCATGTAAACGGCTCTCTCATATGTGCTATTAAGTACTCCACTAGTGACTAAACCCAGTGCTGATACCATATTAAGTTTTTTTTAATTATACACGAATGAGGGAGACTGACTATATATTTATTTATATGAAGGCACACACGGGCTTTCAACATAGACGGGTTCCATCCAATAAGACTCGAGTCTTATAGAGGTTTATCCCATCTTATATTTTTTGCCTATGTACTTCTCATAGTTTTTCCAATGTGGGACTATGTTATCAACATATCTGAGGGACTTTGATTTCCACATATCTCAACGGAGTCCATGATGCTGCGAATGTGAGTCTATTTAGATAATCAATGTGGTTTAAACTAGTGTTTTTTATGGCCATCAAAGTTTGATTCTTATAGAAG
This sequence comes from Agapanthus africanus, assembly GCA_030015575.1. Taxonomy (NCBI): domain Eukaryota; kingdom Viridiplantae; phylum Streptophyta; class Magnoliopsida; order Asparagales; family Amaryllidaceae; genus Agapanthus; species Agapanthus africanus. The sequence goes on from CM057349.1 coordinate 345,290,671, forward strand.
AACACTCCTGACTGATTAGAATCAGCATTGCAGTTCTCTACTGAATATGATCGGTCAAGTCCAAACTTTCTAGATATATAAGGCCATTATCTCATCACCACCACCATCGTCGTCATTGTCGCCGTCTAAGCCTGTCCGATACAAGACCGGGTTAACTACAAAGTAAAGCTTCATGAAATATTTGACCAAGATTAACAACTGGTTCTCAAAGTGACGTCAACCCTCTTTTATTTAGTGTCAAATTCTTAATTGAGTAAACTATGATAAGAGAGGGGTATGCGGTAATCAGTTGACATTCACTAATTTCTTTTAGACTATTGAAGAAGTTAAGGAGAAAAATTAGATATTTACCTAGTTTTAACTCTAAGGCAAGCATAAGCCAAAATCCAAATGCGACATATCCCATTAGACGGCCATTATATCTACATGATATATCCAAAATAGGTGGCCACAATATATAGTGAAAACTGATCTAATAAAAGCCCGGGTGTAGTTAAGTGAAGATCAACTTCCTATATACTCTCAAACTTTAAATGCTTACTGTATGTTATTGTATAAGTAACCTGACGCCAAGAAATGACAAACGCAGAAGTGATCTTCATGCACCTTCAATTGAGATAATCCAATTATGCATCTTTGAAAATCCCCCTTTTTCTTTTTCTAATAATTTCCTATTTTAGTTGGGGCCCGTTTGGATGAACGGAAGTACCGGAAGTATCGAAAGTAATCTTGAAGTTACTTCAAAAAGAAGTTCAGAAAAGTAGCAACTTCTTGCATTTCTTTTGTTTGTTTTGTTTATGAAAGTAGTTCTATTGAAGTAATAAATGAAATTATTTTATACAAACTTTTATTAAAAAAAGTCATGAGAGAATGGAAGAAATTTAAAAGCAACTAATATTATGAATACGATATTATTTTTCTTCCTCATTTGTGCTTCATGCCACTTCCAAGCCTAAGAGGTTATGAAGAGAAATCTTGAAGTAGGGACTCCACATAGGATCCACGTCAGCATATGGAAGTAACTTCAAATGTTACTTGTCAAAACAAATATTTGAAGTATCAGAAGTAAGCCTACTTCTGGTACTTCCATGCTATTTAAAATGCTACGTCGCTCTACAAGGTCTCGACATATAAAGTCGGACATGGGATATCCTACTTCTAGAGTTGTCTCCCATCCAACTCCCAATCGTGGTCTCTGGCACAATTACTCGGCATTGAAGTATTAGGAACATTAGTTGAGATATTGGTAATAGGGAAATGAGCTTATTCATTTTTCACTTGGGATGGTACTCGTCTTGTCAAAGTATCTCTGTAATCCCCAGGTTTCTTTTTGTCCTACGCTTGTGACCCGGTTTGAGCACTATCCTTATTTTACATGCATACTCGAACCTTGGGGCACAATTGAAATGTTCTTGGTACTAAAACATGCATCCATAAATGAAGGATCATTTTGTGACCTGTGCAAATTATCCATAAACGACGGATCATTTTGTGACTTTCTTACCTTTCAATGGTGCTACCCGTGCACCGCTGATACACTCATTTCGTGACCTTAACATCCTTAATATTACCTTGTATCCATCTTAACTTTCTTTACTGAAATCTCTTACTTGGTGGTGGTATTTTAATCCAGCCATAGAAGGATTTCCCAATTCTAAATATCTTTTTGCAGGTTTTGCTCACACCAACTCACCTAGCTATTGTGATGGAATATGCATCTGGGGGTGAGCTGTTTGAGAGAATGTGCAGTGCTGGTAGATTCAGTGAGGATGAGGTTACTGAAAGTTTTCTGCCTTCATATTTATACTGATTGGCTAACTATTTTTAAATTTTCTTGCGCCGATTGGTTAACGTCATTTTATGTATCTGGTTTCAATTATATTTTGAGCAGGCAAGATTTTTCTTTCAACAATTGATATCAGGAGTCAGCTATTGCCATTCCATGGTACATCATATCAATGCTTGTATGAACTTATTTCTGCATCAGGATATTATGTAAATAAGTATCCTGTCAGCATTAATGTTGTCATAAATGTAGGAAATCTGCCATCGAGACCTTAAATTGGAAAATACACTCTTGGATGGAAGCCCAACCCCACGCCTTAAAATATGTGATTTTGGCTACTCAAAGGTAACGTTTTGCATTTTATTATATATTGATTCATTATTTGGACTGAAGACGTTGCTCATAGAATCCTTTGGCTTCACTGTTGATGCAGTCTGCTTTGTTGCATTCGCAACCCAAATCAACCGTGGGTACTCCGGCGTATATAGCACCAGAGGTTTTATCACGGAAGGAGTATGATGGAAAGGTAATGCCTAACCTAATAGAATCTGGAAAACCTGAGCTAAGGATTTTCTTGTTTTTTTAAACACCAAATTAGCAATGGTCAAGGTCTAGAACAGTCTTCTTTTATCATTAGCGCCTGTATTTGTTAAGATATTCATAAATCTTTCATAGATCTTTTTATCTTTTATCTCTTTGTATAGGGATTTAATCTTATCTCTTAGTCTTTATCTCTTAGTATTGGGATTTAATCTTGTAGGTTATATATAGAGAGGCACATTGTATATTGTATTTTGTATTTTGATCAATCATCAATAATATGTTTCTTCTTCCTCTACAATTTCTATCATGGTATCAGAGCCAATGGCTCGATCCAAAATTTATCTTCATTTATATTTTTAGCATATTATTCCAAAATAAATAAAGTTGCATTAATAATATCTAATTCAGAATGGGTTCTCTCAGTTTGATTATAAGCAGTTGCCTCCATCAATATTAAGTTCTAGCAGCTATTCTTTTTTTATAACGTCTTCTAGCAACATGATCTTCTTTTAGCATTTCCGGCGAAAGAGACCGCATGTTATTCGGTCCACCTTGCAATTTGCGAAAGATACCAAAGGGTATTAGTCTGCCATGCTCGATACTTTAGATCTATTGTTCTTCTCCGTCGTTCTACAAGTTACATATTTTGGTTTAAGATATTATCCAAACTCTCGGTTATCCACTGTGAGTTGAGGGAGACCGTTGGATTATTAGATATTTGAATAAAGCTGTATTAAATATTATGGTTATCATAAATCAGATAAGTTCTTATTGATGTTGAGATTATGATTAATGTGTTAGATTGCTATGATTATTGGTTATCAGTTAGTTATGTTATGAGGTGTATAAATTGAGATGATTTATCTCTTAATAAAATTGATCGAGTTTATTGCTTTCTTATCATCGTCGTCTTCTACATGGCCATCTTTGTCGTCTTCTGATTGATCCTTCTCATCGTCGTCTTCTATGTGGTCATCTTTGCCGTCTCTATTTCACAAACTACCGACTTGCCCCTCGCATCTACCACTGTTAAGATCTCATCGTCGTCGTCGCCCGTTGTTGCCATCCTCGCTTTTAGCAGCAGATCCGTCGCCATACTCGTCAATCGTTGTCGCTATCCTTGCTCATTGTTGCTAACCGTCGTCGCCATCCTCGCCAAAAGTTGATTGACAAATCCCTCGATTCAAACTTGACATCCTCGCCATCCATCCTCTCACCGGGGCCCGCCTCCCCGTCCCGTCCACCGCCGCCCTCTGCAATTGTCGCCGCCGCCCTCGGCTTTCGTAAACAAATCACCAAAAAATATCCATCCCCGGCGTCGAGCTAGGGTTTATTTTAAAGATCTTACCTGAATTCTCGGGAAAACAATACAAGTCACTCGCTGTTGTCTCTTTCTCCTAAGACGATTTTCCGTCGCCGGCCCAGTTTTCTCTGCTGTTGGGTAATCAAGTTCTGTTCTATCCTCCAGCACAAGTTATTAGTTTTTTTTACCTCATTGGGGTTTCAAGGTCAGATCTAATCTTGAGTTATTTAATAATTAAATTAATATTCTTTTAAGATATTTTGGGTGTTTTAAGCCGGTTCTTGAGCCAATTAAATACTCTTCGAGCAATGGATAAGCGTGGACTCTATTCTTTTCCCTCAATTGACACTCTTCTCACCAAGTCCGTGGATTATACTGGATAGGCCCTTATTATGCAGTATAATTTTCGAGCTTTGGCATTGTGGGGCTATATTGATGGCACACTTGTTTTTTCCCCAACCACCACTTCCACTACGTCTGTGCCTCCGGCCATTCACTCCAGTTCTTCCACCGATACTTCATGTCTCTACACTCACTTGTGATTGATGGATGCAAACCGATCAGCAGATTATGGCATATATTGTACGTTCGGTGGTGACTCCTATTCGTTTGTCTATTGGACGCCTGACTACCTCTCGTCAGCAGTGGATTGCTTTTAGCCGCATGTTCGTTCAAATAGGTGCCGCTCGTGAATACCAACTGCATCAGGCCATTCAGGATGCTCGACAAGGAGATCATTCTGTTCAGGACTTTTATTCTTTTCTATCATGGTATTGGGAGGAATTACACCTGGTGGAGGTTCAGATTCCAGCATTATTGGGGGATATCTCTATCGAGTACTACAAGCAGCGTGATCATCAGCATTTGTACCACTTTGCTATGCATCTTCGACCGGAGCTTGAAGGACTACGCAGTTAGATACTTCGTGTTTCTTTGCTTAGCATTGAGGCTGTAGTAGCCGAGTTCATCTCTGAGGAGACTCGCTTTTAGATGTTGACAACTACATCTATTAGTACTCGTGATACGGGCTCATCTGTGGCACCATCGTCTACTATTTTTGTTGCACAAATCAGACCCGTCACGGCTCCGCCACTGCCTTCTCCTTCTACCGAACGAGTTTGTGCATACCGCAAGAAACCTGGACATCATATCTCTCGGTGCTCGGTATTTAAGAACAAGTCGATAAATACTCAAAATTGTTCAGCTGCTCTCTATCGCAATCGTCTTCCAGCTGCATCTATTGTTGTGACATCAGCAGCCTCTACTGCAACTTCAGGTTCATTCTCCTCCGCACGGATAGCAGAGAATGTGAATATTGTTCAATAGTGTCCTCGTGTAAGTGGAACTCCTGCACCTTCTACCAACACAGCCTCAACTCCTAATTCTGGTATTTCTATTCCTTGGATATTTGACTCAGGTGCCTCGCATCATATGACTTTTGATAAATCCTTACAAATTGTTCTATTATTCCTATGTCATACATACTGCTAATAGCTCGTCACTTGCAGTAAATCAATGTGGTGACTTCACATCTACCACTCATTCCCCTGACAATCTTAGCCTTTCATCTGTATTATATGTGCCTAAATTAACAAAGAATCTTTTATATGTTAGATTACTGATTCTGATTGCATAATTACCTTCTTATCCACTTGTATTGTGCAAGATTCGAGCACCGGTCAGCAGATTGGAGCGGATCATGGAGTGAATGGACTGTACCAATTGGAGCATCTTCACTTCCCTATCTTGAATAAAACTGTAGCCGGCTTGGCTACTTTTGATCTGTAGCATCGTCGTTTAGGTCACATTTCGAGTTCTCGTCTTAAATCTTTATCTGAGTTTAGAGTCTTAGGGTCCCTTCGTATTAGTACTTTAAATAAGTGTATTGATGTCATTTGGCAAAACAAACTACTTTACCTTTTGTGTCTCATAATAAAACTTCTTTAGAACCTTTTGATTTGATTCATTTTGATATTTGGGGACCTGCTCCTGTTGTGTCCATGTATAGTTATCGATATTATGTTAGTTTTATAGATGATTACTCTTTTTTCCTGGGTTTATCTTATGCATGCCAGATATGAGATTTCTTCCATTTATACTGAATTTACAAATATGATTTATACCCAATTTAAAAAACGAATTAATTTTTTTAGATTCAACAATGCTTGTGAGTATGTTTCGTCATCTATGCAAACCATTCTTAAATCTCATGGTACACTTTCACAACAATCATGCCCACACTCATGAACAAAATGGTATAGCCGAAAGAAAACATCGACACATTTTAAAGACTACACGGCTCTCTTACTCTCTTCTTCAGTCTCCCGTTCTTATTGGGCTGAAGCTTCGTTGACAGTTCTCATAAATTACTCCATCTTCTTTATTTCCTGATGTCACTCCATACTCGAGAATTTATAAATCCTCTTTTGACTATTCCGTTTTACACGTTTGGATGTGTTTCGTTTTTCCTTCTCATGAGTGGATAAACTCTCCTCTCGTCCAGTCAAGTGTTTTATGATAGGATATAGTCCGTCTCATAAAAGATATAGATGTTACGATCTTACTAGTAGACGGCTTCACATTTCTCGAAACGCCACGTTTTTCAAGAATGTGTTGTATTTTGCTCATTCCGAGATATGTGTCATTTCTTGATTTCTCCGTCTCATCGTCAGTTACACCCACTATTATGCCTACATATACTCCCGCTCCACCTCCTAATGCTCCTACATCTTCTATTGTTCCCTCCTTTGATACAGTGCCGACTGAGTATTCACATATGCTTGTACCGTCTTCTCCGGATGCTATTTCTTCTTCACCTCGTCGGAATCCTTCGCGAGAAAGATGGTTGCATGCCCGTTATAGCTTTTGCATGACTAACGATTATTCTTCTTAGTTTGTATTGTTTCTTTCTGCTATTCATTCTATTCAGGAACCCAAGTCATATCCTGAGGCTATGAAATATCCAGAATGGCAGCAAACTATGCAGGAAGAATTGCAGGCTTTCCGTGATACTCATACGCGGGATCTTGTTCCTTTACCATCAGATGTCAAACCCATTAGCTGTAAGTGGATTTACAAGGTCAAAACCAAGTCAAATGGATCAGTCAAACGTTACAAGACATGTCTTGTGGCTCGTGGGTTTTCTCAGAAATATGGCATTGATTATGTAGAGACTTTTGCTCCCGTTTCCAAGATCACTTCCATTAGCGCGCCCATTGCAGTTGCTGCAGTCCGTCGTTGGCCTATATTTCAAATGGACGTTAAGAATGCCATTTTTAACGGTGATCTTTTGGAGACTATTTATATGAAACTACAGCCTGGTGGCTCCGCTTCCTCTGGGTATGCGTGTCGTCTGCTTCGTGCTCTTTATGGTCTTAAGCTGGCACCCCGCACTTGGTTTGAGCGACTTCGTCAAACTCTTCTGACTGCTGTATTTATCGAGAGCCTTGCAGATTATGCATTCTTCTATTGCTTTTTCTCCAAAGGCCGAGCTCTTCTCTTGATCACTTGATCTATGTTGATATGATTATCACTGGTGATGACACATCAACTATCACATATCTAAAGATACTTCTTTGACAGCAATTTGAGATGAAAGATCTTGGATATTTATGCTATTTCTTGGGGATCGAAGTTGCTTATTCTTTCCATGGTTATCTTCTGTCACAGCAGAAGTATATTTCTGATTTTCTTGCACGAGCCACGGCTGATGCTTCAGCTATTGCTCCCAGTATTTCTACAGCTACGCCGATGGAGCTTCATCTGAAGTTTCGTAGCAGATGGAGCGACCTACCGAACCCACTCAGTATCGTGAGTTGGTTGGTGCATTTATTTACCTCTTGTCAGGCCAGATATTGCACATGTTCATGTTCTCAGTCAGTTTATGAGTACTCCATCAGTTCACTATGCAGCTTTCATACGGGTTCTTCGATACCTTCATGGCACTCATACTCGGTCACTGTTGTTTTCTTCTGATTCTGACCTTGCTTTACGCGCATACTCTGATGCTGGATGGGCTGACAATCCTGATACTCGTTCTACCACTGGGTTCTGTGTTTTATTGGGTACATCTTTGATTTTCTGATGCAGCAAGTGCCACGTTACCGTTTCTTGCTCCAGTACTGAAGCTGAGTCCACGTAATGGCTAATACTGTTGTAGAGCTTAAATGGCTTTGTCGTTTACTTGTTGATATTGGCGTTGTCATTCCTTCTCGCATTCCACTTTATTGTGACAACAAGAGTATTGTTTGTATTGCTGAAAATCCAGTTTTTCATGAACGTACTAAGCATATTGAGGTAGATTGTCATATAGTTCGCCAAGAGTACGACCAAGATCAGATTTCACTTCCTTACATCCATTCCAATAATCAAGTAGCCGAACTCTTTACGAACACGTACTCAACTTTCGCATTTCTTATTCAAACTCTCGGTTTATGATCCACCGTGAGTTTGAAGGGGGCTGTTAAGATATTCATAAATCTTTCATAGATCTTTTTATCTTTATCTCGTTGTATAAGGATTTAATCTTATCTCTTAGTCTTTATCTCTTAGTATTGTGATTAAATCTTGTAGGCTATATTAGAGAGGCACATTGTATATTGTATTTTGATCAATCATCAATATATTTTTCCTCTTCCCAATCTACAATTTATATTAGTATTTTGTTCTGTACACACTAAGCGATGGGATAAGAAAAAGAAGCATGCAAGGGTGTTAAAAAAGGGCTCAAAATGGGCAAGCCAAGCAAGTGAAGTTTCCCGCCGAACCCTATTATGTTTAGGTTTGATATATACATTCTTGGGTTAGGGCTAGTATCTGTTATGGTTACTTTTACCTTTTTCTTGAGGGCTGTCGTCTCATCTTTCCTTCTTCCTTTGGAGCTAGTAGCGCTGTAGAGTTATGGGGATTGTTCTCATAATTGCTCCACCTTCATCAGTCTAAGGTAATGATATCAACTCCATGCTTAAAGTCTAGGCCGTAGACGCATGCTAAATCCAGCTTAATACTACACTATATATTTAGTAGTTCAATTTATTATTTTCCCTCATGCATAGATCTAAATGATAAAGACAATCAAAATATGATCTATTTAATTAAAGGCTGTGTTTTTAGTTTGATATTTGTGAATCAATGTATATCACATTCTTTTTTTTTATCTTGCCATGTGTGTAAGATATTAAGTACTGATGTAAAGTTTGAGATCCTTTAGATTAAACTCGTTCTGATTAATTATTGTTACCATTTTTTTTGTTGCTAATGTTGTAATCACAGGTGGATCTTGGGAAAACCGTCAAACCACAAGGTGGTTTTTGGTAAATAACACCCTTTAGAATGGGTCAAAACCCCCTTTTAGAATGGTCCAATATCTGTTTCGTTTTCTTCAATGAGTTGGGCACTAAGCGAATACTATTATTTGCTTCAAAATCAAGTTAGAACCTGCTATCCTTTTATCCCAAAGATGACAGAACATGCAGATGCTTTTTTTTATATCATGGTTGGAGTCCATCTTATACAAATCCAATTTGATAGTGAGGGCCCTGTCACATAAGCATGTCGAACCTATTGTGTAGCACATTGCAGAGGTTCTTTGCAGCCGGATAGTCCTAGATCTCATTGGTCACCTGCACAGGGGTCACATGGCGATCTGCAAAGAATAATTCTTGATGTGTCATGCCTTAGCGGCCTTCGCATAAATAATGCTGAGAGTAATGGAGCCTTTTGCTTTGGCTCAGCCATCACGATATCAGTGGTTTCGTGTGTATCCTGCTCATGCAGTTACAACTTTTCGTGTGCTGCAATGAGTGGCAAATTATAACCATTGAGGTTCTTAGTTTCTTCCCCGTAGTAAGATGTAATCGATAGCCATCTGCAGAATGACACATTACATATCGAGGAGTATAAATATAATGTATAACATTTCACATCTACTTCACATACGAACTCACCAGAGCTTTGGATCCATCCTTGTGTTGTAATAAAAAATTTAAATGGCTGTTTAGTAATTATGAGCTAAACTCGATTTTATGTGAGCTTTGGGTAGATGGATATTTCTTACCACTTAACCACTACCACTGAAAATTTCTGCTCGAATTTTATTTTTTAGAGAATACAACATGCGTCTTAGATATTTAATCATATGTCATGTACATATTAGCACCAAATGAAGATGGATGTGTGTGTGTGTGTGTGTGTGTGTGTGAGAGAGAGAGAGAGAGAGAGAATGCCAACAGTGTTCCACTATCTAATTACTCCTTTATTTCCATATTTGTGTGTCGACTCCAGATTGCAGATGTGTGGTCTTGCGGGGTCACGTTGTATGCGATGTTGGTGGGATCATACCCTTTCGAGGATCCCGAGGATCGTAGAAATTTTCGGAGGACGATCAGTGTAAGTTTTTTGTTGTAATTCTTAAGAACACTCCTATTTTCGTTTCTTGAACTTGTTCTCTCTATTCATCTTCAAAGAGTTGAAAAAAACATTTTCTGAACAGCGAATAATGAGTCTTCAATATTCCATTCCTGAATACGTACGAGTCTCCACAAATTGCAGAGAGCTTCTCTCAAAAATATTTGTTGCAGATCCATCCAATGTAAGGTTTTTCTCTTCAATGAATATCCTCGTATTGCTTCCTTTTTGCTGGAAATTTTCACTGACGCACCTCCTTATATTTCAAAGAGGATTACGATTCCAGAAATAAAAAAGCATCCATGGTTTCTGAGGAAGTTGCCTCGAGAGCTAGTTGATGGTGAGAAATTATACGGCAGAGACAAGGAAGGAAACGAACATTGTCAGAGTGTCGAAGAAATAATGGGGATCATTCAGGAGGCGAAGAAACCAGTTCAAAATAATCACGCTACGAAACAATCAGCATCAGTATTGGACTCTGACACTGATGTAGAAACAGAGTACATCGACGACAGCGTTGAATTCTGAGTGCCCATCGACTCAAGCTGTTGTACTTTGTGTCAAAAAAACAGTTTTACTGTTCTTACTGCCGAAGTAAAGCATTTGTACTTGCATAAATAGCTAGTGGATGTACAGCGATTGGATGTTCATATGTGTTTTAAGTCCCTTGCTTCAGGTATCATTTTTGCTTCAACCAAATTGAAATAGTTACTGCTGTGTAAACTTTTTAAATTTTCCTCAAGTAATGAGGCAAAGCTATTATATATTTTCTCAGATTATATGGCAAGCTATTACAATTTTCCTTAAATTGCTGAAGAATTTGGTAAGTTGTGTTAAAGTTCTTGCGTTAGATGCATTTTCGTTTTCTTTCAATATATGATCTAGATGATCCGTTGCTGGGCATGCTGTCTGGTTGCTTATAGTCCATGCCACCACTATCCTAGTACTCCGAAGCTATGGCGATGGTTGATCTTTGGCAAAATTATTTTGATGATGATTGATGGATGTAATTTCCATATCTTAACATATCTCTAAGCTTTTGTGCAGCGGTACTTACTCATGTGGGCTCTGCATAGAAATTCGACATATTTATATTGTTGAATACTTCGGCCTCTTTAACCCGAGTTTACTCGGGGCACATAGTGGCTGCTACTATGCCTGCATGTTTCTTTTATATTTTTGCATAATAATTTGTTCCGATGCCATGTATATACGATCATCTTTATTAGGGATCAGACCATAAGTCGATTGTCTCTAGTTTTATATCTGATCTTGTTTCTGTCTTTCTATCAAATCCAATGGGCATGCTGATGCATATAAGGTTTTGTTTTCCTCGCCATCATCCTTCAGCCTTTCCTGTCTTGTATTAATTTGTTGTTTCTAGAAACTTTTGTCATAACAATCATTAATTCGGCATCTTTTATGGGTTGGAATCTACTACCAGCGGGGTTTGAATCCCAGACCACTTGCTCAACTACAAAATGAAGTTTTTCCACTGGGCTACAGCGGCACTCGCTGTATGATAACGTTTTTGTTGAAACCAACTTCTTAGACATCCTTCTGAGCAAGTGCAGGTCAGTAAAATTGTAGTCTTCTCATTGATGTCGTTGTCTTCTGTTCAAATAACCGTTAATAAATCGAGCAAAACCTAAAATCTTTGGGAACCTTCGGCAACAACGGTCCATAGATATCATCCAACAAGTTGTAAACTGCTCCCAAAGAAACAAAAACTTTTATGTTTGGACTCACTAAGAAAAAACATATCACCTCTCTTCTATAAATGGAACCACTTGATCCTCATAGAACCTCACTAAAATTTAACAAAATTCAATTTTTGCAGTTGATGGGAGCTACTGATCAGATAGAAGCTCAGCAAGTGGAGCCTCTCTCCACGTCCAACTTCAGCCTCCAAGTCAAGGACTTCATCTAGTCTGAACATGAGTGGTCGAAAATAAAGCATGATGACTTCGCCTCCCAAGAAGTCGACATTTGACGCGTGCCGTATCGCGTCAAGATGTTACCTTCCGTTGATGTACTGTTGGCGATGATGGACGGCTGAGATTTGAGTTGGAGGTTGACTCCTGAAGCGTGTGGATCTCAATGGGCTGTGGTTTTGAGGTTGAGCCGAGCTACCTGCAAGGAAGTCCCGGGGTGGTTGTACCACCGAGGACCCTCCAACGATCAAGTTAGTGGTGCAAGTCGAGCAAAGTAACGGCTTAGTGAGGAAAGAATTGCTTACTTGAGTCGTCTGAAAGAGGGGTTTATGTAGCGGTGGCAACAGGCAGACAGGTGCGAAAATCATGTCGGCCGTTACGCCCGCATGATAGACGGGATCTCCCATTAATAGCGAGATAGGGATCGTGATGGCGTGGAACGCAGGATCGTGGCCGGCGGATATCTCGCGCATGGCGAGATTCGCGGAGGCGAGGCGGATGCACCCGCGATCGATGTCGTTGGTCGGTCGATGGGACCGAGGAAGATGAGCTCGGCGGGAGGCTCGGAACCGAGCGGAGGGCTGAGCTATCTTGGTTCTATGGTAGCCCGGAGACGAGCTGAGAGGGTCGAGGAGGCCAAATATGCAGGGGGCTCGGAGGTGAGCCAGCGGTTGTTTAGAGGACGGGCATAGGAGTGGTCTGGTCGGCCACTGCAGGTCCTTTCTTGCAAGCTTCGGGACACATCATCTGCCACGTGTCACGATCTGGGAGATCACCGATATTGAGCATCATCATTAACCCCCCACTCTCGTCCCGACCTGCTCACTGGTCGGGTCGAGAGTGGTCTGCCAGGTCACCCGAGGTGAGCTCCTTGTCGTAGATATCGTGAGTATGCATTCCCGTGCATCCAACTGTACCTTCTTGGAGACGTCAGCGGATCAGGGGTCAGATCTCGCATTAAAGAGGATGTGCCGGATCGTGCCTACGTTCACCGAAGCGACAGCCCACGTGTTGGGCGCTGGTTGGCTGACGCGACGGGCCGCAGATTTCTGACGTCTGATGGGATATGACCAATGTGCGCGTGACAGGTGGAGCGATCGTAGCCGTTGAATGCAATGAGTCATTTCTGCAAGAGAGGGCTGTCGCCGTAGGATGTGTATGCCGGCCGCCATAATAGAGGTGGGGTTCCTATCATGGCCCGTACCACTTCATATTTTCCTCGCCTTGGGTCTCGTTAGCTCGGCGCTCTCTTTTTAGGTCGGATCTCTGTGTTTCCCCTTCCGAGGACCCATCCTCTCAATCAGGTTAAATGTCTTCTTCTGAAGAGTTTGTAAAAATATATCGAGTAGGGTCTAGGGAGCCCCCCGTAGATTCTTCTTCTTCTTCTTCCTCTGCTTCTTCTTCCACTGAGTCGGAGTCTTCCCGGGAAGTTAGGGTCAGATCCTCTTCTCGGGGTCGCGAGATAGGGGCGGTTCCCAGAGCGGATGTCGCGGATGTCTCTGGTGTGTCATCCATGGTGAGGTACGAGGATGAGCTCGCCACCGCTCGGGCTCGCTTCCACATTCCTCCCTGTTATAGGCTATGTTTGGCCGAGGAAAGGGAGAAGGCAGATCAGGTACGGGGTAAGGAGATTGCCCTGTACCTAGAAGCTTTTTGGGCCAGAATACGCTTGCCTTTCTCTCCCGAGGTCGTTAGAGCGCCGAATCATTTTGGGTTAGCCCCGGGCCAGTTAGTGCCGAACTCCTGGAGGATTCTCCTTGGGTTCCTGGTTCGTTTGAAGTTGCGTGCGATCCCCTTCTCGCTGAGCACCCTCGCCTCCTCTCTCTGTTACAAAAGTCACCCCGACACTCGCGCGGGCGAGCCGATGTGGGTATACATCTCCTTTAGGAAACAGCAGGGAAGTGCTCCCGGATCGGGGGTCGTCGTCATGCCTTCTTCCATCCACGATTGGAAGAAGAAGTTTTTCTTTGTTGGGCCGCCCGAGAGTGAGGACTGGCCCGTGCTCACCCAGTGGTCCAGAGATAGGTGTCGACGAGAGAGTCAGTCGAGCGATCCCGACGTGCTGAAAGTGGCGGAGTGGGAGCCCATTCCTCGGGCTGACGTTCTACATTCTGAGCGGCCCTTAGTTGGGCTGGGCTCAGTCCCGCCCAATTCGAGGGTAAGTTAGGAGTTCACAGGCGATCTGTTAGATTTGCGTTTATTTTACTCTTACTTGCGTTGCTGGCTCCATTATACCTTGTCCTGTGCAGAAACCATGGACGTGGGAAAATTCCGAGCCGCCCTGCTCGAGCAGAAGAAGGGATCGAGGCTGGAGGTGCCAGCTCCTCTCGTCCGACGTCGGCCCATGTTCCCCCGGCGGACGCTCCACCCAGGCGTTCGAGTGCGGCCCGTGCCCCGGAGTCCAGCCACGCTGTCATACCCCGCTTCCCAAAATACGGAATACGGAAAGCGACGAAGGCCAGCCGTGCTACCTACGGTAAGGAAAAATCCTTCCATAGTAACATAAGGCTGTCTAGATTAACCTGTCAAAAAAAAATCCAATACCAAAAGAAACAATACTGATAATCATGCTGCAATGAAACCACAAGAAATCCTAAAAATGGGTCCACTAGATAATTGATGCAATTAAAAATCCAAAACAAAAGATTCGGAAATAAAATAAGATCCAAAAGAGATACCTAAGTCCTAATGTCCCATAAGGGCGCACATGCTAAAAACTAATTGAAAATGTGAAAATAAACCTACGGTTACAGATCTTCAGCAAAGTCCTGGTAGCCGCTCTGATCCTGTTCGGACTGAAAACCTGTCTCTAAACCTGAGATGGCAAATCTCAGGGATGTCAGAACATCCCAGCAAGTACTCAACGTATAAGGTGTGTATATGGTATGATAACATGAATAAATGAATGTAGTAATGCCCGCGTGCACAAGTAAAAAAACAGATATATATAAATAGATACATTACTACTATGAAACAAACAGGTAAAGAGGTTAAGTCATAACCCAATAGGTCACTAAAAGGTAAACTACTCTATCGTAAGCTTGAGTGTGTGCGTCAACCTCAGCAGGAGTATTCCTAATCCAAGAGTGGTGCCCCAGGGGCTAGGAAACACGGGCCCAACTGTGGAATGAACATGAGATCGATATAGCCCGGTACGAGCTGTAAACATGAGACCGATATAGCCCGGTACGAGCTGTAAACATAGGACTCCTGAGATCCTGTTATACGAACACACACTCAAACTACCCCAACACCCGCGTATTTATAGCTACTATGGTAATGTATGGATCAATAATTAAGAATGCTGAAAAGACTGGAACTTATAATATCATGTTAATTGTATAAAAAAGAAACTTGTAAACGGTATAGATTGTGTCATGTCATGTAATTCAGCATTCAAATTAGAGAACTCGATTTAATATGAGTAGTCTGGAACAATGTGTAGTCATGGCATGTCAAGTACAATAGTTATAAAATAATAGTGTCCATAAACAAGAATAGCATGTTAAAGTTTCTCAAGCATGCCGAAAATGATAGTCTCAAGTAAAATGTTAAATATAGACGATAGGATATGATAAAGTCAAAAATGTAAACAAGACTCAACATAAATATGCAAGCATCTGTATTTAACATCCGGGTTTATTTATTGAAAAGAATAATAAACTGAAATATGGTTTTAAAGGGTTAATATAGTTAAATAGGAATGACAAATTACAGATGCATAAAGCAGATAGTGGTAATAGTATAATTACGAGATAATAGTAAGTAAGATAAAATAAATGACAGATTGACTAGTCATCATGTAAGTGCTAATAATAAGTTTTATAATCATGTGATAATAGAAAATATTAATACAAATTATAGTATCAAAATAATTTATATGACTAGGGCACATAGAGTGCAGCAATATTATAAGGAGTGATAGTGTTGAAAGTTTAATTTATATATATAAAATATTAAGCCCAAAGCGTTTATTGATTAACAGTAATAATGGTATAATTTTATGTTTTAGATTAGGATATAAGTGTTGACATTTTGCATGCTAATGTATACCAATATTGTTGCAACAGAAACATATAATTACTCATAAAGCTTTTTATATATTAAATCACATTTACATGTTAATAGTTATTTTATTACGCTTGCACTTTTACAGTTGTTCACTTGATGAAAGGATTAATAGGTATTCTAGATCTTAGGGTTTTTATCATATGTACAATTATTATAAGATATATTAATAAAGCGGCAGAATGTTACAATTTTATTTAAATATTGTAAGTTAATAATTTATTTAGAGAATTGCCGATGTTGCATCGACTAAAAAAAATAAAAGAGTAAGAGTACTTGCCTCGAAAACAGATAAACACGACGATACGAAGAACAACTCCAAGATTTGATTGCTCAGCTAATTTTGAAGAAGAAGAAAATATTGTGATGGGAAAAAGAGAAGGTTGATTTCTATGAGAAGGGGAGAGATGATAATAATTAGGTTGTTATTTATATGGAAGATAGATATTGTTAAAGATTGGAGAGATTGTTATAATCAGAGAGAGAAATATTCCGATGAGATGAGATTTGGATTTGATTTTATAAAAGAGAGATATGATGGGTTGTTATATACTTCTATAAGATATTAGAAAAGTTGTATATATACATATTAGTTTATAGTGAAAATATATATAGATATGTATATGGTTATGGGTTAATGAAAATAAATATAATTAGTTATATATATAGGATTTTATGATATCAAACAACTAAAATATATTTTCAGTTAAACTATCATAACAAAATATCTTCAATTATATATATGTATGTATGTATATAGGTTTGTAGAAAAATAATTAAAGAGAGAGTAGATTTGAGAAATAGAATCTGCTGAGAGAGATTATATTAGATTGGAGAGAGAGAGAGATTTTGTTAGGGAATATATATAGAAAAAGAGAGCGGGGGTTTTGTGAAATATAGTTAGTGATATAGAAAAATATATGTAGATAGAATAGAATATAGGGAGAAAGAAATCTGTTGGAAAAGATATTTGTTTAGAGAGAGAGAATAGTATTTGTTTTAAAAGAATAAAGTTATCAGGTGAGACATATATGGTGATTGGAGAGAGAAAATTGAGTTGTTAAATCAGGAAAAATATTTATATGATTAAGAGATTTAACAAGGGCTCTCATGACTTTTCAAAATTAAATATTTTAACCAAATAAATACCGTAAGACAAAATATCTTATAAATAGAATTTAAAAAGGGGTAAAATCTTATGTATATGTATTGTTTAAAGAAATACCAAATAAAATATCTTTTGTTTAAACTATGATACTAAAATACAAATATGGTTATAAAATAGTGTTAGACAAATAAATATTTAAATACTAATAATATGCATATTTAACAAACTTGAAAAACCATAATTATATGTATATATCTTAATTAAACTCCAAGATATAATAATAAAAATAAAACAAAACCCAATATATCCAAAATAAAAAGAAACGTATGATCGAAGTAGGATGCTACACACGCGCCAAGACGGAAGCGGGTTCGAGAACAGGAGGCCCGGGCTGCGGAGGTAGAGACGGGCTCCCCGGCGCAGTCTCTCAAGAGGTTTCACCGGACGGTCCCATGCACCCCGGCCTCCCCGATGCTGGTGGATGAGGGGGATCTCCGCTTCGAGGTGCCCTCGGGGCTCTCCGTTGCCGACAGCCTGTTGGCAGAGATGGAGAGGTCGGCCAGGGGCAAAGTCCCTCGGGGTACTCTCAGGGCGCAAATGGCGGCCATCGCCCAAGAGGCCGTGCAGGTTCGTACTCGCCCCTCCCTTGGTTTTCCACTCAACGTCTCGTTATTCGTGAGGTTTGGTGCCTCCCTCTTCCTTCTGACACTTCTCTGATTTCTTCAGGTCCTCCAGCACGTCGCCCTTGTCGTTCAAATGGAGGACGAGGAGATTGCCCCGGCGATGCGAGCCGCGGGCGAGTTCTCCTCGATGGATGAGAGCTCCAAGTTGGAGCTGGAGGCGGCGATGGCGAGGGTTGCTGTCCTTGAGGAGGAGGTTGCGGCCTGGAAACAGGAGGTGGCGGCCGGGAAGCAGGAGATCGCCAGGCACCGTGAGGCTGCTCGGGCCACCGAGGCCAAGCTTCAGGACTTCAAAGTGCTTGTCGGCATCCTGAAGAAGTCGGCGAGCTCCTTCCGGAAGGAGCTGGAGGTGGCGGTAGAGGGGACAAAGCGAGCCGAGCTCAGAGCGTCGAAGGCGGTGGAGAACTATAAGAAGTCGGACCACTTCTACACCGACCTAGCCGCGGTCTCTACCCTCGTTTGGCATGATGCCCTCGACGCCGTTAAGGCTCGGATGCCGGAGTTCCCTGATGAGGAGCTCCAAAATAGGTATCCTCACGGGAATGACGCGCAGGCTGATGCCCTTGGTAGCGCCGCCAAGGAGGAGGCCCTCGGTGAGGGCATCGTCGAGGCTCCTGCGATGGGCGCCGACCCTCTAGACGCAGCCCCGGTCGTGGTGGTTGCGGTGCTCCTTGAGGTTGCCCCCGGCCCTGAGGCCTGAAACCTCTCGTCTTCTTTAGATATATTTTTGTTACTTTGGGAATCTTGTAAGCCTCCGGGCACTTTTGTTTGGCTGGGGAGCCCATATTACCTTTGTAGAGACTTTTGATTTTTGTGAATAAAAATCTTACTTTGCAGTTTCTTTGTGTGCACATTATCCTTTTGTTTGTGGGGAACATTCGTATTTGCACGGTTCAGCCTTCATGTAAGGTCGGTTCTTCGTCTGGCGATCACACATCGAGTTGAATTCGACCATTTGCCAAGTGTGCAGAGATCGGTGAATGGTCGGTATCTCTATGGCCCCGAAGTCGAGGTGGTGATCATTCACTTGAACAGTTTGAGGGAACCTTTGTTGCAAGAAGGTTGGTGCTTTCCAAAGAATCGGTCAAGAGTTGTCGCTGCTCGGGGCCTCTTGGCGAGGGCTTTGATCCTTAGCACGGGAAGGGTCGTATGAGGCCTGCTAAGGAGGGACCGAGCAGTGAAGCTGCTCAGTTGCCTCTTGGTGAGGGCTTAGATCCCTGGTGTCGTGGGGTAGTGAATTACCAGCTGGAGATAGCCGAGCAGGGAAGCCGTTGGGTTGCCTCTTAGCGAGGGCTTAGATCCCTGGAATTACGAGGTAGGGAACTACCAGTCAGGGATAACCGAACAAGGGCGGGCCCGGTTGCCTCTTGGCGAGGGCTTTGATCCTTAGCGTGGGAGGGGCCGTAAGAGGCCTACTAAGGACGGACTGAGCAGGGTTACTACCCGGTGCCTCTTGGCGAGGGCTTTGATCCTTAAGGACGGGCCGGGCAGGGTTACTACCCGGTGCCTCTTGGCGAGGGCTTTGATCCCTGGCGTTGTGCGGTAGGGAACTGCCAGCCAAGGATAACCGAGCAAGGGCAGGCCCGGTTGCCTCTTGGTGAGGGCTTTTTATCCTTAGCGCAGGAGGGGCCGTAAGAGGCCTACTAAGGACGGGCCTAGCAGGGTTACTGCCCGGTGCCACTTGGCGAGGGCTTTGATCCTTAAGGACTGGCCGAGCAGGGTTACTGCCCGGTGCCTCTTGGCGAGGGCTTTGATCCCTGGCGTTGTGGGTAGGGAACTACCAGCCAGGGATGCCGAGCAGGGTGGCCGCTCAGCTGCCTTTTGGTGAGGGCTTTGATCTCTGGCGTTGTGGGTAAGGAGTTACCAGCCAGGGATGACCGAGCAGGGTAGCCGCTCGGTTGCCTTTTGATGAGGGCTTAGATTCCTGGCGTTGCGGGATAGGGAACTACCAGCCAGGGATAACCGAGTAAGGGCGGGCCCGGTTGCCTCTTGGTGAGGGCTTTGATCCTTAGCGTGGAAGGGGCTGTACGAGGCCTGCTAAGGATGGACCGAGCAGTGAAGCTGCTCAATTGCCTCTTGACGAGGGCTTAGATCCCTGGCGTTGCGAGGTAGGGAACTACCAGCCGGGGATAACCGAGCAGGGTAGCCGCTCGGCTGCCTCTTGATGAAGGCTTAGATCTCTGGCGTTGCGGGGTAGGGAACTACCAGCCGGGGATAACCGAGCAGGGTAGCCGCTCGACTGCCTTTTGATGAAGGCTTAGATCTCTGGCGTTGCAGGGTAGGGAACTACCAGCCAGGGATAGCCGAGTAGGGTAGCCGCTCGGTTGCCTCTTGGTGAGGGCTTTGATCCTTAGCGCTGGAAGGGTCGTAAAAGGCCTGCTAAGGACGGACCGAGCAGTGAAGCCGCTCAGCTGCCTCTTGACGAGGGTTTTGATCCCTGGCGTCGTAGGGTAGGGAACTACCAGCCAGGGATAGCCGAGCAGGGTAGCCGCTCGGATGCCTCTTGGTGAGTGCTTCGATCCTTAGCGCTGGAAAGGCCGGAAGAGGCATGCTAAGGATGAACCGAGCAGGGAAGCTGCTCAGTTGCCTCTTGGCAAGGGCTTAGATCCCTTGGCGCTGCAAGGTAGGGAATTACCAGCCGGAGATAACCGAGCAGGGTAGCCGCTCGGCTACCTCTTGATGAGGGCTTAGATCCCTGGCGTTGCGAGGTAGGGAACTACCAGCCAGGGATAGCCGAGCAGGGTAGCCGCTCGGCTGCCTCTTGGTGAGGGCTTCGATCCTTACCGCTGGAAGGGCCGTAAAAGGCCTGCTAAAGACGGACCAAGCAATGAAGTCGCTCAGCTGCCTCTTGACGAGGGCTTTGATCCCTGGCGTCGTGGGGTAGGAAACTACCAGCCAGGGATAGCCGAGCAGGGTAGCCGCTCGGCCGCCTCTTGGTGAGAGCTTCGATCCTTAGTGCTGGAAGGGCCGGAAGAGGCCTGCTAAGGATGGACCGAGCAGTGAAGCCGCCCAATCGATTCGTGAGGTTCTGTCTGTCCTTCCCGGTGTAAGTATTGGGAATAGGGACAGTCGTGGGCAACACGTGTATCGAACGCATGGAGGAGGGGAAGCGCCGGAGCCACGTTGTTTCGATTTCGCCAAGAAAGGCTCGAGGTCTGCCGCGTGGCGGCACAGCTGTGGGTGAAACGGACGACTGTTGGATTCTCGAGGGCGTAGCGGGCTATAAAGCGGAGGGAGCGTTGATCACTCCTTTCTTCACACCCAAAACGTAAGAATGGAGGACTTCTCTTTTACGATCCCCGACATCGTAAATTTCAGGGACGTATACCTCTATGACCAGTACTGCACCGAGGACACGGTGCAGCTAGTGATTGGCCGTGTTGAGGATCATTTCGGCTGACTGCTTCCCCGGCGCTCCCCCCTGCTCCAGCTGTTGATGTACTTCATCTGGAGGGCGTCGCCATGGCTCTACAACCCCTTGTCCGAACAGCTGAGGGACGAGGCGGTTGGTAAGCTAAGGTCCTTGTGGCGCTTCGGCCTGATCTCCGCGGCTCGGCGGGATCGTTCGGTGGCGCTCATCCTTGAGTGCTATCAATTGAGGCACCATGCCGACATTCGTGGGCGGCATCAGAGGCAAAGGGCTGAAGCGGAGAGGGCTCGGCTGGCAGAAATATGCTCGGAGTACCACGAGCAGTGTTTCCTGCACCCCCTTCCCCCGCTATTATAATTTTTCTTTTTCGGTGTACGGCTGAGGAGCCTATAGTACCTTTTGAATAAATAAACTCTTCTTTTTGCAATATTTTATTGATCCCTCCTTATTATATAAACATAAAAATCTTGAGAAAAGTTTACATTGCCTTAGTAAAAGAAGTACAAGCTAGTAGATGTTCTTTTCATTGGCACGGTTTGAGCTCCTCAGATGTCTGTTGGCCTCCGCGTACGGCATGGGGTGCTGAGCCTCGTAGGTATCCGACGTACCCCCCGTCGACATGATCATGATCTGGCCGATTGTTAACTCACCGGGAGGGGGACCTTGCTCTTGCTCGCGGTCAGCTTGCCGCTTGTCCCGTAAGTACGCTGCCAGGTGTCCCGAACGGATGAGCTCCTCGATATAGTCTCAGAGCTGCTTACAGCTTTCTCTGGAGTGGCCTTGCGACCTGTGGAAACCGCAATAAGGACCCCGGGTGTGCTTTTCCGCCATGCGCGAGATCGGGAGGAGCTTGAAGAAACCCTCGCCCTTAGCCTCCTCTAGCAGTACCGTCTGGGAGACGTTGAGCGGGGTGTACTCCTGAAACTTTGGGGAGTAGGGCTTTGTCCGCTCAAGTCTCCTTCTCTCTTCCCTCGCCCTCTTCTTTTGGTCAGTTTGCTCTGTCCCGAGGAGATTTGCGTTCACCTCGGACTCGAGATGGATCTCACGCTCGGTCCAGGCCTTTACTTCGGCCATGGTCTTAGGTTGCGTTAATGCAAAGGAGCGTAACCACTCCTTGTGCCTAAGACCAGACCTAAGTGCTGTAATGACCGTCTCGTCCCGATGTTCTGGGACTTCAAGAAGGGCGTTGTAGAAGCGGGTGATGTACCCTTTGAATGTCTCCTTATCTCCGCTCTTGATTGTGAAGAGGTGGTCGACGGTCCATTTCTGCAATCTGTTCTCGATGAAGTGGCCGAGAAATTAGGTGGCCAGCTCATCGAAGGTTGAGATCGAGCATGGCGCGAGTCCTCGGAACCAGTCCCGTCCGGAGCGGATGAGAGTGGCAGGGAAAGCTCGGCATTGGGCGGCGTCAGAGTTGTCTTGGAAGCTCATTCCTGCGGTGAATGCGTCCAGATGGTCCTTCGGGTCGGACTTACCATCGATATAATACCCTAGTTCATTTATACCAATTCCAGTTCTCGTATTTCTTTAATTATGGTTTTTTCTGATTTATCGTGTTTTGGGTGCGAATAGTATTTTTACATTAGTATTAGCATTCGACCCGACCCGCTTGATTGAAACCTGTCTTGATTCATGTTTATGAATTATCCTAACTTGTTACGTAGATTTGTGTATTTTCATGTTTATTGCATACTTGCTTTTTATCTAGCATTTGCATCTTTTACCATTTAACATTTTAAGTCACGTAAAATATTTTAAAAATACATTGCATGGCCTGCATGATACCACTAATCCCGTGGTAGCATCCGCGCATCTTGTTCTCGTCCCGTTCAGTGAAACGGACTTGTTTGGATGGCTACGTACACGTGCGTGCATCCGTTCTTGGGGGTATGCATTTTTCGTTACCCGGATATCCAACTTTAATTTTGGTCGACATGTATATTTTTCGTATTTTAAAACTGAATTTTAGACCCGACCCGGGCATGTTTTGGACTATGTTTGTATTTACCAGAATATCAAATTTTATTTATATAATATTAATTTTATAAACTGATACAAATTAAAATTTAGTTAACTAATAAAAGATTTTTTAAATTTAAATCTAAACTAATTTCCTAACAAACTAACAACCCCTTTCTCTCTCTCTCTCCTCTGCATATATATATTTATTTATATTTTATTTATTTATTTTTCTTCTTCCTTATTTAATACACAGCCTCTTCTTCTTACTTCTTCTTCTTTCTTCTTTCTTTTTCTTGATCTTGTTTCTTGATTCTGGTGATCACCGCAGGAGCCGTGCTCGTTGCTGACGATCCGAGTGATCCAGTGAACGTACCTTGCCTGTGTGATCACCCTATTGCCTTGCTTGGACCCGTACCGCGTACCGCGTGTGCGTTGCGACGATTTACCGACGTCGGACGTGCTGTGTGTATCCGTCGCGTGATTCGATCGAGGCAAGTTTATCTTGCTACATGCTATGACATATACTACATCCATATTAATAATAATATTTCATGTTTAGTGTATTGTACATCCCCTGTTATCATTTTACTGTTTTACGACGTCCGTTTGCATCCGTATAATTTATTTCGCATCTAGTGCATGCAAATTTATCTTGTTATATACTAGACTACAATATATTGCACCCATTTGAATAATAACATCACATAATGTTTAGTTATGCATCCCACATTATCATTTTACAGTTTTACTGTTTTCAGACATCCGTATGCATCCATATCAATATTTATATATCTAGTCGCATGCTAATTCATCTTACTACATGCTATGTATCTTATTTTTCATCCATATGAATAAAAATATCACATGTTGATTGCACTGTATATCCATATTAAAGTTTTACCGTTTTCGGATACCCGTTTGCATCCATATCATTTAAAATATATATCGTCGTAATATTTCTTATTATTATCTTTAATTAGTTTATAATTTGCATTTTATAACGTTATACAAAATATAGTTTGAAAATATTATAGTTTACACATGAAACGTCGTTGCAAAGCGGATACGACAAATCTGAAATTTACTGTACACCTTAGCTTATAAAATTCATTATAAATCATAGAAAAATTATTAGTATACGTTCTTTAGTTCGTTACTAAGCTGACTCAGAATACTATAACTATATGAAATATTTAATTACAAAATAAATTGTTTAAATAACGTAAAATGCAAATGAAAATATCTCTAAACTGCTGTCCAGGGAAATTCCAGCAGCAAACTTTCAACTTCGAATGTTCATAACTTTTTGTAGGAACAACCTGACATACTTCAACTTATAAAAATGAAAACCTTATTGAATTATCTTTGTTTTGGTATAAGACACGTCCCTTTTGGAAAACGTTTGTTATTTTTAAGCTATTTTACAAATCAGGGTGACGCTGAATTTCTGAACGGAACTTTCTTATGCATGGTTAATCAATACCACTTTTATAGTTATTAATCGGTTTGAATATGTTATCCATGTTAATATTATTATATAAATATCTATTTAATAAATAATAGTGCTTGTGTTTTAATATTCAGTAAATTTTACCGATTTACAGTTTTATAGTATCCGTCTGTATCCGTACGGTTTATTACATATCTAGTTGCACGCCGAGACCATATTATTTCATGTTACTGTTGTATTAGTGCACCATACTTGATAATTGTGCATCCTACTTAGTCAGGATGTGACCCGCGATCGATATTTGTGCATCCATGCTTTTATTGTACATCCGTACTTTCACCTTGATTCAATACTTGCTACAGTTTGATTATGAGCACCCGTTTGACACCTGTGCACTACTTGACATGACCTGATACACCACTACTTGACATGACTTAATACATGTGCACTACCTGACATGACCTGATGTACCACAGCTTGACTTGATACCCTATCTTGTTACTAATGCCAACAAATCTTGACTTGTTGTCCCTACGGACATATTCTGTTGTCTATACAGACAAACCTGCACCTGCTTGATCATGTGTTGGCATTAGCTCCAGATTTATCAATACCTGACTTACACACATAACCTTGGGGGTATGGGGAAATCAAGAATGTAGCTGAACGTAACTCAAATGGCTATTACATCATATTACCATGGTCCTGTGGGGTATGAACGGGACATAGACTCACAGTCTATTATATCTTATTACCGTGGTCCCGTGGGGAATGAACGGGGCATAGACCGATGGGTTACGATGAGAATTACATTAATTGATTTCGAATAACTTTAGAGTAGATAACCCTATAGCACAGTTTAGACTACTCACTGCACTTCACATGTTTATATCCTGTTCACTGATCTATATTCATGTTACTGTTTACTTGTTACTGATGACTTGTTACTGTTCATACTTCATACCTGCATATTTCATTATATCCTGCTTACTTAGAATTATTTATATTATGACGCACTGACGTCTGGGTTTTGCATGGCCCAGATCCTCTACCTTTATCACAGGCTGATCAGGAGTACTTCCGCCATTAGGCCGAGCAGTGATGATCCAGTTAGTATCCAGTTTAGTTATGTTTCACTTTCCAGATGTTTTTGCTCTTTGGATTTATTGCTTCCGCATATTATTTCTTAACTTGTTTATTCTGGCTCATGGACATGTACTAGATAGTTTATTTTATTTTTCTGTTCTCGATATCTCTAGACAACCGTAATGTGACTGTGGAGGAATGTTTCCTATCCACAGGTAACATGGTTGGCTCTATCACGTGCCTATCTTAGCGCACTCTGGGAAGCGGGGCGTGACAATCGAAGATAGAGACCTTTGGGGGCTTGTTTCAGGAGGAGACATGGACGGCGAGTAGCTCCTCGGTGCAGTGTTTTGTGAGAGATTCGGAGGCGTACTTAGTCCCGTCGTTCGAATGACGACCTTCTCGATGCATACCTTCGATCTTCTTTTTGAGGGCGTCGAGTCGGCCGTGGTATCATGACGATTCGGCACATTCTGATCTTTGGCCTATGCTGTTGGAGACTTGTGTCTGGCCGCAGCCCCGGTTCCTCTCGATAAGGTTCCTTAGGTCGCCTAGAGAGGTTGTCTTCGAGTTGCCGTGACGAGTCATGTCCGTGCAACCCCGTCGAGTGAGGGGGCGTCGGTCATGCCTGGGAGCAGGTGAGCTGACCGACATCTCCTCGGGAGGGACACGAGCGCATAGGGGCTCGGGCCGAGGCGCTCGGGCAGCAGACCTCGGTGTTGAACTGTGGGGCGCCCAGCGGGTTATAGAATATGTTGGCCCGGGAGATTGGCGGCCGTAGGAGGCATCGAAGCGGTGGTCGGCTGTGCCGATGGGTGCAGAGTCTTCTCTCCCTCTGTAGAGGTCCCGGTCCCGATGTGGGGGAGCGGCGACCTGGGGAGCCTGCCCCGCCGTTTGGACACGGACGAGCGCATCCACGACGAACGCGAGTCGGTCTATCCGGACGGCTAGGGCGTTGATGTCGTTCGGGGGAGGAGATTCGTATATTCCTCCGTTGTGGGGGAGGCGGCGGCTAGTGCTTGGATCATCGCGGTGATCACTCGCCATTGAATGGAGATCGGAAGATGAACTTTGTTCGGTGGAATCAAGAGATTTCCACAGACGGCGCCAGCTAACGCGTGCCGTATCGCGTCAGCTGACGCGTGCCGTATCGCATCAAGATGTTACCTTCCGTTGATCTACTGTAGGCGATGATGGACGGATGAGATTTGAGTTGGAGGTTGACTCCTGAAACGTGTGGATCTCAATGGGTTGTGGTTTTGAAGTTGAGCTGAGCTACCTGCAAGGAAGCCCCGGGGTGGTTGTACCACCGAGGACCCTCCGACGATCAAGTTAGTGGTGCAAGTCGAGCAGAGTAACGGCTTAGTGAGGAAGGAATTGCTTACTTGAGTCGCCTGAAAGAGGGGTTTATCTAGCGGTGGCAACAGGCAGCCATGTGTGAGAATCACGCCGGCCGTTACGCCCCCGACGTCACGCCCGCGTGATAGATGGGATCTCCCATTAATGGCTATGCAGGATCATTAATGGGGACCGTGATGGCGTGGAATGCGGGATCGTGGCTAGCGGATATCTCGCGCATGGCGAAATTCACGGAGGCGAGGCAGATGCACCCGCGATCGATGCCGTTGGTCAGTCGATGAGACCGAGGAAGATGAGCTCGGCGGGAGGCTCGGAACCGAGCGGAGGGCCGAGCTATCTTGGTTCTGTGGTAGCCCGGAGGCGAGCTGAGAGGGTCGAGGAGGCCAATTATGCAGGGTTCTTGGAGGTGAGCCTGCGGTTGTTTATAGGACGAGCATAGGAGTGGTCTGGTCGGCCACTGCAGGTCCTTTCTTGCAAGCTTCGGGACACGTCATCTGCCACGTGTCATTATCTGGGAGATCACCGATATTGAGCATCATCAACATTCCTATAATTAGACTGTCAATTACGAAGAACACCAAAGATTACGAAGACGAATGCAAGAAGATGGTGGAGGCGAGCGGGAGCTGAGGATTCTTTAAGCTCATGGATCATGGGGTGCTAAAGGAGATCATCGAGGCCATGATGGAGCAATGTTCGAAGCCTTTTAGTTTGCCGATGGATCGAAAGCTTAGAGGAGGTAGACAAGGGGGGATGCCTCTTGGGTGTTCGGCTAGTAATCCTGATTACAGCCGCAACTTGCCGTGGGCTGAGATTCCCCAGCTGTTTCAATCGCACAACCAGCTTGTCGATTTCGCATAAAAAGTGTTTGGGGACCTGCATCAACCTTTCAGGTATTTGTATCATATTGCTTCATATATTCTTACTATTGTGAAAGGTGTCTCGTATATGTGCAAAACTGCAGTTCCAGAGAAGGGTCAGACGTTTGTTGCAATGAGCTTCAAACGTCTAGCATTAAAGTCGTCTCAACCAAGACTTGAGCACAGACGTTTGAACCTAAAAAACTTAGACGTCTACCGGTGGCTCAGACGTATATAGCAATGGGCTTCAGACGTCTGGCATTAAAGTTATCTCAACATGAGATTTTGGCATAGACGCCTGAACCTCATAAGTTCAAACGTTTGCCGTAGGAACAGACGTCTGACCATCAAAGGTTCAGACATCTGGATTATAGATAAATTCAGATTTTGAGTTCGAGATTTATCTCGATTTTCAGTTATTTGGTGGCAGTTTTGTAAATATGTGGATCTTATTATAAGTCTCATTGTATAGGATATAAATAGGGTCTTAGGGTTAATGTTTTAGATTAATCGACTTGTTCATAAGATTCAAGGAAGACGAGAGACAACTCCATAAGGTATCAAGGCGGTCATAAAGTAAGTTGTATTGATCATAAGGTGAGGGACACGAGATCGACTCTATAAAGGATCAACGCAACCGTAAGGAGAAGTTGTAGAAGGAGGGAGATCTCGTTGGAGATCATAAGGAAAGGGTGTAGTAACTCTTGTAAAGTTTTCTTCTTCTCAAATTCTAAATAAAGTTTTCCCCCCAAATCGATTTGTGTTATTTAATTAAGGTGCTTGTTCAAGTTTATTTTTTATCCATTGGTTAAAGGGATCTAGGCGTAAATCCATAAGGGTTGGCTTATTGATTCGACGCATCCGCTGCACCCTCGGTATTTGTCCCAACACTTACTGGCCGGCAAGTTCGTCGATCATTATAGAGGGTGCTTACATATCTATATTTTGATGGACGATGGATTGGTTAGTTTATGTTAAATAAGGAAATTCCACACAGAATAATATGCACGTTTGAAGTGGTTACGATTGCCGGTGGCTCAGACGTCTACCGGTGGCTCAGACGTATATGGCAATGAGCTTCAGACGTCTGGCATTAAAGTTATCTCAACATGAGATTTTGGCATAGACGCCTGAACCTCATAAGTTCAAACGTTTGCCGTAGGAACAGACGTCTGACCATCAAAGGTTCAGACATCTGGATTAGAGATAAATTCAGATTTTGAGTTCGAGATTTATCTCGATTTTCAGTTATTTGGTGGCAGTTTTGTAAATATGTGGATCTTATTATAAGTCTCATTGTATAGGATATAAATAGGGTCTTAGGGTTAATGTTTTAGATGAATCGACTTGTTCATAAGATTCAAGGAAGACGAGAGACAACTCCATAAGGGATCAAGGCGGTCATAAAGTGAGTTGTATTGATCATAAGGTGAGGGACACGAGATCGACTCTATAAAAGATCAACGCAACCGTAAGGAGAAGTTGTAGAAGGAGGGAGATCTCGTTGGAGATCATAAGGAAAGGGTGTAGTAACTCTTGTAAAGTTTTCTTCTTCTCAAGTTCTAAATAAAGTTTTCCCCCCAAATCGATTTGTGTTATTTAATTAAGGTGCTTGTTCAAGTTTATTTTTTATCCATTGGTTAAAGGGATCTAGGCGTAGATCCATAAGGGTTGGCTTATTGATTCGACGCATCCGCTGCACCCTCGGTATTTGTCCCAACACTTACTGGCCGGCAAGTTCGTCGATCATTATAGAGGGTGCTTACATATCTATATTTTGATGGACGATGGATTGGTTAGTTTATGTTAAATAAGGAAATTCCACACAGAATAATATGCATGTTTGAAGTGGTTACGATTGCCGGTGGCTCAGACGTCTACCGGTGGCTCAGACGTATATGGCAATGAGCTTCAGACGTCTGGCATTAAAGTTATCTCAACATGAGATTTTGGCATAGACGCCTGAACCTCATAAGTTCAAACGTTTGCCGTAGGAACAGACGTCTGACCATCAAAGGTTCAGACATCTGGATTAGAGATAAATTCAGATTTTGAGTTCGAGATTTATCTCGATTTTCAGTTATTTGGTGGCAGTTTTGTAAATATGTGGATCTTATTATAAGTCTCATTGTATAGGCTATAAATAGGGTCTTAGGGTTAATGTTTTAGATGAATCGACTTGTTCATAAGATTCAAGGGAGACGAGAGACAACTCCATAAGGGATCAAGGCGGTCATAAAGTGAGTTGTATTGATCATAAGGTGAGGGACACGAGATCGACTCTATAAAGGATTAACGCAACCGTAAGGAGAAGTTGTAGAAGGAGGGAGATCTCGTTGGAGATCATAAGGAAATGGTGTAGTAACTCTTGTAAAGTTTTCTTCTTCTCAAGTTCTAAATAAAGTTTTCCCCCCAAATCGATTTGTGTTATTTAATTAAGGTGCTTGTTCAAGTTTATTTTTTATTCATTGATTAAAGGGATCTAGGCGTAGATCCATAAGGGTTGGCTTATTGATTCGACGCATCCGCTGCACCCTCGGTATTTGTCCCAACACTTACTGGCCGGCAAGTTCGTCGATCATTATAGAGGGTGCTTACATATCTATATTTTGATGGACGATGGATTGGTTAGTTTATGTTAAATAAGGAAATTCCACACAGAATAATATGCATGTTTGAAGTGGTTACGATGGCGAGGCATATTTATGATGCTAGGATTCCTATTTTTTAGGAGATTTGTAATAGCGTATAAATATGATGCTAGGATTAAAGTTTAATGTGTGCAATCTTGATCATAAGGTTTAAGGGAGGCGAAACGACGGCTCCATAAGGGATCAATGCATCATTAAGGAGAACTTAGAGAGAAGAAGAAGATCGCTTTGGAGATCTATAAGGAGAGGGGTTTTATAATCTTCTGTAAGGTTTTTCCTCTAAAGTTCGTGTTCTCCACTTTTTTCCATATCTCTTCTTGTGTGTTATTTGATTTTACATTATTCTGTTTGTTATCCGTTAATCCTTTATAGAGTCAGACGAGACTTCAAACATGCATATTATTCTGTGTGGAATTCCACACAGAATAGTGCCGGCCATCGTCCATCAAAATATAGATATGTAAGCACCCTTATTTAACATAAACTGAATTTTTAGACCCGACACGGGCGTGTTTTGGAATATTTTTAAACCATAATGATCGACCCCTAGTGATTCCTAAGTTCCAAAGTCATAAAATTTTAATAAGGAAATTCCACTATAATACCCTTGAAGTACCGTTGTTTTATGTTAAATAAACAATTTTATTACAGTAAACAACCTTAACCTTTAGCTAAGGGGGTCCCCCCCAACCACAAAAACACCCTTAAAATGTAGCACGGAGATTACAGTAATATTAGTGAAAAACTACGACAGTTAAGGGTATTAGTGTAATTTATCCTTTTAATAAATAGAAATATTTTACAGTTATAGCAAATGTTGTTCAAACTAATCCTTCTTCTTTACTGGTTGCTAGTATATACTAACAATTAATGGCATGCATATGTAAAATATGGCATTCTGGTGCATGTTGTAGCAACACGGTAATGAAATACCTGGACGCACTAGATCGACTGGGACTTAACATATTTGAGATGTTGGCGCATGGTTTGGGACTTCCCGAAGACTATTTCACGAAAAAATTTCAAGAAAAAGTGTCTACGATGCTACGAGTTAATCAATATCCCCCTTGCCCTCTTCCGGAAAGATGCTTGGGACTGGGGAGCCACACGGATCCTCATTCTCTAACGATTCTGTTGCAGGATGAGGTTGCAGGGCTCCAAGTTCAGAAAAGCAATGGCGAATGGATCGGGATTTGACCTATACCAAACTCATTCATTATAAACATTGGCGGCGTACTCGAAGTGAGCCTCTCATCACTTCTTTTTTCCCATTGGAATAGTGTAAATGGTGGATTTTATGACCATACCAATCGTAACCACTTCAAAGCAAATACTCAAGTCTCATCTGGATTCGAGGTGAATTTTTTTTCAAACTTCTTGTGTCAAAAAAATGTTTAGGAAAGATGTGATACTTAACAAACCACACACAAAAAAGAGTATGGATGCCTATTATGATTTTGTGCTGGTTATATATTCTGGCTTTTTGGCTAAAAGACTTCTTGCACAATTTTCTCTAAATATTTAAAGACTGGTAATAAGTCTTCTTGCACCTTGTACCTTTAGTAAAAACCTCAAAGAAATCAAGCAACATATTTACACGAAATTTTCTCCAGTTTCGAAGATAAAATTGAAGCTAGCATTTTCATCAAAAAAATTAATTTGGAGTTAGCATATATTATTTGTAATTGAAAAAAGAAAAGAAAAGAAGCAAATATTTTATATATGCTTAAGGCCAAAATTTCATATTATTCTATACCTGAAATTAGATTGAAAATGCATCCCATCCTTTTATTAAGATCCTTCAACAAATGGGAAGAGCTAGAATGTGTTTGATGAATATTTTTTTCCTGTTGTTTTAAGCGAACCTTGTTCTTGTGAGGGAATCAAAGTTGAGTTCACATGACATGTTTTGCAAAAATATAAATTCAAGCCATCCCTAAATTTATGATTTAGAAATAATGTACATGCCATAAACACATATTTCACTTGCATATTCAAATAGTAGGGACCCAATTACATTCAAACCAAGAAAAAGTTATTTAAAAGCATGATGATACTAACAAATCTTTGAATTTACAGGCATGGACCAATACGTGCTTAAAAAGCATTATTCATAGGGCCGTCGTGAATAAAGAGCATAAGAGATTATCGGTCGCTTATTTCATGTGCCCTGCTAGCAACACACTCATCGATTGTCCACTCCAGCTGCTGGATGACACATAAGACCAAAGGAAGTATACTTCATTTACTTGGGGCGAATTCAGGAAAGAATTATTGAAACAGAAGAGAGTCACTTGAAATACGGATCTTTATAGATATTTGATACCTTGACCCAATCGATTATTCTATGGTCATTGTCGAAAGTTCATGATTTTTTTTCAACAAAAATATTTGAACTTTTAGTGTCTTTGTGATGATGTGTGCTTCGACGGTATGTACTATGTGAAATTTACTAATATTACATAATAAATAGTAATTGTGTGACCTATTCCAAAATTTCGAATAGAAAAAAAATGGTTTGCACTCTCTAGTCCCTGCTAGGCTTAAATCATGAGAGGAAACACAATGGAAAATTTCATTTTATTTCTCTCATGAAAAGTAGCATTTTTTGTTAGATATATATTCTTAATCGTGATTTTGATTTACTAGAGGTGTAGCGTGTCGAACATTCATAACAATTTTGATTTTGATTTTGATTTTATACATGGATATTCTTCCCTAAAAATAAGATGAAACAAAGTTATATATGTATCTGTTAGATATGCCTCACATTCAATCCTGAAGATTACTAGTTGGATTTCCTAACGATTTGGCATCATCACAAAAAATTTAGTTTATCTCTAAGGCAGACGTTTGGGGCTAAGAGCTTCAGACGTCTGCTGAGACTCTGGATGTATGAGCGCACATATGGCAGACGTCTGCCCCGATGAGCGTTAGACGTCTTTGGAGCTCTCTGTTATGAGGCTCTGCGATATTATTGTTCAGACGTCTGTATTTCTTTCTGGATTCTCATGACGATAAATGCAGACGTCTGCCAATTCATTCTGCAGACTTCAACCTTTCTGGGCCGGACGAAAATCCGCTTAGTTAGGAAATTAGTTTCTTTAGTAAATTTTTTGTATGCTGTATATAAGATAGCTTGTTTTAAACCTAAATCTGATAGTCTTTTTGTTAATTTGAGAGAACCCATTATTATTTTGAGAGAGCTGGGGTTTTGAGAGGGATTTGTATTCTCCGTCGATTTGTACTCTTTCGATATTTGATTATTAATATAGTTTTGCCTTCGCCTATTTATTTTGTGGTTAGTACTCGTATTTCTATCTTGCCTGTGATTTGTTTTCTTCTCGGTATCGATTGTTTGTGCTTTGTGATTGTCTCGTATACGCAACAAGCTGGTATCAAAGCAATTGTTGCGTTGTTGCGGGATTTTTGGTTGAACATTAGGTCTTTGATTTTGCCATCTAGGTTAACGGTGGATAATGACAACTACGTCCCCTTCCCCATTTTTTAGATCTTGATTTTGAAGTTTAGGGTTCGTTAACAAATCGTATTTTGATTTAATCCCGCATCATGTCTACGACAATTATGAAGTTCGACATCGAGAAGTTTGATGGAAATATGAGTTTTAGTTTGTGGTAAGTCCGTATGGTTATCGTTTTGACTCAAAACAAACTGAAGAAAGCAATTCCAAGAAAGGATAAAAAGCCTTCCACTATGACGGAGAAAGTTTGGGAGGAGATGGATGAGAAGGGCTTCAAGGCTATCCACTTATGTCTGACTAACGAAGTTTTACAAGTAGTTTTGGTGGAGAAGACGGCGGCTGATTTGTGGAATATATTGGAGGAGTTATATTTAAGAAAGTGTCTCACGAATCGACTGTTGTTGAAGCAACGTCTCTACACCCTTCGCATGTCAAAAGGCTCTCCAATTAAATCTCACATCAGTAAATTTCATGCGATCATTACGGATCTGGGTAAGATCGTCATTAAGACTGATGATGAAGATCAGGCTCTGCTCTTATTGTGTCTGTTGCCACCCTCTTATAAGCACTTCCATGACACCATAGTTTATGAACGAGATATGATCTCAATCAAGGTTGTCAAGAAGAACTTGATGAACAAAGAGAAGATCGACAAAGAGTTGACTTCTACCGAAGCGGATGATTCGTCTTCTGGCTTATTTGTTCGAGGGCGTGCAGAGAAGAAAGATCTTGAAGCAAATAGAAAGAAGTCAAGGTCGAAATCCAAGGCTAAGAACGTGACCTGCAATTATTGTAAAAAGAAAGGGCACTTCAAACTCGATTGCTTTAAATTGCAGAACAAGTTAAAGCAGGAAAACAAATCGAAGAGGGTTTCAGCTGAAGCGAGTATAGCGGAAGGAGAAGTATATCTTCTTGTGGTTCTTGACAATGCACATCGATCCAAAGACGAGTGGATTATGGATTCGGCTTATTCCTACTACATGTATCTCAATAGTGATTTGTTTACCACCTATGAGTCCATTGATGGTGGAGCGGTTTTGATGGGTAACAATAGTTCGTGTAGAGCTATTGGCAAAGAGACAGACCAAATCAAGATGTTTGACGGTGTTGTGAGGACATTGGCGGAAGTCAAGTACGTATCTGACTTGAAGAATCCCATCTCTTTGAGTGCACTCAACGACAATGGTTATAAATTTTCCGCTGAAAGTGGAGTTTTGAGAGTAATCAAAAGCGCTCTTGTTGTGATGAAGGGCTTGAAGAAAGGGTCTTTGTAATCATTGCAGGGTTCGATGATTTCCGAATTGGCTGCTATTTTATCATCCAAATCTATGACGGATCCAGAAACTACCAGATTATGACACATGAGGCTCGGGCATATGAATAAGAGAGGTTTGACCTAGTTGTCGAAGTAGGGTCTACTTGGTGGGAAGAGTACGACGAAGCTGGAGTTTTGTGAACATTGCGTCTTTTGGAAGCAACAACGTGTTGGCTTCAGTTCGGCGGTGGACAACATAAAAGGTACACTAGATTATATTCATTTGGATCTTTAGGGACCCTCTCCGATTGCTTCTAAAGGAAGCGGTGCCAAATATCCACGTACCTTCATTGATGATTTTTCGAGAAAAGTTTGAGTCTAGTTCTTGAAGCACAAAAGCGATGTGTTTATTACGTTTAAGCAATGGAAGAGGTTGCTTGAGAAGCAGACATGGAAACTGTCACGTCCCACTTTCCAGTGTACGGACAAGGGGACGCGACGAGGCCCGCTACGTATTTACTCAGAAGTAAATACGCTAAGCATAACTAAGCAATATAATGTAAATATACACAAGAAGACATGAAATGTAAATGAACAGCAACTTTTATTTATTAAACATTTCTTTACAATACAACTGAAAAGTAAATACAATGATGAAAGCAATTCCTAAACAATGGCATGAACATGAAAGTAAAGTATATACAAGAGTCTAAAGCTCGGGGTCCTCGCTGAACTGATCCAAGTTCTCTGAACTGGGCTCTATCTCCGGTGAGTCGGATCCACCTGACAACATTCCAAAGAAAGAAGAGAGAAGGAATGTCGTCAGCGAACAATCGCTCGGTAAGTCCCAAAGAAAGGCAGAAATAGAATAGACAGAAAGAATATAACTGTATACTATTTGATTGTTATGTTAACGCGGTTGTTTGTAGCTTAGTATAGAATATGCCAGTGTATACGAGAGGAGTCCAACTATTCCGTGAACTAAAATATATGGAGCACAAGGAACCGTTGAGCAACAGAACAACACCAATGGATATTCAGATTAGGTGTATTAAAGTGACCGTCTCGTGCCACTTCTAATACATTCCATACCGGTCTACCCCTTTAAAGCCCCGTAATATATTTTGTATTTGATTTGTATTGTTTTTTTTAATAGATGTACGACTTGCCGAAACCATGATATTATGTAAATGAAATGGATATAAATGAATATTCATGTAATCAGAGTATATCCATGGTTCGGTTCAGTCGAGTCATGTTGATATAGATTGAACTCTGGTATAAATGGATTCATGTTGAAATAGAGTTATACTTGAATCATATTCAAGGATAGATTAATTGATTTCATATTAGACTGAGACTTTTCCTGAGTCAGACACTAAACAGAATTGAATTCTTGAATTAGTTTTGATGTTATCGGTAACTGCTGCACATGGACTGCAGGATTTGTGTCTTTTTCTAAGACAATTATCGTATTAATAACACCGTTTTTAGGTTGTCTACCTTAGATAGGCAAACACCCATATTCTTCGGCTCCCTGAGGCTCAAGAGAACTGGTTCTGCTTAAACCTATGTTTACTAGGGTCTTTATTGTAAATTAATATAACTTGGGGGGTTTTATGATAAATAGTTTTGATATATTTTAAAAATACACCTCAAGTATTTATTTATCATCTTTAGGGTTTTCATAGTTGTAATTTTTATAAAATGAAATATTCTAGTAGATATAAACCTAATTTTGAATAGTATATGATATTTTCTTCGAATTTAACTTGTATTGAAATGTGATGGTATTTTCATGATCTTTTGTGATTCTTTTCTTTTGATTAGAAAACATGGAATATATATTATATTTAAAATAGATATTTGATAATATTTATATATATATATATATATATAATTATAAAAACAGAATTTATTTATTAAATAGAATCATGTTTTCTTAAAAATTGTAATAAAAATTCCATCGAGATCGAATACTCCGTGAGGAGGTCTGCATCTCGCTCTGCTTGTCCCAAGGACGTATGATAACCCACATCATCCCGATCGGGTTTCCCAAAGTGGGTTGTAGAGGTTTATTTGCAAGAAATTAATTAAAACAATTTAAAGAATACGGGTTTTGATAGTTTAAGGCATTTTAATGTAAATCTTGTTTTGTCCTACAAAAATTGTTACAAAAACCATCGTGCTATGTCAAGATGAGTGTTGTGATGAGTTAGGTCATTACCTCGTGCAATTTCTAAAGGTAATATGAGCCAAACTATAAAGTAATGTCGTATGTAAACTAGATGGTATTTTACCGTAAAAGTTAACTAAAAATTGTTTAACATTATATTTTGAATTGAAACTTGTTGTAGATATTGTTTTATGTTTATTAAACAAGATATAAAAAGATGGTTATTATGTGGTTAAGAAAAATTGAGTTTTTAAAGAACTTAGAATCGGAAGTCGGATTAACTCCACTTCCGACGAGTTTTGAAAAGAGAAGTCTTTTTAAAAGAAGGAGAGGAGGGGAGATGGGACTTACTGATTGAAAGAAGAGGGAAGAGATAAAAGGAACTTCCGAAAGTGTCGTGGAGTCGTTTCGTCGCCGGATTTGTCCCGAAATATCGCCGGAACTTTGCCTTGAGCTAACTCCACTTGTACAACTTCTTGGACTTAGGAATTTTAGAGAGATTTGGTAATATAATTCTGAATGAGGAGGGCTATGGTGTAATGTGGTATTTATAGGAGAAATTAGGGTTTTAAAGATTGAATAATGAATTAAAAATATGCATTAAAATGGATTAAAGAGGGGATTTATCATTCTCTGGATAAATGCAGGGAAATCAAACAGTATGGGGGTAGTGGGATAGGCCAAGAGGTGCAAGGGTTAAATTTTAGGAGCATTCCCTACGGAGAAAACCGGCGGTGCCGGTCCTCTAGTGCAATCTCGCCTGTCGATTCCGAAAGGAGGGGCTCTGGATTGGGGCCACGGGTCTTAAGCTGCTTAATTATCATTTTCCATATGTTTGTTTTTATTGTGACATTTCATTTTACGTGCAGTGTGTTCATATCAGAATTTTGCATTATTATATTCCCCGTTCTTAATCATATTGCAAATAAATAGGTGTTTTTGATCCATGTCTGCTAAATAGTTGCAGGTTACAGATTCTCAGAACAATACGGTGAAATTCAGGAAAAGACGCTACAAATGTGAGACTACGACCAACAAATAGATGAATCTGCAAGATGCCGCCTACCAGTTTAAGGAACAAATGAAGATCAATGAACATGTTCCCCGCCGAAAATCGGAGACGCGATAAACGACTTACCTAAATTTCGGGGCAGATGCTAATTGGTGCTATCCGTCCACCTCTCCGAAGATGCCAAGTTGATTTATGGCACCATGTATCGAAGGTTTAAACGGATGCGGCCGATGTAGCAGACTTCGTCAGATTCCCCCTTTTTTGAAGGGTTTTTGATTATGGGGACGCTCTTCCCTGCAGGTGGAAGCTCATGCAGTTAATTACGCTACCGCATCGCGGTAACAACTTTCTCCTTCTCCAGATGGTCACTTCGTGTCGTGGGTGTTTGTTTTGTTTGTGGTGGCTCGTGGATTGTATACGGAGACTAATTTATGTTGTCACCCGTAGGGCGTGGATTAGTCCAAATTCGTATTTTCTTAGATTTGGGTTTGGGGGTTGGGTTTAAGGATACGTTAGTCTCATTTGAGACTAAGATCAACTTAAACGTTTGTTAAGGATATGTTAGTCTCATTTTTAAGCTAAGATCAACTTAACGGGATCGTTTAGATCCAACAAGAGAGCATTCGGGCTGCCTCTGTTGTTTAGTTTAAGGACATTGCGGTCAATTACCAGTTTAAGGACATGGTGGTCCAAGGTTAAGGACATCATAGTCCACGGGCTTAAGGACCCCACAGTCCAGGTTAAGGACATAGTAGTCCATGGGTTTAAGGACTCCACAGTCCAGTTTAAAGACATCATAGTCTGTGGAATGTATGGTTGTCGGGACCCGTCACCTCTCTGAAGACGTTGAAGGATTACAACGACAAATATCAGAGGAGTTCAGAGATGTACCCTTGAACCAATTTTGGTTGGGATATCTATAGTCCAATTTGGGACTAAAGTCTGTTAAAAGGTTTATGAGCATATGGGCTCAGTTGATATGAGTTGAAGACTTATGGCCAATCTTGGGCTAAGTCTAATAAATGTTAACATTTTGTTGTTCTGGCTATTGAGCCTTTATTTGGGCTTAGCCTTTTTAATAATGCTGAGCATTAGATCCTGACATTCTTTGTCTTGTATTGAATGCATAACATTCATCATAACAATGTGTGTTCTGACAGTGAACCACTTGGCGCGCCAGGCGATTTGCGCCAATTAAAGAGCGCATTGCGCTTCTGCCAAGTAGCGCACACAAAAAGGACACGTGTCGCGCTTAGCGCTAAGCGCCAGTTTATGAGCGCATTGCGCTTTCAATTTACGAGCGCGTTGCGCTAGTTTAGTGGCGCACCAGTGAGTGACACGTGGCGCGCTTGGCGCTGAGCGCCAGCCCATGAGCGCAGTGTGCTGTTTCAGGAGCGCAAAGCGCAAGTTGTGTCTACGGTTGACACGTCGCATGTTTTGTCGCTGAGCGCCGGTCCAAGGAGCGCAAACGCGCAGTTCATTAGTGCAAGGCACTTTCCAATAGCGCAAAGCGCATTTGATCAAATTTATGATCAGAGAACAAGTTTATATTCTTTTTAAAGGAGGCTTTGCCTCAAGATTCAAGAACAAAAGTTCTTATTTATAAAAAGGCGCTGCCTTTATAGATCAATGATCTGTGAATGAAATAAATACTTCTTTTGTTTTTTATGATGAGATCTTTCGATCTCTTTTTT
Source organism: Agapanthus africanus (assembly GCA_030015575.1). Classification (NCBI taxonomy): domain Eukaryota; kingdom Viridiplantae; phylum Streptophyta; class Magnoliopsida; order Asparagales; family Amaryllidaceae; genus Agapanthus; species Agapanthus africanus. The sequence continues at coordinate 345,330,854 of CM057349.1, forward strand.
ATCAAAGACCTTGGTCTTTTGTAGATCTATGATCTTTTAAGAAGATGATTCTTCTTTTCATGAGATGATTTTATCTCTGTGTTCATTGTTCAAGAATCATTCTTTACCTTGAAGAAATGATCTTCTTTTGCTAAAAGCTTGCTTTTCTCTCTTTGAGTTTTTTTAAAGTTTGTAGGGGAGTTTCTCTCTTTTAGACTTTAGTTCTTGGACCCTTTATATAGGGCAAAATGGTTTGTTCAATTAGTTAAGGAGATCTTTTCTCCAATTGATTTGGGGAATTTTCCCACCATTGGATCTTTGATCATAGGGCTTCTGTTTTACAGAAGGCAATCTTCTTGTTTTTAACAAGATTGCAAAAATCTTTCCATGCAGAATTTATTCTGTCTTTGGTAATTTTTATTTACCATTGGATCATTGATCCAACGGTGCTCTGATTTACAGAGCACAATCTTGTTGTTTGGAAAAATTTTGAGGAATCTTTGCTTAACAGAATTTAGTTTCTGATTAATTAATAATTTATCATTATTATTAGATCTTTGATCTGACGGTGGGGAATTTTATAATTCCAGCGCTGGTGCACCCGTGCTTTGCACGTGGTGCGCTGCTCAGAGCGCAGTGCACTTTGCGCTAGCGCACCTACGTTTGACACGTGGCGCGCAGCGTAGAGCGCAGCGCAACCTGCGCTAGCGCACCCGTGTTTGACACGTGGCGCGCAGCGCGTCTAGTGCTAGCGCACTCATGGTGCACTGCCTAGGGTGCAGCGCACCTGGCACTAGCGCATCCGTGTTTGACACGTGCCTCGCAGCGCACCTAGCGCTGGATCTGAAGCGTTGCTTCACAATGTTTTAACTCTTGGCTTTGAGGCATTTGTTACATTCTTTGCATGTGGAGTTTTTCCCTTCATTTTTTTATTTTTATTTTTATTTTATTATTATTATATTTTTTTATAAGGGAGCAGGTTGTGAGCCAAAATTTTGGCGGGAACAAATGCCCCCCACTACTTTGCCCACGTAAGTACGTACGTGGGTGAAGTAGTGCAGAGTTAAGCATGGCCACATAATTGAGGGCTTAAGAGACAAGTTTAGGGTCCTTGTAGCCTAAGACTTTCTTCGTCTTCATGAGCCGTAAGGGTCTCAAGAAGGTTTTTCTCCCTACGAGTCGAGAGGATCTCGTAGGTGCAAATTCTCCCTAGAAATCGTGAGTATTTCTAAGTGTTCATTACCTCCGTGAGTCATAAGGATCTCACTCGGGTATTTTTCCTTACGAATCGTGAGGACCCGTAAGTAGCTTCTTCACTTCAGCAGCGAATGTGGCTTTGGCAAACGTGGCCCATAGATGGTAGATGATATTTCATCCTGAACTCTCCGAGAGGTGGCTTAGGAAGCAGGTTCAGATCTGCTACCTAAGACTTTTCAACTTCATGAGCCGTGAGGGTCTCATGAAGACTTTTTCTCCCTACGAGTCGAGAGGATCCCGCAGGTGTATTTTCTCCTTAGGAATCGTGAGGATTCCTAAGCGCATTTTCTCTTAAGAGTCGTAAGGATCTCACAAGAGAATTTTCCCTCCTACAAGTCGAGATAACTCGTAAGCGGTTGTTTCCCTCCTTGTCGAGATTCGACTTTGGAGAGTGTGGCCCGTGAATAGTATGCAAGAGTCCATTTTGGACCGACTTGCAGGGCCCCAGTGCTTAAGAAACCAGTTCTTATCCCCATTGCCTAAGGCTTTTCCCTACGAGTCGAGACGAATCGAGAAGTTCTCGCAAAGACACTAATTTCCTTACAAATCGAGACGAATCGATCAGTTCTCACAGGAATTTCCTAATGTCACAGTTAACATCTGGTCTTTACGACAGAGGTCCGTTAGGGTTTGTGGTAGTAGGATTTTGTCTGTCGTACCGTCGCGTTGGCTGGTGTATTCCTCGACGCATAATCTTGCTGTTCGAGTAGCCCCACGACTGTCGTGTCTCTGATCCCTTCGGGGCCTGGACAAGTCGTTTTCAAGCAATCCTCCTAGGCAGTTTGACCGTCGGAAGAGCAAGCGTTAGGAGTTTTGCCATGCCGCTTTTTACTTGAGGTTGGCTCATTTTGGAGAGCCCCGATGAGTCATAACCACTCCGCGCTGGTGTGGGATGATCTCCGATAGTCTTTCAGGTTTTATATGAGTTGCCGTCAAGACCCTGAAGCTAGGAATTTGGCCTTCGCTTCGTTTGCTGGCATTGCGTCTGCTGTATCGGGACGAATGTCGCGGTTGTCTCTAGGTTGCTAGTGAACCGTCGAGGTTTGGAACTAGAGATTTTGCCGTGGCTCCGTTTGTTTGATTGTCGCGTCTGAATCCTGCTGGAGGAAGAACGCTGCGGTAACATCTCGTCTGCTGTGTCGAGACGAACGTCGAGGTGGTGACCACTTCGCGCTGGTGTGGGATGATCTCCGATAGTCTTTCAGGTTTTATATGAGTTACCGTCAAGACCTTGAAGCTAGGAATTTAGCCTTTGCTTCATTTGCTTTGGCGTGTCCGAATCCTGTTGGAGGAAGGACGCTGTAGTGACATCTCGTCTGCTGTATCGAGACGAACGTCGAAGTTGTCTCTAGGTTGCTGGTGAACCGTCGAGGCTTTGGAACTAGGGATTTTGCCATGGCTCCGTTTGGTGATTGTCGCGTCTGAATCCTGCTGGAGGAAGAACGCTATAGTGACATCTCGTCTGCTGTATCGAGACGAACGTCGAGGTGGTGACCACTCCGCGCTGGTGTGGGATGATCTCCGATGGTCTTTCGTTGACGTTGCATCTGCTTCCTGCTGGACTGCGAAGGAACGCCGATGCTGACATTGCGTCTGGTGTAACGAGACGAATGCTGAGGTGGAGTTGGGATTTCGCCATCACTCTGCTTTGTTTCGACCGTGAGGTCTTTCATTGACGTTGCATCTGCATCTTGCTGGACTGCAAAGGAACTCCATTGTGGACATTGAGTCTGCCGTAACGAGACGAATGCTGGGATGGAGTTGGGATTTTGCCGTCACTCAGCTTTGTTTTGACTGTGAGGTCTTTCGTTGACGTTGGATCTGCATCCTGCTAGACTGCGAAGGAACACCGTTGTGGACATTGCATCTGCTGTAACGAGACGAATGCTGAGATGGAGTTGGGATTTTGCCGTCACTCCATTTTGTTTCGACCATGAGGTCTTTTGTTGACGTTGCATCTTCCTACAAAGACACTGATTTCTCTACGGGTCGGCGCGAATCGAGATGTTCTCGTCAAGGACACTGATTTTCCTGAATCGAGGAGGTTACCTAGGACGCTGATTTCCCTGGAGTTGGTTGACTTATTTCCGAGACGGAGCGTTGATTCGGCAGGGAGGTCATTGGTTGACTCCAGGTTGTCTGTGAACCATAGAGTCTTAGAACTGGGGACTTTGCTGTGGCTCCTTTTGATGGTGTAGCATATGTGTCATGCTGGAATGAGGAGGCACACCATTGTTGGTCTTTGGGCCGTAGATGTAGCCATTGAGATTTGGAACTAGGGACTTTGCCATGGCTCCGTTTCGTTGTGACTCTGAAGTAGGTTGTTGGCGTCACGTCTACATCTGGTTGGAGTGAGGAGAAACGCCGTTGGTGATCTCTAAGTTATCGATGTTGACGTCGAGACCTTGAAGTTAGGGATCTTCCTTTGCTTCGTTTGTTGGCATTGTGTCTGCAATATTATGACAAATGTCGAGATTGTCTCTAGGTTGTCTATGAACCGTCGAGATTTGGCTTCGCTTTCTAATGGAGCCTGGTGGGACGATAGGGTTCCCTTCTTGTTTGTGCCCATGGATTGTATACAGGGGTCAATATGACCTCACCTGCAGGGAAAAAGTTTCATTTTATATTACTTTTTTTCGTTTTCTTTCTGCGATGCTCTATCATTTCAGCTTTTATATCGCGAAAGTCGCGATTGCCCAATCATTTCGGCTATTTTTCGCGGTGCCCAATCATTTCGGCTATTTTTCTTTTTACTCGCTGCTTTTTATTGCGAGTTGCCCAATCATTTCGGCTGTTTTTGTATGCATACATTTTTACTTGCTGATTTTGTTGCAAGTTGCCCCATCATTTCGGCTATTTCATATGCATTTTTGGCTCGCTAGCTTCTTGCTGCAAGCTTGGAATTAGACACCGATTTTTGGCATCAGCATCGCTACAACTGGAGTATTGCCAGGAGCGAATCATCATTTGCCTCTGCTAATGTCAAACAAAGGTGGCTTAGCGAACAGGGTGAGGATCCTTTCGACTAAGGCTTTCGACTTCATGAGCCGTAAGGGTCTCATAAAGGTATTTCTCCCTGCGAGTCGTGAGGATCTCGTAGGTGCGTTATCTCCTTAGGAGTCGTGAGGATTCCTAAGTGTGTGTTCTCTTATAAGTCGTAAGGATCTTACAAGAGTGCTTTCTCCTTATAAGTCGAGAGGACTTACAAGGGTTGTTCACCGTGCAAATATATCCCTAGCCACGGATGGGAATTTGTCAGGGAAATGTATATTCGCGCCCATGGATTGTATACAAGGGTCAGCATTGAACCGCTTTTAGGGCAGTATTGGAGGTTGTGGTGGTTGCTTAAGAACAGGTTTAGATCCCTGTAGCTTAAGACTTTTGAATCTTCTGAGCCGTGAGGGTCTCATAAGAGGGTTCTCCTTACGGGTCGTGAGGATCTCGCAAGTGTAATTTCTCCTTAGAAATTGTAGGGATCCCTAAGTGTGTTGCTCCTTTGTGAGTCGTAAGGATCTCACGCAGGTGGTTTCTCCTCACAAGGTCGAGAGGACCTCGCGAGTGTCTTTTAACGAGATTGCGCCCTTTCGGGTTTTCACAAAACTTGCCGGTAGCCCTGCTGTTTTTACTCACCGAGCCCTTTCGGGTTTTCATCCGTGCCCATTTTGCTTGTGGACATACCGTTTTCGTTTTCTTTTCTTTTTTAACGAGGTTGCGCCCTTTCGAGTTTTCACAAAACTCGCCGGTAGTCCTGCTGTTTTTACTCACGGAGCCCTTTCGGTTCATCCGTGCCCATTTTGCTTGTAGACATACCGTTTTCTTTTTATATTTTCTCTCTCTTTTTTTATTTTAACGAGGCTGCCCCCTTTCGGGTTTTCACAAAACTCGCCGTTAGCCCTGCTGTTTTTACTCACGGAGCCCTTTCGGGTTTTCATCTGTGCCCATTTTGCTTATACACATACCGTTTTCCTTTTTTTATTTCTTTTTTTTGTATCAGTTTCGGGATGCTGTAACCCACAATAGTTTATCGACGTTTCGATCATATCGTACGATTACGCAGCTAGATTTTGCCGCAAATCTCCACATGTTTTGTGTCGGAGGTGGACTCCTTGAAGAGAGGGCTGAGGAAGATTTCTTCGTCAGAATCGCTTCCAAAGGTGATAACTTGCGATCCTTTGGTGTCGGCTATGTGACAGTTGCCAGCAGCTCTTTCGCGCTCATCTGTCATGCTTTTCTGCTCCCGACGAGCCCTGCGCTTCACTTGTTGAACGTGTCGTCGATGGGCAACATATCCCTACCACCAGTTTTTAAAGGCTATGCACTCCTCGGTAGGGTGTGCAATTCTCTGATGGTATAGGTAGAAGTTAGGATGCATGTTCGCTTCATCAAGACGTATATTGCCAGGGGAATTTCCTTTGAAAGAGGGCAACTTCATTCCTATTGCCAAGGCCCTAGCGAATCGTTTCCTTACTTTAAGCTTGCTTTTGCTGGCGATAGGTATGCTTTGCTCCAGTTGGGGCGTCTCTACCTTTTCCTCCAGTCGTCGGTGTTTGGCTTTTTCGAATATAGCCAGTTCACGCTCTCGATTGGCTTTGCTTTTCTGACGGGCTTCGTTTAGTAGCAAATCGATCATCTCGTCAGACGGTTCCAAGGGTTTTGGATTCGATCCTGCCCCCAGCTCTTTTATGATGTCTTTTATCATCGAGTGCTTTCTTCATTAGTTAATGCCGAATGAGAGATCATGTGGCAACTTGCCACATAGTCCTCAGATTCTTTTGACAAATCATCCCTGTCGTTATTGTCGTTATCTCCGTTCTCAAGGATATTGTTGAGAAATTCTTGGAATGTGGCCGGGGTCCGCGCCTTCTGGTTATATTCTTCCAGAGCGTCAACCTGTTTTTGCAGGTCTGCGCGCTTGTTATCAAGCTTCACGGGCTTTTGGGTCCTCTTCTTCTTCTTTGAAGACTTTGACGGCTGGGTACGAGCGCTTTGACTATCACCACCAATTTTTGTAGTTGGGCATGGCTTCAGCATTCTCTCGATAATCTCGGGTTCCTGCGGATTCTTCCACCTGATTGCCGGACATGTTTGGAGATTCCTCAACATTATTTTAGTCTTTGCTGAAAGAGCGACCTCCCATGGAGCTTTTTCATTGAAAGATCATGATGCCCCCGGCTTGTCTGTCTTCTTGGGAGCGTGTGGCTGTGGTGGGTTCACCTTCCAATTCTCGGACATGGCAAATTTGCCCTGTTGGTATTGATCTTCAATACAGCCTTTGAAGACGAAGCAATCTTCAATTGGATGGCTTACTGCTTGGTGGTAAGGGCAGTAATTAGGATTGTTGACATCGTCTGGCTGCAACGGACGTTTTGGATCTGGCGGATTGATGAGTCTGTTGCACACTGCCAGCTCGAACAGTCTCCTCGTTTTATCCTAAGGAAACGAGTAAGGACGTCCCAGTCTTTCCTCGAGGGATGGGCGTGGACGCATATTGTTTTGGCGAGCAAACGGCTTTAAGTTGCTCGGCTGTTGTTGAGTATTGGCGACGAAAGTCGCTTTTCCTTTCCCCTTTTCATTCCGAGGATCCGTCTTTGAAGGAGATAGTCTATGGCCCATCTGGTCCATTTAGGCCAACTTGTCAATCAAGGCTTGGAACATGGTCGGCTTGAAAAAAATCATGAATTGGGAGATAGTCGACTGAGGGTCAAGGGTCCACATGAACATGCCCACGGCAGGAGCTTCTTCTATGCGTTGTTCGCGTTTCGACCATAAGTCCCACCACCGGATTGCATACTGCACCCACGTCTCTCCCAGTTTTACTCTGGCGTTGATCAATGCCATGATCGGGGTGCGTTCACTGGCGCTTGCGAACCTATTTGTAGAGAGTAACTCCATTTCTACAAAAGTTTTGACAGAATCGTTTGGAAGCTCGGAGTACCACTCAAATGTTGTTTCCGACAAGCTACCGACGAATTGACGGAGCAAAAGCTTATCATCGCCCCCGGTGTTGCCGCAAAAAGCCCTAAACTGAGCAACATGTTGATGGGGATTGAATGTCCCCTTGTACACATGGAATTTGGGGATCGTATATCCCGGCGGATAACTTATTTGGTCATACCAGCCTGGATAGGGTCGTCCAGTTTTGACAACTTGGGCAGCTGCTTCATTCGCTTAGTGAGCTCGTATTTGTTGAGCTATATAATCATCGAGCGTGGCTTTTGAGATGGTTTCCTCCTTGGCTGCTGAAAGAGCCGGAGGAGGGTTCGATGTCTCCCCTCTGTCATCTTCAATAGTGATAGGAGGGTCTTCAGCTGGAGGTTCTGGTTATAACATCATCCTGACCATGTCTTGGAAGAGAAGCGCCATTCGTTTTATATTAGCCGATTGTTCTGCTGCTTCTCTGTCCTTCTTTTCGAGGACTCTGCGGAGAAAGTCAGCATCGGTTTCTTGTTCATAACGCTGCTCTGATGACGCCTCCGGGCTTTCTTTTGGCCCGGTGAGTGCAGCCATTTGCGTTAGCATTTCCTGAAGCTTCTGTTGCTGCTCCTGGTCTTTTGTCACGGATCGGGTGAGCGGTCGGTGACCTGTAGAAGCGCGGCTTTTCTCTTTTCCGGAAGCCATATAAACAGTATGCACGGTTATGCCCCCAGACTTGGGGTGTTTGGGCTCAGCATCTTTGTGGTCTGCCATAGTCATAGGGGCTTTCTCTGGCCTCCTTCTCTTTTGAGCAGTTGAAGTCGAGGGGGCCGTTACAGCAGGCACCCAGGTAGTTGTCGTCCTTTGTGGCTTGACAGGACGGTTCTCTTCCTGTTGAACCTTCACCTTTTTCTGTCGGAGAGGGTAATCTTGATCAATCACTGACTCTCCTGGACATGTCGCCAGACCCTGTAGATTTTGGAGGATAGCCGCTGAGGAGGCTGTTACGGGTTCGTTTCTGTAATATTCTCCACAGGTGGAGAAGATCTTTTCATTACGGCGGTAGGAGAGTTCTTGCGCACCTTGTTCAGCAATTCAAAGCTGTTCCCGGTTAGAACAGCAGCATCGATCTCTACCGTTGGGGCGGGTGGAGTTAGCCCAGAGAGGGAGTTGCCCCCAGCCTTCCTTACTCGGCGCCAGTGGCGACGTCGAGCGTGTCGGGCCGTTGGGATTGTTTCAGCTTGAGGGGTGACTTCGTCATTCCCCCTGTTCTGGTGAGGCGCCGCTGGTACCAGCCTCTTTAAGACCGACGTCCGTCGAGCAGCAGTGTCTAACCGGTCAATGACAGACCTCTGGGCGGGGGCAGTAGCTTTAAGGACTTCGACTGGAGCGGGAGCCGGAACAGTCAGTTTTGTGAAGACCGACCCTTTGGCAGGAGAAGTCGCCTTGACGACTTCGGGAGCAGGGATGGCTATCCTCTTCGGAATAACCTTTTCTGGAATTGTAGGCTTCATCATGGACACACATGAACTTTGGCCAAATTTGGCAAAGACTGAGGCGCCGGAGCTGGACGACCCGTTGAGAGGGGTCGCAGTAGTGGTAAGTCGATCGAAGACCGACTTCTTAGGAGCTTCTGGTGTTGGTATAGGGATGCTGAAGCTCATCAGTGGGAGCATAGTCCCAAAGAACAATCCGGTGGTGGCCTGTGTCACCTGGTCCACCGGCATCGTGAACAAGGAGGCTGCTTGGGGCCCGTAGGCTATGCCTCCAGACGAGGCGGAGCGCGAGTTACAATTGCAGTTGGAACACTTCTCGCAAGTGGATGCCATTGATGTTTCGCTTTCTGCGCCAAGAAAGAAACCAAATCTTAGTACCTCGAACCCAAGGGCAACCATAGCAAACCGCAATTCGTTCGCGAACACGACACACGAAGTGTGGAGTGGAAAGAGGAAAAGGTCCCACCGGGCATGCCAGAATCTATTCCCCGCCGAAAATCGGAGACGCGATAAACGTCTTGCCTAAATTTCGGGGCAGATGCTAATTGGTGCTATCCGTCCACCTCTCTGAAGATGCCAAGTTGATTTATGGCACCATGTATCGAAGGTTTAAACGGATGCGGCCGATGTAGCAGACTTCGTCAGATTCCCCTTGTTTGAGGGGTTTTTGATTGTGGGGACGCTCTTCCCTGCAGGCGCAAGCCCCTGCAGTTAACTACGCTACCGCATCGCGGTAACAACTTTCTCCTTCTCCAGATGGTCACTTCGTGTCGTGGGTGTTTGTTTTGTTTGTGGTTGCCCGTGGATTGTATACGGAAACTAATTTATGTTGTCGCCCGTAGGGCGTGGATTAGTCCAAATCCGTATTTTCTTAGATTTAGTTTTGGGGGTTGGGTTTAAGGATACGTTAGTCTCATTTAAGACTAAGATCAACTTAAACGTTTGTTAAGGATATGTTAGTCTAATTTTTAGGCTAAGATCAACTTAACGGGATCGTTTAGATCCAACAAGAGAGCATTTGGGCTGCCTCTGTTGTTTAGTTTAGGGACATTGCGGTCGATTACCAGTTTAAGGACATGGTGGTCCAAGGTTAAGGACATCATAGTCCATGGGCCTAAGGACCCCACAGTCCAGGTTAAGGACATCGTAGTCTATGGGTTTAAGGATTCCATAGTCCAGTTTAAAAACATCATAGTCTGTGGAATGTATGGCTGTCGGGACCCGTCACCTCTCTGAAGACGTTGAAAGATTACAACGATAAATATCAGAGGAGTTCAGAGATGTACCCTTGAACCAATTTTGGTTGGGATATCTATAGTCCAATTTGGGACTAAAGTCTGTTAAAAGGTTTATGAGCATATGGGCTCAGTTGATATGAGTTGAGGACTTATGGCCAATCTTGGGCTAAGTCCAATAAATGTTTAACATTTTGTTGTTCTGGCTATTGAGCCTTTATTTGGGCTTAGCCTTTTTAATAATGCTGAGCATTAGATCCTGACATTCTTTGTCTTGTATTGAATGCATAGCATTCATCATAACAATGTGTGTTCTGACAGTGCGCCACGTAGCGCGTCAGGCGCTTTGCACCAATTAAAGAGCGCATTGCGCTTCTGCCAAGTAACGCACACGAAAAGGACACGTGTCGCGCGTAGCGCTAAGCGCCAGTTTATGAGCGCATCGCGCTATCAATTTACGAGCGCGTTGCGCTAGTTTAGTGGCGCACCAGTGAGTGACACGTGGCGCGCTTGGCGCTGAGCGCCAGCCCATGAGCGCAGTGCGTTGTTTCAGGAGCGCAAAGCGCAAGTTGTGTCTACGGTTGACACGTGGCATGTTTTGTCGCTGAGCGCTGGTCCAAGGAGCGCAAACGCGCAGTTCATTAGTGCAAGGCACTTTCCAATAGCGTAAAGCGCATTTGATCAAATTTATGATCAGAGAACAAGTTTATGTTCTTTTTAAAGGAGGCTTTGCCTCAAGATTCAAGAACAAAAGTTCTTATTTATAAAAAGGCGCTGCCTTTGTAGATCAATAATCTGTGAATGAAATAAATACTTCTTTTGTTTTTTATGATGAGATCTTTCGATCTCTTTTTTATCAAAGACCTTGGTCTTTTGTAGATCTATGATCTTTTAAGAAGATTCTTCTTTTCATGAGATGATTTCATCTCTGTGTTCATTGTTCAAGAATCATTCTTTACCTTGAAGAAATGATCTTCTTTCGCTGAAAGCTTGCTTTTCCCTCTTTGAGTTTTTTTAAAGTTTGTAGGGGAGTTTCTTTCTTTTAGACTTTAGTTCTTGGAGCCTTTATATAGGGCAAAATGGTTTGTTCAATTAGTTAAGGAGATCTTTTCTCCAATTGATTTGGGGAATTTTCCCACCATTGGATTTTTGATCCTAGGGCTTCTGTTTTACAGAAGGCAATCTTCTTGTTTCTAACAAGATTGGAAAAATCTTTCCATGCAGAATTTATTCTGTCATTGGTAATTTTTATTTACCATTGGATCATTGATCCAACGGTGCTCTGATTTACAGAGCACAATCTTGTTGTTTGGAAAGATTTTGAGGAATCTTTGCTTAACAGAATTTAGTTTCTGATTAATTAATAATTTATCATTATTATTAGATCTTTGATCTGACGTGGGGAATTTTATAATTCCAGCGCTGGTGCACCCGTGCTTTGCACGTGGTGCGCTGGCGCACCCGTGCTTTACACGTGGTGTAAGTCGATGTACAACACACCACGACTTGCGGGGAGGCGGAATAATGAAAAACGATCTTGTTTTAGGCATAAACATCGACTAACCGAGAATCTTTGCATAAACAATAACTAACAAGAAACCATAGAAGAGTTAACTACTATGTTAAGTGATTATACCTAAAGATCCGAGTCCTTCGTCTTGTCGTTCTCCACGTCCTCTCCGGCCTTCTCTATGTAGTAGAAGATCCACCCGAGAGCTTTACTACAAGCTTCACATCTAACTTGAGGTAACTAGGTTTCTTAAATCGCTAATCTAAGCAACCTAGGTGATATAGAGAATGGTTAAGGATTAAGTAGTCTAATCTAATCCTTGTACTCAACACATGAGAGGGGAGGATTAGGGTTTGAAGAGAGAGAGCTTGAGGAGAGAGAAAGTGAGCAAGAGAATGAGATGAGAAAATGAGCTATCATAATATATATCAAGCATTATGATTTATCCAACAAAAGAAAATGAATGATTAATCATCATGCTTAATAAATATAAGAGGGTGATTCATCTCCATGAGTCATTAAGCATTTATGATGCATTAATGACTTGGATGAATCACTCAAATGACTCACTAATCTCATTTAATGCATATGCCACCTTAACCCCCAAGTCACCATCTTCTAGAAGCTTCTCGCGCAATTACGAGAACGCCCCTCCTATCCGTGAAAACACGGAAAAACTTTAGACTGTATAAATCCAATAACGGATACTAGAAACTGGCTTAAACCAAAGCCGACTAGTAAAAACTGTCCGGATGTCGTACGTGCGTAAACACACGTATGCGTCCGAACCCTTGTCGTAAAACCATACGACCACTATATCGTTTCGCCTGGCGTAGGAAAACTCTCTGTGTGGGACTCTAGAGACTCGACTACTACGCTGGCAGTGGGTTTAACCATAGACCGCAAGTGGCACTAGCTATACGTAACGGTCCCCAGGTAGATGTCGATAAGAAGGCCGATGAGGAAACCCATCCGAACTCCTACTGAGCCTGCTGTGACAATCTCCGTACAGTCCGGTCTGTTCGTCTAAGACTATCGCATATCGGGCCTAGGGGGCGGCAAGCATCAGTCCCCTAATAGCGGTATAAGTCGTGTCGGAGCGAAGCCCATTACACCCTGAGAAACCACTGGAACCTACCAGCAAATCTCGCTTGCCCTGGCCAGGGACTTTGCGTAATGGCTTTCTGACACAGCGCGATATCAACCCCCAATACCGGGAGAGACGAATCCTGTCTAACCGCCACTGCCTCTAAGTGCTCGGGACTGCACCCAACTGCTACCTGTTTGCACGACTCCTTTGAGCCGTGGTAGGGTAGCAATCTAAGAACAGTGGGACACACTCGAGGCGAAGTAGCAGTGTCAAGTCTGCGGACTATGCTGTACTCATGTCACCTGGGAACTGTTCACTGACGACTGGTATAAAACCAACCAACAGTTCCCTGTGAGTCCTGTCCGGTGTACCCGTAACCTAATGAGCACCTGCATACTATCTCCAGTACGACGTACTGACGGCTGCGGGACAGACCATCTCCCCAACTGGGATGAGAAGCGTACACACTAGTCTACTCCGGAGTATCGATGCCCTGTCTCGATAATCCAACGACTAGGGACCTGAATAAGGATGTGCTTGTAGACTACCCAGCCCCACTAGTGTGACTGCCATCACAACGCTGGTAGTCAAGCAAGATCCTAAGAGCTCTATCAATACGTATACTCACATATTAAGATAGAAAAACCAAGTAGCATACTACCATATTTAGCAAGACTGTTATATACATGTGAATATCCTAAGCTTCCATTAAGTAATATACAAACTAGTATGATACAATAATGGCCCCTAGGGCATATACACTAACAATCTCCCACTTGCACTAGGGCCATGTACTGGCATATCGAAGACCGATGATCTCGAGTAGCCTTTCGAACTGAATCTGAGGTAGGGCCTTTGTGAATGGATCAGCAATGTTTTCTTCAGTAGCAACTCTCCGAACCTCGATCTCCTGACGATCAATGATCTCCCTGATCAGGTGATACCGCCTTAAGATGTGTCTGGACTTCTGATGGGACCTTGGTTCCTTTGCTAAAGCTATAGCTCCGTTGTTGTCGCAATTCAGAGGTATTGGATCAACAATGGTAGGAACCACCTGAAGTTCTGTTAGGAACTTCTTCATCCAGACCGCTTCTTTGGCGGCATCGCAAGCAGCAATATACTCCGCTTCCATCGTCGAGTCAGCAACGGTGTCCTGCTTGGAACTCTTCCAGCACACCGCCCCTCCATTGAGGGTAAAGACATAACCCGACATGGACTTGGAATCGTCCTTATCACTCTGGAAGCCGGAATCAGCAAAGGCCTCCAACCTGAGGCCCTTTCCGCCGTAAACCAAGAACATCTCCTTAGTCCTCCTCAGGTACTTGAGAATGTTCTTTACTGCTATCCAGTGCTTCTCCCCTGGGTCTGACTGATACCGGCTTACCACGCTCAGTGCGTAAGCTACATCTGGCCTGATGCACAACATCGCATACATTATAGAGCCTACCGCAGAAGCGTAGGGTATAATAGACATGTGTTCCCTTTCCAAATCAGTCTTGGAGACATCTCTTTGGATAGGGTGATTCCGTGACAAGCCGGTAGATTACCGCGCTTAGAATCTTCCATACTGAATCTTTTCAGTACAGTGTCGATATACCTGGACTGCGAAAGTCCCAACATCCTCTTGGATCTATCACGATAGATCCGGATCCCCAGAATTGTAAGAGGCATCACCCAGGTCTTTCATGGAGAACCTGTGCGACAAGAATCCTTTGATAGATTGTAGCATAGGAATGTCATTTCCTATCAATAGAATGTCATCCACGTACAAGATGAGGAATACGACACTTTTGGCTATAACTTTACTATATATACATGGTTCATCTGGATTTTTGATAAAGTCATATTCTTTGACTGTCTCATCAAAACAGATGTTCCAACTCCGCGATGCCTGCTTTAGTCCATAAATGGACTTAAGCAGCTTGCATACTTTCCCGCTGCTCCCACTCTGATTGAAACCCTCTGGCTGATCCATATAGACGCACTCTTCTAAATTTCCATTCAGAAAAGCCGTCTTTACGTCCATCTGCCAGATTTCATAATCATGGAAGGCAGCAATAGCAAGAAGGACCCGAATGGATTTGAGCATAGCCACTGGAGAAAAAGTTTCGTCATTGTCCAAACCAGGTCTTTGACGAAAACCCTTTGCAACAAGTCTAACCTTATAGGTTTCCACCTGTCCATCTACACCAATATTTTTCTTGAAGATCCATTTGCATCCTATGGGTTTTACCCCATCTGGAGCAAAGTCCAAAGTCCATACTTTGTTAGTGTACATGGACTCCATTTCGGTCCGCATTGCATCTAGCCATCGTACCGAGTCGCCGCTCTTGATGGCCTGCTGGAAGCCGGTAAGTTCATCATCATCTATGATGCAATCCTCTCTATCCCCATCTATGAGAAAGCCGTAGTATCTCTCAGGCGGATGAGACGGCCTACTACTCCTGCGGAGGGGTGCGGGAATGTCCTGTTCTTCTTGAACTACTTATTCTACCAAACTTTCAGTATTAGTTTGTGGTTCTGGAATTTCTTCAGTTCTATTTCGCTCCCACTTATTTCCTTTTCTAAAAACTGCTGTTCTAGAAAATGGGCATTACGAGAAACAAAAACCTTTTGTTCCTCTGCGTAATAGAAATCAATATCCCTTGAGTTCTTTGGATATCCCACAAGCTTACATTTTACTGATCGTGCCTCGAGCTTGTCCACATGCTGCTTTTTAACAAAAGCTGGACATCCCCAAATCTTCATATGCTGAAGATGGGGCTTCTTCCCATTCCACATCTGATATGGGGTGGTAGGCACAGTTTTGGTAGGAGCCATGTTCAGAAGATATGCCGCTGAATCTAGCGCATAACCCCAAAAAGATCGCGGTAACTCAGCATTACTCATCATGGAACGTACCATATCCAATAGGGTTCGATTCCGTCTCTCCGATACACCGTTATGCTGTGGAGTGTATGGAGGAGTAAGCTGAGAGAGAATTCCTTTCTCTTTTAAGTAACCTAGGAACTTGGCATTCAAGTATTCACCACCTCGATCAGATCTTAGTGTCTTGATACTTTTGCCGGTTTGGTTTTCTACTTCATTTTTATACTCTTGGAATTTCTCAAAGCCTCGGATTTATGTTTCATCAGATAAATGAATCCGTATCTTGAGTAATCATCCGTGAAAGTAATGAAATAGGAAAAACCACCTCTTGCATGTGTAGACATTGGACCACATACATCGCTGTGTGTGAGTCCTAAGAGCTCGCTCGCCTCTTACTCCATGTCCAGTAAATGGAGTCTTTGTCATCTTTCATTTGAGACAAGATTGACAAGTGTCATAAGTTTGATATTCGAACGAGTCCAAATATCCTTCTCTATGCAACTTAGTCAACCTTCTCTCATTGATGTGACCCAGTCTACAATGCCATAAGAAAGCTTTATTTAAATCTGGAGACTTTCTTTTTAGTGTGTTCTGGACATTGAAAATTTGGAGTTGGTCTAACACATATATACCGTTTTCCAGTGTTCCGGACCCAATCAAACTATGATTAAGGTGGATGTTAACAACACCACTTCCAAACGTGAAATCATAACCTTTATTTGATAACAAGGAAACAGATATGATATTACACGTTAAGCTGGGTACACAAAAACAGTTATGTAAAACCAAAATGTGTCCACTCGTAATTCCTAGATGATAATCCCCTACGGACACAGCTCCCACGCTAGCTCCGTTAGCAACCATCAGGGTCATATCACCTTCCTTCAGCACTCTAAGGTTTCTCAGTGCCTGCAATGAATTGCAAATATGAGATCCTGATCCGGTATCCAATACCCAGGAAGTAGAGTTGATTGACAGACAATTCTCAATTACAAACACACCTGAAGTCGAAGCCACAGCTTGCTTCGGTTCCTGGTTCTTGGCGTTCCACGCCTTGCAATCCTTTTTCCAGTGGCCCTTTCCTGTGACAATGGAAACACTCATCCTGGCCTACTACCGGTACCGCAAACTTTTCTTTCCCTTCCCTCCCACCTTACTTACACCTCCTCTAGGTCTGGGGGCGGCCTTCTTTTTCCTTCTTGGCCCTAGCCTTAGACCGAAGAAGAAGAAGCACCGCTAACAAACATAGCGGGTGTTTCCCTTGCCTTCTGCAAGGTGCCCTCTGCACTCCTTAACATGTTCAGGAGTTCCGGAAGTTCAACTTCTTTTCTTTGAATGTTGAAGTTCACGATAAACTGGGCGTAGGTGGAAGGAAGGGACTGGAGAATAAGGTCTGTATAGAGCTCATTATCCAAAGTCATCCCAAGATCTGCGAGCTCTTCTATATAGCCGATCATCTTTAGGACATGTTCTCCTACCGATGACCCGACAACCAACCTCGCTCGAAACAAGTTCTTAGAGGTCTCGTATCTTGCTATACGAGATTGCTCTCCATAAAGTTTCTTTGTATGGAGAAATATGTCATCTAGTTCCATATCCTCGTGCCTCCTCTGATGTTCATTGTTCATCGAGGCAAGCACGATGCACTTGCTTTCGTGCAATCAAAATCCCAGGTTTTGCGGATTTCCTTATCCGCATTACTGGATTTAGGACTAGGGACAGCAGGTGCTTTAGCGGTGAGGACGTACCCCAATTTGTCATAGGTCAAAGCCATTTTGATATTCCGCGGCCAATCTTTATAGTTTGGCCCTGTCAGTATATTTTTCTCTAAAAGTAACTTAAGTCCAGTCATTTTCAGGGTCGCTGCAATTAGGAGAGAGAGAAGAAAACTCTTTAGCATGATGCTCTTGCAAGTTTAGAGTGGTTTTTAATTTATCTAAATTGGATGGCTCCCACTGTTTCTCGAATCCTTCCTCAAACCATAAAAGAAGAATTAGCCAGGACTATTCTCACTGTACAATACTTGCTTAACCGTTCAGCCAGGCTGGTGTCGGTACTTCGAGGGAGCTTTTCCAACGCTTTCGCGAAGTTCCTCAATTAAATAACCTCTTTTCTCTGGGGGCGTAACCCCGCTGACACCTTTCTTGACACCTACTTGGTTTATAGCATTGATCGTTAAGTGACGAATATCCTGATGAGTAGCATATACTCACAGTAGGATCGGGATCCAAATATCATCGTATGATAATGTTGAAGGAATGCTACCAACATTCATCAAATTCCAAATGGTATGCATCTCTTTGCAAATTTCAGTTTCTTAGAAATTCCTGATATAAGTTTTTGCCCCATGCTCTTATGACCTTGGCTTTGGTCAAAATGTCATAAGTCACATGTCAAGTTCTACCCGTCATTATCTTGTCAATTTGAACCCATCCGTATATACCCCTGACTTTGGTCAAATGATAATACGACTGTCCCAAACCAACTCATCTATCTTATGCAACAAATAAAAATCCAGCAGCTACCAAACACTATGCCTTGACTTTGGCCAAAATGCATAGCTTGAATACTACTGAATACCCAAATGAAATGACGGAGGGCTACGAATGGTTTTGGGGAAACCGTGAATGTAGTGAACTTGATATGACCGAAGGAACCTGATAACTTTTAAAAGGAGTGGTTAAAGCTCCGCAATTAAAAAATATCATCTGTTTTAAAATAACCGATTGGTTTCTTTTAAATTATTCCAACGATTCACTTTTTGGTTTATTTCTTTGCATTATAAATAATGCGTCCCATCATTAACCTATCATTGCAGAAAATAACGAAAATACAACGTCCTCTTATGCCATCCGCATTCACCACTGGGTCCCGTCATCACCGTTAGGTTACTTAACTAACGACATGAGCGGGGGCTGGGCTAACGCGGGTATAAAACATAAGTGACGTCTAAATAGCTATCATATATAGATATTGTACATTCGTCAGATGCAATAATAGGCATTCCAGATCTCATATGAACTTTATTGGATTTGCAAGCAATCCGTGTTTGTTTAGAGCCTGTAACAAAAGACGGATTAAACAGTTGTGATGAATAGCCATTACCCCACCCTAGACCCCTACGGGTACGGCAAACTACCCGCCAAATACCCGAAGTGAAGCGGTCTCCCTCAACAAAGTGAGTAGGCCACTAAACACTTCAAAGTACCCGGTATTTTGTGCACCCCACCTTGGGTCTATCCTAGGAGCAAAAACAGTAAAATGAAATAACACAACGGTGGCTACAACCGCAACCTGGATGCGCCCCGCAAAATAATATTACAACATATTACAGTTATATCGAATGAATGGAATATAACAACCCATCTCAAACCCGGCTAATCATCACAACAGTCCAATACAGTTCACAACCATAAACAGTAAAAACCATTACAGAAATGTGCAACCCCCTGCACAACCGACATACTAGCAGTTAGGGGAGGTTTACGAACACATTATACAATCACAGATATAATCATATTAGCAAACATCGTAAATTTCGATCGAGCAAAACACTTTAGATTCTACTGCAAAACTTCTCTGTGCAGCCTAAGATCTTAGCAGAAAATAAAATATCCAGAAATATCACTGTTAACACAAAGGGGTTACTGGAAAAATTTGGGCCGACTCGGCCCTAACTCGGACGCGGTTCCGCGGTGAGTTAGCCGAGTTGGGAGTCCAAATTTCTTTAGTAGCCCTATAATTTCATGCTTGTTATTCTGCAGGTCCCTGAAAAATTTTTAGGGCCTGTTTTAAATTCGACAAAAACTGTGTTAAGAACGATGATCTTTCTGGTTCTTTTTGCGTTCGAAATACTTACGACTTTGCTAATGAGTTAATTATTGTTTAGCGAGGCTCTGATACCACTGTAAGTCGATGTACAACACCCCACGACTTGCGGGGAAGCGGAATAATGAAAAACGATCTTGTTTTAGGCGTAAACATCGACTAACCGAGAATCTTTGCATAAACAATAACTAACAAGAAACCATAGAAGAGTTAACTACTATGATAAGTGATTATACCTAAAGATCCGAGTCCTTCGTCTTGTCGTTCTCCACGTCCTCTCCGGCCTTCTCTATGGAGTAGAAGATCCACCCGAGAGCTTTACTACAAGCTTCACCTCTAACTTGAGGTAACTAGGTTTCTTAAATCGCTAATCTAAGCAACCTAGGTGATATAGAGAATGGTTAAGGATTAAATAGTCTAATCTAATCCTTGTACTCAACACATGAGAGGGGAGGATTAGGGTTTGAAGAGAGAGAGCTTGAGGAGAGAGAAAGTGAGCAAGAGAATGAGATGAGAAAATGAGCTATCATAATATATATCAAGCATTATGATTTATCCAACAAAAGAAAATGAATGATTAATCATCATGCTTAATAAATATAAGAGGGTGATTCATCTCCATGAGTCATTAAGCATTTATGATGCATTAATGACTTGGATGAATCACTCAAATGACTCACTAATCTCATTTAATGCATATGCCACCTTAACCCCCAAGTCACCATATTCTAGAAGCTTCTCGCACAATTACGAGAACGCCCCTCCTATCCGTGAAAACACGGAAAAACTTTAGACTGTATAAATCCAATAACCGTGTACTAGAAACTGGCTTAAACCAAAGCCGACTAGTAAAAACTGTCCGGATGTCGTACGTGCGTAAACACACGTATGCGTCCGAACCCTTGTCGTAAAACCATACGACCTCTATATCGTTTCGCCTGGGTAGGGAAACTCTCTGTGTGGGACTCTAGAGACTCGACTACTACGCTGGCAGTGGGTTTAACCACAGACCGCAAGCGGCACTAGCTGTACGTAACGGTCCCCAGGTAGATGTCGATAAGAAGGCCGATGAGGAAACCCATCCGAACTCCTACTGAGCCTGCTATGACAATCTCCGTACAGTCCGGTCTGTTCGTCTAAGACTATCGCATATCGGGCCTAGGGGGCGGCAAGCGTCAATCCCCTAATAGCGGTATAAGTCGTGTCGGAGCGAAGCCCATTACACCCTGAGAAACTACTAGAACCTACCAGCAAATCTCGCTTGCCCTGGCCAGGGACTTTGCGTAATGGCTCTCTGACAGAGCGCGATATCAACCCCCAATACCGGGAGAGACGAATCCTGTCTAACCGCCACTGCCTCCAAGTCCTCGGGACTGCACCCAACTGCTACCTGTTTGCACGACTCCTTTGAGCCGTGGTAGGGTAGCAATCTAAGAACAGTGGGACACACTCGAGGCGAAGTAGCAGTGTCAAGTCTGCGGACTATGCTGTACTCATGTCACCTGGGAACTGTTCACTGACGACTGGTATAAAACCAACCAACAGTTCCCTGTGAGTCCTGTCCGGTGTACCCGTAACCTAACGAGCACCTGCATACTATCTCCAGTACGACGTACTGACGGCTGCGGGACAGACCATCTCCCCAACTGGGATGAGAAGCGTACACACTAGTCTACTCCGGAGTATCGATGCCCTGTCTCGATAATCCAACGACTAGGGACCTGAATAAGGATGTGCTTGTAGACTACCCAGCCCCACTAGTGTGACTGCCATCATAACGCTGGTAGTCAAGCAAGATCCTAAGAGCTCTATCAATACGTATACTCACATATTAAGATAGAAAAACCAAGTAGCATACTACCATGTTTAGAAAGACTGTTATATACATGTGAATATCCTAAGCTTCCATTAAGTAATATACAAACTAGTATGATACAATAATGGCCCCTAGGGCATATACACTAACACGTGGTGCGCAGCTCAGAGCGCAGTGAACTTTGCGCTAGCGCACCTACGTTTGACACGTGGCGCGCAGCGCAACCTGCGCGCAGCGTGCCTAGCGCTAGCGCACTCATGGTGCACTGCCTAGGGCGCAACGCACCTGGCGCTAGCGCATCCATGTTTGACACGTGGCGCACAGCGCACCTAGCGCTGGATCTGAAGCGTTGCTTCACATTGTTTTAACTCTTGGCTTTGAGGTATTTGTTACATTCTTTGCATGTGGAGTTTTTCCCTTCATTTTTTTTATTTTTATTTTTATTTTATTATTATTACATTTTTTTATAACGGAGCAGGTTGTGAGCCAAAATTTTGGCGGGAACAGAACAGTTCAATTGCACAAAATACAAGGGCAGCACAAGATTCAAGACTTCAACGCGAAGCTAACGGTAAAAGTCCACAAATTCTGCACTGTTGGAAATCTGGAAGAAAGTAGAAAAGATTCTGAGGAACCAAGTGAAGAAAACAGAAGGAAAAAGCAACTTGAAGTATCACAGAAGAATTGAGCCCAAGAGCCCACCAAACGGCCGCGGAACCGCGGCCAAATAGGGCATTCCGTCGCGGATCCGCGGCCGTGCAGTGCACATGTTGGTGCACGTGTCGGTGGGTGTTGGTGCTTTGACCCGGCTTTCTTAGGGTAGTTTTGTAATTTCAAATGTGGATCAGATGTAAACCCTAGGGTTTCTCCTATCTATAAATAGGAAAGCCTACAGTCTCTTTTGGGGCATGCCTCTTTTAATTTCTAGTCTAAAATTTCAATTCCTTTGTAATCGTCAAGAGTGCATCAATAAAGTAAGACTTTTTATCTGAATTTAATTCTTGCATTTTTATCTGTTCTTTTAATATCTGCTATTTTGTTTTGTCTTTTATTATTTGCAACTTAGATAGTTTTTAAAATAAAACATAATAATGAATTCCATTGTTAATACCCTAATGAGTGAGTAATTCCTCACTTGTTAGGGTTAGGATTGGGTGGGTTTGAAAGATGGAAATCTCTCACTCCTTTCTTGCCCATATAACATTTTAATTAGGATTCTATTTGAATCAAACACACACCGCTCACTACGGCACCCTATCCTACGAGATAGCGGTGATTCTCTAGTTAGACCGGTTGTGCTTGATTTACATAGAGATTAGGGCTAAGAGTTAAGAAAGGACGGATAAGGACCAAAAGGAAGAAACGAAGTTTCTTCCTAGTCGTGCTAATCCCCTTTGTTAACTATTACCCTAACACCTATGTTCTTAATTAGGGCAAGGGAAGCAGTGAGTAGAGTTTTATTTCCATAACTAACCTAATCCTAACCGTAGCAAGGCTTTAATCCTAATTAAATTCAATCTTAGTTTTTATAAAAATCAAAACCTACCAAAAATAGGACTTAACTCGTTAGAACAATTAGAAGAGAACACGTTTTCCCTGTGGACCGACCCGTACTCAATCGGCTAGCTACCAAGCGACACCGTTATTGATTGCGGTATATTCTTAATTTTGATTTTAAAACGCGCATACGCAAAACAACTCTACAATCAAATGGCGCCGTTGCCGGGGATAGCGGTAGTTATTTTCTTTTTGTAATTTCGGGTTAATTAAAATTGAAAAAAATTTATAAAAACTGAGAAAACAAAAATATAAAAAAAAATCATCTTGTTATTTTTTGATCTGCTTTTGTGCGAATTGTGCAGGAACGGAAGACGGAGAGATTCAGATCTAGAAAGAGCCCAGTGAACAAATCAACAAACAGAGGATCTGAACAAACAGAGAAGAACCACAACAGAAAACAGAAAAATCTTAGAGGCCTGAACCAACTTACTCACCGAGGAACCGCGGCACTATCAAGCAATTGGCGGCGGAACCGCGGCGGATTGCTGACGTCAGCAATCTGATTTCTCTGTATGTATTCCTTATCTCCTCTGTAACCCCCTGAACTCCACTGAAAAATTTTCCTGCAGGGTGCTTTGCGCAAAAACTTCTTCTCCTTCTCCAATAAATCAATTTTGTGCAGGATTATTTGCGCCGCAAGTAAAAAGAAAAAAAAAATTTGGCAAGTGTTTTAGATTTTATGTGTTTACTGCTTTGCATTTTTAAAACGGACTTTTAAGGGGTTATAACACCAATCCAGATTGGGTGAGGATTTCATTACCCTTCCTAGGACCCCAAAATTCACAAAAAGCATATGCATCAACCCTCGAGTTAATTAAAAAATATCTAGACTCGGCCAATTAAGGACTGTCGCGCTCATTAGGACAGAGGAAGGTTGTGGGCAATCGGTCGTTTATCTAAACCTGACTTTATGGTGCCTAGGCTAGACAAGTGGGAAAGGTAATTTTAAAAGGCCCGTCTCACGGTGATTCATGAGCGGATCCCTCCTTTCTTTACTTGTGCTTACCTGGCCACAATTGGCGGTGAAGAGGCGATTTGAGGGATATCTCACAACTTGCCCTTTGGACCAGTTAGGAGCAGTCTAGTTGACTTAGGAGGCCCTAGCTCTAGGCTTGATTGTGCATGTTCAAATTGTGATTGCTTGAAAGTGTGTCGTAGTTCCGTATAAAATCTTTTGCAAAAAAAAATCTATATATAAAAAAAAAACCACAAAACAAAATTTTCACAAAAACTTGCCATTTGTCGCTAGAAATCGCACCCAACTTTCACCCACATTTCTCCATTGACGTTTTATTACCCCCACATTCTATGTTTGACTACACTACACCCCATTTAGTGTATGTCCAGTTGGACTAGGGACACTAGCGCCCGTTTAGTCCGTGTCTCGTTAGTGCCTACTGACGACGCGTTCGACTCCGAAGTCGAAATTCCTTCTGCTTCTTTACCTTCATCTTCAAATTCATCATCTTCTAAGGAGATGTCAGGATTTAATCCTAACAACCCCTTACCTACTTCGGGACTAATTCCACCTCAACTGGGTGCGAATAACCCACCACACCCTCCTGTTGAAGCGTCCCAGCGAATCGCGCTCCAGGATCTTTTCTATCCAACCCGCACCGCACTTCCTACTTATCTTTCACTTCCACCGGCCAATGGGGATAACTTCGAAATTAAACCCCACTTCATCAATATGTTGCCCAAATTTCACGGGCTGGAATCCGAAGATGCCTATATCTTCATTAACAAATTCCAGAATGTTTGCGCAATGATGAAGACCACCCAACTTTCCGATGATGCTATAAGGCTGCGTGTCATTCCCTACACTTTATGTGACCTAATTGAAAAGTGGCTATATAGTACAGCATCGCACTCCATAAAAAGTTGGGAAGAGTTTGTTAAGGCTTTTCTAAAAAAAATTTACCCACACCACAAGACCGCGAGAATTCAAAATTAAATTAATCAATTTTCCCAGCTTCCTTCCGAACCTTTTTGGAAGTGTTTCGAACGATTTAAGAACCTTCTTGTTCAGTGCCCTCACCACGGTATCGAGAGATGGAAACTTTGCCAAACTTTATACGAAGGACTGAACCCAGCAACTAAGCAGTTGCTGGAAACCATTTGTCAATGTCACTTTCTTACAAAATCTGACGAGGAAGCTTAGAAATTTCTCGACGATCATGCTGAACAAACGCTTCAATGGGAAAGCACTAGGCAGACCGCTTCATCCACTTCATCTACTTCATCCGGTTCGTCTAGGGCAGGTGTTCATCAACTTGACATGTCAATTGCAATGAAAGCCGAAATGGCTGCAATTACACGTAAACTAGAAGCAATTGAGAGCAAATTCTCATCGCCTTCTCCTGTCCCCGCTTCACCCCCTCGCACTATATGCGCTTGTTGTTCGGATCCGTCCCATTTGACCGAAGAGTGTTCTTACAACCCACCTGCTCAAGGACAAGATCAAGTCAATGCTGCCTTTCAGCAAAGACAAAGAAATGATCCATACTCTTCAACTTATAATTCTGGTTGGAGGAACCACCCCAATTTTGCTTGGAATCAAAATCAACAACAATTCCAAGGCAATAACAATTTTCAGAGGCCTCCTCCACAACAGCAAGCCCCTCAACAAACTCAATATCAGCAACCTTTCCAACCCCAACCTTACCAAAATCAAATGAAAATTTTTGCACCAAACAACTCATTTTCTCAAAATAATTTTGTTCAACCAAATAACGATAAGGTTTCCTCGCTAGAACGAAGTCTGGATGCGTTTTAAAAACAATCTACGCAATCCTCAGCCAACATCCAGTCTTCCATTCAGTTTTTGGTGCAACACACTGCATCACATTAGCAAAGCATCAAAACCATTGAAGCTCAAATTGCATAACTGAATGCTGCTCTAAGCGAGCGAGAGAAGGAGAAACTTCCATCTCAACCACTGCCAAATCCTGGTCACACATAAAATGCACATGTTGCTCATGAACAACAGAATCATAATGTGAGTGCCGTGACTGCATTGAGATCTGGAAAGGTATTGCACAACAACGTTGGCAATAATAATGACACCCCGGCCACCACTTCTTCTTCTTCATCTTCTTCAGAGCCTGTTCTTCATTCTTCACAAGGCTCTACTTCTTCTACTAATTCGAACGGACCCACATCTCACTCCACGAAAACACCAACACTGGGATCCGTTCCAACTCTGCAATCTACTCCATAAACATTGGACTCAACAAATTTTCAAAATGTTCCATTTCCAAACAGGTTGAGATCCAATAAACCAACTCCACAATGGAGAAGATTGTGGAGTTATTTAAACAGGTTAGCATAAATATACCTCTCTTGGATGCAATCCAACAAGTCCCTTCTTACGCTAAAATCTTGAAGGACTCATGCACCAAGAAGAGAAAATCACAGGTACCTAAGAAAGTTTTCTTGGCTAGTGCAGTAAGTGATGCTCTTACCCAACCTTTACCTCAAAACGAAAGGACCCTGGCTGTCCTACAATTTCAATAACTATTGGGGATAAGAACATCAACCGCGCACTTTTAGATCTTGGTGCCAGTGTTAATTTGCTTCCCTATTCAGTATATGAACAATTAGGCGTTGGAGAGCTGAAACCCACACATTGTACTCTCCAAATGTCCGACCGATCTATCACCCATCCTAGGGGTGATTTAGAGGAAGTGTTGATTAAAGTAGGGGACTTCATATTCCCCGTTGATTTCATTGTTATGGACACACAACTTGTAGCTAACCCTCGGAGTCAAATTCCGGTGATACTCGGTCGACCATTCCTTGCAACTTCTAATGCGGTGATCAATTGTCGAAATGGTTCGATGAAGCTATCTTTTGGAAACATGACAATTGAGCTCAACATTTTTAAGTTGGGGAATCATCCCTCCGAACCTAATGCTAATATACTTGCTGTTTGCTCGATCCAAGAGATCACTCAGGAGGACTGTGAGCTCGAAAAATTTCTGTTCGATCACAGCAATTTTGACGCCACTAGTGCGTTCCTCCTTGAATCTGACACAGTTTTCACACCCGATAATGATTACGAGTGTTTCACTTTTTCGAACGATTTTGAAGAATCACCACCCGAGTTTGAGTCCTTTGAATTTTTGGATGAGATAGCTGAACCATCCGACTCGCTTCGAACCTCTATTGGAATCCTTCGAGTTTGAGACAGTTTCACCAATTTTACCTTCAATTGTTTCGCCTCCAAAACTCGAACTCAAGCTATTGCCGTCTCACCTTAAATACACTTACTTAGGTGAGAATGAGACCCTTCCCGTTATCATCTCGGCCTCTCTATCCCCAGAGCAAGAGAAAACCCTTTTAATGGTCTTACAAAACAATCGGCAAGCTTTTGGCTGGAGTATGGCGGACATCAAGGGGATTAGTCCCCTAATAGTTGAACATCATATTCATATGATGGATGATGCCAAGCCAGCAAGGGATCCACAGAGACGACTAAACCCTATCATGAAGGAGGCTGTTAAAAAGGAGATTGTAAAATGTCAAGATAGTGGTATCAGTTACCCTATCTCTGATAGCCAGTGGGTTAGCCCCATTCACGTTGTCCCAAAGAAATCGGGCATAACGGTCATAACTAATGAGGCGAATGAGTTAATACCTACTCGCACCCAAACTGGGTGGCGAGTTTGCATCGATTATAGAAAACTCAACGCCGCAACACGGAAAGACCACTTTCCATTACCTTTCATTGACTAAATGCTAGAACGATTGGCTGGGCATGAATTTTATTGTTTTTTGGATGGCTACTCCGGCTATAATTAAGTTCCTATCGCCGAAAAGGACTAAGACAAGACCACATTCACTTGTCCTTTCGGTACGTTTGCTTACCGTCGCATGCCCTTTGGGTTATGCAATGCACCCGCTACTTTCCAGCGGTGTATGATGAGCATTTTTTCAGACATGGTGGAAAAATTCTTGGAGATTTTTATGGATGATTTCTCCATTTTCGGCGACTCCTTTGATGAGTGTTTGCTACATTTAGACGCAGTTCTTACCCGGTGTAGGGATAAGAACCTTACTTTAAATTGGGAGAAGTGCCACTTTATGGTACGAAAAGGTATTGTCTTAGGACATATTATCTCTCAAAATGGCATTGAGGTAGATAAAGCTAAGATTGAAGTCATTTTCAATCTTCCTCCTCCTAAATACGTCTGAGACATTCGAGCCTTCCTTGGCCATGCCGGTTTCTATAGACGGATCATCAAGGATTTTAGCAAGATAGCTAGACCCTTGACTCTTTTGTTGGCCAAGGACACCACTTTTGATTTCGACTCAAGCTGTATGAAGGCGTTCGAGTCATTGAAAAACTCACTTATTTTCGCTCCCATTCTTTCATCTTCTGACTGGACGCATCCATTTGAAATTATGTGCGATGCATCTGATTTCGCCATTGGTGCTGTCCTTGGACAGCACATTAATAAGATACCGCATGTAATTTATTACGCTAGCCGAACCTTAAACGAGGCCCAATTGAATTACACAACAACTGAAAAAGAATTCCTAGCTGTTGTGTTTGCATTAGAAAAGTTCATGCCCTATTTAATTGACTCTCCAGTCATCGTTTACACGGACCACTCAGCTCTTCGCCATCTTTTCGCGAAGAAGGATGCTAAATCTCGGCTGATACGTTGGATCCTCTTACTACAAGAGTTTGACCTTGTCATCAGAGACAAGAGAGGATGCGAAAACGTAGTCGCCGACCATCTTTCACACCTTCCTTCTTCGCCTACACTTCAAATTCATATTAAAGACGTTTTTCCAAATGAGCAGCTCTTAAATGTGTCATGCGAACCTTGGTTCGCAGATATAGTAAATTATTTGGCTACCGGACTGACAAATGGTCAAATCAGGACAGACTCAGATTTCTATCCCAGGTAAAACATTTTTACTGGGATGAACCATATCTATTCAAATACTGTCCCGACCAAATTATTCGTCGGTGTGTCACCGACAATGAGTTTAAGAGTGTGCTGTTATTTTGACATGATCAAGCGTGTTGCGGGCATTTTGGCCCTAAAAAGACAGCAGAAAAGATCTTGCAGTGTGGCTTCTACTGGCCACAACTTTTTAAAGACGCACATGAGTACTGCAAGACATGCTCCCGGTGCCAACACTTGGGCCGGATATCTAGGAGAAATGAAATGCCGCTCCAACCAATATTGGTTGTTGAAATTTTTGATGTTTGGGGGATAGACTTTATGGGACCATTTCCCATTTCTTTTGGGAACATGTATATTCTACTCGCTGTTGACTATGTTTCTAAATGGGTCGAGGCTGTGCCCAGCCGAACTAATGATAACAAGGTTGTCATTAGATTTCTCAAAGAAAACATTTTTTCTCGGTTTAGGCATCCTCGCACGATTATCGGCGATAATGGATCTCACTTTTGTAATAGGACTTTCGATTCCTTAATGCGGAAATACTCCATTACTCACAAGCTGTCAACGCCCTATCATCCCCAAACTTGTGGGCAAGCCGAGATTTCGAATCGGCAGATTAAACAGATATTGGAGAAAACGGTTTCCAAAAACCGTAAAGATTGGTCGTCAAAACTTATTGATACCCTTTGGGCATTCCGAACTGCCTATAAGACCGATTTTGGCATGTCTCCATATAGGATTGTTTATGGAAAGGATTGCCACCTTCCAGTTGAAATAGAGCATAAAGCATTTTGGGCAATAAAAGAGTTGAATATATCTCTAGGAGATGCGGGCAGCAATAGAAAGCTGCAGTTGAACGAATTAAACGAGCTTCGGGATGAAGTTTATGAGAACGCAATAATTGTCAAAAACCGAATGAAGGTGTTCCATGATAAACACCTTATGCGCAAGACTTTCAAACCTGGTCAACAGGTTTTACTTTACGACACTCGGTTATATTTCCATCCCGGCAAGCTCAGATCTCGATGGAAAGGGCCATTTTTGGTACGCACCGTATATCCGCACGGTGCGGTCGATCTAGAAAATCCGGAGGACGGTTCACTATTTAAAGTGAATGGACATAGACTTAAACCGTTCCTCACTGCGGACCCTTGGAGGAGCTCTTGTTTTTGCAGGAGCCAATGTACATTGACTGATCTTCCTCCATCTACCCCTAAATTTCGATTATCTAGCCAAAACACCGTTTTAAACAAGTTTGGAGGTATGTATCACTTGTAAATATATAAAAACAAAATAAAAAATAAAAAAAATTGAAATTTTTTTTTGGGTATTTTTGTAAATTTCCAGTTTTAATAAAAGATAAAAAAAATTATTTACAAATAATTTCCTCTTTTTAAGAGGGTTTTTTTGCAAATAACCAAAAACATCCCCCTATAAATAAAACCCGACCCCTCTCTGTTTTTATCAAACCCTAAAAAATCCTCTCAGAACATGCACGTCTGCTTAGAAGAGCCATTAAGGGAATTGATAGGTTGGTGGGGATGGTGACCAACTTGGATCACCGGGTGACAGAGATTGAACATGGCGTATCTATGCTGCTGGCGCGAGAGGAGCGTTCCCGTTCACGTTCAAGGGGACGGTGAGGACATGAGCAGTGAGGACACTGCTTTTGGTAAGTTTAGGGGATGAAGTGGTTTGTAAATAGTTATCATTGCATTGCATATTTTAATTTTTGTACATACTTTTTCTTTTTCTTTCTTTGGATGTTTAATTATGCATTGCATCTTTATAAAAAATTATAAAAATTAAAAAAAATAGAAAATAGAAAAAAATATATATAAAAGAAAAATCAAATAAAAAAATTAAAAAAACTAAAAAGATAAAAAAAATTCAACTTGGCCATATTTGACTTAAGTTTGACAAGACGGTTAACTAGCTAGGAAAAACTAGATCCTAAACTTAGTAAATTAAAAACCCTAAAAATAACTTTTCTTAAAGTTTAACGGTAGAAAATATATGTCCTTGTAATTTATTCAGAAATAGGAAAATTTTGAGTTCAGGTCTTGGGCTAAGTCAAAATAATGGAAGAGTATTGAAATTTTTATTGAAGTGTAAGTCTGAAAAATAATTCCGAACCTTGAGTCTAAATTCTGAAAGTATATACCCTACAACTCGCACATACACGCACCTTGAATCTTGGGATAGTAGAGAATACCTTGAATTGCTCTTGTCTAAAATCCTTAGTATGAGAAAAAATTTAAATAAAAGTATAAGTGTGAATAAAGAGATAAAAAAAATGAACACTGGTTTTGTAATTACTTAAGGCTGCGTAAAATAAAAAATATATAGTGAGGGTGCTTTATCACCTAGTGCCTTAGACCAACTGGTTTGTGAGTCACTGCTAAAGCCTTACGTGTTACAAGACGAGGAATTACGTCTAAATGCGCGAACACATTTTGTAATCGGTCGTTAGTACCTCAAGAAGTATTAACGGTCGCATGAAGGATGTGTGAGCAATTTCATCTAAAATTCACCAACTAACAGTACTTTGGACGATGGACAAGAGTATGATAACTTGAATTGAATTTCCAAGTGTAGGGGTGATACATACACACACGTAGGGGTATATGATTGGGGTTTTGACGAGAGATAGGAATGAAAGATAGGGCTTAGATTTTCAGTAGAGATGATAAAAATTCCTAAGTTGAGATGGAACCTTAGAAGGAAAATTCAAGAGATGCTAAAAGCTAAATAAATTTACATAATATATACGATCTTAAGTTAAATGATAAGTGAGTGTGAAAAATACGGGTTGATGATTTCTAAAGTTAAAGATAATAGAATTTCTTGCTAGAACACCGAATTGAAGAATGAAAGTCAATAGGCCAAATTGATCGGATTTTGTGGGTAGTATCCACTGAAAACGCTCAGGAGACAACACTCCTCCTACTAGGGACACCTAGAGGTTTAACGGCTTGTTGCACGAGCTCAGTGCAATCGCGATTCCCTGCGAAAGTAAGGTTAGGATTTTTCGAGAATAAATTGGTTTTGCTCGGGACGAGCAAAAGATAAGTTTGGGGGTATTTGTTCAAATCAGAATTTTGCATTATTATATTCCCCATTCTTAATCATATTGCAAATAAATAGGTGCTTTTGATCCATGTTTGCTAAATAGTTGCAGGTTACAGGTTCTCAGAACAATACAGTGAAATTCAGGAAAAGACGCTACAAATGTGAGACCACGACCAACAAATAGATGAATCTGCAAGATGCCGCCTACCAGTTTAAGGAACAAACGAAGATCAATGAACAGTTCGATTGCACAAAATACAAGGGCAGCATAAGATTCAAGACTTCAACGCGAAGCTAACGGTAAAAGTCCACAAATTCTGCACTGTTGGAAATCTGGAAGAAAGTAGAAAAGATTCTGAGGAACCAAGTGAAGAAAACAGAAGGAAAAAGCAACTTGAAGTATCACGGAAGAATTGAGCCCAAGAGCCCACCAAACGGCCGCGGAACCGCGGCCAAATAGGACATTCCGCCGCGGATCCGCGGCCGTGCAGTGCACGTGTCGGTGGGTGTCGGTGCTTTGACCCGGCTTTCTTAGGGTAGTCTTGTAATTTCAAATGTGGATCAAATGTAAACCCTAGGGTTTCTCCTATCTATAAATAGGAAAGCCTACAATCTCTTTTGGGGCATGCCTCTTTTAATTTCTAGTCTAAAATTTCAATTCCTTTGTAATCGTCAAGAGTGCATCAATAAAGTAAGACTTTTTATCTGAATTTAATTCTTGCATTTTTATCTGTTCTTTTAATATCTGCTATTTTTTTTGTCTTTTATTATTTGCAACATAGATAGTTTTTAAAATAAAACATAAAAATGAATTCCATTGTTAATACCCTAATGAGTGAGTAATTCCTCACTTGTTAGGGTTAGGATTGGGTGAGTTTGAGAGATGGAAATCTCTCACTCCTTTCTTGCCCATATAACATTTTAATTAGGACTCTATTTGAATCAAACACACACCGCTCACTACGGCACCCTATCCTACGAGATAGCGGGGATTCCCTAGTTAGACCGGTTGTGCTTGATTTACATAGAGGTTAGGGCTAAGAGTTAAGAAAGGACGGACAAGGACCAAAAAGAAGAAACGAAGTTTCTTCCTAGTCGTGCTAATCCCCTTTGTTAACTATTACCCTAGCACCTATGTTCTTAATTAGGGCAAGGGAAGCAGTGAGTAGAGTTTTATTTCTAAAACTAACATAATCCTTGTTAGTTATATGTATGCCCTAGAGGCCATTACTTTACATATGATGTATATTGTAATGGATGCTTGGACATATATAGGGAGGACTTTCTTGCTCGACATGATAGTATGCTATCTGGTTGTACTTTATCTTAACATGTACTCTGATTGTCTCTATATTACATGTTGATAAAGCCCTTAGGATACGTACTCGACTACTGGGACTATGATGAGATCATACTAGTGGGGCCACAGTAGTCGACGAGTACATCCTATAACTGTTCCTAGTCGAGGGTGTATCGAGACAGGGCATCGATGCACCAGAGTAGACTAGCGTATATGCATCTTGACCCATATGATGGGCGATGGATGATCCCATTTCCATCGGTGTTTGACATCAAGGATGGTGTACGGGTGCTCAGTAGAGACTGGGTACACTGGACGGACTCGCCGAGAACTCCCAGATGGTATTATACCTTACGTCAGATGGCAGTTCTCCGGTGACACTGGTACAGAGTAGTTTGTTGACCCGAGATCGTCATAGAGTCTTGTGTGATTCCCACTGTGCTTTGATTTCCATCATACCACGTCCAAGAGGGTGTGCAAAAAGGTGGCTTTTGGGTACAGTCCCGAATCACATGGAGGCAATGAGCGATAGGAGGGGATTCGTCTCTCCCGGTACAGGGAGTTGATGTTGCGCTGTGTTCGATTGGCTATAACCGGAAATCCCTGGCCAGGGTTGCTGAGATTTACTGGTAAGTGTTATCAGTAGTTTCTCGAACTGTTATAGACCTCATATCGACACGACTTATCGAGCTACCGGGGTCTGATGTTTACTACCCCTAGGCGAGATATGCGACATATCAGACGACGAGACCGGACTGTACGGGAGTGTTACTGATTGGATTCACAGGAGAATGTACAGGCTTGCTTGTTGATCTTCTGAGCGCTCAATACCTAGGTAGCTGTTACGTTTAGCTGACTGCTTGCAGCTTGTGGGTGTTTGATATGATCATCACCTACTGCCGGCGTATTGACGATTCTTTAGAGTCCTACACAGAGGTTTCTTGACTCAGGCAAAACGGAGTAGGTGCACATATGTGATATGTACGGGATCGAGGATAATGCGGTATGTGATACCGTATTGGATTCTCGCGATATGAGATATCGGCCGGGTATATGTGATATAGCCGGGTCATCGTATTAGTCGGTTATATGCGATATAGCCGGATTGTCGGATCAAGTGTTGATTCGATAATTTAATGTATAATAATATATATGATATATTAAATTACATTAACTAATATTAGCTCACTAAAAGATCCATTTTCTCACGGGATAATACATTGATATATATGCGATATATGTTAATTGTATTATTTTCTTTTGTTACAAAATATATTGTATATGTGATATATAATATTGTAACATGTTAGGATTACAAATTTAACAATGGTTTAGGGTTTAAACTTGGTTAGGGTTTGGATTAGGGTTAGCTTTTGCATGAAGCTTCCATGAAGCTTCATGAAGCTTTGACTTTGTTTTTAGCTAGATATTTTGTTAACCCAATCCAAACCATTAACTCTAGTCAATTCTCTACATGGGTTAACTCCTTCATGCTTAACCCTTAGTTATATTTGTAACCACTACAATAATTCATTATTCATCACAAAAGGATTCATTCATTCTTCTTCTTCCTTGAGTTCCTTCTTGAAAAAGCTTTCTGGTTTTGCTTTTGTGATGAAAGTGAGTGAGAAAAAGATTATAAATGAGAGCAAAAATCCTACTTCATCATCCTCATCTATCCTTGCCATTTAGATGAGGGTGTTCACATCATTTCATGAGTGATAGCTTGTGTTAACGAAACTTCAAGGTAGATCATCTATGTTATCGAAGATCGGAAGCAAGACTGCATCTTTCTCTTCGTGAAGCCTCTCGAGAGTCCGGAACACGATGATCGCAGCGAAGGGACCTCAACACGGAGCTTAAGAAGTGAAGGACCGGATCTACAAAGGTTGTAATCTTTCTCACTTAGTGTTAAAGAGTTTAACATGCTTGTTTTCGCCTAAACCCTAGTTTAAAGATCCGGCTTTGGGTTGTTCGGCACGGCTAAAATTTTAATCGAGCATGGTTGATGCCTCGTAGAACCTTGTGAGCGTGCCTAGCAACCCTATAATCCTAACCCTAGCAAGGCTTTAATCCTAATTAATTTCAATCTTAGTTTTTATAAAAATCAAAACCTACCAAAAATAGGACTTAACTCGTTAGAACAATTAGAAGAGAACACGTTTTCCCTGTGGACCGACCCGTACTCAATCGGCTAGCTACCAAGAGACACCGTTATTGATTGCGGTATATTCTTAATTTTGATTTTAAAACGCGCATACGCAAAACAGCTTTACAATCACAATGCACAAGTAAACTTTTGAGCTTCCAAAAGTTTTAAAGAAAAATCAACAAAAATAATGTGGCTGAGAGGATTCGAACACAAGGGCTATGTCACAGCAGTGCAAGGTTTTACCAATGAGCTACAAGTGCTTTCTTTCTGTTCAAAAGTAAATTAAATACATATAGTATACACATGATTGCAAATACTCTATTTGTACATTAACTTTTAAACAAATTTTCTGTACACTGAAACAGAGTCGTTACAGAAACAAATCAAGAGACGTAGGACAGACAGCGGGTTAGAATTTTGCGGTAGAGATTTCAATGATTTCTGCAAAAATGGAGGAATTATTCAGCATCATATCGTTGTCTACACATCACAACAAAACGGAGTCGTAGAGCGTATGAATCAGACTCTTTTAGAGAAAATGCGGTGTATGTTGTCTAATACATAGATCGTCAAGGAGTTTTGGACAGAAGTGGTAAACACGGCGTGATATATTGTGAATCGGTCACCTCATACGACACTAGGTAGTAAGACACTGGAGCAGGTTTGGTCAGGGAAACATGCCGATTATTCAACACTTAAGGTGTTTGGTTCCGCCGCTTATACATATTGTCGTGAAGGCAAGTTGGATCCTCGAGCGTAGAAGTGCATATTTCTTGGTTATGCTACCGATGTAAAGGGTTATAGACTATGGTGTTCGGATCCTAAGTCGCCTAAATTTATGATTGGCAAAGATATGGCGTTTGATGAATCTTCTATGTTGAAGCCGAACAATAAGAAATCTCCAGTTGTAAACGATTCAAGGAAGGACGAGTCGAGAGTTGATATTGAGGTCAGCGAGAGCTCGGGTTGATAGGAGAACACTCTTTCACCATCGTCTGAAAAATCTCATGATGAGCAGTCCTAAGATGAGGAGTATTTGATCGCTCGTAACCGACAAAGAAGTGACATTAGACCGCCACAAATATATGACTACGATGATTTAGTGGCGTATGCGTTGTCTGTTGTAAAGACAGTTGATAGTAGTGAACCGACAAACTATAAAGAAGTCACCTCATCCGATGAGTTGGCTCGTTGGTTAGTCATTATAAATGAAGAGATTGAGTCTCTTCACAAGAACCAGACTTGAAAGCTCGTGAAGCCTGAAGGAGAAAAGAAAATAGTTGGCTGCAAGTGGGTTTTCAAAAAGAAAGAAGGTGACCAAGGGACGGTTGATACGAGGTACAAGGCACGGTTGGTAGCTCAAGGTTATTCGCGGATTCGGGGAGTCGACTTCAATGAGGTATTTTCTCCGGTCGTTAAACACATATCTATACGTGTCTTGCTCGGTTTGGTTGCTATGAAAGGTTTGGAGCTTGAGCAGCTCGATGTGAAAACCACATTCTTGCACAGTGATTTAGTAGAGAAGATCTATATGCAACAGCCCGAGGGTTTTGAAATTGAAGGTAAAGAAGACCACGTTTACTTGCTAGAGAAGTCTTTCTACGGTTTAAAGCAGTCACCAAGACGTTGTTTGACAAGTTCGACTCCTTCATGAAAAAATAGGGTTCATGAGAAGTATGTGCGATCGTTGTGTATATTCGAAGAAGCCCGTCGATATTTCTTTCATATATTTGCTACTTTACGTTGATGATATTGTTGGGATCCAGCGCCTGTGCCGCAGAGGCCGCGGGCGATACGGAAGCGAAAACAAAAACTTTTTGCGGGCACCGGACGTGCATACCCGAGGATTCGAACCAAACACCCTAAACTAGCTAATCTAAAACAGGCAACGTTGAGAAATACAACCTTTGTCGTTGTCCACCCAATTCTGGGAGACCCCTCCAAGTTCGTAGCCGCCGGAAACGCGCTTGAGCATCGATCACCCTTGCCGAAAACGATCTATCTGAGGGAACACGGAGGTGGCTCAAACCGACGGTCCAAAGTTGCTAGGTGTCGGTGATATATGAATACTTCACTATAATTTTCTCTCTAGAATCTTGCTTAAAAAATAATAGCAAGAAGAAGAAGGAGATGAGCTAGAGGAAGAGCATGAACCATCCATGGAGGAGATGAGAAATAATATCATCAAGTCAACAAGTGTAGAAAAGCATGGCTATATAAAATCAACCATGATGCAATAGTGCATCCAAATGAAATAATCATTTTTAAAACAAAGCCGTGCCTCTCTACATTGTTCACACCATGCTTCACTTTCTCCATTTGCCACCTCATTTTCATATTTGTTTTTCTAAAAAGAAAAACAAATATGAGGTGTCCATTTTCTAGAAACATTCCCGTATAAATACGGAATACTTCACCTGGTATATGTATCGCTACACATACGCGTATCCGTATAAAAATACGGATAGCACCAAAGAGAGAAAATGAATAGTGAACAATAATACTAAAATATATGTATCAAAATACATATATAAATTATTAAATCAAAACCTGATTTAATAATCCGGCTTAATCCTAAACCGGCTAGTATTATCAACCGTCCGATTAAAATCCGTGTATCGTGTACACATATTTAATCGGACCCCTGCATGTACCACCGTACGGCTCCTACATCTGTCGTCTAAACCGGGAAAACTCTCTGTGTGGGACTCTAAAGACTCAACAATATGCTGGCAATAAAGTTAACCATAAGCACGTCAGCGGCACTAGCTGTACGTAACGGCTACCCAAGTACTTGTCGAAAGGGGGTCGACAATCAAGTGCGTCCTTACTCTACTGAGCCTGAATGTGACAATCTTCGTACAGTCCTGTCTCTTCATAAAAAAATATCGCATATCGGATCTAGGGGGTGGATAACGTCAGACCCCTACTAACCTGATAAGTCGTGTCTGAGTCAAGTTCATCACCAACTGAGATACTACCGATCAACTATCAGTAAATCTCCCCTACCGTGGCCACGGATTTCTGGTGATAGCCAACTGAACATAGCGCGACATCGACTCCTAATACCAGGAGAGACGAATCCCCAACGGCCGACCACTGCCACCATGAGGCTCGGGACTGTACCCAACTAAAACCTGTTTGCACGACTCCTTTGAACCGTGGTAGGGTAGTAATCGAAGTACAGTGGGAACTCACACAAGACAAATGTGACTTCAGGTCAAAAGACTAACCTGTACTCATGCCACCTGAGAACTTCCATCTGACGATAGGTATAATACCATCTAGATGTTCTCGGCGAGTCCGTCTAGTGTACTCACCTCCAGTGAGCACCTATATACTATCTTAGGTGACAGAACACTAATGGCTTATGAGACCGGCCACCGTCCCTCGTCGGGGTCTCGAAACGTATACACTAGTCTACTCCGGAATATCGATGCCCGGTCTCGATACTCCCACGACTAAGGACATTTAAGGATGTGCTTATAGACCACCCAGCTCTCACGTATATGATCGCCATCATAATGCTGGTAGTCAAGCAAGAATCATATAGGCTCTATCAACATGTAATAGTGATCTGCAATACCACATAATGCATGTACATCATGATAAAGACAAACCAGATAGTATACTATCATTTTGAGTAAGATTGTTCTACCTGTATAGATCCTCCCTCAATTATCATAATCGCGTGCCTGCAATTACAATAATTGCCTTGAGGGCACTATATCCAACAATCTCCCACTTGCACTTAAGGCTAATTATTGCGGCATCATGTACCCACAGCCCGTATGCTACCGAATACCCAACTTCTCTACTAATCAGTTTCTCAAATCTCGTTTGAGGAACATCCGTGTTCGAGAAATAGCCTCAGTGAGTGGATCCGCTATAATGTTTCAACTTCTTCTCTCTATATCTCAACTTTGCAAAGATCAACAATCTCCCAATCTGAGCAATACCCCGCCACAAGAATTTGTCAAGATACCTGATAGGACCTAGTGCATCAATGAACAACTCCTATCCAATAAACTTATTTGGCTATATCCTCTGTTGAGTTATAACCAGCATCCTGAACCATACCTACCTCAGTATCCCTATCGGAACACTATCCAATATACTGATCCTCATAAGAGAATAAACTCATCACTTTGACAGTATCTTTGTCAACCAGGTCACCTTGGAAGCCATAACCGATAACCGCCTCCCAGAGGAGGCTGCTGTTACCAAATACCAAGAACATCTTTTTATATTCTTTACTGATTCCTTTTGTTTCTCGAGGATTAGATTGATATATGCTTGTTGCAACTAGTGCAAAAGCAATATCTGGTGCTATACAAGACTTTGCATGATTGACTCAATTTCCTGAGCAAATAATATGCCATTCATGCATGTCCCTCTCTCCATCAGTCTAGAAGACATCCCTTTAGAGAGGATGACTCCATCACTTGCAGGTACACCACCACGCCAGGAGTCGTCTATTCTAAAATACTTTTAGAATGCTATCTAAGTACCCGATTTAGGAAATTTACCAAATCTAGATCTAAAACCATAGATCTAATCACCAGAATTCCTGATATACTATCCATGTCCAACGTGGAGAAAACACTGTGTGACAACCAAAATCTGACCAATTGCAGTATAGGAACATCACTTCCTATCCGGAGTATATCATCTAAAACATAGACAGTACTCCCTACATCCTTCTTACTAGGTTCACCTTTGTTTTGACAAAGTCAATCACCTTGACTGTCACATCAATAATAGATGATCCGTCTCTGCTATCCTTACTTTAGTCTACAAATAGACATAAGCATCTGCGCACCTTCCACTGCTCCCACTGACTATGATAACCCTATGGCAGAGTCATATACACGTGCACTTCCAAAATCCCATTTGGAAAGACGTTATAGTCATCCATCTGCTAGATATCATAGCCATGAACCGCATCAATGCCAAAACATATCCATATGGACTTCGGCATAGACACTGATGTAAAAGTCATATCGCAATCCACAACGGGTATTTGATGAAAACTCTTTACAATAAGTCTAGCCTTATTAGATGAGCACCTTTCCACCTGCATAGATCTCGAAAGATGTACCTGCTCCCAATGGGTTTTACCCCATTCTGGAGCACCCAGCAAAATCCAAAATCCATAATTTGCTGAAGTGTGTGGAATCCATCTTGGAAATGAAGCATCTGGTCACCTGGAAGTTACCACTTCCTATGACCCACTGATAATTAGTAGGACCATCATTACCATGATGCCGACCTCTCTGTCACCATCTACGAAAAACCGAAGTGTCTCTCGGGTGTCTAAGGTCACCTACTAAAATCTGCGGAGTGGCTAACGGTTTGTCAAGTCCAATTGAATTCTTAGGTTCTACTAAATTTTTGGTAACCGTTTATGGTCCTGGATTCATTTCCAATTCTACCATACCCCCACCAGTTTTTTTTGCAAAAAGATCCTTTTATAAAAATATGGCGAGTCAAGAACAATATAACTATTGATCTTGAAAATGGTAGAAACAAAATCCTAGCGAATGCTCGGGATAATCCACAAACCGCCATTACCGAAGCGTGCCTCGAGTTTGTCCAGATTCCGCTTTTAAACAGAAACCAGATAACTCCATATCTTAACAACCTGAAGATATGCAACCATTCTATGTCCATATAAAATCAAGGTACTAATTTAGATGGAACCAGATTCAAAAGTCATGCAACTGTTTCTGGTGCATATCATCTAATGGAAAAAAGGCCAATACAGCATTACCTATCATGGAGCACATCCACTGATGTGTAACCTGTAAAAGAATCAAGTTCTTGATATTACTATAATGGAATACCTAGCATAACTATCTACATCTTCGATCACCTCGAAGAATCCCGATACTTCCAACGTATGGTTCTCTACTTTATTCTTATACCTACAAACTTCTCAAAATATTTGACCTTGCATTACTACGAATGTGTGTCTAAAACTAGAGAACTCATAGATATTCCTGAATGAAGTAAGAGTACCAACCCTTTGTCCCGAAGGACACTGGACAACATACACCTCCATGTATAAGTCCCAGGAGTATACCAACTCAAATTCTGTGTTTTGTAACTTGAAAACTGTATCTTGGTTAAGAATGTCTTACACCGTTATCCAATGCATCTTACTATCACACCCCGCTTCCCAGAGTGCGCTAAGATCGGCACGTGACAGAGCCAACCATGCTACCTGTGGCTAGGAAACATCCCTCCACAGTCACATTACGGCTGTCTATAAGATATCAAGAACAATAAAATGAAAATAAACTATCTAGTACATGTCCATATGCCAAAATAAACGAGTCAAGAAATAATATGCGGAAGTAATAAATCCAATAAGCAATAACATATGGAAAGTACGTCCCAAATACGGGCTCACATCAGGAAATGAAAGTACGGAAATAAAACTAAACTAAACTAGACTAAATACTAACAGGATCCTCACTGCTCGGCCTGACGGCGAAAATACTCCTGATCAGCCTGTGAAAGAGACAGAGGATCTGGCCCATGCAAAACACAGACGTCAGTGCGTCATAATATCAAACAATAAAAATATAATCAGGTGGTAACAAGATATGCAGGCATGAGTATGAACAGTAATGAGTGTAAAACAGTAACATGAATATGGAACGGTGAAGTGTATGTGCATGCGGTGAGTAATCTATGCTGCTGGGTTAATTACTCTCAAGTCTTTGAAATCAATTTAATGAATCGTCGATATAACTCAATAGTATCCCGTGCATGCCCGGGACCATGGTCCAGATTCTCGGGCTGAAATCCGAGACATGCTGTTAGGCATTAAACAGGAAACATGTACAGATGAATGATGTCAACAGCATCAACCCGGGGCTGGCCGAGCCCGTAAAACTGATCAGTATAAGCGTCGAACTGTTGAGTTACAAGTCGGGTTTCATCATTGATTTCCCCTTACCCCCAAGTTATGTGTTTAATTCAGGTATTGATAAATCTGAAGCTAGTGCCAACACGGGATCAAGCAGGTACAGGTTTTGTCTGAATAGACAACAGGATGCGTCCGTCGGGACAACAAGTCAAGATTGTCGGCATTAGTAACAAGATCAGGTATCAAGTATAGCAGTGGTATAATAGGTCATGTTAGGTGGTGCACAGTGTATCAACGGATGCTCATAATAAAACTGTAGCAAGTACGGATGCACGATAAAGTACGGATGCACAGTAAAACACGGATGCACAAATATCTATCAGGGATTACATCTACAATTCCATGACTACGCATGATGAATAATATCAAGCATGGGGTGCTAATATAACAGTAATATGAAATAATATGATATGGCATGCAGCTAGATATGCAATAAATGATACGAATGCGAACGGATATCGGAAAAACGGTAAAACTGTAACATGGATGCACAATACAATAAATATGCAATATTTTTATTAATATAGATGCAAGTATAATAATATATCATGTATCAAGCAAACTTGCATGCAACCAGATATGTAATTAATGATATGGATGCGTACAGCTATCCGAAAACAGTAAAACAGTAATATGGATGTACAATGCAGTAAATATGTGATATTTTTATTCATATGATGCAAAATATGTATCATGGCATGTAGCAAGATAAACTTGCCTGAACGGATCTCACGACGGGGTGTGTACGCTGCGTTCAACGTCGGGTAAACATTGCAATGCACACGTGCGCGTACAGAATTGAACCAGGCTAAGCAAGAACATGGCCACGCTGGCTGGGGATGTCAACTGGGTCATCCGGATCGTCGGTGATGGCATGACTCCGGCGATGACCGGGAAAACCAAGAAACTAGAAAGAGAAAGAAGAAGAAGAAGAAGAAGGAAGAGAAGGGGTGCACTCTCTGGGTTCATGCACTGGGTCGGAGGAGGTGTCAATGGAGTCGTCGACGATGAGTCATGGGTTTCCGGCGAGGTTTCACGGCAAGAAAGGCTGTGGGTTATTGAAGTCGAGTCGGGGTTATATGCAGGGTTCTTGTGTGCAGGGTTCTGGTCTCGGGATCTGGGGATTATGAGAGAGGTGAGGAGAGGGGAAGGCGATGAAAGTGGAGGTGACGAGGGCGGTCACCGGCGGTGGACGCGACGAAGCTTGTGCAGGGGCTCGGGTTGGTTCCAGCGGTCGGGAAAGAGAGGGAGAAGAGAGAGGTGAGGTGGTCGAGGAGGAGGGGAAGACAAGGAGGTTATGGTGACGTGGTCGGGGATCGGCGACGTGGGGCGACGGCGAGGTGAGGCAAGGCGATGATAAGGGTATCGATGGGTTCGCGTGGGTTGTGGGGCTGCATGGGCTCGGGAGAAGAGAGGGGTGCGTAGAGGTGAGTACGAGGGTGAGGAGGAGAGGAGAAGGGGGTTGTGATGACGACGAGGTCGTCGGGATGGGACGACGACGAGCGATGGGTTCTTGGGTTCGTCATCGGGTCTGCGCAACGTTCTTGCAGGGGTTTCGTGGTCGGAGGTGAGGGGAGGAAAGGTGATGAGGGTGGTGATGAGGCCGATGAGGGAGATCGGCGGCGAGGCGAAGGGCGCGGGCGTGGGTTCGAGCGAAGAGGCGAAAGCGGGAACGGAAAGGAGAAGATGAGGGAGGAGAGAGAGTGACGTGGGGAAAATATGGGGTTAAAAAGATATGATTAAAATATATATATATGTAGAGATGGGGGGAGAGAGAATCTGAGGTGGGGAGATTTGGATTTGATTGTAAAATATATATAAATATATTTTTTGGTTTAAAAATCGTATATAAAACAGATATATATATATTAGAATATAATATTGATTATATTTGAGATTTTGGCTAATACAAAAATAGTCCAAAACACGCCCGAGTCGGGTCTAAAATTATGGTTTAAAAATACGGATAATATACGTATGAACCAAAACCAAAATAGGATATCCAGGTTATGAAAATGCATACCCCCAAGAACGGATACACGTAGCTATCCAAACGAGTCTGTTTCACTGAACTGGACGAGAACACGATGTACGGATGCCACCACAGGGTTAGGAGTATCATGCAGGCCATACTAGATATTTTTAACATATATTATTTGATTATAAATGTTTTATTAAAAAAATGCAGATGCCAGGTATAATGCAAGTATACAGTATAAACAACATGAAAGTGCACGGATCCTCATAACTAGCCGGGATAAATCATAAACAGGTATCAAGACGGGTTTCAAGCATGCGGGTCGGGTCAGATGCAAACACAGATATCAATTACACTTTTCACACCCAAACAGCAATAAATCAA
The DNA here is from genome assembly GCA_030015575.1 of Agapanthus africanus. Classification (NCBI taxonomy): domain Eukaryota; kingdom Viridiplantae; phylum Streptophyta; class Magnoliopsida; order Asparagales; family Amaryllidaceae; genus Agapanthus; species Agapanthus africanus. Next base: position 345,375,150 of record CM057349.1, read on the forward strand.
GAAATAGGTATAAATATAGAAATACCCAAAAATAGAATTGGTATAAATGAACTAGGGTGTTACACTTACCTTATCCTCAACTGATAAAGATAAATGTTAACAACACAATTTTCAAAATGTATATCTCACTTTATAAAAATAAAGGTACAGATATTTCATTTTAAAATTTGGTGCATAACAACGGTTATTCGAAACCAAATATTTGCCGTAAGGCAAAAACCAGAGGATTTAATCCAATATCACCAATTACAACGAATTCCGATATTGAGGATCAAATTGCACATTTCCCAATATTCTGCTCCTACTCATCATCGTAACACCGTACAGATGTGGGATCCAAATCTGGTAAATACATACCCTGGAGTCAGAATTGACTGGGTCTATTACATGTATACAGAAATACTGAAACATGAAAATGTTTCATAGGGATGGTCAGGATTCCTAGTAGTGTATTTTCCATTATCCAGATTTAAGACAGTAACCGCAATTTCCTTTGCCCTCACTTCAGTCCCTTTATATGTCTCTACTTCTTACTTTCTGCACATCGTCCCTGCGCTAACTGGTTTTCTTCCTACCCTATCTTTCGAGACCAGTCTATGGTTTGGAAGAAGATTATCCAATAAGCGTAATGGGTGTACTCTCCTAATGCAAGGAGCTCTCACAAACTGAGAGAAGGTAAAGGGAAGAGACGGCCGAATAATCCTATTCAATTTCTTCAGAACCTGTAGCCATCCTCAACTGAAGTAATTTCTTTGAGTTCGTATGTAACTATTCGATGGCCGTTCTAAGCAATATAGATCATTGTAGTGATACGACGTGTTCTGAAGAAATGCAAAGGGTAAAGTAGGAGTGACAGAGATATATACGACTTGTCGCGAATCAAGTCAAATGAAAGCCAAAGGGTGTAAGAAGGTTCGGTCAAATTGGTTCATGAGTTTTTAAGGTAAGTCATGGATCGCTGTACCAGAGAAAGAGAAAAGAATCACTCAGCGTGCACTCTATCAAGATCAGATTGGTTATCACTTTATCTGATCAAGATGGCTCCCACCGTTTCCTCGAATTCTTCTTCAAACCCAAAAAGAAGAACTAGTCGGGATCATTTACACTTTACAACTTCAAACCCTAAGGTGAAAAATCTCTCGAGGAGTAATACATACTCATCAGTAGGAATCGGGACCCAACTATCATTATGTGATAACTTGACGGAATCCACTCAAGGCACCACACTCCAGAAGGTATGCGCATGCCTGGCAAGTTTCACGTATGTTTGAAACTCCCGATGTGGTTTTTGCCCCTAACGACTTATGATCTTGACTAGCTCAATATATCATAAGTCGCAAGTCAAGTTCAACCCGTCATTATCCTGGATTAATTAGACCCACCCATACGAGCCTTTGACTAAGTCAACATGACCGTAAGACTGTCCTAACCAATCGCATAACCATGTAGCAAAAAAGTATTACAGAGCAACCGAACACTACGTCTTGACTGGGTCAATATGCGTAGCACGAATACTAAGCAATACTCATATGAAATGACGGAGGGCTACGGCTGGTTTTGGCGAAAAACCTTTAACGTAATGAACTTGATATCGTTGAAGGAACTCGAGTGGCTTTGAAATGGAGTGGTTTAAGCTCCGCATTTTAAAACTAGAAACATAAATTTTTGCTTAAGAGCGAACTTCTAATGAAGGGATCAAGGCTCTTCCCTCATAGAATAAGGTGCGGGATATTCCTAACCGAATACCTCTATGCAAAGCAAAAGAATACGACCATGATTTTTGAAGAAAACCGAGTAGTTTTAAAATTGGTTCTGACAACATCATTTAGGTTTATTTTTTCTTGCATTATATCGATAATGCGTTCCCATCATTTTATGTTTCTAAGACACAAAAGAAACAACCAAAATAACATACTTTTTATATGCCATCTGCATTCACCATAGGGCCCCGTCATGCACTGTTAGGTTACTTAACTAACGGCAGAGCGGGGGCTGGACTAGCGCGGATGCAAAACATACAGAGGCATCTACTAAATATATATCATATATATATCAACATCGCAGGCAGATAATAATCATCACAGCAAATAAAATCATCACAAGCATGCGAACAACAATATGGAATAGCGGATAATCTAGGAGCCCCGCGTTTCATTTGAGCCATAAATGAAACGCGACGTTCCACGGTCGTGTGGATAGCCAGTGCAATGAAGATCCTAGATCCCTACGAGTGCGGCAAATTACCCGCCAATCTCTAAAGTGAGGCAACCCCAATCAACAAAGTGAGTGGGCCATCCAGCACTTCACAGAATCCGGTAACTTGAGCACCCCTCCGTAGGTCAACCTATGCCCCCTATGAGTGCGGCGAATAGCCCGCCAATTCTAGAGTAAGGCTTTCGGTCTCAACGCCATGAGATGCGGGCCTGTTGCCCTCTAGAACCCGGCTATTCGAGCACTCCTCCGTGGGGTAATCCTAGTACAGAAAAGAAAAAATATATATACAACTGTCACGCCCCGCTTCCCAGAGTGTGCTAAGATCGGCACGTGACAGAGCCAACCATGCTACCTGTGGCTAGGAAACATCCTTCCACAGTCACATTGCGGCTGTCTATAAATATCAAGAACAGTAGAAATAAAATAAACTATCTAGTACATGTCAATGAGCCAGAATAAACGAGTCAAGAAATAATATGCGGAAGCAATAGATCCAATAAACAATAACAATCTGGAAAGTACGTCCTAAATACGGGCTCACATCAGGAATGAAAATGCTGAAAGAAAACTAAACTAAAATACTAACAGGTCCTCACTGCTCGGCCTGTTGACTGAAGTACTCCTGAACGGCTTGTGACAGAGATAGAGGATCTGGGCCATGCAAAACCCAGGCGTCGGTGCGTTATAATATCAACAATAATATAATCAGGAGGTAACAAGGTATGCAGACATGAGTATAAATAGTAACATGAATATAACCAGTCAATATGGATATAGAACAGTGAAGTGTAACAGTATATGTGAAGTGCAGCGATAAAACTAAACTGTGCTACTGGGTTATCTATTCTAAAGTTATTCGAAATCAATTAATGTAATCCTCATCGTAACCCATCGGTTTATGCCCCGTTCATTCCCCACGGGACCACGGTAACAAGATATGATAGACTGTGAGTCTATGTCCCATTCATTCCCCACGGGACCACGGTAACATGATGTAATAACCCTTTGAGTTACGTTCGGTTACATTCTTGATTTTCCCATACCCCCAAGTTATGTGTTCAAGTCAGGCATTGATAAATTTGAGACTAATGCCAACACAGGATCAAGCAGGAACAGGTTTGTCTATACAGACAACAGGATATGTCCATCGGGACAATATGTCCGGATTGTCGGCGTTAGAAACAGGATCAGGTATCAAGTTAAGTAGTGGTATATCAAGTCATGCCAGGTAGTGCACAGGTATCAAGCGGACCCTCATAATAAAATGTAGCATGTACGGGTGCACAAATAAAAGCATGGATGCACAAATATTTTTCAGGGGTTACATCATGACTATGTAGGATGCACATTATCTAGCATGGGGTGTCATTGTAACAATAATATGTAACAATGTGACATGGTATGCGAATAGATATAAAATTAATGGTATGGATGCACAAATATCGATTAGGGTTACATTACAGTTTCAAGACTAAATAGGATGCACTTTATTAAGCATGGGGTGTTCCTACAATAACAACATGAACTAATATGATAAGTAGATGCAGCTATATGTATATTAAATGATATGGATGCAAACGGGTATTCGAAAACGATAAAACTTTAGTATAGATGCATAATGTGATAAACGGATAACATTTTACTCATATGGATGCATAATGATATACCTAGCATGGAGCAAAAATGAATTAGCATGTGACTAGATATGTAAATAACGATATGGATGCACACGGACGTCGTAAAACAATAAAATGGTAACATGGGATGCACAAATGCACTAAACATGTAATATTATTATTAATATGGATGTAAAATATCATAGCATGCATCAAGATCAACTTGCCTCGATGGATCACAATACGGATACGTACGGCACGTCCAATGTCGGTAAATCGTCGCAACGCACACACGGCACGCGGGACGGATCCAGGCAAGGCAGGAGGGTGATCACGCAGGTAAGGTACGTTCACTGGATCGTCTGGATCGGCAGCGGCGACGCGACTCCGACGATCGCTGGAAAACAAGATTTTAAGAAAAGAAAAGGAAGAAGAGGAAGAAGAAGAGAGAGGGATCGAGAGGAGAGAGAAAAAGAAGAGAGAGAGATGCACTAAGAGGGGGGAGAGAGAGAGAAAGAAAGGAAGAGAGAGAGTGAGTGGAGCAGGAGAGAGAGAATGCTACGGGAGAGAGAGAGATAGAGAGAGAGAAAGAGCTTGTTATTTAAGTTAAGATTTTAAATTTTAAAAAATATGTTTAGTTATATAAATTTAAATTGTGTTAATAATAATTAAAATATTGTATTAATATAAATTAGATATTCTGGTAAATACAAACTTACTCCAAAATACGCCCAGGTTGGGTCTAAAAATTCAGTTTTAAAATACGAAAAATATATGTGTCGACCAAAACTAAGATTAGATATCCGGTAACGAAAATGCATACCACCAAGAACGGATGCACGTATGTGTGCGTAGCCATCCAAACAAGTCCGTTTCACTGAACGGGACGAGAACAAAATGCGCGGATGCTACCACATAGGCAGGGGTATCATGCAGGTCATACAATATATTTTTGAATTATTTTATGTGACATTGAATTTTATACTTAAAAATGCAGATGCCAGATAAATGCCAGTATGCAGTATACAATAATGTAAGTGCATGGATCCATATAATAAGCCAGGATAAATCATGAACATGAATCAAGACAGGTTTCAAGCATGCGGGTCGGGTCGGATGCAAATACAGATGTCAAAACACTATTCGTACCCAAAACACAGTAAATCAGGAAAATACCATAATAAAGAAATACATGAACTAGAACTGGAATAAATGAACTAGGGTGTTACATTATACCCAACTACAAAAGAATTTCGTCATCGAAATTCCCCAAAACAAGAAAAGATAAATAATCAAGAATCTACCAGAAGAGATCTGGAAACTTCTGTCGAATCTTGTCTTCTCGCTCCCAAGTCGATTCTCCGTGCGAGCGATTCCCCCAAGAAATAAGTACGAGAAGGATAACCTTGTTCTTGAGGACCTTTTCTCTTCGATCAACAATCGACATCGGTCGTTTCTCAATGGTCAAACTCTCTCTTACAGTCAGCTCTGAATGATCTAGCACGTGTGTTTCATCTCGAACATACTTACGGAGTTGAGATACATGAAACACGTCATGAACATTCACCAAAGATTGTGGTAAGTGTCACGACCCAAAGTTTGGCCCGTGACCGGCACTTAACCACATAACGTCTACAGGCGTAACGCGACTAAGTGAACCGAAAACCCAGAAAACAAACCAGTAAAAGTATAGAGTGTTTTAAGTTTTTAAATGGAAGCATTTAGAAGTGATAAGAAATCTTAAGTAAACAATCACCAAGATAGCAATATACGACGCCGTAGCGAAGATCAAGAGTAACAAGTGGGAACATCACAAATAGAATAAACTGCATAAGTAAGTCGGCTCACAAAGAGCTCGACACCAGAATACAAATAATATACATCATCGTCCTCACACTGTCTCTAAGTCAATACATAAGTGGTAGATGGAGAGTACTAGATACAACAATGTACATAACTGAAAGATAAACAGATACCACACAAAACCCACCTATCAGCAAAAGAGCTAGTACGCCGACTGTAGGGGTATCTGTGTCAAAAGATGCAAGAACGCAGCCTGCCGCGACTACTCCGAAGGGCAACCTGCAAACACTGTGGCACAACGGGGGTGAGTTGCCAACTCGTGAATAGAGATAACATATAAAGGTAATCGCGAGCGTGCACGTACTGCGCTACTCTATCATATGCCAGTAGATGATATCAATGCGTGATAAGCAGTATGTGCAATAATCAAGCAAGTGCTCTATCAGGTAATATAACTATAGGATGAAATGCAATAATGAATGCTGAGCATGGGAATATAACATCTACACGGAATGTCAACGTGGAATATATATATATATATATATATATATATGCACTGCAAATCCCAACAACCCAGATGCCGGCACTCCCATCGGCCCTCAAATCCTGTACATCCCTGAGAATCACGAGTGCCCAACATCGGCACCCAAATATCATAAGTACTCGTGTCTAGCATCGACACGCAAATCCTCCTCTATCGGGCAACCGTCAGTTCGGGTCAGCCCTCTCTCAATATATCGGGCATCCGTCAGTCCGGGTCAGCCCTCTCTCAATATATCGGGCATCCGTCAGTCCGGGTCAGCCCTCTCTCAATATATCGGGCATCCGTCGGTCCGGGTCAGCCCCCTCTCAATATATCGCTCTAACACCGAGAAAACACATGGTGGGCGCACCGAAATATCATATCAAGGGAACCAGGTTTTTAAATGATTACATATTTGAAATAGCCACGGTTCTCAAATCCAGAAATCACATGTAATCCAAACCAATATGCAAGTCAATGATCCGATGTGATATGTGCATCTAGTATGAATATCATGTCAAGTCACATAAAGATGAGCTACAACATACTGACCCGATGTGATATATGCATCAAGTATGAATATCATGTCAAGTCACATAAAGATGAGCTACAACATACTGATCCGATGTGATATATGCATCAAGTATGAATATCATGTCAAGTCACATAAAGATGAGCTACAACATACTAATCATGGAAATTCTACAGTGTGAGTGTCATGGCAATTACTAACGGTGTGTGTGTAACATGCAGGATAGTGCTCGTACAACATGAACCGTTAGTAAGGGTGCGGTGTTCTATCAATTCTAGTTTATATACATACATCAGGAAATGTGGTATGCACTAAATAGTAGGCATGAACAGTCAATGTATGGAAAAGTAGCTATAAGATCCTATCAGCCCTGACGTAGAACGCCATGCGGGCGATATCCCCGTAGATGTTAAATCTACTCACCGTAGTCTCTCGCTAGGTATAGCCGACGACTTGTTCCCCTCCTTCGCGGCGCCCGTCGCACTCGCCTGCGAATCCTAGAATTTCACAATATATCACACATAAGCTCAAAACCGTACAAACACGACATTTAAAGTCAACTAGAAACCCGTGTCGCAAACCAAGCGCGCGTGTGCGCGATACACTAAAACGTGTGATTACGCGCCTGAAGTCGCTCCGACCCGTCGCGATACGCAGAAACCCCAAACCCACACACACGTATCACGCGTGTCACGAAAGATTAAAAATACGGGAAATAGGGTATTCTACTCCAGATTTTGCTACAGAACAGATAGTATAAAAATATATATACCAAAATAACCCACATAACAGCAGACTCCAGTGACCCAAACCCCAACCCTCAGTTCACTAATCTGGCCGCAATTTGCGGCCAGAACTCATTTTTCGGCGGCCTGGGTAGGGAGGTGGGCCCCCGGGTTTGGTGTGTGCACTCTATACCCCCTGTGTATGCTACAGTAATTACAATTTCACTCTGAAACATCTCGGGTAGTAGCAGATCCTACAGAGCCTTATTTCTAGTTAAAATCCACACTTTTGCACAAAAATGAAACTTTAGGGTATTTTTGTGGAACCTGAAGCAAACCCAGGTCTAAACCCACACTAATAACTCATTAACAAGCTAATCAAGCCGCAACAACATAAATTTTAACATATCATCACTAAATCCCTTCAATAGCACTAAAATTGCACAAAAAGGTGATATTTTGAAACTAAACATGCAAGTTATGGAGATAGGGTGCTAAGAGTGAGATTTATACCTTCAAGTGACCTTAGAAAAACCAAAAGTTCCAGCTTTAACCTCAAGTAGGCAGATTTGCCTCCAAACACCTCAAAAAGCTCACTTTTCCATGGTTTTGTGATGAAAATGTGTTGATTGTGTAGGGTTTTTGTGTAGGGATCAAAGAGAAGTGAAAAGGAGAGGAAAAGATGAAGGAAAGCTAGGGTTTTTCTCCTCTCAATTCTGCAGAATTCAAGATGAGGAGAAAGAGAAAGAAGAGAGAAGAAAAGGGTCAAAAAAAAGTCAAAGTTCAATACCTAACACCATGGCTCATTTTCTATTGGATTTGAATTATAAAATGGGGTTTTGTTTTGGATAAAAGGGTGGGGAAAATAACAACCATGCATGAAAGAAAATGGTTATCATGCTAACACTTTCTACCTAGGTCACAAAAATTGTGCTAAGTATGCATGTGTGCACTTAACACAAAAACTCCCAATTAGCGTAAACACGACTAAATTATAACTAATAATCCCATGTACACAAATAGTACACTCACAATTCTAATTTAACACGAAAAACATTCTAACTAAGATTCAAAGTGTTACAGTAAGGCCAATCGATAAGCCACTTCTCTAACACGCTCCATAATCTTGAAAGGCCCCACGAATCGAGGACTAAGCTTGCCTCGACTCCCAAAACGAATAACTCCTCTAGTCAGTGATATCTTCAAAAATACTAGATCACCAACCGCAAACTCTAGAGGTCTTCTCGATGTGTCGACCCAACTCTTCTGTCGATCTTGTGCTGCCTTCATATGATTCCGGATAGTATTAACTTTCTCTACTGTTTGCACGATCAAATTCGGTCCCAACAATCTTCATTCTCCAATATCGTCCCAACAAACAGGTGAACGACACTTGCGACCATACAATGCTTCGAATGGAGCCATCTGAATAGTCGCCTGAAAACTGTTGTTGTACGAAAACTCCACCAAGTGTAGATGATCCTCCCATGAACCCTTGAAGTCTAAAATGCAAGCTCTCAACATGTCTTCAAGAGTTTGGATCGTTCTCTCCGACTGGCCATATGTCTGGGGATGATAAGCCGTGCTAAACTTCAATCGCGTCCCCAAACTTTCCTGTAAGCTCCTCCAAAAGTGAGATAAGAATCGGGTGTCACGGTCGGAAACTGTAATACCCAGTTCTTTTTGTACACCACTATCCGTATTTTTCATAATATATTATTTACAAAATTTATTTATTTTATTTATAATTATTTTATTTCCTTTAAAACCCTAATCCCTTCATTGTATTTTGGTTCCTTTTTGTAACCCTAACCCTCTTTTCTAATCTCTATTTCCTTTTACAATTTCCTAACCCAAAACCCTAACCATACCTCCTTTCCTTTCATTATTTTTCTTTTTTTACCCAGAACAAAACTAAAATTTTATATATCAAATCCCCCAGCCCAACACTGCCCGGCCCACTCATTTTCTTTTGAAAAAAAAGAATTAAAGAATTAAATTCCCTCAGCAGGCCCAGCCCTTTTCCCTAAAGCCCAAAACTAAATATATATATTAATAAACCTTTAACCCTCAGCCCAGGCCACTCGACCCGACCCAACCCATTTGCTACCCTTCTCCCCCACTCTCCTCTAAATTTCCCGCTCGTTCTTTTACTGCGCTCCCCATGTCGCCTTGCCGACGCCCGCTCGCGACCACGTTCCCACGACGCACGTTCACGCGCGCGCTTCACCCTCCCCTCGTTCTCACTCCCCTTCTCTCTCGATCTCACTCAATCTCTCATTTTTCTCTCTCGTGCTCGCCCTTCCTTCTCCAACCTCACCATCGAACACCCCTCGCCGACGAGCTCTGCCGCCGCCGCCTCGCCGCAACCCAAAAATCTCCACTAGCTACTCCTGAGCCCCCACCACTCCTCTCTTCATCCCCAATGCTCACACCACACCACCTCCTCCTCCTCTGCACCGACCATCTCATTGGAACCCCATTCACCAACTCGACCCGCATCTCCCCCATCACTGGAGCTCGCCACCAGACCCGAGCTCCCTTCCTCCTTGACCCTCACACCATTTCCTCAACCCCCCACAACCCTCATCCGAGCTTTCCCCTTCACTGCATAATCACAGGAGCACCGCCGACCTCCCACCTCACTGGCCGCCGTTGTTGTTCCCTCGCCGCCAGAAACCCATCAAGCCAAAATCGAGCCCGATTCCCGACGAACAAAAGACGTTGTCGTCATAGTCGTCACTGCCATCACCATCATCATCGCCACAGCCAAGCTAAACTCACGCCCCTTGCACCCCCGGCATTTCGTCGAACACTTACGTTGATCGCTGTTGCCGCCATTCGGGTTACCGACACCGCCATCAAATCTGTGGACTCGACCCCTTAAGCCGTCATCATCATCAACACGCCGTCCGTCGCAACGCCGTACACATCCGTCGCACCCGTGCCCAGTCTCCGTGCCACCGCAGACCCACTCCCGTGTCCCGCCCGTGCCTAGTCTCCGTGTCACCACAGACCCACTCACGTGTCGCGCCCCGTGCTCAGTTGCTGTGCCGCGCCTGTGTCGTGTCGTGCCCACCTCCGGACCAGGTCTTGTGCCGCACCGTGCCTGCTTCCATGTCATCACCAGGCCCAGCACCGCGTCGCGCCCGCATCATCACCAGGCCCAGTTCCGTGTCGCGCAGTGCTACGTACCGAGCCAGGACCACGCCCACTGCCGCATCACGCCCGCGTCACCACCGCGTCCAGTACCAGGTCACCGCGCACCGCGCGCCGTATCCAGCATCGCGTTGTCCAGTGTGTCGGGACAAACCCTGCAGCGGCGTCGCTTCCATATCAAGCGACCGAAGCAAGTGCCCTACTTGCTAAATGCTAGTTATTACTATTACTTTTCTAAAACCTATTAATTCCGTGTTTAAAACTCGTGAAAACGTATGACATAAGTGCTTGATGCAAAACCCGAACAAAACCTTACATTAAACTGACGGAACTTGAATATATATGCTGGCCCGTGTGACATTGAACATTGTGGTGAAACTTGACTGAAAAATATGATTGTTACTGGCTTAAACGATCACCCCCAATTACACCCGTTAAAACTGAATATTTCCGCGTCTAAAACTTGTTTAAATCATAATTAATTGTGTACACATTGAAATAATGCGTTCGAGGGCTCAAATCGAAGACGGCTTGACGAACTAGAATCTTATGAAAGTTTTTAATTGTTTTTGTACTGAAAATATGGTGAGAAATGGCTCGGAGAGCGGCTCTGGATGGCAGTTCAGAGCAGCTCTGGCTGTTAATTTCTATCTCGTGATGCTTACTACCTTGGTGTCTGAACCTTTATGTTGCGGAACCCTACACTTTACTGAATATGAATCTGTTAGATAAATAATGCAAGTGATTTCACCCCTTTTTATCGTCGTTTACTATTTAAACTGCCATTTAGAAGAACGGGACGTATAGCAGCCCCAAACAGAACCAGAACCGATACTCTAGTATTGAACAGTGCATAACTTCTGACGTAGAGACGCAATTGAGAATCCATCTAGTGAGTTAGAAACCTTATTGAAAACCCTAAATTGCATTCAACTGTAGCGTCTCTAAATTCTAATCCCAACTGGGATTAAAATGCGTTACGAAACGGACTTCTGATTCTGAAACCGGATTTCCAGCAGTGAACGCTTAAAATGAAATGGCCATATCTAGTGATCCTGAAACCCGATTAACATGAAACTAATTTTAATGGTTAGATAATTAAACATGCTGCTTACCCCCTTTTTATTGTTTCGCTAAAATTTGCGTATATAATTTATGATAAATTATGCAAGTGGTAGTACACCGACTAGTGACTTCTTAATCATGCCTGAATTATCGTATTCTCATCACATTACATATATGGTATTGCATTGGTAACCTAGTAATCATGTGTATTACCCAGTGTTAGGTTTTAGCGTTTGATTGTGGCAAGTACGTTAGTGTTTAAGTTTGAATGGGTAAGTGAAAGTGACACGTACTTGTACACAATCAGTGGACCTTATTGATTTATTGCATTGTCGACGTCTGTGGGACGTGTATAAGTGTGACTATAATTGGTATGGGACAATTATGGAAGCACTTGTATGGGTGTCACAGGTAAGGCACCAAACACGGTCCATTTATCTTGGGTATCGGTCGAGACATGCTTGATGGAGACCTTGTCTTCAGTTCTCGCGTAGACTCGTTATGGACCGACCGGTATTTGAGTTTATGGTTGGCGTTTGATGTAGACCACGGGGTGCAGGGTAGTTTGAGTGTGAGTTCAACAGAATCTCGGGAGTCCCATGCCGGCACATATGGAGATATATGGAGATATATAGGGATATCACTGATTATTAGCGAGCGACTCGGGCCCGTGTTCCCTTGCCCTTAGGTGGGGGATACTCACGAGTGGTTGACTCTCACACTTGGACCGACGATAGGATTAGTGACCTGTACAGTGAGACTTAGAGACTGATAGGATTTGTGACAGTGTCATGCATCGTTTACTGATTTAACATACCTGCTATACTGTTTACCGCGTTACTGTTTACCTGCTCTTTTAGCTACTTGCATTGGCTACTTCATTTTCACGTCTTCACTGTCTTGATTTATTGTTACATATTCATTATTATTGTACGAGTTACCATTTGTATCCATATATATATTGCTATCGTGCCGCCCTGTCGACCTGAGTATGCATGCTTAGAGTGAGAGGTAGATCTAGTTTGGACCAGGACTTGACATACCTCGAGGACATCGCGGACATCTTGATCAGCCACCCAGTTCTATAATCTCTTGATCTCCACCCGGTTAGTTCTTTGGTATTTGTTTTGTTTTAGTTACTGCATTTCTCATTACCTGTGCATTGATTACTGATTATCACTTAAAGCTAGAAGCCGAAGTGTGACTACGGGGAGATATTATCTCGACCGTAGGAGTATGGCTGGCCTTGTCAACCCCTCGTATTCCGTATTTTGGGAAGCGAGGCGTGACATGGTTTTGTTGGTATCAGAGACAGGTTTTACTTCGTTTGGGATTGCAGTTTCCGTGTAGTGCTTGGCAATCTAAGACATCCTTCGGTCTAGATTGTAAACTTGTTATCCTTAATCTTGATTCACATAGTGTGTTCTGCTATACATTTTGATCCATCCGTTAGAGTTTTGGGTGACTTAGTAGAGTTACGTGGTTGTAAATATGAACTGCAGCATAGCTACAATACTGTACTCTATTGGGTAACTTGGAGTTCTACATTTGTTTTCCGCTCGATTGAGTTTCACCTCACCCGATATTCTTGTTTCATTATCAATTTTATAGCTTGTTCTGATTTTCCCCTGTATCTTATGCCGTCCTAAAATTGTTGTTTCAGGACCATGTCTTCCAACGATTCTTCCTCTATCTCCACTCCCCAGAATCAGTCCGTAGAGATTCTGAATGCACTGCAAAGTCTGAAGGAAGCCCAGGAGCGAACAAAAAACCTGTTAGCTGAGGGACTAAGAAGGCAGATGACTCAAGCACCAGCGGAAGTCCCCAATCGTAAAGGGATCCCTGTTAGACGAGGAAAAGAGGTGAAGATGAAGCGCCCACGTGTTCCCCCGCGACAGAAGCAGCAGAAGACCCAATGTTGTGGGTACTGCAAGAAGCCAAGACACCTTCAGAGGGATTGTCGCCGCACCAAAGGGAGATGCCTGATTTGCGGATCCAACGAACACTTTATCAATGATTGCCCTAAAAGGAAGGAGCTACAAGGAGGCGGTTCGTCCACACTCTCCACTTCTGCTAAGTGATGGTTATTTCATAGTTCGAGCGTCGAAGAACAGTACGGACCCAGCGTAGGATTCAACTCGCGTGACGAGATTGCAGCGGTTTAGAAATCCAAGAAGAGTTATCGCGTTTTCTGCTTTCAAAAAAAAATGTTGTCACTCCTTTGTAAATATTTCTTTTCGTTGAAATCTTGTAAACGTCGAACTTTTAGCTGAATGCAATAAAACTTTGAGTTGTGGTGTATATATCGTTCTCTTGCTTCTCTCTTTATTTATACTATTCATTGCATCAGCATTTTTAAATTTTAATTTTTCAGTCATTGCCTACAGCATATCCTCCCAGTGATACCATATCCTTGGTTATCTTCTTAATGTGTCCCACTGTCTAATCATGACTCTCTCTTTTCAGGTCATGGCCCACTTTGGTGAAGCGCCGCCTCTAGATGAGGACACACGGTCGTGCGTTTCCTCGGACTACATGCTGGCAAGATCAGATGACGAAATCAACGACCCACGGGTTATTTTCGGAAACAGCGATTCCGAGGGTAAGGGATTCGCAGCTCCAGAAGTCGACATAATCAGCGACTCTGACGGCGAAGAAGAGGACCTCGAAGAAGACCCAATAGAGGAAGATTCCGAGGAGGACCCGATAGAAGAAAATCCAGGAGAGGAAAACCTTGGGGGAAATCCAGTGGAGGAAAATCCCATGGAGGAAGATCCAGCAGAAGAGGATCACGTAGAATCAGACCTCGATGAAGAAGCTCCAGCCGAGGAAGAAGGGCCCGAAGAAGAAGACCCCATGGCAGAAGAACCTCCAGTGGCGATCCCTACGAGGCGATATGGGAATAGACACCCCTATCTGAGCGCGCGAGCCTACTGTAACCTGCTGAACCTCCACAACCGCGACTGACGCGATTGAGCTTTCGCTTCTTCTGGCCAAATAAAATCTATGTATAGTTTAGGGTCATCTTTTACTTTTCGAGAATGCTTTGTTTAGAATTTTTCTGGAATGAAATAAAATTGCTGAGTTCGCTAATCTTTTGATTGTTAGTTCACGTAATGCTTTGATTGTCTCCCCTATACATTTCTCTTCTCCTGAGATTCATTAGTGTCCTTCACTTCTGTACTTTGTACCGTTTTGACCCTTGCTTAGATTAAAAAGTGTCACACCCCAACCTTTTGAGTGAGCCATACTCCATCGTAACCCCTACCTTGGCTAGCCCCTATACATCTTTGTGCTGTCTCCTATTATCCTAACTATATTTAGGGACATCGATATTCGAAAACTTCGCTTTCACTATTTTGTATTTATCAAAAAAAAATTGCGTGTTATTGACTACCTCCATTTTACCTGTGTTAAATGGTTTACTATCCTTCACATTTTCAATAGCGCAACCATATATCGCGCATATTTTTGTTCCATGTTTCTTATTTTCACTATGTGGGTTTCCTAAGCTATTTTAAAACTATTTGATCGATACATTATCCTAAAATGTTTTAACCTATCCACAAATCCTTCACTATTTTATTATGGTTACTTTATTTTCCCGGGTATTGTGCTTATCGTTTGCTATTATAAGTGGTTGTGCCTGATACTATTATTTTAGCTGTGCTATTTTGATATACGTATGTATGCACATATTTAGGATCTCGATTTTATCTAGCATGCCTCGGGTGTCATTGTTCGTTATTGCTATTTTTATTCCCTTGTACAAATAGTTTTCCCTTATAGTTGATTTCTGCCTTATACTTACTTAGACCTTCGATTTTTCTTTTTTTAACTGTTTTAAGAAAACCACTTTATGTGAGTGTTTGAGGTCATAGCTTTTTGCATGTTACTTTATATAGCTTATCGCTTGTTTTAAATTTCGAGGATGAAATTTTTGTAAGGGTGGTATGATGTAATACCCAGTTCTTTTTGTACACCACTATCCGTATTTTTCATAATATATTATTTACAAAATTTATTTATTTTATTTATAATTATTTTATTTCCTTCAAAGCCCTAATCCCTTCATTGTATTTTGGTTCCTTTTTGTAACCCTAACCCTCTTTTCTAATCTCCATTTCCTTTTACAATTTCCTAACCCAAAACCCTAACCATACCTCCTTTCCTTTCATTATTTTTCTTTTTTTACCCAAAACAAAACCAAAATTTTATATATTAAATCCCCCAGCCCAACACTGCCCGGCCCACTCATTTTCTTTTGAAAAAAAAAGAATTAAAGAATTAAATTCCCTCAGCCGGCCCAGCCCTTTTCCCTAAAGCCCAAACTAAATATATATATTAATAAACCCTTAACCCTCG
This sequence comes from Agapanthus africanus, assembly GCA_030015575.1. NCBI lineage: Eukaryota > Viridiplantae > Streptophyta > Magnoliopsida > Asparagales > Amaryllidaceae > Agapanthus > Agapanthus africanus. The sequence goes on from CM057349.1 coordinate 345,391,152, forward strand.
GCCCAGGCCATTCGACCCGACCCGACCCGTTCGCTACCCTTCTCCCCCACTCTCCTCTAACTTTCCCGCTTGTTCTCTTACTGCGCTCCCTACGTCGCCTCGCCGACGCCCGATCACGACCACGTTCCCACGACCCACGTTCACGCGCGCGCTTCACCCTCCCCTCGTTCTCACTCCCCTTTTCTCTCGATCTCACTCAATCTCTCATTTTTCTCTCTCGTGCTCGCCCTTCCTTCTCCAACCTCACCATCGAACACCCCTCGCCGACGAGCTCTGTCGCCGCCGCCTCGCCGCAACCCAAAAATCTCCACTAGCTACTCCTGAGCCCCCACCACTCCTCTCTTCATCCCCAGCGCTCACACCACACCACCTCCTCCTCCTCTGCACCGACCATCTCATTGGCACCCCATTCACCAACTCGACCCGCATCTCCCCCATCACTGGAGCTCGCCACCAGACCCGAGCTCCCTTCTTCCTTGACCCTCACACCATTTCCTCAACCCCCCACAACCCTCATCCGAGCTTTCCCCTTCACTGCATAATCACAGGAGCACCGCCGACCTCCCACCTCACTGGCCGCCGTTGTTGTTCCCTCGCCGCCAGAAACCCATCAAGCCAAAGTCGAGCCCGATTCCCGACGAACAAAAGACGTTGTCGTCATAGTCGTCGCTGCCATCACCATCATCATCGCTACAGCCAAGCTAAACTCACGTCCCTTGCACCCCCGGCATTCCGTCGAACACTTATGTTGATCGCTGTTGCCGCCATTCGAGTCACCGACGCTGCCATCAAATCTGTGGCCTCGACCCCTTAAGCCGTCATCATCATCAACACGCCGTCCATCGCAACGCCGTACACATCCGTCGCACCCCGTGCCCAGTCTCCGTGTCACCGTAGACCCACTCCCGTGTCGCGCCCGTGTCTAGTCTCCGTGTCACCACAGACCCACCCACGTGTCGCGCCCCGTGCTCAGTTGCTGTGCCGCGCCTGTGTCATGTCGTGCCCACCTCCGGACCAGGTCTTGTGCCGCACCGTGCCTGCTTCCGTGTCATCACCAGGCCCAGCACCGCGTCGCGCCCGCATCATCACCAGGCCCAATTCCGTGTCGCGCCGTGCCACACACCGAGCCAGGACCACGCCCACTGCCGCATCACGCCCGCGTCGCCACCGCGTCCAGTACCGGGTCACCGCGCGCCGTATCCAGCATCGCGTTGTCCCGTGTGTCGGGACAAACCCTGCAGCGGCGTCGCTTCCATATCAAGAGACCGAGGCAAGTACCCTACTTGCTACATGCTAGTTATTACTATTACTTTTCTAAAACCTATTAATTCCGTGTTTAAAACTCGTGAAAACGTATGACATAAGTGCTTGATGCAAAACCCGAACGAAAACCTTACATTAAACTGACGGAACTTGATTATATATGCTGGCTCGTGTGACATTGAATATTGTGGTGAAATTTGACTGAAAAATATGATTGTTACTGGCTTAAACGATCACCCCCAATTACCCCCTTTAAAACTGAATATTTCCGCGTCTAAACTTGTTTAAATCATAATTAATTGTGTACACATTGAAATAATGCGTTCGAGGGCTCAAATCGAAGCCGACTCAACGAACCGGAACCCTATGAAAGTTGTTAATTGTTTCTGTACTGAAACTATGGTGAGAACTGGCTCGGAGAGCGGCTCTGGACTGCAGTTCAGACCAGCTCTGGCTGTTAATTTCTATCTCGTGATGCTTACTACCTTGCTGCCTGAACCTGTATGTTGTGGAACCCTACACTTTACTGAATATGAATCTGTTAGATAAATAACGCAAGTGATTTCAGCCCTTTTTATCGTCGTTTACTATTTAAACTGCCATTTAGAAGAACGGGACGTATAGCAGCCCCAAACAGAACCAGAACGGATACTCTAGTATTGAACAGTGCATAACTTCTGACGTAGAGACGCAATTAAGAATCCGTCTAGTGCGTTAGAAACCTTATTGAAAACCCTAAATTGCATTCAACTGTAGAGTCGCTAAATTCTGATCCCAACTGGGATTAAAATGCGTTACGAAACGGACTTCTGATTCTGAAACCGGATTTCCAGCAGTGAACACTTAAAATGAAATGGCCATATCTAGTGATCCTGAAACCCGATTAACATGAAACCAATTTTAATGGTTAGATAATTAAACATTCTACTTACCCCCTTTTTATTGTTTCGCTAAATTTTGCGTATATAATTTATGATAAATTATGCAAGTGGTAGTACACCGACTAATGACTTCTTAATCATGCCTGAATTATCGTATTCTCATCACATTACATATATGGTATTGCATTGGTAACCTAGTGATCATATGTATTACCCAGTGTTAGGTTTTAGCGTTTGATTGTGGCAAGTACGTTAGTGTTTAAGTTTGAATGGGTAAGTGAAAGTGACACGTACTTGTACACAATCAGTGGACCTTATTGATTTATTGCATTGTCGACGTCTGTGGGACGTATATAAATGTGACTATAATTGGTATGGGACAATTATGGAAGCACTTGTATGGGTGTCACAGGTAAGACACCAAACACTGTCCATTTATCTTGGGTATCAGTCGAGACATGCTTGATGGAGACCTTGTCTTCAGTTCTCGCGTAGACTCGTCATGGACCGACTGGTATTTGAGTTTATTGTTGGCGTTTGATATAGACCACGGGGTGCGGGGTAGTTTGAGTGTGAGTTCAACAGAATCTCGGGAGTCCCATGCCGGCACATATGGAGATATATGGAGATATATAGGGATATCACTGATTATTAGCGAGCGACTCGGGCCCGTGTTCCCTTGCCCTTGGGTCCTACCCTTGGGTGGGGATACTCACGAGTGGTTGACTCTCACACTTGGACCGACGATAGGCTTAGTGACCTGTACAGAGAGACTTGGAGACTGATAGGATTTGTGACAGTGTCATGTATCGTTTACTGATTTAACATACCTGCTATACTGTTTACCGTGTTACTGTTTACCTGCTCTTTTAGCTACGTGCATTGGCTACTTCATTTTCACGTCTTTACTCTCTTGATTTACTGTTATATATTCATTATTACTATACGGGTTACCGTTTGTATCCATATATATATTGCTATCGTGTCGCTCTGATGACCTGAGTATGCATGCTCAGAGTGAGAGGTGGATCTAGCTTGGACCAGTACCTGACGTACCTCGAGGACATCGCGGACATCTTGATCAGCCACCCAGATCTATACTCTCTTGATCTCCACCTGATTAGTTCTTTTGTATTTGTTTTGTTTTAGTTACTGCATTTCTCATTACCTGAGCATTGATTACTGATTACCACTTAAAGCTAGAAGCCGAAGTGTGACTACGGGGAGATATTACCTCGACCGTAGGAGCATGGCTGGCCTTGTCAACCCCTCGTATTCCGTATTTTGGGAGGAGGGTGTGACAGAAACGATACTCACTGGTACTCCATGCAATCTCATAATCTCCTGCATGTACCGTTCTGCCAACGCTTCTATTGATTGACCAACTCGAAATGGTATGAAATGAACTGTCTTAGTCAATCGATCAATAATCACCCAAACTGCATTGTTGCCCTTTGGACTCCGTGGTAAAACTGTCACGAAATCCATGGTTATATGTTCTCACTTCCATTGAGGAATCGAAAGTGGTTGCAATAAACCAGCAACTCTTTGATGTTCAGCCTTAACTTGCTGACACACCAAGCACTTCGCCACAAAGCGAGCAATCTCCCTTTTCATGCCTTCCCACTAGAATTGATGTCTTAGATCGCGGTACATCTTCGTGCCTCCTGGATATACGGAATATGCGGAACTGTGTGCCTCCTTCAAAACTTCTTCGTGAATATCTCCTTTTGGCACACATAAACGGCTACCATATCGCAACGAACCATCTTCATGAATCAACAAGCCCGTTTGATGTCCCGCTTCAACCCGTTCTCGAAACTTTTGCAATCCTGGGTCGTATGACTGCGCCGCTTTAATATTATCGATCAACGATGACCGTACTTGCAGCTGCATCAACTGTCCCGAAGAATGCGGTAGCACGATCACAAACTCGAATCTCCGAAAATCTTCGATAAGCTCCTTCTGTGCAGTCATCATCCGAATTGCTGGTAACCGACTAAGCGCATCTGGTACTACATTAACTTTCCCCGGATGGTACTTAAGATCGAGATCATAGTCAACCATCAGCTCCAACCATCTACGATGCCTCATGTTAAGCTCTTTCTGCGTGAACACATACTTTAGGCTTTTGTGATCGGTGAATACTTCGACCCTTTTGACCAATAAGTAGTGTCTCCAAATCTTCAAAGCGAAAATTACAGCTGCTAGCTCCAAATCATGAGTTGGGTAATTCTTCTCATAGGTCTTCAACTGTCTCGATGTGTAAGCTATAACATTTCCATGCTGCATCAAAACACATCCCAAACCTTTCCCAGATGTGTGGCTATGAATCACCAATCCTCCGGAACCGTCTGGTACGGTCAAAATAGGAGCGGTTATCAATCTCCGCTTCAATACCTCAAAAGCTGACGCATATTTATTCGTCCATACGAACGGTACTTCCTTACGCGTAAGCTTGGTCAAAGGCTCAGCCAAACGAGCAAAATTCTCCATGAACCTTCTGTAATAACTGGAAAGTCCAAGAAAACTTCTGATCTCTGCTACGTTCTTCAGAATCGGCCAATCTTGAACTGCTGCAATCTTCTCAGGGTCAACGGCGATTCCATCTCCGGATACGACGTGCCCCAAAAACTTCACTTCTTTAAGCCAAAACTCGCACTTGCTCATCTTTGCATATAATCTTTCTTGCCTTAATGTCTGCAGTGCGATCTTCAAGTGTTCTGCATGCTCTTCAAGGCTCCTTGAATAGACCAGAATATCATCGATGAACACCATAATAAACTGGTCCAAGAACGCTGAAAAGATTCGGTTCATCAAGTCCATAAATATCGCCGGTGCATTCGTGACTCCGAATGGCATCACTAAATACTCGTAATGTCCGTATCGAGTTCGGAACACAGACTTGCAAATATCTTCTGATTTAACTCGGACCTGTTGATATCCGGATCGCAAATCCAGTTTCGAGAATACCCTCGCGCCACTGAGTTGCTCGAATAATTCGCCAATGCGAGGGATCGGGTACTTGTTCTTAATAGTCACTCGATTTAATTCTCGATAATCGATGCACATCTTCCTTGTGCCATCTTTCTTCTTGACTAGAAAAACTGGAGCTCCCCAAGGTGAATTGCTGCTGCGAATCCAACCCTTCTCAAGTAATTCAGTAACCTGCTTCTTTACTTCTTCCAACTCCACTGATGCCATCAGATAGTACGCCTTTGAGATTGGCGCTGCACCAGAAACAAGATCGATCGCGAACTCCACATCTCGTTTTGGCGGTAAACCCGAAATGTCCTCGAACACGTCCATGAGCTCTCGAACTACAGCTGGCGCTTCCTCCTTATCAACTTCCATCGACGCAAGAACGGTGCTTGTCGGCCTAGCCCTAAACTCGACTGGCCCGACAGAACTGCTTCCTCCAGCGAAAACAAACTCCGGATGTCCGGGAATCTGGAAAATCACTTTCTTTGCCCTACAATCAATGTGAGCGTGGAAAGTGCCGAGAAAGTCCATTCCAAAGACAACATCATACCTGCCGGTGTCGATCACTAAGAAATCTGCAAATAACTCCCGTCCGCAAATAACAACTGAACAATCCTTACATTCTCTACTAGATATGATCTTCCTATTCCCGGTGTGTATTTCCAAACAACTAGACAGGGTCGTGCAAGAAATTGAATGTGCAGCAATAAACTTGGACGACATAAAGCAATGGGATGCATCAGAATCGAATAATGCTAATGCGGGAAAATCATGAACAAGTAGGATACCTGAAACAACTTCATCTGAAGCGTTGGCCTCTTCAGCCGTCACAGTAAAGGCTCGAGCTTGATTAGGTCCCTGAGTTATCTGCTTCTGCCCCTGAATCGGCCTCTGTAGTGGCCTCGGAGTATCTTCCTTCAAACGTAGTTTCGACGGACAAGTATCAATGGTATGATCAGCTGATCCACAAATAAGACAAAGTCCAAGTCTCCTTCGACAATCTCTCCAGAAATGATCCGATCGTTGGCAGTAGTCGCAAAATGCTCTTCTTTTCTGCTCGGGTGCGACGGGCCTCTTCATAGGTACAACACCAAGTTTATTCACCGGAATACCTCTGCGTATAGGCACTTGGTTCGGCATAAACGCCGGCTTTCGCTCCACAACTGCGTGCTGCTGTGTACCCCCTGTCTTCAATGATAAGCTCTGCTGCTCTCTGGCCGCTTTAAGCACTTGCGAGAAAGTGGTCAATCCCAGAGATATAATGTGCCTCTGGATTTCCATGTCCAAACTGCGCATAAACCTTCGTGCCCTATCAGCCTCTTTGGCCACCAAAGGTCCAGCGAATCGACTGAGCTGTGTCCACTCAGCCGCATGCGCATCCACAAATCCGCCATTCTGCTTCAAGCTGATAAACATTTCTTCCATTTCTTCCCATGCAGTCTGCGGAAAGAACTTCTCTAAGAAACTCTGCAAGAAAGTTGCCCAACTGATCGGCTTGGGAAAACGGGTCTCTTCCACGAGCCACGACTCACAGGCATAGTCCACCAATTGGATGCGTATGACATCTACTCTCTTGTCCTCTGGAATCTGTACTGCAACGAGTAGATTCTCCGTATCGACTAGCCACTACTCCCTTGGTAACGGCTCCTCCAAACCAGTGAAAATGGATGGACCAAGTCTCCTGAAATCCGCCACGGTACCCACACGCTCTACTGGTTTGGCCACAACATTGTTTACGGACTGCTGGACGGTCCGCAAACCTTCCTGAAAAGCCTTGGCTTGCCGGTGGTTTAGCTCGGTCTGCCGCTTCTGGTCCTCAAGCATCCCACGAATTACTCCAAGAAAATCGGCGTCATCAACACGCCTCTGGTACGATCGTAGATTCCTGTCTGCCATGATCCTGCAACCAAGACACCGAAAAGGATTAGTATGATAACAAGATTCAAAACTTGCGATGAATAATGACCATATATCAAGGATATGAATCAAGACTAGAACTCCAAGTTACTTAAATAGAGTACCGCATTGTAACCATGCCGCAGTACATGGTTACAATCACATAACTCCACTCAAGTCGCCCAAATCCTAGAGATAAACAATAGGAAACCAAAAGTTTCAAGTCGAGATGCAAAGTGGTTTGCATATCGTCAAGACACAGGGTCAAGAGAAGGATATGATTCAAGAATCACGATAACAATGTGGCAGGACATGTTACTAATTACAGGTTTTCTGATTCGTGTATTGGGTCCAATACCCAACTACAAAAGAATCAAACCCGATCAACCTAAATCCTATGGATTTGATACCAAACAAACCCTGTCACGCCCCGCTTCCCAGAGTGCGCTAAGATCGGCATGTGACAGAGCCAACCATGCTACCTATGGCTAGGAAACATCCCTCTACAGTCACATTACGGCTGTCTATAGATATCAAGAACAGTAGAAATAAAATAAACTATCTAGTACATGTCCATGAGCCAGAATAAACGAGTCAAGAAATAATATGCGGAAGCAATAGATCCAATAAACAATAACAATATGGAAAGTACGTCCCAAATACGGGCTCACATCAGGAATGAAAATGTTGAAAGAAAACTAAACTAAAATACTAACAGGTCCTCACTGCTCGGCTTGTTGACTGAAGTACTCCTGAACGGCTTGTGACAGAGATAGAGGATCTGGGCCATGCAAAACCCAGACGTCAATGCGTTATAATATCAACAATAATATAATCAGGAGGTAATAAGACATGCAGGCATGAGTATAAACAGTAACATGAATATAACCAGTCAATATGGATATAGAACAGTGAAGTATAACAGTATATGTGAAGTGCAGCGATAAAACTAAACCGTGCTACTGGGTTATCTATTCTAAACTTATTTGAAATTAATTAATGTAATCCTCATCGTAACCCATCGGTCTATGCCCCGTTCATTCCCTACGGGACCGCGGTAACAAGATATGATAGACTGTGAGTCTATGTCCCGTTCATTCCCTACAGGACCACGGTAACATGATGTAATAGCCCTTTGAGTTACGTTCAGTTGCATTCTTGATTTCCCCATACCCCCAAGTTATGTGTTCAAGTCAGACATTGATAAATCTGAGACTAATGCCAACACAGGATCAAGCAGGAACATGTTTGTCTATACAGACAACAGGATATGTCCATCGGGACAACATGTCAGGATTGTCGGCATTAGAATCATGATCAGGTATCAAGTTAAGCAGTGGTATATCAGGTCATGTCAGGTAGTGCACATGTATCAAGCGGATCCTCATAATAAAATGTAGCAGGTACGGGTGCGCAAATAAAAGCATGGATGCACAAATATTTATCAGGGGTTACATCATGACTATGTAGGATGCACATTATCTAGCATGGGGTGTCACTATAACAATAATATGTAACAATATGACATGGTATGCGAATAGATATAAAATTAATGGTATGGATGCACAAATATCGATTAGGGTTACATTACAGTTTCAAGACTAAGTAGGATGCACTTTATTAAGCATGGGGTGTTCTTACAATAATAACATGAACTAATATGATAAGTAGATGCAGCTATATGTATATTAAATGATATGGATGCAAACGAGTATCCGAAAACGATAAAATTTTAGTATGGATGCAACGATAACATTTTACTCATATGGATGCATAATGATATACCTAGCATGGAGCAAAAATGAATTAGCATGTGACTAGATATGTAAATAACGATATGGATGCACACGGGCGTCGTAAAACAATAAAATGGTAACAAGGGATGGACAAATACACTAAACATGTAATCTTATTATTAATATGGATGTAAAATATCATAGCATGTAGCAAGATCAACTTGCCTCGATGGATCACAATACGGATACGTACGGCACGTTCGACGTCGGTAAATCATCGTAACGCACACACGGCATGCGGGACGGGTCCAGGCAAGGTAAGAGGGTGATCACACAGGCAATGTATGTTCACTGGATCGTCTGGATCGGCAGCGGCGACGCGACTCCGACAATTGCTAGAAAACAAGATTTCAAGAAAAGAATAAAGAAAAGAAAAAGAAGAAGAGGAAGAAGAAGAGAGAGGGATCGGGAGGAGAGAGAAAAAGAAAAGAGAGAGAGAGATGCGCTGAGAGGGGGGGGAGAGAGAGAGAAAGAAAGGAAGAGAGAGAGTGAGTGGGGCAGGAGAGAGAGAGAAAGAGGTTGTTATTTAAGTTAAGATTTTAAATTTAAAAAAAATATGTTTAGTTATATAAATTTAAACTGTGTTAATAATAATTAAAATATTGTATTAATAAAAAATTGATATTCTGTTAATACAAACTTACTCCAAAATACGCCCGGGTTGGATCTAAAAATTCAGTTTTAAAATACGAAAAATATATGTGTCGACCAAAACTAAAATTAGATATCCGGGTAACGAAAATGCATACCCACAAGAACGGATGCACATACGTGCGCGTAGCCATCCAAACAAGTCCGTTTCACTGAACGGGACGAGAACAAGATGTGCGGATGCTACCACAGGGTCAGGGGTATCATGCATGCCATGCAATGTATTTTTAAAATATTTTATGTGACTTTAAATGTTATACTTAAAAATGCAGATGCCAGATAAATGCCAGTATGCAGTATACAATAATGTAAGTGCACGGATCCATATAATAAACCAGGATAAATCATAAACATGAATCAAGACAGGTTTCAAGCATGCGGGTCGGGTCGGATGCAAATACAGATTTCAAAACACTATTCGCACCCAAAACACAGTAAATCAGGAAAATACCATAATAAAGAAATACGTGAACTAGAACTGGTATAAATGAACTAGGGTGTCCCAACAACGGTGACATCGACTTCAACCTGGTAGTGTTCCAACAAAAGAATATACAAACTGGCAGTGACGGCAGTCCACACGTTGAACGCTCATCCTGTAATAATTAATATACAAATGAATCTGAACTGTACATCTAAGATTGCACATATGGCTATCCATCACGACAATCCACACAAACCATAACCAGATATATATAACCGCAGAAGCAAGTAACACCAGAATGTGTGCAACCCCATCTAAATGAATATATAGCAATTAGACGACGTTCAGCAACACATATACACATCATAGATACCGACGATGCAAAAGTTTCGAATTTTTAAAACTCCCGAGTTGTCCCTAAGCTAAGATGACACAAAGTGAAATTTGGGACAAAACAAACAATACCAAAAATACCAATTTACAAAACGCAGCACACACCATGAAAACGAGATCCAAAGCAAACAGTATAAAAGGTGAGGCCAGCCAAAATGAGATTCTCGCCGGGCCAATTTTGGTGAAATGTGCTCGTTTTCATTTTGTGTCTCTATCTTGTCTAGAGTAAGCTTCTGCACTTGTTAAAAAAAATTTTAGAGACCAAAAATATTTCGACAGAAACTGGGTTTTCGAAATCAGTGTTTTTGGTTTTGAAACTTAAACATCGTCAAACACTAGTTTATGATGTTTGGGTGTCTCAGATACTATGTTGGGATCCGGCGCCCGCGCCACGGAGACCGCGGACGAGACGGAAGCGAAAACAAAAACTTTTTGCAAGCACCGGGCGTGCACACCTGAGGATTCAAACCAAACACCCTAAACTAGCTAATCTAAAATATGCAAAGTTGAGAAATACAACCTTTATCGCGTGTCCATCCAATTGTAGAAGACCTCTCCAAGCTCGTAACCGCCGGGAACGCGCTTGAGCATCGATCACCCTTACCGAAAACGATCTACCTGAAGGAACGCGGAGGAGGCTCAAACCGACGGTCCAAAGTTGCTAGGTTTGGATGACCAGGGATGTAGGAATACTTCACTATAATTTTCTCTCTAGAATCTTGCTTAAGAAATAATAGCAAGAAGAAGGAGGAGATGAGCTAGAGGAAGAGCATGAACCATCCATGGAGGAAATGAGGAAAAATATCAAGTCAACAAGTGTAGAAAAGCATGGCTATATAAAATCAACCATGATGCAATAGTGCATCCAAATGAAATAATCATTTTTAAAACAAAGCCATGCCTCTCTATATTGTTCACACCATGCTTTACTTTCTCCACTTGCCACTTCATTTCTTTATTTTTTTTCCTAAAAAGAAAAATAAATACGAGATGTCCATCTTCTAGAAACATTCCCGTATAAATACGGAATACTTGACCTGGTATATGTATCGCTACACATACGCGTATCCGTATAAAAATACGGATAGCACCAAAGAGAGAAAATGAATAGTGAACAATAATACTAAAATATATGTATCAAAATACATATATAAATTATTAAATCAAAACCTGATTTAATAATCCGGCTTAATCCTAAACCGGTTAGTATTATCAAACGTCCGATTAAAATCCGTGTATCGCGTACACATATTTAATCGGACTTTCTGCACGCACCACCGTACGGCTCCTACATCTGTCGCCTGAACCGGGAAAACTCGATGTGTCGGACTCTAAAGATTCGACAATACGCTGGTAGTGGGTTTAACCACAAGCATGTCAGCGGCACTAGTTGTATGTAACGGCTATCCAGCTACTTGTCGAAAGGGGGGTCGACAATCAAGTGCGTCCTTACCCTACTGAGTCTGAATGTGGCAATCTCTGTACAGTCCGGTCTCTTCGTCAAAGAGTATCGCATATCGGATCTAGGGGGTGGATAACGTCAGATCCATACTAACCCGATAAGTTGTGTCTGAGTCAAGCTCATCACCAACTGAGATACTACTAATTAACTATCAATAAATCTTCCCTACCGTGGCCATGGATTTCTGGTGATAGCCAACTGAACACAGCGGGACATCGACTCCTGATACCAGGAGAGATGAATCCCTAACAGTCGACCACTGCCTCCATGTAACTCGGGACTGTACCCAACTAAAACCTGTTTGCACGACTCTTTTGAGCCGTGGTAGGGTAGTAATTAAAGTACAGTGGGAACTCATACGAGACAAATGACGACTTCATGTCAAAGGAATAATCTGTACTCATGCCACCTGAGAACTTCCATCTGACGATAGGTATAATACCATCTAGAAGTTCTTGGCAAGTTCGTCCAGTGTATTCACCTCCAGTGAGCACCTGTATACTATCTTAGGTGACACAATACCAATGGCTTATGAGACCGGCCACCGCCCCTCGTCGGGGTCTCGAAACCACCCAGCTCTCATATATATGATCGCCATCATAATGTTGGTAGTCAAGTAAGAATCATATGAGCTCTATCAACATGTAATAGTGATCTGCAATACCACATAATGCATATACATAATGATAAAGACAAACCATATAGCATACTATCATTTTGAGTAAGATTGTTCTACCTGTATAGGTCCTCCCTCAATTATCATAATCGCGTGCATGCAATTACAATAATTGCTTTGAGGGTACTATATCCAATAGATATATTGATAGCAATAAGATATATGGTTGATATTATGCATTTGAAGGAACAGTTGAATGGTAAGTTTGAGATTAAGGATTTTGGAGCGGTCAAGAAGATACTTGAAATGGAGATCAGGCACGATCGCAAAGGTAGAAAGTTATACTTGTCTCAACAGCGGTATGTTGAGAAAGTTTTGGAGCGTTTCGGTATGGCAGACGCTAAATCTATAAGTACTTCTTTGGCAGCTCATTTTAAACTTTCAGCTCGTTCATCACGGCAAACAGAGAATGCGATTAAATATATGTCGAATGTTCCATATGCGAGTGTGGTGGGTAGCGTTATGTATGTCATGGTTTATACACAATCCGACATTTCACATGCTGTTAGTGTTGTTAGTCGCCATATGGTATCCCCTGGCAAAAGCCATTGGCAGGCGGTGAAATGGATATTACGATACTTTCGAGGTACGTCTGATGTAGGGTTGATATTTGGAAGAAACGACGATAATTTAGTTGGATTCAGCGATTCCGATTATGCGGATAATCTTGACAGACGCAGATTGATCACCGGTTATGTGTTCTCCTTAGAAGTATGTGCCATCAGTTGGCGTGCTTCGTTGCAGCCTACGGTTGCGTTATCTACGATAGAGGCGGAGTATATGGCCATAGTTGCAGCAGTTAAGGAGGCAATATGGTTGAAGTGACTATTTTCGGAAATAGGTATTCAAAAGAATAACATATTAGTCTATTGTGATAGCCAAAACGTGATTCATTTGACGAAAGATCAGATGCATCATAATAGGATGAAGTACATTGATGTGAGATATTGGTTCGTGCAGGAGATCGTTGAGAAAGAAGAGATTATTATGCAGAAGGTTGGCACAGTGGATAATTCGGTCGACATATTGACGAAGTCTCTTTCAGTTGTTAAGTTTAAGCATTGCTTAAACTTAATTGGAGTGCGTAACACTCACTAGCCTTTTAGGGGTTTTGTGGTAAAGGTGGAGGTGTTATTACTTTGATGGAGGAGTTTGTGGAATGCGAGGTGGGGTGGAAATCTGTTAAATATGCCTCACATTCGACCATGAAGATTACCAGTTGAATTTCCTAACGATTTGGCGTTATCACGAAAATTTGAGTTTATCTTTAAGGTATACGTCTGGGCTGAGAGCTCCAGATGTCTGCCGAGGCTTTGAATACGCGAGCCCACTTATGGCAGACGTCTGCCCCGATGAGGGTCAGACGTCTGCGAAGCTCTTTGTTATTTTAATGAAGATACTAGACATCTGTGATATCCTTGTTCAGACGTCTGGATTGCTCTCTAGATTCTCGTGATGACAAATGCAGACGTCTACCAATTCCTTCTGCAGACGTCTGCCTTTCTGGTCTGGATGAAGATTCGCTCAGTTAGGAAATTAGTTTCTTTGGCAAAACTTTTGTATGCTATATATAAGATATCTTGTTTTAGAGCTAGATTCGATTGCGTTTTGTTAATTTGAGATAACCCATTGTTATTTTGAGAGAGCTAGGATTTTGATAGGGATTTATATTCTCCATCGATTTATACTCTTTCGATATTTGATTATTAATAAAGTTTTTCCTTCGTCTATTTGTTTTGTGATTGGTACTTGTATTTCTATCCTGTGATTTGTTTTCTTCTCGTAATCAATTGTTTGTGCTTTGTGATTGTCTCGTATATGCATCAGTATCGAGTTCATTTTAATGTTGCAATCTTCATTTTTTTAGTCATAAGATTGTAACAACTATATATTGATTTCCTAAATATACGAGACGGGCTATTTTCATCCCTATGTTTCATTTTAAAAAAGATAAAAGCCAAATAAAATACTGAACAGTTATTCAGATATTTGCATACGAGAAAATCTATATATTATGTTCACCATCGTAAAACCGGAAATAATTTTAGTCTATGAGTTATGCAAACACCCATCATGAATTATATCATTAAAATGCCATAAAACTTAACTTTGCACTTGTTGTACCAAATAATAATACATAACATTATATATCTTAGAAACTTGGAAGTAATAGATATCCACAGTAAAGCGCGCGTAAACTCCCGCAAATCAGTTCTTGAATGAATCCATCCCCAATTCCTGCACACAAAGATATCATCATATCAGTCAGCTATCACTACGAAAACGAACAAATATAGTCATTCAAATTTTTTGCATTTATTTTTTGTTTGCCTCCAGGAAACGTGCTGAACACGAGTCAAGTAGCATATATCGAAAATTGCGAGCGAGGAATATAAATAAAGAAAAATGTTTTTGAGATAGAATCTCAAAATTTTACTGCCTTGTGTGCTTTTGCATAAACCATAAAATTATCGCATATGAAAAGAAGTTTTGATACCTGTCAAAATTGAGCAAGGAATCATCTTTCAATGAGTAATCAAACGCGGTTAAATATTCCATGAATGATTCAATATCGTCAAGGGAACCGTTCCCTTGGCCCACGAAACTGGTATTCTTCTCTACTCCTTGTTCGGACGCTGTGTTCGTTGCCGCTCCAAAGTCTTGAACTTTTTCCAATCTAGGCTTTGCGGATCCACCTGCTGATGGTATTGGTGGACAGTGCAGTCCTGCGGACATGCAATCACTCATTACAGTAGCATCATTAAGCTCTTTTGCTGGTTGTCCATTCGAAGCATTAACATATGATAGCGGTGAAACGAACGATTGTTATACATGTGCACGGCTCCAGCATTGTTGTGGTTTTGTACTGGTGCATGTTCCATACCATCAGGTGTGAAATAGTTACTGCCACTATCGATGAGAAAAGATTCATCTTTAACTTGGTTCTTCATATAAATATTCGTTCGCTCAGAGTCTTGAGACGTATGCAGACGGTAGTTCGATGCCTGATATACAAATTGCGAGCTCAGATTCGTCGGAGGATCGTTGTTTGCTGCGAATTGGTTCAGCTGATTATCGTTAGAACAATTTCCCTCCATTGGTAACAATCGTCGATTTGGAAAGTTTGGTTCTTGAGCTCTGAAGCCGACAGCTTGACCTGAGAGTTGAGGGTTGGAGGAGTTTATGATGTCGCTAGATTTTCTTTTTGTTTGTGCATATTTCCTCTTGCTTAGCTTCTGTCAGATTCGTCGGAGGATCGTTGTTTGCTGCATATTTCTAATTTACGAAGGCATTATTATAATCCGTATGTGTACGTAAGGACGATGGAAAAATATTTACTAGTTCGTAAAAGGTGACAAGAATAGCTCAGAATCCAACCTGTATATGACTTAAGCCAGGAACATTCATAAACTCCGCAATTCTCCGGGGCTTAGCATCTGCAATCAGAAACCGAAATTTGCAAAAGAATTGATAAGAATGCAGTCCATATTCACATGCTTGCTAACTTTTCAAACATATAGAGAAATTGAATTATGGAAGAAAATATCGCCTACCACTTCCGAGTACCACAGTAGCATTCGTAAACTTCTGGTGTAGCTCAGGCGTCCAATTCACTCGATTTTTCTTCGACGAAACTTTGGTTTCTGTCTTCTCATTGCTATTTTCTTTAGCAATGCATTCTAATTTTGGCGGATCTGAAGTGAAATCGAGGACATCAATTTTGGTTAGCTTTGAAGCATCACTGTTGAGCTTTTGATGTTGTTTGGCTTTCTCCTTTCTTCGAACGACATGCTGCCACAAGTTTTGCAGTTCTTGAAAGCGAAGAGGCTTCAGTAAATAGTCACAGGCGCCGTATCTTATTCCTTTAACAACGGCACCAAAATCCGAATCGTAAGACATCACTGTAGTTTCACAAGACAAGAAAAGAAATAAATTAATGATTAATTTATAAAATAGAAAATATAAGTATAACAATCTAAATGGTACTTACAGGCAACCGGTATGCCAAATTTAGCGCCAACTCCCAAGAGCTCAAATCCGTCCATATCGGGCAAATGAACTTCACATAGCATGATATCGAAACCACTCTCGTTTTCATGAAGAAGCGATAAAGCAGTTTTTTCCGTAGTACAAGTGGTAACTGCACCATCACAAATTAATATAGAAAAACTTCCATAAGCATATAAAATAAAGAAAGATCTTATTATAAGCCCATTACAAATGGAAAATTTCATTATGTAAGAAGAAAATATCAGCTTTATTGAATCTAGAAGGAAAATATCCCTTGGCCATCGATACCGCATCTTGTGGTAAACGTCATATAATAATCGGATTACATAGTACGCAATAAAATGTTTTGGTGTACACATATCAATGTATGGAGAAATACTAAAAAAAATAAGACAAAATAGTCGAAAACATGTGGATATGGAGAAAAAGGATAGAACCGGGCCTTAATTAAGCGGATATTAAGGTAGAATACTGGATTTTAACACCAGGCGCGTGTTATTAAGCATTGTAAACATGCCCGATTATATGAACATTCGTCCATTTATTTCGTTTAGGGCCACTTATGTATCCATTCACAATACTATTTAAAGTAGTTGGTTGTTTGCCGAAAACATCTGACCGGCCAATTGATCAGTGTTTTAAAGCTTGTTTTACAATGTATCTTGGAATATCAGAAAAATAGAACACAGTATCTCATTTTCGCAGATGCCGCCTTGTATTATATGGAAGAACTTAAGTGCTTGAGATATTAAAGATTTGAACTCTCGGCTGATATATGATGCACAATGAATTTGAAGGGGTTGAGGGGTGTTAAGATCCTGTGTGTGTGTGTCGTAAATAAAATTGGATGATCACATATTTCAGGCTTCAAATCTCTGTACCAATATCGGCATCTGATGGTCAATTTTAAATCATACGTTCATCTCAGCCGGTATAAAATTCAGGATAAATTGTCAAAAAACCCAATTAGATTTTCCCGCTGCTAAAAAACCCTTGGCTCCAAGCGCCAAAATTAGAATTTCCCGCTGGATAAAAAACCCAATTAGATTTTCCCGCAGATAAAAAACCCTTGGCTTCAGGGTAAATTGTCAAACCCCCCCTCCTCAATTTTCCTCAATGCGCAGAAGGCCAAGCGATCCAAGCGCCAGCGGCAGCCGCCGGGCGCCGCTCCTCGTTGCCTTCATCTCCTTTACTCTCCAAAACCCTTGGCTTCAAGAAGGAGGAGAGGGAGAGGATGCAGAAGAAGATGAGTGCTGCAGAGGGGTGGAGCAGCTGGAGCTGTGGGGCTCAGCAGTGAAATGGGGAACAGATCACAAGTTCAATTCTTCAGCGGAGTGCTGCAGAGCTTGTAAGGCCATGTGTGGGGGTGATGATGGCCCTTGCCTCTGTGATTCTTGGGTCTTTTGTGGGGATAGGGACAGGTGTGGGGAGAAATTTGGAGAGGTATGCTCTTTTTCTTTTTCCCTTTCTTTTTTGTCGATTTTTTGTTGAAATTAGGCGATTTGGTGAAATGGGTATGAAGTGAATTGATGACATGCAATTTGACAATTGCTGTTAGTTGACTGGGTTGGGTGATATATGTGGTTAAATTTGTTTTCTTTTATGTTGATTAGGGTTAGTGGAAATTGGAAAATAGTAGGAACTTTTGGTAAATTTTGGTGCATGTTCTTGCTCTTCATTCCTTGATAATTTTACTTTACGGAGGAGATGGGGTTTGTTCTAAATTGTGGTGCATGTTTCTTTCCAACTATCATTTGTTTAATAGAGGTGATTTTAATTTGACAATCGTTGTTAGATGACCGCTCTTGGTACTATCTATGGTAAATTTTGGTGCATGTTTCTGCCATCACCTATGAATCTTATGTGATCGGCGAAATGGGTGTTGGGGAAGGATTCTCTAGGAATCGGCAATGAAATCATACACTTAACAATTTTACTAGTTTACCAAATATTATATAATGCTTGCAGTAATTAATTACACCAGCTTAAAGACTTCCAAAAATCTTCTATTGAATGATCTACAACGCTACCACTAGATGAGTTGTGGACATTGAGAATCTGGTGAAGTTTGTCATCATCATCATCATCATCATCATCATATATCCTGATGGCACCTTCTGAGCTTGTAGGCAACATCATAAGCCTATAAGAGAGTTGATGGCTTAGCAGTAGATTGTTGTATCATGTGCTCTTGGTAGGTGAATTAAAGAATATAGGAACCAAAGATATGATTTTAATTTGACATGCATCTAGTTTCATTTGTGGGAAAAAGGTTTAATAAATGGAAGAAAGATGGAGGAGAAGAAGAGTCATGGAGATAATGAGGAGGTCCAGGAGGAGATGGGATTTCGTTTTCTTATGTCTATTTGCCGTTGAGGAGATATGAGGAGGAGGAGAGGAAGAACGAGATCGAAGATTGGTTAAGGGTAAGGAAGTCATTAAACTGTTAGTCTAACCCTTGTTAACTTAACTAACCTATTAAACTAACACCTTACTAACGGGTGGACTTTTTTAGTTAATGGAGAAGACCTAGGCGTCTTTTTTAGAAATATTAGTTTTTGGGGTTTCTTTTTTTCTTTTTTTTTATATAAATACTAAAGATTTGGGGGTCCAAAATAAAAAAAATTCTTTCCAATAATGTGCCAATGAAAATGAAGTCATTAAAAAGAGTACCTTGTAGCTTTTCTACCATTCAGTGAGCTTATGCATTTTGAAGAATGTTCTAAAAACTATCAAACCCTTATGCTTTCTGTGTTAGAACTTTTGATCTGATATGTGGAACCATTTCATACCAAAATGGTGTATTGGGCGTTCCGAAGAATAATTGCAACATGAGCATATTTCCAATTCATATTAATTACAAAAAGATAGTTCTTAAATGTTTTAATAGCTGGCTGTTTCATCACCAGACATATCCTCTTTAGCATAATAATTAAAAGCAGTTTATGTAATTCAAAAAAGCTATTTGTTCCATCCATGTTGTATTTTGTTCCATCTCAACAATTTTAAAAAGCCTACCCATACCGTTCCTCATTCCCTAGCAGTAGTATACCACATGTCAGTTTTCTTTTCACCCACCGTCATGTTCTGTGTTTTAGGTAGCCTTGGTTCCATCAATTGTGAACATAATTCATTATTTTTTATTTGAGAGAATTGTAACTTAACAAGTGCAAGTGCAAGTGCAAGTGCAGCCGTTCTGAAAGGGGCTTCGAAATAAGGATATACTTATTTATGCTTTGATTATCGAAGAACATTGATAAGATAATACCTTATAAACTTGCTGGGTTTCTGAATTCTGGTTATTTGTTCGACTTCAGTGCTGGTTGAAGAAACAAAAGGATGTCCTATTTCCTGCTTTGCAATAGTCTGGGGAAAAGGTTATCTGGACTTCCGGGCTTATATTTGGAAAAGGAGTGGTATGTACATTTGTGGATTTCATAGTATTCTTTTGAATCAATGAAATTTCATGTAGACCCTTGCATGTTTCATTTGGTTTAATGTGTCTAAACTATACTGAAATAAGCACCGGGAATGCTCCCATATCTACATTATTCTGATTCTTGTTAACTGTGTATGCTCACAAATCTGCATCATACAAAATTCATGCAATTGATTATTCTATTATTTTTTTATATCGCTCTTACTTATCTTAGTAGTATTTACATAGATGGTCTCTTACCAGTCTACATGCCTTGTAACATTAATGCACGCCCCTTTATTGGCCATAGTTAACTTGGCCTTGGAATTTGGCTCAAGGATTGCTGATAAGATGCAAGCTAGCTATAACATATGGTTAACCTGTATTGAAAACTTTCATAATTAGGAGTTTTGCTTCATAGTTGAATCCACTTTGATTCGAAATGTTCACTCTGTGATAAATTACAATTGCTGAATACTTAGTAAGGTAAATTCATGGTGTGCTGTGCGTGGGTCCCCTTGGTGCGTTTGTGTGTTGTGTGCTTGTGTGTGCTGTGCGTGGGTGTGTTGTATGCGTGTGTTAGGCTCACAGGTCAGTTCCAAATGAAAAAGTAATAACGTAAATTTTCTTGCCAATTATCCAGCTTAGTTCATCTAGCAGGGTGCTATATCTGCTGGCTATATAAACTATAAGACAGTCATTACATCTAAGCTAATGGTGATTTAACTTTGAATATGAACTCTATAAAGCTAGTGCCAGAGACATTATGGGTATAATCCTGTTTGCTGACATTATCCATAACTACCTTACCTATTTCACGGTGCTGATGCGCTGAGAGACCTATATATATATATATATATATATATATATATATATATATATATATATATATATATATATATATATATATATATATATATATATATAAACCCCCTTCGGGAATTGAACTTGCGACCTCTCACATTGGAGATTGGTACCAACCGAGCTAAGCCGAGTTGGTCACAGCTAAGTTAATACTTAATAGGTACAATGCAATCTAAACTAGTTTCTGGATCAAAATTATTCTTGATGCTTCCTTGGGCCTATTTCCAGTCATGTGGTCTTCAATACATGGTATTCTCTGCACAGATTCTTATTATTTTAACTTGATACTTAATAATTGGCTACATCAACACACACACGCGTGAGAATAATGGAGGAAAGGTGCCATAGGAGGAAATTTCCTCCTATGGCGTCGAAAAAATACACCCTCTATGACTTTTTTCGATGATTGGCGCCCATCACCATCATTTTTATCATCTAAGATATGAATATGCTAAATCTCATGTGATTCTACCACTTTTCACTGTTGAATTAACAATGTAAAAAGTTATTGTCGGTAAACCGTTAATTTCGCACCCACTAAATCAACGGTGAAAAAGTTATAAAATCACATGAAATTTGGTTTATCTACATCATAGATGATAAAGATGAAGATGGGTGCCGATCGTCGTGAAAAATGGTGGATGTTGTATTTTTTTGACGCCATCGGAGGAAATTCTCTCCTATGGAATCTTTTCTATATTATTCACTCTCTTTATATATATTAGAATAATGAAAAGAAGCCGTAGGAGGCTTTTTCGTTAAGGTGGCGTCAAAAATCTATATCCTCCAATATTTTATTCGACGATCGGCACCCATCTTCATCTTTATCGTCGAAGATGCGGTTACACTAAGTTTCATGTGATTCTACCACTTTTTCACCGTTGAATGAGCAATGTAAAAAGTTCTATTGTAGGTAAACTGTTAATTTTGCACCCACTAAATCAACGGTGAAAAAAATGGTAAAATCATATGAAATTTGGTGTATCCACATCTTAGATGACACAAATGAAAACGATGGGTGCCGATGGTTGGAAAAAATCGTGGATGGCGTATTTTTTCGACGCCATGGGAGGAAATTCCTTTGTATGGCACCTTTCCTCCATTATCTTATATATATATATATATATATATATATATATATATATAAGGATATATATAGGGAGAGAGTAAGGAAGAAAAGAGGTCCTAGAAGGCTTTTTCATTAGTTGGCGTCAAAAATCTAAATTCTTCACGATTTTTTTCGACGATCGACACCCATCATTATTATCATGTAAGATGTGGATATAATAAATTTCATGTGCTTCTACCACTTTTTCACCGTTGAATTAGCAATGTAAAAAGTTCTATTGTCGGCAAACCGTTAATTTTGCACTAGTTAATCAACTGTGAAAAAGTGATGGAATCACATGAAATTTAGTGCGTCCACACCTTACATGAGAAAGAAGATTGGTGCCGATCGTCGAAAAAATCGTGGAGGGTCGCCATAGGAGGAAATTCCCTCTTATGGTACCTTTCCTCCATTATTCTCACACACACATATATAATAAAGAAAAAAGGCCATAAGAGGTTTTTTGTAAGGTGGCGCCAAAAATCTATATTCTCCACAATTTTTTTTTGACGATCAACACCCATCATCATCATCTTTATCATGTAAGATGTGGATACGCCAAATTTCATGTGATTCCACCATTTTTCACCGTTAAATTAGCAATGTAAAAAGTTCTATTGTTGGTAAACCGTTAATTTTGCACACATTAAATCAACGGTGAAAAAATGATGAATCACATGAAATTTGGTGTATCCACATCTTACATGATGATGATTGTGGGTACCGGTCGTTGAAAAAACCGTGGACGATATATGTTTAAGACGCCATAGGAGTAAATTCCCTCCTATGGCACCTTTCTTCCATTATTTATATATATATATATAGAGAGAGAGAGAGAGAATAATGAAGAAAAGAGGCATTCAGAGGCTTCTTCGTTAGGCGGCGTAAAAAATGTATGCACTCCACGATTTTTTTCGACGATCGGTACCCATCATCATCCTCGTTATCATGTAAGATGTGGATACACTAAATTTCTTGTGATCCCACCACTTTTTTACCGTTGAATTAGCAATATAAAAAAGTTCTATTGTCGGTAAATCTCACCACTTTTTTACCGTTGAATTAGCAAAGTAAAAAAGTTCTATTGCCGGTAAACCATTAATTTTGCACCCACGAAATCAACAGTGAAAAAGTGATGGAATAACATTAAATTTGATGTATCCACTTCTTACATGATAACGATGATGATGTTGGATGCCAATCGCCGAAAAAAATCATGGAGGTTGTATTTTTTCGACGCTACGCTATAGAAGGAAATTTCCTCTTATGTCACCTCTCTTCCATTATTCTCATATATATATATATATATATGGGTATTGCTAATTTACTCACATGGTATAACCGGCTTAGTTATACTATGCGGATAATTACACCATTTGTCCTTAATTCATATATAAAGTAGGATCACTTTTTGTCATTTACAAGGAGAGAAGGTAGAAAATCTTGTAATTAATGAGGCAATTGATTAATACAAATCTCATGGGATATTTACAAGATTCTTTTCCTTCTCTCTCATTGTAAATGACAAAAAATAATCCTACTTTATTTAAGAATGAAATGTAAATGGTGTAATTATCCAGAGGGCATAACTAAACTGGTTATGCCCCTATATATATGTGTGTGGGCTTGAAATGGAAATCATAAATAATGAAATAAATCTCCATTTTCTTATAACACGAGAGCAAGGAATTAGAGAAACCTTTAGGGAAAGGGATAAGATGATTTTAGCTAAAACGATAGAAAATAAGTGTCGTATGGACAATTAGGGTATCCCAATCATCGCGAGCTCCACAGCCACTGCAGCTTTATATATATATATGGGCTTGAAACGAAAATCATAAATAATTTAATAAATCTCCATTTTCCTGTGACACAAGAGGAGCAAGGAATCAGAAAAACCTTTAGGGAGAGGGATCAGATGATTTCATCTAAAACGATAGGAAACAAGTGTTATAGGACAATTAGGATATCCTAGTCATAGCGAGTTGCACAACTATTGTAGCTTTATATATCTAAAAGGGAAGCTGAGATAAATAAAAATCAAATAAATTTTCTAGTAATAACTATAGATAAAGGAGAAATAGAGTTGCAATCTCATATATTAGAAAAAACATTCAAGTTCCCATACAAAATAGAAAACTCTAAGCAACTTCAAAGATTTTTAGGGTGTTTGAATTATGCAGAAAATTTTATCGAAAATCTAGCCTCTTACAGCAAAATTTACAAAAGAAGTTGAGAAAAAATTTATAAATGGCAGTGGACAGAGGAAGGTACGAATGACGTGTTAAAAATAAAAGAAACTTGTAAAAAAATGCATAAACTTACTATACCCTTAGAAGATGATGAATTAGTAATTGAAAATAATACCTCAGATTCGTACTAGGGTGCAATATTAATTTGTAAAAGGGATAAGATAGAAAGAATATGTAGATGCAAATCTGGTACTTTTAAAGAAAGTGAAAAGAATTACCATAGTAATAATAATGAATTACTAGCAGTAAAATTAGCTATAAAAACTTTCGAAATATATTTAAATAAACTATTCTATGTTAGAACCGATAACATCATTACCGCAGCAAGAATTAAAAATAAAATAACAAACAG
Organism: Agapanthus africanus; assembly: GCA_030015575.1. Taxonomy (NCBI): domain Eukaryota; kingdom Viridiplantae; phylum Streptophyta; class Magnoliopsida; order Asparagales; family Amaryllidaceae; genus Agapanthus; species Agapanthus africanus. Next base: position 345,415,581 of record CM057349.1, read on the forward strand.
TGAGCCGAATAAAAGATTGATTAGATGTCAAGGATGGTTTAGTCATTATAATTTTACTATTTCTCATATTGCAGGAAAAAGGAATATTCTAGCACTCTCTAATCAGAGAAACGACTGGAATGAATATAGATATTTTTTCGCTAAAAATGATAAGTAAAGAGATACAAGAAATACAAAGAAACATGAAATCAACACATTACCTAATTTCAAGAATTCTACATTAATCATGATTCTCATACAAAGAAACTAATTAAAAGAAGGAAGAAAGGAGTAACCTTTATAATCACATATACGAAGCAAGTGTTGTATGAACAAGGTATCGGAGCCGTCGTCGATGAGAAGAACCCTTAGGCCTCTCGGGAACTTAGACATGATCTATTTCGCCGAGAATTATAACCCCAACGAAGAAATTAATTAAAAATTAAAGGGAACAAAACAATGGTCATGAGGTTGATTAACTTGATTGGAGGAAGGTGCATTATATATATAGTTACAATGATAATGAGGGTTGAGATTTGGTAATTTGGAAAGAAAATCAATGATGAGAGTTTCTTGTTTCCAAATTAAGGAGTGAAGATTATGAAAGTTTTTGGACTTAAATCGAGTTGTGATAAGCGTGTTGTATGTCTGGGGTATGCTGGGGTTTATTCTTGATTTATATTGTTATCTCAAAACTGAGAAAAGTCGATCGTGTGTTATAAAATTCACATATCTGATTTCAACACTTGATAATATTGGATAAAAAAACAAAGAAACATGAAATCAACACATTACCCAATTTCAAAAATTCTACATTAATCATGATTCTCATACAAAGAAATTAATTAAAAGAAGGAAGAAAGGAGTAACCTTTATAATCACATATCTGAAGCAAGTGTTGTATGAACAAAGTATCGGAGCCGTCGTCGATGAGAAGCACCCTTAGGCCTTTCGGGAACTTAGACATGATCGATTTCGCCGAGAATTATAACCATAGTGAAGAAATGAATTAAAAATTAAAGGGAACACATCAATGGTGATGATATTGATTAACTTAATTGGAGGAAGGCGCATTATATATATAGTGATAATGAGGGTTAAGATTTGGTAATTTGGAAAGAAAATCAATGATGGGAGTTTCTTGTTTCCAAATTAAGAAGTGAAGATTATGAAAGTTTTTGGACTTAAACCGAGTTGTGATAAGAGTGTTGTATGTCTGGGGTATGCTGGGGTTTATTCTTGATTTATATTGTTATCTCAAAACCGAGAAAAGTCGATCGTGTGTTATAAAATTCACATATCTGATTTCAACACTTGATAATATTGGATAAAAAAACAAAGAAACATGAAATCAACACATTACCCAATTTCAAAAATTCTACATTAATCATGATTCTCATACGAAGAAATTAATTAAAAGAAGGAAGAAAGGAGTAACCTTTATAATCACATATCTGAAGCAAGCGTTGTATGAACAAAGTATCGGAGCCGTCGTCGATGAGAAGCACCCTTAGGCCTCATGATTCTTAAGGAGAAATTATACCTACGGGACCCTATCGGCCGGTAGGGAGAAAATTCTTTGTGAGACCCTCACGGCTCATAAAGTTGAAAAGTCTTAGGTGACAGATCCTAACCCTGTTTTCTAACCCATCGCCACCCTACAAAAAGCATAAGATTGACAGTTATATACTATCTACGGATCGCACTTGTTAAAATCGCATGGCAAACAACACAGCAAAAAAGAAGAAAGCAGAGAGATGACACAAGACATTGCGAAAGAAATGTATCTTTTATTCATGTATGCAGTTGGGTACAAAATACATCATATGAAAGAATAAAAGAATGAATACGTTTTATTCAAAATTTACAAATGACGCAAAAGCAACTATTGGGAGGGAAGCGTCTTAAGTAGGCCAATCAATTGCTCACGCACTCCCCTCAGTCTCTCATCATGGTCAGCTGCCGCAGCCAACTCTGCTTCAACCTGATCTCGTTGCTGCAAATAAGATGAAAGCTGCTCCTCGACTGCCTGCTGAGCTGCCCTACAATTTTGTGCATCCCGCTTAACAACGTCAAGCTGCTGCCTCAGTGTTAACCCGTCAGAGATGCATCGCATAAGTCCTTCAAAGATAACCTTCAACTGTGCAGCATTTGCATCAACCTGAGCATGCAGTCGGGCAGATTTGCTCGAAGTCTCTCCGCACTCCTTACGTTTTAAAGCCGCCTCTTGTTCAAGATGACGGAAGTAGGGAGTGCTCTGCTCAACCCATGCAGCCCGCTGAGCGTTCGTTGCCAGGACCTCTGGAGCAGGACGTCCAACCTCGAGCTCATGCAGGCAAGCTTCAATTTCCCTGCAGTGATTAACCCAAGACTCGAAGACGCCTTCATTATGGAAGTTTACAAGCGTCGCCAGCATCGGATTAACCTCAGCAGCGAAATCTGCGGCAGATGTAGGAGCTTCTGCGTTAAGCTCCTCGACGCACCCGCTCAGCATACTCAGACTCATCGTAGCACCCTTTGAGGATGGACGTCTGGAGAATGGGCCTGCCGGCATCATAATACGAGACTCGAAAGGGGCCGGAGTCGGAGCGACAGCTGCAAAACAAATCACAATCAAATGACGGTTCAAGAAATATAGGAAGTTCATGAACAATAGAATTTACTATACCAGCTGCAGCAGGTGGCAAAGCCGGGAGGACCGGTGGCGCAACTGATCTCTTATCCCCTCCTTCAATCTGTAGCACTGCAATCAGAACAAGGAAGAATCAGAAATAATTCCATTATTGGAAAAAGAAAGAGCATTAATTGAAAACTATAATCACCAGCGCCACTGGATGAAGCAAGCTCCGACGGGAAAGAGAAGTGGGGATGCAGCACCTGGTACAGGTGGTCAAAAAGGACTCCTGCAAAGGCGCAATAGTACAATGTCAGTACATAAATTATGCAGCCTAAAGATGAAACTGATGAGTCACAAATCCATACCTTCCAGCATCTGCGACGGTACGAAGGAGGGTAGAGAGGTGGCCACCGTCAGGGCGGTAACTGACGGCGCTCCCTCGGGTAAAGGGGCATCAGCACTAGCCGCACCTGCGTTAGAAACAAGATAAGCCATGTCAGGAAGGATTGCAGAATAAAAGGACGGTAACCCAAAATTTACCTGATAAGTCGCCAGCCGAAATGGTGGCGTCTCCCTCCTCCATTGGCATGGTTTCACTTCCGTTGCCTCATCGCCAGACTCTACAGGAGCCGTCGTCGTGCTCGCGAGGCCGGGAGACGGCAAAGGACCGTAAGCAGGGAGAGCGATGATCGGAGCGGTGCCCGACTCTTGAGAAAGAGCGGCCGTCTCGTCCTCAGCGATCATGCCCGTTTCGCCCGTTACCCCCTCGGGCTCGGCGGTCGCAGCCGTCTCGTTCACCACTGCCATAGGTTCATCAGTCGCAGCCGCTCCATCCGCTGCTGTCTCAGGCTCGGTTGTAGCAGCCGTCTCATCTGCCGCCATCTCGTGCTCGACAGTGGTGGCCGTCTCGGGCATAGCAGTTGTGACTGTCTCGTCAGCCACTAGCTCGGGCCCGGCAACTACGGCTGCACCGCCTACCGTCGCCTCGGATTCAGCCGCTACCTTCTTCACTGTTCCCTCAGGCTCAACGGTTGACGCCGCTCCTTCAGTAGGACCCGGCCCTGCAGGACAAGATATATAAGAACCGATAGTTTTACAACTTTTACAACAAAGCCTCGAAAAACACATTACCTGAGGTGGATTGACCGTTGGCTTCCCGAGCTGCACGCGCCGCCCGTCTATGAGCAGTAGACAAGGCGACCGGAGGCTCCTCTGAAGGAGTAGCAGCGGGAGTAACGGCGCTTGAGCCTGCTCCCACGGCCAAAGCAGCGCTACGCTCCCTCGCTGCGCGCCTCAGACGCTTCCTTTCCTCCCGGGCCGTCACGACAAACCTTTTGGAAGCCTTCTTCAGCAAGGCGTCGTCGTCCGCGTTCAGGGTTGTCTCCAGAGCCTTCAAAGCTTCCATCATCGGCCTTTTAAGTTGGGTCTCTTGCGGCAATCCTGAAGAGGCCGGAACATCGGTAGCTGGCCCGGAGAGAATTCCTTCATCGGTTTGCGAGATAGGTCTTGTGGTCTCTGTGATAAGACAAAGAGGGGGTCAGATTACTCATAAGAAATGGAAGGAGAGACATAGTAAACCGAAATGTACCAAGGCTTAAGGACGCTCTGAGTCGTTCCTCCTCCTGGAAAGTTTTGAGGGAAGCAGCGATAGCTTCTTCGGTAGAAATGCCTGTGAAAAGAAGGAAAAGCGTTAGTCAAAAAACAATGATAGAGGTACGATGCAATGACGAAAAATACAACTAGTGATTACCCGATTGCGCAAGTTTAGCCAACCACGCATCGCGCCTTGCCAATCGCGCAGAAGCTGCGATGACGGCCGCCATATCAGTGTCGTCTGGCGGCATAAATAAGCCCTCGTTGGTCCCGTACTCACCCAAGCCCTCGCTATAAGGAGCATGATGTTCCTGACCAAATGCAACATCAGCAGAGAGGATCGACTTCTTCTTCCTCTTTTGCGTGCGAACCCCAGTCGCACCGAAAATCAGCTTACGCTTCGTGGGCACCTTGGGACGGCGAGTCCCGATGTCCGAGCCCAAGCCGGATTCAGGCGAAACCACATTCACCGTCTCCACCGGAGCACGGGGCGCTGGGGCACGTCCACTGAATCACGGGGCAACCCACGCGGAGGGCTTAGCACGCGTGGGGGCTCAACTCCAGCATCTCCTCTTAGTGGAGGAACGATAGGGGTCTTTTGCCTTAGGGGGACTTTGCGATCGCTGGCGGGGGCGCATCCTTGCGGTCAAGCAGCAGCCGCTTCTCTTCTCGGATAACAGCACCCATCGCGTGCTGATACCAAGCCCCGTACACGTTTAGGGCCCTTGGAACGCAACTTGGCTCGCTAATGAAGAAGTGGGAGCCCGTGTTCAGCCGCATAAAATGATGTAGTGCACTTCGTATCCCCTCACTGGTGGCCGCAGGCTTTTCCAAAAACGCTTCCAGTGGGACCCTCTGGTTATAGCTTAGTTGTTGTGCGAACCGATGGGGGTTGTACCTCATGAAAAGCGCCATATCATTTTGCCTGAACACCAGGAAGCCCGGCCGGATGGAGTACAAGTGAAGAATCTCCCGGGCTTTCAATACGGAGGCCCCGTCCTTGAAACTATCACGCAACGCCAACACCGCTTTGGAGGTCTCCGGGCCGATGGTCATGACCTTGTCCGTGAAAGAAATGCCTACTCCGACCGTACGTGGACGAAGAAGCAACCCCTTAGCCTCCCGCGGAGGCGAATTCACAATAGAAGCGTCAATTAACCGCATGACTCTCAGGAGTCTTCACTTCTCGTAGAACAAGGGCCTCTTGTGAATACCAAAAACCCCGAGCACATGCATTTCCATCCATGAAGTAAAGTAGTGCATCGGGAGATTGGCGGGTTGCACCCCCGGTTCATTTGCGTTCGCTGCCACGCTGAGTCCATGGTACAGGTGGGCCAACCCGGCAATTCCAATCGACAATTGTATACCAGCTACCATCCGATGCGCTGGGTAGAAGACGGACGGCCTCATGTAGCGCGGGTGCATAGGGAGCGCGAACCAGCACAGCCATAGCCCCAGAAACCCGAGAAAGAAGGTCTCCACGTCGATGCCCGGAGCGGCGATTTCCGATAAGGGGATGACCGCAGCATCGGGGAGGTAAAAACCATTTTGATCGACTTCCAATGCTGGTCGACGATCTAAATCCAAGCCGAAGGGGTCGTCAAGCTTGGCAAATTTTTCGCCCTGCTGCGATAGAATCTCCGGTTGAAGAAAGCGGGCGATGAAATCTGCAAAACTAACTCCCCGGCCTCCCGATTCCAAGTAGAGACTTTCATACATATTCAGCACCTTCACCAGACTCGGAAACTGGTGCTGAATAGCATTCTCCGGCGTTAGGTCCATTACGAACTGCTTGGTGGCGAAGACATATTCATCAGAAGGTGTAGGGTTCCTAGGCACTCTTGTGAAGGTTCATAAGGCATCAAACATGCCCGAATAAAATTTTAGATGTGCCGAACAACCCAAAGTCGGGATCTTTGCTAGATTATTAGGGTTTAACATGCAAGTAAACATCATTACTACTAAGTGTGAGGGATTACAACCTTTGTAGTCCGCTCCTTCGCTTCATAAGCTCCGAGTAGAAGTCCCTTCGCCGCGATCCACGATCTCCCGGACTCAAGAGAGGCTCCACGACTCAAACGATCCATGATAGCTTGTCGTATTCCTTTTCTCCGATGATCTACGTCGAAGTTGCAATAGCTCAAGCTTTCTCACTCTAATGAGGTGAACACCCTAATCTAATGGGCTAGATTAGATGAGGATGATGGAGTAGTATTTATGCTTTCTTTTTATATCATAATCTCATATGAAATCATCACAAAAGGAATTTCTAGTAAGCTTTCTCAAAGCTAAAAAGAGAAGAAGATGATGATTGAAAAAGATAATCCTTTTGTGATGAATAGTAGTAAAGAATATATGATTGATTATGGAACCATGGTCAAGGATGAGAGGCTTAACCTTTGTAGAGAATAAACTAGAGCTAGGGTTTGGTTAGGTTAATAATGAGTCATGGATAAGTATCAATCATAATATCTTAGTCAAGACAAAAGGAAAGGTTCTAGATGGTGCAAGAAGAAGCTAACTCTAATCAAACCCTAATATCTTTTTATCATCACTAAACATGTTTCATAATAAATCATATCATGTTACTATAATATATATCACATATATATTATATTTGTAACAAAAGAAAATAATACAATTAATATATATCGCATATATATTAATGTATTATCCGATGAGAAAATGAAATAATAAAGCGAGCCAATATTAGATAATGTAATACAATATATCATATATATTATTATACATTAAATCATCGAATCAACACTTGATCCGACAATCCGGCTATATCGAATATAACCGACTAATATATCATGTACCGATTCATCGAATCAACACTTGATCCGATGACCCAGTTCATATCTAAATATCGCGAGAATATAGTACGGTATCACATATCGCATTATCCTCGGTCCTGCACATATCACATATGTGCCTCTACTCCGTTTTGCCTGAGCCAAGAAACCTCTGTGTAGGACTCTAAAGAATCGTCAATACGCCGGTAGCAGGTGATGATCATATCAAACACCCACAAGCTGCATGCGGTCAGCTAAACGTAACAGCCACCCAGGTATTGAGCAATCAGAAGATCAACAAGCTAGCCTGTCCGTTCTCCTGTGAATCCAATCAGTAACAATCCCGTATAGTCCGGTCTGTTCGTCTGATATGTCGCATATCAAGTTTAGGGGTGGTATACGTCAGACCCTAGTAATCGATAAGTCGTGTCGATGTGAGGCTCATAACAGGTCGAGAAACTACTGGTAACACTTACCAGTATATCTCTATATCAGCCCTGGCCAGAGACTTCCAGCTATAGCCAATCGAACACAGCACAATATTAACTCCCTATACCGGGAGAGACGGATCCCCTCTTATCGCTCATTGGCTCCATGTGATTCGGGACTGTACCCAAAAGCCACCGTTTTGCACGCCTTCTTGGACGTGGTAAGGTGGAAATCAAAGCACAATGGGAATCACACAAGACTCTATGACGATCTCGGGTCTACAGACTACCCTGTACTAGTGTCACCGGAGAACTGCCATCTGACGTGTGGTATATCACCATCTGGGAGTTCTCGGCGAGTCCGTCCAGTGTACCCAGTCTCCACTGAGCACCCGTACACCATCCTTGATGTCAAACACTGATGGATATGAGATCATCCATCGCTCATCATATGGGTCAAGATGCGTATACGCTAGTCTACTCTGGTGTATCGATGCCCTGTCTCGATATACCCTCGACTAGGAACAATTATAGGATGTACTTATCGACTACCGTGGCCCCACTAGTATGATCTCATCATAGTCCCAATAGTCGAGTACAGATCCTAAGGGCTTTATCAACATGTGAGAGAAAGACAGTAAACCAGTACAAGTCAACATGTTAAGATAAAGTGAAACCAAATAGCATACTATCATGACGAGCAAGAAAGTCCTCTCTGTATATATCCAAGCATCTATCATAATATACATCATATGTACAACAATGGCCTCTAGGGCATATACATAACTAACAGAAGGAAGCAGCTTCTCATAGTGCTCCCCCCTCACCGGCAAACCGGAAATCTTAGCAAACTCTTCTAGGGGAATGGAAACTTCCCTGTCCACCAGAAGAAAGGTATGGGTGGGGATGTTCCATTGTTCCACGAACGTCTTGACCCACCACGTCGGAGGAGCAGGGTACTCAAAGAGCGAGGCGAAGACCCTCCGAAGTCTAATTTACAACCTCCACGGCATAGTTCACCAGGGGTGTATCGGTGTACGAGATTGACGAGATGGGATCCAACGGCGTCGCGAAAAAGAAGCTTCGGCGACCCTTGATGATTTCGCTGTACCATCTGCCCCACAAGTGAAGGTTCTTATACTCCGGGTCGTAATCCTTAATGAGAGTAAGAACCTCCCGGTCCACTGGCGCCTCAGGGAATCCCCCCTCTGAGCGGAAGAACGGGAACGAAAGATCAGAAGACATGTTGCCTGCAAGAAAAAGCGAAATTCAATTATCAGTATCATAATTTAATCTTAAAATCCTGAGCGACACTTTAAAATTTATACCACACTGCAATGCAGTGGTGAGGAGATAAAAGGGGGACCCACAAAATCCAGATGACAATGTATCAGTTAACAAGACAGCCTCATCATTGGATAAGACTGTCAATTAATGAGGATATCCCCAAAGAATATTCTCATTAAATGAGAAATCCCTTGAGACAAGGAGAAAATCTCCCTTTCAGAGCAAAGCTCTGTCACAGAGTGACACTTGTCAAACTCTGGTCACAAGGGAATACAATTCCTTAAAGAGCATAACTCTGTAATAATGATGGAAAAATTAATTCCTAAGAATTAAAGTTCTGGGATCTTAAAGATCCATGAAAGAACTCTTAAGAGTTCTTCATCAAAAGTTCAAAAGATCTATATTTTGTCCATGAGCAAAGCTCTGTTCATGGGTTAAGAAAGTCTGAAACAAATTCTTGAGAGCAAAGCTCTGTTTATGAAACCCCAAAGGGATTTTCTTTAGATCAAAGGATCTATGAGAGCAAGGCTCTGTTAAATAAAATTAATTTAATTTAAGTTAATTTTTACCTAAATTTTTTCTAGAGTTTTAACTCTTGAAGTTCTTGGAAACGAGAGCAAGACTCTGAAAATAAAGTTCTTAAAGGAGATGATAATCATCTGAGGAGGACCAAGGGTCCTATTTATAGGCGCTCAAGCGCCTCTTCAACTCCTGAATCGATCCAACGGTTCAGATGTTGCCACCGTTGCACTCACGTGTGCGCCACGTGAGCGCAACGGTGGGGGGCATTTGTTTCCCCCAATCAGAGCAAAGCTCTGTTTGCATTTCAAAATTCAAAATTGAAGCAACGCTTCAGATTTCTTGCGCTGCGCGCAACGCGCCACGTGTCTTAAGCAGATACGTCAGCGCAAGGAGCGCTGCGTCCAAGGCAGCGCACCTCCAATTAGAGCAAGGCTCTGTTTTAAAATTCAAATTTTAAAATAAATGAAGCAACGCTTCAGATCACTTGCGCTCTGCGCTGCGCGTCACGTGTCAAACAGTGGTGCGCTAGCGCAGTTGCGCTGCGCGCCACGTGTCAAATAGTGGTGCGCTAGCGCAGTTGCGCTGCGCTCTGCGCGCCACGTGTCAAACATAGGCGTGCTAGCGCAGTTGCGCCGCGCGACACGTGTCAAGCGCAGGTGTGCTGCGCTCTGCGCTGCGCGACACGTGTCAAGCGCAGGCGCGTTAGCGTAGTTGCGCTGCGTGACACGTGTCAAGCGCAGGTGCGCTAGCGTCAATTGCGCTGCGCGACACGTGTCAAGCGCAGGTGCGCTAGCGTCAATTGCGCCAGCACTGGAATTTAAATAATAAATTATTAATTAATCAGAATTAAAATTCTAGAAAGATCTTTCCAATCTTATTAAAATAAGAAGATTATTTTCTGTAAAACAGAGGCCTTGGGATCAAAGATCCAACGGTGGGGAAATATCCTCAGATCAATCAGAGAAAGATCTTTGTAACTAACTTAACAAACCAATTGACCCTATATAAAGGCCCCTAGACTTCAAGTCTCATACATACACACATACAGAAAAGAGAGAACTCTCTGAAAAATTTGAAAGGCAAGCCTTTGAAGAAAGAAGATCATATTCTTCATCTTTGAAGGTAAAAGAATTTGATTCTTGAAGAACAGAGATAAAAACACCTCATAAAAAGAAGATTTTCTTCTAAAAAGATGAAAGATCTAAGAACAAGATCAAGATCTTCAATATAAAAAAGAAAAAAGATCATAAAGATCTAATCACAAAAAATTAAAGAAGTAATTTACTTCATTCACAAATCATTTGATCTATATAAAGGCACAGCCTTTTGATGAACCATTGGTTCTTGAATCTTGAGGTAGAACCTCTTTAGAACAACAAAGAACCTGTTTCTTTGATCTTAATTGGATCAAGATGCGCTCTGCGCTATTGTACAGTGCCTTGCACTCTTGAAATGCGCCTTTGCGCTCCTTGGATTGGCGCACTGCACCAGAGCGCGCCACGTGTCAATCACAGACACAATCTGCGCCTTGCACTTCTAAATATAGCGCACTGCGCTCTTGGATTGGCGCATAGCACCAGAGCGCGCCACGTGTCAGCAGCACACTACTGCAGCGCACTGGCGCAGCGCACTGCGCTAGCAGACTTGCGCTTAGCAGAGCGCGACACGTGTCACCTCCACATGCGCCAGCGCCTTGCGCTCTTTAATTGGCGCAAAACGCCTGACAAGCCACGTGGCGCACTGTCAGACCACTTAAATGCTATGCATTATTAAAGGGCAGAGCCCAAGTAAATTCTATCAGACCAATTTAAATGCTGTGCATTATTTAAAAAGGGCAGAGCCCAAGTAAAGGCCTAACAGGCCAAATATAAATGCTATGCATTTAATCACAGAGCCCAATGCTATGCATTATAAAGGGCAGAGCCCAAGCAAAGGCCTAACAGGCCAAATATGAACAAAATGTTAAACATTTTCAAATGGATTTCGCCCAATTCTGGCAATAAGTCCTCAATTTAAATTGAACTGAGCACAACTGCTCTCCAAATCAATTTACACCCGGTTCGAGGGTACATCTCTTTACTCCTCTGATATCTGTCGTTGTAATCCCTCAACGTCGTCAGAGAGGTGACGGGTCCTGAAAACCACACATTGCTACGGACTGTGGGGTCCTTAAACTCATGGACTATGATGTCCTTAACCTTGACCGTGATGTCTTAAAACTAATACCGGACTATGATGTCTTTAACCTCGACCGTGATGTCTTAAAACTAACATCGGACTGTGAGGTCCTTAAGCTTACGGACTATGACGTCCTTAACCTCGACCGTGATGTCTTAAAACTAACGCCGAACTGTGATGCCCTTAAACTCACCGACTATGATGTCCTTAACCTTAACCGCAACGTCTTAAAACTAATATTGGACCGCAATGTCCTTAAACTACCTATCGACCGCAATGCCACTAAACTAAACAATAGATCCCCCAATTGCTCTCTTGTCGGATCTAAACGATCCCGTTAAGTCGATCTTAGTCTAAAATTAGACTAATGTGTCCTTAACGAACGTTTAAGTCGATCTTAGCCTCAAATAAGGCTAACGTATTCTTAAACACCCCCCAAACCCAAATCTAAGAAAGATACGGATTTGGACTAATCCACGTCCTACGGGCGACGACATAACTTAGTCTCTGTATACAATCCACGGGCAGCCAAACACAAAACAAACACACACGACACGAAGTGACCATATGGAGAAGGAGAAAGTTATTACCGCGGTGCGGTAGCGTAATTAACTGCAGGGGCTTGCGCCTGCAGGGAAGAGCGTCTCCACAATAAAAACCCCTCAAGCGAGGGGGAATCTGACGAAGTCTGCTATATCGGACGCATCCGTTTAAACCTTCGATACACGGTGTCATAAATCAACTTGGCATTTTCGGAGAGGTGGACGGATAGCACCAATTAGCATCTGTCCCGAATTTCAGGCAAGACAGACCTGCACGGTCGCGTCTCTATTGTTCGGAGGGGAACAAATGAGTTGTGGGCTTTCCGGCGAGGTTCACGGCGATGGCAGCGGGTTTTGGTTCTTGATGTCGGGTGAGGATTTTTGTGCAGGGAAAGGGTAATGTGGTGGCGGCTGTCAGGGAAGAGGTGATGGGGGAGATGAAGTGGTGACGAGGCGGGGATACGACGACGAGGTCGAAGTTCCGGCGATGTGGTGCAGGCGAGGTCAGGCGGGTGCTCGGGTTCTTGGGCGAAATGGTTAGGTTCGGGTTTTTTTGAAGGGTTAGAGAAGAAGAGAGGGAGGATAATATGGAGATGGTAACCAGGGGAGACCGACGAGGTGGTCGACAGCGAGGTGAGATCGGCGAGGTGCACGATGAAGGTTGGGTCCTTGGGCTGAGATCGTCGGGATGGGTGAAGGCGTCAGAGTCGTAGAGGAGAGGAGGAGGGAAGGAGATGAGAGGGAAGGCGAGGTCGAGGAGATGGGCGGCAGTGGAGGCAGGGTCGGCGAAGAGAATGGGTGAGGCGAGGTCAGGTCGTGCGGTGATGGGTTGGGGCGAGTTGCAGGTGGTGGTGATGATGAAGGGAAGTGGAAGAGAAGGTCGAGGAGATGGGGATGCCGGCGGTGAGGAGACGGCGACGAGCGCGAGCGAGAGCTAGGGCTAGGGTTCGCGAGGGGAGGCGGCGAGAATTAAAGAAGATGAATAGTGAGAGAGAGACTGTGGTATTAATAAAAAGAAATAAATAAATATATATATATACACACACACACAGAGAGGAGAGAGAGACGTGGGTATCAGTTAGAGGAAAATCTTTTAAAGAATTTTAAAACGAAATAAAATATATAAATATAATTTTTAACAGTTGAAATCTTAAGAATAAAATATTTATTGTAATTGAGATTTTTGGCTAATAAAAAAATAGTCAAAAACACGCCCGGATCGGGTCTAAAATTATGGTTTGAAAATACGGTTAATATACGTATAAACCAAAGCCAAAATAGGATATCCGGGTAACGAAAAAGCATACCCCCAAGAACGGATGCACGCAACGTGCACGTAGCTATCCAAACGAGTCCGTTTCACTGAACGGGACGAAAACAAGATGTGCGGATGCTACCACAGGGTCAGGGGTATGATGCAGGCCATGCTAGATTTTTAAAATATATTATTCGATTATAATTGTATTATATTGAAAAATGCAGATGCCAGATATAAAGAAAGTAAACGGAACATATGCGAGCACGAATCCTCAAAACCAGCAGAGATAAAACGTGAGCAAGAACCAAGACAGGTTTCAAGCATGCGGGTCGGGTCGGATACTAAAAACAGATACCAAAACACTATCCGCACCCAAAACAATAACACCAAGAAATAACCACAGGAAAATAATCAAAGAGAATATGGTATAACTGAACTAGGGTGTTACAGAAGTTGAGAACCAGACAGGTAAAAGTATTAAAATCCTTCGATCTAATCGGGGAGGAGAATACTTGAGCACGGAGTTTCTGGATTATCTAAAAGAGAATGGGATTCTCTCTCAGTTTACTCTTCCGTATACACCACAACACAATGGTGTATCGGAGAGCACAACGGTGTATCGGAGCGGAGGAATCGCACCCTATTAGATATGCTGCGCTCTATGATGAGTACTGCTGAGTTACCTATTTCCTTTTAGGGCTATACATTTGAGACAGCTGTATACCTATTGAATCAAGTTCCATCTAAATCTGTGCCTACAACACCATATGAGATATGGAGTGGAAAGAGACCGTATCTTAAACGAGTTAACATATGGGGTTGTCCGGCCTATATCAAAAGACAAAATCCAGACAAACTCGAGACACGATCAGTTCTTTATAAGTTTGTGGGATATCCAAAGAATTCACATGGATATCTATTCTACCACAGTGAGGAACAAAAGGTATTTGTTGCTCAACATGCCATCTTTTTAGAAAAGTAATTTCTTGTAAAATAAATTAGTGGTAAAGAGGTAGAACTGGAAGAAGTTCCAGCTGCACAAACTACAACTAATGATTTAATGGAACCAGAGGATCCAATAGTACCTAACGAACCCCAACCTCTTCGTAGATCTAATAGGTTCCTCATCCACCTGAGAGATACCGCGGTTTTCTCATAGACGGTGGGAGCGAGAATTGCATCATTGAAAATGATGACCCTACTAGTTTCGAGCAGGCCATCACGAGTGCGCACTCTGTGAAATGGCCGGATGCAATGCGATCTGAGATGGAATCCATGTACACCAACAAAGTAGGACTTTGGAAGATGCTCCTGAAGGGGTAAAACCCATCGAGAGCAAGTGGATCTTTAAGAAGAAACTTGGTGTAGATGGAAAAGTTGAGACTTTCAAAACTAGACTTGTAGCAAAAGGTTTTCCTCATGCTCTAACGATTCTGTTGCAGGATGAGGTTGGAGGGCTCCAAGTTCAGAAAATCAATGGCGAATGGATCGGGATTTGACCTATACCAAACTCATTCATTATAAACATTGGCGACGTACTCGAAGTGAGCCTCTCATCACTTCTTTTTTCCCATTGGAATAGTGTAAATGGTGGATTTTATGACCATACCAATCATAACCACTTCAAAGCAAATATTCAAGTCTCATATGGTTTCGAGGTGATTTTTTTTTCAAACTTCTTGTGTCAAAAAAATGTTTAGGAAAGATGTGATTCTCAACAAACCACAAAAAAAAGAGTATGGATGCCTATTATGATTTTGTGCTGGTTATATATTCTGACTTTTAGGCTAAAAGAGAACAATTTTCTCTAAATATTTAAAGACTGGTAATGAGTCTTCTTGCACCTTGTACCTTCAGTAAAAAGCTCAAAGAAATCAAGCAACATATTTACACAAAATTTTCTCCAGTTTCGAAGATAAAATTGAAGCTAGCATTTTCATCAAAAAAATTAATTTGGAGTTAGCATATATTATTTGTAATTGAAAAAAATAAAAGAAAAGAAGCAAATATTTTATATATGCTTAAGGCCAAAATTTCATATTATTCTATACCTGAAATTAGATTGAAAATGCATCCCAACCTTTTATTAGGATCCTTCAACAAATGGGAAGAGCTAGAATGTGTTTGATGAATATTTTTTTTTCCTGTTGTTTTAAGCGAAACTTGTTCTTGTGAGGGAATCAAAGTTGAGTTCACATGACATGTTTTGCAAAAATATAAATTCAAGCCATCCTTAAATTTATGAATTAGAAATAATGTACATGCCATAAACACATTTCACTTGCATATTCTAATAGTAGGGACCCAATTTACATTCAAACCAAGAAAAAGTCATTTATAAGCATGATGATACCAACAAATCTTTGAATTTACAAGCATGGACCAATACGTGCTTAAAAAGCACTATTCATAGGGCCGTCATTAATAAAGAGCATAAGAGATTATCGGTCGCTTATTTCATGTGCCGTGCTAGCAACACACCCATTGATTGCCCACTCTAGCTGCTGGATGACACAGAAGACCAAAGGAAGTATATTTCATTCACTTGGGGCGAATTAAGGAAAGAATTATTGAAACAGAAGAGAGTCACTGGGAATACGACTCTTAATAGATATTTGATACCTTGACCCAATCGATTATATCCTATGGTCATTGTCGAAAGTTCGTGAATTTTTTCAACAAAAATATTTGAACTTTTAGTGTCTTTGCGATGATGTGTGCTTCGTCGGTATGTACCATGTGAAATTTACTAATATTACATAATAAATAGTAATTGTGTGACCTATTCCGAAATTTCGAATGGAAAAAAATGGTTTGCACTCTCTAGTCTCTTGCTAGGCTAAAATCATGAAAGGAAACACAATGGAAATTTTCGTTTTATTTTATTTTTCTCTCGTGAAAAGTAGCATTATTTTTTAGATATATATTCTTAATTGTGATTTTGATTTACTAGAGGTGTAACGTGTCCAACATTTATTACGATTTTGGTTTTGATTTTATACATGGATATTCTTCCCTAAAAATAAGATGAAACAAAGTTATATCTGTATCGGTTAGATGTGCCTCACATTCGATCCTGAACATTACCAGTTGGATTTCCTAATGATTTGGCGTCATCACGAAGATTTGAGTTTATCTCTAAGGCAACGTCTGGGGCTGAGAGCTTCAAACGTCTGCTGAGGCTCTGGATACACGACCACACTTATAGCAGACGTCTGTCCCGATAAGAGTCGGGCGTCTCCGGAGCTCTCTGTTATTTTGGTGAAAATACCAGATGTCTGCGATATCATTGTTCAAACATTTGGATTGTTCTCTGGATTCTCATGATGATAAATGCAGACGTTTGCCTTTCTGGGCCGGGTAAAGATTCGCTTAGTTAGGAAATTAGTTTCTTTGGTAAATCTTTCGTATGCTATATATAAGATAGCTTGTTTTAAACCTAGATCTGATAGCCTTTTTGTTAATTTGAGAGAACCCATTGTTATTTTGAAAGAGCTAGGGTTTTGAGAGGGATTTGTATTCTCCATCGATTTGTACTCCTTCGATATTTGATTCTTAATAAAGTTTTTGCTTTCGCCTGTTTGTTTTGTGGTTAGCACTCGTATTTCTATCTTGCTTGTGATTTATTTTCTTCTCGTTATCGATTGTTCGTGCTTTGTGATTGTCCCGTATACGCAACAAACTGGTATCAGAGCTATTGTTGCGTTGTTATGGGATTTTTGGTTGAACATTAGGTCTTTGATTTTGCGATCTAGGTTAACGGTGGATAATGACAACTACGTGCTTTTCCCCACTTTTTTAAATCTTGATTTTGAAGTTTAGGGCTCGTTAACAAATCGTGTTTTGATTTGATCCCACGTCATGTCTCCGACAATCATGAAATTTGATATCAAGAAGTTTGATGAAAATATAAGTTTTAGTTTGTGGCAAGTCTGTATGGTTACTGTTTTGACTCAAAACAAACTGAAGAAAGCGATTCCAGGAAAGGATAACAGGCCTTCCACTATGACGGAGGAAGCTTGAGAGGAGATGGATGAGAAAAGACTTAAGGTTATTCGCTTATGTCTGACTAACGAAGTTCTACAAGAAGTTTTGCTGGAGAAGTCGGTGACTGATTTGTGGAATAAATTGGAGGTATTATATTTAAGGAAGTCTCTCACGAATCGACTGTTGTTGAACCATTGTCTCTACACTCTTCGCAGGTCAAAAGGCTCTCCAATAAAATCTCACATCGGTGAATTTAATACGATAATTACGGACCTAGGTAAGATCGACATTAAGATAGAGGATGAAGATCAGGCTACGCTCTTGTTGTGTTCATTGCCACCCTCTTATAAGTACTTCCGTGACATCATGGTTTATGGACGAGATACGATCTCAATCAAGGATGCCAAGAAAAATTTGATAAACAAAGAGAAGATCGACAAAGAGTTGACTTCTACCGAAGTGGATGGTTCGTCGTCTGGCTTATTTGTTCAAGGGCGTGTGGAGAAAAGAGATCTTGAAGCAAATAGAAAGAAGTCAAGGTCGACATCCAGGTTAAGAACGTGACCTCCAATTATTGTAAGAAGAAATGGCACTTTAAAGTCGATTGTTTCAAGTTGCAGAACAAGTTAAATCAGAAAGAAAAATCGAAGTAGTTTTCGGCTGAAGCAAGTATAGAGAAAGGAGAAGGATATCTTCTTGTGGTTCTTGACAGCGCACATCGATCCAAAGACGGGTGAATTATGGATTCAGGTTGTTTCTACCACATGTGTCTCAATAGTGATTTGTTTACCATCTATGAGTCTATTGATGGTGGAGTGGTTTTGATAGGAAACAATAGTTCGTGTCGAGCTATTGGTAAGGGGATAATCCAAATCAAGACGTTTGACAGTATTGTGAGAATATTGGCGAAAGTCAAGTACGTACCTGACTTGAAGAATCTCATCTCTTTGGATGCACTCGACAAAATTGGTTACAAATTTTCCACTGAAGGTGAAGTTATGAAGGTAATCAAAGGCGCTTTCATTGTGATGAAGGGTTTGAAGAAAAGGTCTTTGTATTCATTGCAGGGTTCGATAATTTCTGGATTGGCGGTTATTTCTTCATCCAAATTTATGACGGATCCGGAAACTACCAGATTATAGCACATGAGGCTCGAGCATATGAGTGAGAGAGGTTTGGTCAAGTTGTCGAAACTGGGTATACTTGGTGTGAAGAGTACAACGAAGCTGGAGTTTTGTGAATATTGCATCTTTTGGAAGCAAAAATGTGTTAGCTTCAGTTCGGCGGTGCACAACATGAAAAGTACACTAGATTATATTCATTCGGATCTTTAGGGACCCTCTCCGATTGCTTATAAAGGAAATGGTTTCTAATATCTGCTTACCTTCATTGATTATTTTTCGAGAAAGGTTTGGGTTTATTTCTTGAAGCACAAAAGCAACGTGGTTACTACGTTTAAGCAATGGAAGAGTTTGCTTGAGAAGAAGACAGAGAAGCAGATCAAAAGACTTAGGACAGATAACGGGTTAGAGTTTTGCGGTGGAGATTTCGATGATTTTTGCAAAAGTAAAGGAATAGTTCGGCATCATACCGTTGTCTACACACTATAACAAAACGGAGTTGTGGAGCTATGAATCAGACTCTTTTAAAGAAAACGCGGTGTATGTTGTCTAATGTACAACTCGTCAAGGAGTTTTAGGCAGAAGCTGTAAATACGACGTGCTATATTGTGAATCGGTCATCTCATAAGACACTAGGTAGTAAGACACCGAAGCAGGTTTGGTCAGGGAAATACGCCGATTATTCAACACTTAGTGTTTGGTTCCGCCGCTTATGCAAATTTTCGTGAAGGGAAGTTGGATTCTCGAGCGAAAAAGTGCATATTTCTTGGTTATTCTACCGACGTAAAGGGTTATACATTGTGGTGTTCGGATCCTAAGTCGTCTAAATTTATGATTAGCAAAGATATGAGATTTGATGCATTTGCTATGTTGAAACCGAAAAAGAAGGAATCTCCAGTTGTATACGATTCAAGAAAGGACGAGCCTAGAGTTGGTATTGAGGTCGGCGAAAGCTCGGGTTCGCAGGAGATCTCTCCTTCATCATCGTCTGAAGAAGCTCATGATGAGCAGTCCCAAGATGAGAAGTATTTTCTCGGTCGTGACCGACAAAGAAGTGACATTAGACCGCCACAAATATATGGCTACGATGATCTAATGGCGTATGCGTTGTCTGTTGCAGAGACAGTTGATAATAGCGAATCGACGAACTATAAAGAAGCCATCTTATCCGATGGGTCGGCTTGTTGGTTAGTCACTGTGAATGAAGAGATTGAGTCTCACAAGAACCAGACTTGGAAGCTCGTGAAGCCTGAAGGAGAAAAGAAAATAGTTGGCTGTAAGTAGGTTTTCAAGAAGAAAGAAGGTGATCAAGGAGCGGTTGATACGAGATATAAGACACGGTTGGTAGCTAGAGGCTATTCGCAGGTTCAGAGAGTTGACTTCAATGAGGTATTTTTTCCGGTCGTTAAACACACCTCTATATGTGTCTTGCTCGGTTTGATAGCTATGAAAGATTTGGAGCTTGACCAGCTCGATGTGAAGACCGCATTCTTCCACAGTGATTTGGTAGAGAAGATCTACATGCAATAGTCCGAGGGTTTCGAAATTGAAGGTAAAGAAGACCACGTTTGCTTGCAATAGAAGTTTCTCTACAGTTTGAAGCGGTCATCAAAACGTTGGTATAATAAGTTCGACTCTGTAACACCCGAGCCCAATGCTACTATTTTCAGTTACTGTTTGAGCATAATGTGGTACTCATTTCATTTAATTTGCTTGTTTGTTGCTTACTGTAAAATTTACCCGGCAAAGTCATTTCTACATATAACAAATTTTAGCATCTAAAATAAAATTGAAAATATTCATCTTGGCCTACTTGACACCCCTAGCCTCGTGGTAGCGTCCGTGCATTGTGTTCTCGTCCCGTTCAGTAAAACGGGCAAGTTTGGATGGCTACGTGCACGCACGTGTGTCCGTTTTGAGAGTATGCTTTTTAATCATAAAACATTTCATTTTAAAATTTGGAACCCGCTTAAAATCCTATTATTTGAATTTCGAATTTTTGGACCCAACCCGGGCGCAATTTGGAAATGTTTCATTTGGCGCCAAAATCCCAAATTTTTAATATTATTAAAATCTTCGCATATATTTTTCTAACTAATCTGATATCTTACTGTTCATTACCTATCTTTTAAATCTTTAAGTTAACCATATAATATTTTTACAATCTTTTATATCCTTCTCAATTTATTCTCTCAGCCAATCGCAACCTTCCCTTTAACCCCGTGGTCCCCACTTTCTCTCTCTCCTTCTTCTCTCTCTCTCCACTTTCTCTCTCTCTCTACCCCTTATATATTCTTTCGTACTTCTCTTTATCATTTTTCTCTTCTTGCTTCATGTCTCGTTTCTCATTTCTTTTAACTGTTCTTTTGTTACCGGAATTCCGTCGTGCCGGTGACGTTTCTCGACGTTCCAGCGAGATACCTCGACCCGTGTGGTTCCTTTGTTCGTCGTTTGGGTTCATTCCGTGAACCGTGCGCCGTCGTGAGTTTTTCCCGCCGACGGTTAACGTTCCGTTTTCCCGATTCGCGACCCATCGAGGCAAGTTAATCTTGCTACATGCTATATACTTTTATAATCTTCATTTTATAATATTATACATTTGAAAATCTTATAGTTTACATATGAAATGTCGTTGAAAAATCGGATATGACAAATCTGAAATTTACTGTACACCTTATCTTATAAAATTCATTATAAATCATAGAAAAATCATTAGGATACGTTCTTTAGTTCGTTACGAAGCTAATTCAGAATACTATAACTCTATAAAATATTTACTTGCAAAATAAATTGTTTACTTAACGTAAAATGCAAATGAACACGTCTCTAAACTGCTGTCCAGGGAAATTCCAGCAGCAAACTTTCAACTTTGAATATTCATAACTTTTTGTAGGGATAACCTGAGATGCTTATACTTATAAAACTGAAAACCTTATTGAATTATCTTTGTTTTGGTATAAGATACGTCTCTTTTGGAGAACATTTGTTATTTTTAAGCTATTTTACAAATTAGGGTGACGCTAAATTTCTGAACGGAACCTTCTTGTGCATGGTTAATCAATACATCTTTTATAGTTACTAATCGCTTTGAATATGCTATCCATATTAATATTATTATATCACATATTGTTTAGTTGTACATCCCACATTACCATTTTATAGTTTTATAACTTTTCGGATACCCGTTTGCATCCATCGCATTTAAGATACATATAATTGCATCCATAGATCACATCACTACATAATAATGTGATATTAACACTCCATGTTTAATAAATTGTATCCTAATTAATATTGGAACTATAAATGTAACCCTAATCGATAACTGTGCATCCATATCCTTGAAATTATATCTATTGGCATATCATATTACATGTTCCAGTTATTGTTCTGATAGTACTCATGCTTGTTTATTTATACACATGTTTATGTTAGTTTGATTATGAGCACCCACATGACATCTTGTGCTTCCTGACATGACCTGTTACACTTCCTACTTGACATGACATGGTACCGTACACTCTTGACATGACATGACACCTTTATACATTACCTGGTTGACCTGATGTACCATGGCTTTACCTGTTACCTGATCTCATGCCTAATGCCGACAAACCTGACCATTCCTGCTGTCGATCCAGACAGACTTACTTTTACCGGATTTTCTGTTGGCATTAGTCCTTGATTACTGAATACCTGACTTGACATACATAGTTTGGGGGTATGGGGAAATCAAAGATGAACCTGACTTGTAACTCGACAGTTCACTACCGTTCGAGTGTACACATTCCTATTCTGTGCCTAACGGCATGTCTCGGCTACAGCCGAGAATATTGTGGCCGTGGTCCCGGGTATGTACGGGATACTATTGAGTTACATCGACGATTCATCAATTGGTTTCAAAGACTATAGAGTAGAAACCTGATAGGACAGTTTGGACACCATTGCACAGTACCCTGCTTGTTATTTCTTGTTACTGCTTTATTCATGTTCATACTTGCATTGCTTATTACCATGTTTATACCATATACTTGA
This sequence comes from Agapanthus africanus, assembly GCA_030015575.1. Lineage (NCBI taxonomy): Eukaryota > Viridiplantae > Streptophyta > Magnoliopsida > Asparagales > Amaryllidaceae > Agapanthus > Agapanthus africanus. The sequence continues at coordinate 345,437,926 of CM057349.1, forward strand.
TATCATGACGCGCTGACGTCTGGGTTTTGCATGGCCCAGATTCTTTACCACTGTCGCCGACCGTGCAGGAGTACTTCAGCCAGCAGGCTGATTTGAGTTCTATAGTGGTTAGTTTGTTTATTGCATTTTATTTCCAGGTGCGATCCCACATTATGGGACGTACCTTTCTATGATTATATTGGATCATTTGCTTCCGCACTTTATTGTTTATTGACTCTCGTTATTATGGATTTGGACATGTGCTAGATTAGTTTATTTATCTTGTTCTTGATAACCTTACAACCGTAATGTGACTGTGGATGGATACTTCCTACCCACAGGTAGCATGGTTGGCTATGTCACGTGCCCAATCTTGCGTACTCTGGGAAGCGGGGCGTGACATGGTTCTTTTGGTATCAGAGCCATAGGTTAATTGGGTTGATTCTTTGTAGTTGGGTATCGCACCCGATACACGAATCAGAATACCCGTGATTAGGAAACATGTCCTGCCACTTTGACCGTTTTACCATCCTTGAATCATTCTTCCGGATCATGTCGACATGCAAACTTACTTTGCATTGTCAACTCGAAAACCTGATTTCTTGTTATCCCTAGGACTTGGGCGACTTGGGTGGAGTTAAGTAATTGCGGCTATGATACCGCGGCATAGCTACAATGCGGTACTCTATTTAAGTATCTTGGAGTTCTAGCCTTGATCCACATTCAGAATCTATCATCATGCTAATGTTGGGTGTTTTGAGTTCAGGATTATGACAGGTAAGAAGTTGAAGACGTACCAGAGGCGTGTGAACGAAGCCGCCATGCTTGGAGTGATAAGAGGATGCTGGAAATCAAAGAAACAGCCCGAGCTGATCCAGCAGCAAGCGGACTCGTTTCAGGAAGGTTTGCAGATCGTTCAGCAGTCTGTGAACAAGATTGGAACTAGACCAGTTGACCGAGTAGGGACCGTGGCAGAGTTCAGACGTGTGGGTCCTACTACTTTCACTGGTTTGGAGGAGCCATGCCAGCCGAGCAGTGGCTAGTCAGCACGGAGAATTCGCTGATTGCGGCACAGATTCCAGAGGATAAAGGAGTTGATGTGGTGCGCATTCAACTAGTGGATTACGCCGAGAGTGGTGGCTTGTGGAGGAGAACCGTTTGCCCAAGCCAAGCAGTTAGGCGGATTTCTCTAAGAGTTTCCTGGAAAAGTTCTTTCCGCGGACTGCACGGGAGGAAATGGAAGAGAAATTTTTTGGGCTGAGGCAGAATGGAGCACCCGTGGACGTGCATGCAGCAGAGTGGATGAGACTCAGCAGTTTCGCTGGACCTTTAGTCGCCAACGATGCAGACAGGGCACGAAGGTCCATGCGCAGCTTGGATGTGGACATCCAAAGGCAAACCGTCTCCCTGGGTTTGACCACTTTCTCACAGGTTCTTACGGCAGCTCGAGAACAGCAGAGCATATCAGGAAAATTGGGAGTTCACAGCAGACAGCAGTTGCGGTAAGGAAGCAGTTCTGTCGGGCCGGTCGAGTTTAGGGCTAGGCCGACAAACAATGTTCTTGCATCAATGGAAGTGATGAAAGTAAAGAGCTGGCTGTTGTTCGTGATTCTATGGATGTGTTTGAAGATATTTCGGGCTTACCGCCGAAGCGAGATGTGGAGTTTGCGATTGACCTTATTCCCGGTGCAGCGCCAGTGTCAAAATCGTATTATCCGATGGCACCGGTGGAATGGGAAGAAGTTAAGAAACAAGTGGATGAATTACTCGAGAAGGGATGGATTCAAAGTAGCAACTCACCTTGGGAAGCTCCAGTTCTTTTAGTAAGAAGAAGGATGGCACGAGAAGGATGTGCATTGATTATCGAGAATTGAACCGGATGACTATTAAGAACAAGTACCCGATCCCTCGCATTGGAGAACTTTTGAGCAGCTTAGTGGCGCGAGGGTATTCTCGAAACTGGACTTGCGATCAGGATATCATCAAGTCCGAGTGAAAGCAGAAGACATTTGCAAGACGGCGTTTCGAACTCGATATGGACATTTCGAGTATCTAGTGATGCCCTTCGGAGTGACTAATGCGCCAGCAGTATTTATGGATTTGATGAACAGGATCTTTTCTCCGTTCTTGGACCAGTTTATTGTAGTATTCATTAACGATATTCTGGTTTACTCGAAGAGTTTTGAAGAGCATGCTGAGTAATTAAGGATCGCACTGCAGACGCTGAGACAAGAGAAGTTAATTGCGAAGATGAGTAAGTGTGAATTCTGGCTGGAAGAAGTGAAGTTTCTGGGACATGTCGTGTCGGGCGATGGAATCGCCGTCGATCCCGAGAAGATTACAGCAGTTCGAGATTGGCCTATTCCAAAGAATGTTGAGGAAATAAGTAGTTTTCTTGGACTCGCCGGTTACTACAGAAAATTTGTGGAGAACTTCGCTCGTTTAGCTGAGCCGTTAACCAAGCTTACGCGTAAGGAGGTACCGTTTGTTGGGACGGATGGATGTGCATTGGCCTTCGAGACGTTGAAGCAGAAGTTGATAACCGCTCCTATCCTGACCGTACCGGATAACTCAGGAGGACTGGTGATTCGCAGCGACGCATCTGGAAAAGGATTGGGATGTGTTTTAATGCAGAATGGGAAAGTCGTCGCTTACGCATCGAGACAACTGAAGACTCATGAGAAGAACTATCCGACTCATGACTTAGAGCTTGCAGCCGTGATCTTCGCCCTGAAGATTTGGAGACACTACCTTTTGGGCGAGAGAGTTGAAGTCTTTACGGATCACAAGAGTTTGAAATATGTGTTCACTCAGAAGGAGTTGAACATGAGGCAACGCAGATGGTTGGAGCTGATGGCCGACTACGACCTTGATCTTAAGTACCACCCGGGAAAGGTTAACGTCGTGCCAGATGCGCTGAGTCGGTTACCAGCAATTCAGGTGTTGACTGCACATAGAGAGATCATTGAGGAGTTTCGGAGATTTGACTTGGAGGTTGTGCTACCGCGTGCTACAGGACAGTTGATGCAGTTGCAAGTACAATCGTCCTTAGTTGAGAAGATTAAAGCGATACAATCGCAGGATCCTAGACTACAAAAGTTTCGAGAGCAGGTGGAAGCCGGACTACGAACCGATTTACTGATCCATGAAGATGGTTCGTTGAGATATGGTAGCCGTGTGTGTGTGCCAAAAGGAGATGTGCGTGAAGAGCTTATGAAGGAGGCACACAGTTCAGCTTACTCTGTACATCCAGGAGGGACAAAGATGTACCGAGATATTCGACAGCATTTCTGGTGGGAAGGCATGAAACGGGAGATTGCTCGCTTCGTGGCTAAGTGCTTGGTGTGTCAGCAAGTCAAGGCTGAACACCAAAGGGTTGCTGGTTTGTTGCAACCACTTCCGATTCCTCAGTGGAAGTGGGAACATATAACCATGGATTTCGTGACGGCTTTACCGCGGAGTCCAAAGGGCAACAATGCAGTATGGGTGATTGTCGATCGGTTGACCAAAGCAGCTCACTTTATTCCTTTTCGGGTTGGTCAATCGACAGAGACTTTGGCAGAGCGATGCATGCAGGAGATTGTCAGATTGCATGGAGTGCCGGTAAGCATCGTGTCCGATCGGGACACTCGATTCTTGTCGCACTTTTGGAGGAGTTTACAAGAAAGTTTGGGGACTCGATTGAAGTTCAGCACAGCTTATCATCCTCAGACTGATGGACAATCGGAGAGAACGATCCAAACTCTTGAGGATACGTTGAGAACATGCAGGTTGGACTTCAAGGGGTCTTGGGAGGATCATCTACTTTTGGTGGAGTTGTCTTACAACAACAGTTTTCAGGCAACTATTCAGCTGGCTCCATTTGAAGCTTTGTATGGCCGTAAATGCCGTTCACCTGTTTGTTGGGACGATGTCGGTGAACGAAGATTATTGGGACCAGATTTGGTTGTGCAGACAGTTGAGAAGGTTAACCCTATCAGAAATCATATGAAGGCAGCACAGGACCGACAGAAGAGTTGGGCAGATACGTCAAGAAGACCTCTGGAGTTCACCGTGGGTGATTTGGTATTCTTGAAGATATCACCGACTAGAGGGGTGATTCGCTTTGGGAGTCGGGGAAAGCTTGGTTCTCGATTCGTTGGACCCTTCGAGATATTGGAGCGTGTTGGAGAGGTAGCGTACCGTTTGGCGTTACCACAGTCCTTGGCAGGTGTGCACGATGTGGTTCGTGTATCTCAACTACGGAGGTATGTTCGAGATGAAACCCACGTATTGGATCATTCGGAGTTGACTGTACGGGAGGACCTAACTTTTGAAGAGCGACCAGTTGAAATCAAGGATCGAAGAGAAAAGGTTCTTAAGAACAAGGTTACCCCTCTTGTGCTAGTTTTTTGGGGTAATCGATCGCATGGAGAATCCACTTGGGAACGAGAAGATGAAATCCGGCAGAAGTTTCCTCACCTTTTCTTGTAGTTATCTATCTTTGTATTCTTGGAATTTCGAGGACGAAATTCTTTTTGTAGTTGGGTATAATGTAACACCCGAGCCCAATGCTACTATTTTCAGTTACTGTTTGAGCATAATGTGGTACTCATTTCATTTAATTTGCTTGTTTGTTGCTTACTGTAAAATTTACCCGGCAAAGTCATTTCTACATATAACAAATTTTAGCATCTAAAATAAAATTGAAAATATTCATCTTGGCCTACTTGACACCCCTAGCCTCGTGGTAGCGTCCGTGCATTGTGTTCTCGTCCCGTTCAGTAAAACGGGCAAGTTTGGATGGCTACGTGCACGCACGTGTGTCCGTTTTGAGAGTATGCTTTTTAATCATAAAACATTTCATTTTAAAATTTGGAACCCGCTTAAAATCCTATTATTTGAATTTCGAATTTTTGGACCCAACCCGGGCGCAATTTGGAAATGTTTCATTTGGCGCCAAAATCCCAAATTTTTAATATTATTAAAATCTTCGCATATATTTTTCTAACTAATCTGATATCTTACTGTTCATTACCTATCTTTTAAATCTTTAAGTTAACCATATAATATTTTTACAATCTTTTATATCCTTCTCAATTTATTCTCTCAGCCAATCGCAACCTCCCCTTTAACCCCGTGGTCCCCACTTTCTCTCTCTCCTTCTTCTCTCTCTCTCCACTTTCTCTCTCTCTCTACCCCTTATATATTCTTTCGTACTTCTCTTTATCATTTTTCTCTTCTTGCTTCATGTCTCGTTTCTCATTTCTTTTAACTGTTCTTTTGTTACCGGAATTCCGTCGTGCCGGTGACGTTTCTCGACGTTCCAGCGAGATACCTCGACCCGTGTGGTTCCTTTGTTCGTCGTTTGGGTTCATTCCGTGAACCGTGCGCCGTCGCGAGTTTTTCCCGCCGACGGTTAACGTTCCGTTTTCCCGATTCGCGACCCATCGAGGCAAGTTAATCTTGCTACATGCTATATACTTTTATAATCTTCATTTTATAATATTATACATTTGAAAATCTTATAGTTTACATATGAAATGTCGTTGAAAAATCGGATATGACAAATCTGAAATTTACTGTACACCTTATCTTATAAAATTCATTATAAATCATAGAAAAATCATTAGGATACGTTCTTTAGTTCGTTACGAAGCTAATTCAGAATACTATAACTCTATAAAATATTTACTTGCAAAATAAATTGTTTACTTAACGTAAAATGCAAATGAACACGTCTCTAAACTGCTGTCCAGGGAAATTCCAGCAGCAAACTTTCAACTTTGAATATTCATAACTTTTTGTAGGGATAACCTGAGATGCTTATACTTATAAAACTGAAAACCTTATTGAATTATCTTTGTTTTGGTATAAGATACGTCTCTTTTGGAGAACATTTGTTATTTTTAAGCTATTTTACAAATTAGGGTGACGCTAAATTTCTGAACGGAACCTTCTTGTGCATGGTTAATCAATACATCTTTTATAGTTACTAATCGCTTTGAATATGCTATCCATATTAATATTATTATATCACATATTGTTTAGTTGTACATCCCACATTACCATTTTATAGTTTTATAACTTTTCGGATACCCGTTTGCATCCATCGCATTTAAGATACATATAATTGCATCCATAGATCACATCACTACATAATAATGTGATATTAACACTCCATGTTTAATAAATTGTATCCTAATTAATATTGGAACTATAAATGTAACCCTAATCGATAACTGTGCATCCATATCCTTGAAATTATATCTATTGGCATATCATATTACATGTTCCAGTTATTGTTCTGATAGTACTCATGCTTGTTTATTTATACACATGTTTATGTTAGTTTGATTATGAGCACCCACATGACATCTTGTGCTTCCTGACATGACCTGTTACACTTCCTACTTGACATGACATGGTACCGTACACTCTTGACATGACATGACACCTTTATACATTACCTGGTTGACCTGATGTACCATGGCTTTACCTGTTACCTGATCTCATGCCTAATGCCGACAAACCTGACCATTCCTGCTGTCGATCCAGACAGACTTACTTTTACCGGATTTTCTGTTGGCATTAGTCCTTGATTACTGAATACCTGACTTGACATACATAGTTTGGGGGTATGGGGAAATCAAAGATGAACCTGACTTGTAACTCGACAGTTCACTACCGTTCGAGTGTACACATTCCTATTCTGTGCCTAACGGCATGTCTCGGCTACAGCCGAGAATATTGTGGCCGTGGTCCCGGGTATGTACGGGATACTATTGAGTTACATCGACGATTCATCAATTGGTTTCAAAGACTATAGAGTAGAAACCTGATAGGACAGTTTGGACACCATTGCACAGTACCCTGCTTGTTATTTCTTGTTACTGCTTTATTCATGTTCATACTTGCATTGCTTATTACCATGTTTATACCATATACTTGATATCATGACGCGCTGACGTCTGGGTTTTGCATGGCCCAGATTCTTTACCACTGTCGCCGACCGTGCAGGAGTACTTCAGCCAGCAGGCTGATTTGAGTTCTATAGTGGTTAGTTTGTTTATTGCATTTTATTTCCAGGTGCGATCCCGCATTATGGGACGTACCTTTCTATGATTATATTGGATCATTTGCTTCCGCACTTTATTGTTTATTGACTCTCGTTATTATGGATTTGGACATGTGCTAGATTAGTTTATTTATCTTGTTCTTGATAACCTTACAACCGTAATGTGACTGTGGATGGATACTTCCTACCCACAGGTAGCATGGTTGGCTATGTCACGTGCCCAATCTTGCGTACTCTGGGAAGCGGGGCGTGACATGGTTCTTTTGGTATCAGAGCCATAGGTTAATTGGGTTGATTCTTTGTAGTTGGGTATCGCACCCGATACACGAATCAGAATACCCGTGATTAGGAAACATGTCCTGCCACTTTGACCGTTTTACCATCCTTGAATCATTCTTCCGGATCATGTCGACATGCAAACTTACTTTGCATTGTCAACTCGAAAACCTGATTTCTTGTTATCCCTAGGACTTGGGCGACTTGGGTGGAGTTAAGTAATTGCGGCTATGATACCGCGGCATAGCTACAATGCGGTACTCTATTTAAGTATCTTGGAGTTCTAGCCTTGATCCACATTCAGAATCTATCATCATGCTAATGTTGGGTGTTTTGAGTTCAGGATTATGACAGGTAAGAAGTTGAAGACGTACCAGAGGCGTGTGAACGAAGCCGCCATGCTTGGAGTGATAAGAGGATGCTGGAAATCAAAGAAACAGCCCGAGCTGATCCAGCAGCAAGCGGACTCGTTTCAGGAAGGTTTGCAGATCGTTCAGCAGTCTGTGAACAAGATTGGAACTAGACCAGTTGACCGAGTAGGGACCGTGGCAGAGTTCAGACGTGTGGGTCCTACTACTTTCACTGGTTTGGAGGAGCCATGCCAGCCGAGCAGTGGCTAGTCAGCACGGAGAATTCGCTGATTGCGGCACAGATTCCAGAGGATAAAGGAGTTGATGTGGTGCGCATTCAACTAGTGGATTACGCCGAGAGTGGTGGCTTGTGGAGGAGAACCGTTTGCCCAAGCCAAGCAGTTAGGCGGATTTCTCTAAGAGTTTCCTGGAAAAGTTCTTTCCGCGGACTGCACGGGAGGAAATGGAAGAGAAATTTTTTGGGCTGAGGCAGAATGGAGCACCCGTGGACGTGCATGCAGCAGAGTGGATGAGACTCAGCAGTTTCGCTGGACCTTTAGTCGCCAACGATGCAGACAGGGCACGAAGGTCCATGCGCAGCTTGGATGTGGACATCCAAAGGCAAACCGTCTCCCTGGGTTTGACCACTTTCTCACAGGTTCTTACGGCAGCTCGAGAACAGCAGAGCATATCAGGAAAATTGGGAGTTCACAGCAGACAGCAGTTGCGGTAAGGAAGCAGTTCTGTCGGGCCGGTCGAGTTTAGGGCTAGGCCGACAAACAATGTTCTTGCATCAATGGAAGTGATGAAAGTAAAGAGCTGGCTGTTGTTCGTGATTCTATGGATGTGTTTGAAGATATTTCGGGCTTACCGCCGAAGCGAGATGTGGAGTTTGCGATTGACCTTATTCCCGGTGCAGCGCCAGTGTCAAAATCGTATTATCCGATGGCACCGGTGGAATGGGAAGAAGTTAAGAAACAAGTGGATGAATTACTCGAGAAGGGATGGATTCAAAGTAGCAACTCACCTTGGGAAGCTCCAGTTCTTTTAGTAAGAAGAAGGATGGCACGAGAAGGATGTGCATTGATTATCGAGAATTGAACCGGATGACTATTAAGAACAAGTACCCGATCCCTCGCATTGGAGAACTTTTGAGCAGCTTAGTGGCGCGAGGGTATTCTCGAAACTGGACTTGCGATCAGGATATCATCAAGTCCGAGTGAAAGCAGAAGACATTTGCAAGACGGCGTTTCGAACTCGATATGGACATTTCGAGTATCTAGTGATGCCCTTCGGAGTGACTAATGCGCCAGCAGTATTTATGGATTTGATGAACAGGATCTTTTCTCCGTTCTTGGACCAGTTTATTGTAGTATTCATTAACGATATTCTGGTTTACTCGAAGAGTTTTGAAGAGCATGCTGAGTAATTAAGGATCGCACTGCAGACGCTGAGACAAGAGAAGTTAATTGCGAAGATGAGTAAGTGTGAATTCTGGCTGGAAGAAGTGAAGTTTCTGGGACATGTCGTGTCGGGCGATGGAATCGCCGTCGATCCCGAGAAGATTACAGCAGTTCGAGATTGGCCTATTCCAAAGAATGTTGAGGAAATAAGTAGTTTTCTTGGACTCGCCGGTTACTACAGAAAATTTGTGGAGAACTTCGCTCGTTTAGCTGAGCCGTTAACCAAGCTTACGCGTAAGGAGGTACCGTTTGTTGGGACGGATGGATGTGCATTGGCCTTCGAGACGTTGAAGCAGAAGTTGATAACCGCCCCTATCCTGACCGTACCGGATAACTCAGGAGGACTGGTGATTCGCAGCGACGCATCTGGAAAAGGATTGGGATGTGTTTTAATGCAGAATGGGAAAGTCGTCGCTTACGCATCGAGACAACTGAAGACTCATGAGAAGAACTATCCGACTCATGACTTAGAGCTTGCAGCCGTGATCTTCGCCCTGAAGATTTGGAGACACTACCTTTTGGGCGAGAGAGTTGAAGTCTTTACGGATCACAAGAGTTTGAAATATGTGTTCACTCAGAAGGAGTTGAACATGAGGCAACGCAGATGGTTGGAGCTGATGGCCGACTACGACCTTGATCTTAAGTACCACCCGGGAAAGGTTAACGTCGTGCCAGATGCGCTGAGTCGGTTACCAGCAATTCAGGTGTTGACCGCACATAGAGAGATCATTGAGGAGTTTCGGAGATTTGACTTGGAGGTTGTGCTACCGCGTGCTACAGGACAGTTGATGCAGTTGCAAGTACAATCGTCCTTAGTTGAGAAGATTAAAGCGATACAATCGCAGGATCCTAGACTACAAAAGTTTCGAGAGCAGGTGGAAGCCGGACTACGAACCGATTTACTGATCCATGAAGATGGTTCGTTGAGATATGGTAGCCGTGTGTGTGTGCCAAAAGGAGATGTGCGTGAAGAGCTTATGAAGGAGGCACACAGTTCAGCTTACTCTGTACATCCAGGAGGGACAAAGATGTACCGAGATATTCGACAGCATTTCTGGTGGGAAGGCATGAAACGGGAGATTGCTCGCTTCGTGGCTAAGTGCTTGGTGTGTCAGCAAGTCAAGGCTGAACACCAAAGGGTTGCTGGTTTGTTGCAACCACTTCCGATTCCTCAGTGGAAGTGGGAACATATAACCATGGATTTCGTGACGGCTTTACCGCGGAGTCCAAAGGGCAACAATGCAGTATGGGTGATTGTCGATCGGTTGACCAAAGCAGCTCACTTTATTCCTTTTCGGGTTGGTCAATCGACAGAGACTTTGGCAGAGCGATGCATGCAGGAGATTGTCAGATTGCATGGAGTGCCGGTAAGCATCGTGTCCGATCGGGACACTCGATTCTTGTCGCACTTTTGGAGGAGTTTACAAGAAAGTTTGGGGACTCGATTGAAGTTCAGCACAGCTTATCATCCTCAGACTGATGGACAATCGGAGAGAACGATCCAAACTCTTGAGGATACGTTGAGAACATGCAGGTTGGACTTCAAGGGGTCTTGGGAGGATCATCTACTTTTGGTGGAGTTGTCTTACAACAACAGTTTTCAGGCAACTATTCAGCTGGCTCCATTTGAAGCTTTGTATGGCCGTAAATGCCGTTCACCTGTTTGTTGGGACGATGTCGGTGAACGAAGATTATTGGGACCAGATTTGGTTGTGCAGACAGTTGAGAAGGTTAACCCTATCAGAAATCATATGAAGGCAGCACAGGACCGACAGAAGAGTTGGGCAGATACGTCAAGAAGACCTCTGGAGTTCACCGTGGGTGATTTGGTATTCTTGAAGATATCACCGACTAGAGGGGTGATTCGCTTTGGGAGTCGGGGAAAGCTTGGTTCTCGATTCGTTGGACCCTTCGAGATATTGGAGCGTGTTGGAGAGGTAGCGTACCGTTTGGCGTTACCACAGTCCTTGGCAGGTGTGCACGATGTGGTTCGTGTATCTCAACTACGGAGGTATGTTCGAGATGAAACCCACGTATTGGATCATTCGGAGTTGACTGTACGGGAGGACCTAACTTTTGAAGAGCGACCAGTTGAAATCAAGGATCGAAGAGAAAAGGTTCTTAAGAACAAGGTTACCCCTCTTGTGCTAGTTTTTTGGGGTAATCGATCGCATGGAGAATCCACTTGGGAACGAGAAGATGAAATCCGGCAGAAGTTTCCTCACCTTTTCTTGTAGTTATCTATCTTTGTATTCTTGGAATTTCGAGGACGAAATTCTTTTTGTAGTTGGGTATAATGTAACACCCGAGCCCAATGCTACTATTTTCAGTTACTGTTTGAGCATAATGTGGTACTCATTTCATTTAATTTGCTTGTTTGTTGCTTACTGTAAAATTTACCCGGCAAAGTCATTTCTACATATAACAAATTTTAGCATCTAAAATAAAATTGAAAATATTCATCTTGGCCTACTTGACACCCCTAGCCTCGTGGTAGCGTCCGTGCATTGTGTTCTCGTCCCGTTCAGTAAAACGGGCAAGTTTGGATGGCTACGTGCACGCACGTGTGTCCGTTTTGAGAGTATGCTTTTTAATCATAAAACATTTCATTTTAAAATTTGGAACCCGCTTAAAATCCTATTATTTGAATTTCGAATTTTTGGACCCAACCCGGGCGCAATTTGGAAATGTTTCATTTGGCGCCAAAATCCCAAATTTTTAATATTATTAAAATCTTCGCATATATTTTTCTAACTAATCTGATATCTTACTGTTCATTACCTATCTTTTAAATCTTTAAGTTAACCATATAATATTTTTACAATCTTTTATATCCTTCTCAATTTATTCTCTCAGCCAATCGCAACCTCCCCTTTAACCCCGTGGTCCCCACTTTCTCTCTCTCCTTCTTCTCTCTCTCTCCACTTTCTCTCTCTCTCTACCCCTTATATATTCTTTCGTACTTCTCTTTATCATTTTTCTCTTCTTGCTTCATGTCTCGTTTCTCATTTCTTTTAACTGTTCTTTTGTTACCGGAATTCCGTCGTGCCGGTGACGTTTCTCGACGTTCCAGCGAGATACCTCGACCCGTGTGGTTCCTTTGTTCGTCGTTTGGGTTCATTCCGTGAACCGTGCGCCGTCGCGAGTTTTTCCCGCCGACGGTTAACGTTCCGTTTTCCCGATTCGCGACCCATCGAGGCAAGTTAATCTTGCTACATGCTATATACTTTTATAATCTTCATTTTATAATATTATACATTTGAAAATCTTATAGTTTACATATGAAATGTCGTTGAAAAATCGGATATGACAAATCTGAAATTTACTGTACACCTTATCTTATAAAATTCATTATAAATCATAGAAAAATCATTAGGATACGTTCTTTAGTTCGTTACGAAGCTAATTCAGAATACTATAACTCTATAAAATATTTACTTGCAAAATAAATTGTTTACTTAACGTAAAATGCAAATGAACACGTCTCTAAACTGCTGTCCAGGGAAATTCCAGCAGCAAACTTTCAACTTTGAATATTCATAACTTTTTGTAGGGATAACCTGAGATGCTTATACTTATAAAACTGAAAACCTTATTGAATTATCTTTGTTTTGGTATAAGATACGTCTCTTTTGGAGAACATTTGTTATTTTTAAGCTATTTTACAAATTAGGATGACGCTAAATTTCTGAACGGAACCTTCTTGTGCATGGTTAATCAATACATCTTTTATAGTTACTAATCGCTTTGAATATGCTATCCATATTAATATTATTATATCACATATTGTTTAGTTGTACATCCCACATTACCATTTTATAGTTTTATAACTTTTCGGATACCCGTTTGCATCCATCGCATTTAAGATACATATAATTGCATCCATAGATCACATCACTACATAATAATGTGATATTAACACTCCATGTTTAATAAATTGTATCCTAATTAATATTGGAACTATAAATGTAACCCTAATCGATAACTGTGCATCCATATCCTTGAAATTATATCTATTGGCATATCATATTACATGTTCCAGTTATTGTTCTGATAGTACTCATGCTTGTTTATTTATACACATGTTTATGTTAGTTTGATTATGAGCACCCACATGACATCTTGTGCTTCCTGACATGACCTGTTACACTTCCTACTTGACATGACATGGTACCGTACACTCTTGACATGACATGACACCTTTATACATTACCTGGTTGACCTGATGTACCTGGCTTTACCTGTTACCTGATCTCATGCCTAATGCCGACAAACCTGACCATTCCTGCTGTCGATCCAGACAGACTTACTTTTACCGGATTTTCTGTTGGCATTAGTCCTTGATTACTGAATACCTGACTTGACATACATAGTTTGGGGGTATGGGGAAATCAAAGATGAACCTGACTTGTAACTCGACAGTTCACTACCGTTCGAGTGTACACATTCCTATTCTGTGCCTAACGGCATGTCTCGGCTACAGCCGAGAATATTGTGGCCGTGGTCCCGGGTATGTACGGGATACTATTGAGTTACATCGACGATTCATCAATTGGTTTCAAAGACTATAGAGTAGAAACCTGATAGGACAGTTTGGACACCATTGCACAGTACCCTGCTTGTTATTTCTTGTTACTGCTTTATTCATGTTCATACTTGCATTGCTTATTACCATGTTTATACCATATACTTGATATCATGACGCGCTGACGTCTGGGTTTTGCATGGCCCAGATTCTTTACCACTGTCGCCGACCGTGCAGGAGTACTTCAGCCAGCAGGCTGATTTGAGTTCTATAGTGGTTAGTTTGTTTATTGCATTTTATTTCCAGGTGCGATCCCGCATTATGGGACGTACCTTTCTATGATTATATTGGATCATTTGCTTCCGCACTTTATTGTTTATTGACTCTCGTTATTATGGATTTGGACATGTGCTAGATTAGTTTATTTATCTTGTTCTTGATAACCTTACAACCGTAATGTGACTGTGGATGGATACTTCCTACCCACAGGTAGCATGGTTGGCTATGTCACGTGCCCAATCTTGCGTACTCTGGGAAGCGGGGCGTGACAGACTCCTTCATGAAAAAAATAGGGTTTACGAGAAGTATGTGCGACGGTTGTGTATATTCGAAGAAGCTCGTCGATAGTTCTTTCATATATTTGCCACTTTACGTTGATGATATGTTGATAGCAGTAAAATATATGGTTGATATTATGATTTGAAGGAACATTTCAAAGGTAAGTTTGAGACCAAGGATTTGAGAGCGGCCAAGAAGATACTTGGTATGAAGATCAGGAACGATGGCAAAGGAGGAAAGCCGTACTTGTCTCTCAATAGCTGTATGTTGAGAAAGTTTTGGAGCGTTTCGGTATGACAGACACTAAATCTGTAAGTACTTCGTTGGCGGCTCATTTTAAAATTTCAGTTCGTTCATCACCGCAAACAGAGAATGAGATTAAGTATATGTCGAATGTTCCATATGCGAGTGCTGTGGGTAGCGTTATGTATGCCATGGTTTGTACACGGCCCGACATTTCACATGTTAGTATTGGTAGTCGCTATATGGTATCTCCTAGCAAAAGCCATTGGCAGACGGTGAAATGAATATTACGATACTTTCGAGGTACGTCTGACGTAGAGTTGATATTTGGAATGAACGACGACAATTTAGTTGGATTCAACGATTTCGATTATGTAGATGATCTTGACAGACGCGAATAGATCACCGGTTATGTGTTTTTCTTAGGAGTATGTGTCATCAGTTGGCATGCTTCGTTACACCCTACGGTTGCGTTATTTATGATGAGGTGGAGTATATGGCCGTAGTTGCGGCCGTTAAGGAGTCAATCTGATTGAAAGGACTATTTTCGGAACTTGGTATTCAAAAGGATACCATAATAGTCTACTGTGATAGCCTAAGCGCGATTCATTTGACGAAAAATCAGATGCATTATGAGAGGACGAAGTACATTGATGTGAGGTACTGGTTCGTGCAGGAGACTAGTACCTCACATCGGACAAGGTTGTTTGTGCTTTGTGATTATTTACCTACTAGTACCTCACATCGGACAAGCACGATTCATTTGCGTTATTTATTATCGATTGTTTGTGCTTTGTGATTCTCTTGTATATGCATTAGTATCGAGTTCATTTTAGTTTTGCAATCATCATTTTTTAGCCATAAGATTGTAACAACTATATATATATATACATATATATATATATACATATATATATTGATTTCCTAAATATACGAGACGGGCTAATTTCATCCCTAGGTTTCATTTTTAAAAAGATAAAAGCCAAATAAAATACCGAACAGTTATTCAAATATTTGCATACGAGAAAATCTATATATTATATTCACCATTGTAAAACCGGAATACTTTTAGTCTATTGAGTTATGCAAACACCCATCATGAATTATATCATTAAAATGTCACAAAACTTAACTTTGCACTTGTTGTACCAAATAATAATACATAACATTATATATCTTAGAAACTTCAAAGAAATGGATATCCACAGTAACGCATGCGTGTAATCTCCCGCAAATCGGTTCTTGAATGAATCCATCCCCAATTCCTGCACACAAAGATATCATCATATTAGTCAACTATCACTACGAAAACGAACAAAATATAGTCATTCGATATTTTTGCATATATTTTTTGTTTGCCTCCAGGAAACGTGCTGAACACGAGTCAAGTAGCATATATCGAAAATTGCGAGCAAGGAATATAAATAAAGAAAAACATTTTTGAGATAGAATCTCAAATTTTTACTGCCTTGTGTGCTTTTGCATAAACCATAAGATTATCACATATGAAAAGAAGTTTTGATACCTGCCAAGACTAACAAGTGCTCTTCATCCTTGCCGGCTGCAATCAAAATTGAGCAAGAAATCATCTTTCAATGAGTAATCAAATGCGGTTAAATATTCCATGAATGATTCAATATCGTCAAGGGAACCGTTCCCTTGGCCCACGGAACCGGTATTCTTCTCTAGTCCTTGTTCGGACTCTGTGTTCGTTGCTGCTCCAAAGTCTTGAACTTTTTCCAAGCTAGGCTTTGCCGATCCACCTGCTGATGGTATTGGTGCAGAGTGCAGTCCTGCGGACATGCAATCGCTCATTACAGTAGCATCATTAAGATCTTTTGCCGGTTGTCCGTTCGAAGCATTAACATATGATAGCGGTGAAACGAACGACTGGTTGTTATACATGTGCACGGCTCCAGCATTGTTGTGGTTTTGTACTGGTGCATGTTCCATACCATCAGCTGTGAAATAGTTACTGCCACCATCTACGAGAAAAGATTCATCTTTAACTTGGTTCGTCATATAAATATTCGTTCGCTCAGAGTCTTGAGACGTATGCAGACGGTAGTTCGATGCCTGATATACAAATTGCCAGCTCAGATTCGTGGGAGGAACGTTGTTTGCTGCGAATTGGTTCACCTGATTATCGTTAGAACAATTTCCCTCCATTGGTAACAATGGTCGATTTGGAAAGTTTGGTTCTTGAGCACTGAAGTCGACAGCTTGACCTGAGAGTTGAGGGTTGGAGGAGTTTATGATGTCGCTCGATTTTCTTTTTGTTTGTGCATATTTCCTCTTGCTTAGCTCCAGCCTCTGCTTAAGTCACAAAAGTTATATGAGAAAGCAGCTACAGATAGATTCTACAAGAAAATATTGTAATTTCTAATTTACGAAGGCATTATTATAATCCGTATGTGTACGTAAGGACGACGGAAAAATATTTACTAGTTCGTAAAAAGTCACAAGAATAGCTCAGAACCAAACCTGTATATGACTTGCGATATGTGCCTTACTTAAGCCAGGAACATTCATAAACTCCGCTATTCTCCGGGGCTTAGCATCTGCAATCAGAAACCGAAATTTGCAAAAGAATTGATAAGAATGCAGTCCATATTCACATGCTTGCTAACTTTTCAAACATATAGAGAAATTGAATTATGGAAGAAAATATCGCCTACCACTTCTGAGTACCACAGTAGCATTCGTAAACTTCTGGTGTAGCTCAGGCGTCCAATTCACTCGATTTTTCTTCGACAAAACTTTGGTTTCTGTCTTCTCATTGCTATTTTCTTTCGCAATGCATTCTAATTTTGGCAGATCTAAAGTGAAATCGAGGACATCAATTTTGGTTAGCTTTGAAGCATCACTGTTGAGCTTTTGATGTTGTTTGGCTTTCTCCTTTCTTTGAACGACATGCTGCCACAAGTTTTGCAGTTCCTGAAAGCGAAGAGGCTTCAGTAAATAGTCGCAGGCGCCGTATCTTATTCCTTTAACCACGGCACCAAACTCCGAATCGTAAGACATCACTGTAGTTTCACAAGACAAGAAAAGAAATAAATTAATGATTAATTTATATAATAGAAAATATAAGTATAACAATCTAAATGGTACTTACAGGCAACCGGGATACCAAATTTAGCGCCAACTCCCAAGATCTCAAATCCGTCCATATCGGGCAAATGAACTTCACATAGCAGGATATCGAAACCACTCTTGTTTTCATGAAGAAGCGATAAAGCAATTTTTGCCGTAGTACAAGTGGTAATTGCACCATCACAAATTAATATGGAAAAACTTCCATAAGCATATAAAATAAAGAAAGATCTTATTATATATAAGCGCATTACAAATGGAATGTAAGAAGAAAATATCAGCTTTATTGAATCTAATACATTAATCATGATTCTCATACAAGAAATTAATTAAAAGAAGGAAGAAAGGAGTAACCTTTATAATCACATGTCTGAAGCAAGTGTTGTATGAACAAAGTATTGGAGCCATCGTCAATGAGAAGCACTTAGGCCTTTTGGGAACTTAGACATGATCGATCACGCCGAGAAATATAACCACACCAAAGAAATTAATTAAAAATTAAAGGGAACAAATCAATAGTGATGAGGTTGATTAACTTAATTGGAGGAAGGTGCATTATATACATAGTGATAATGGAGATTGAGATTTGGTAGTTTGGAAAGAAAATCAATGATGAGAGTTTCTTGTTTCCAAATTAAGGAGTAAAGATTTTGAAAGTTTCTGGACTTAAACTGAGAAAAGTCGATCGAGCTGTATAAAATTCAGGTTAAATTGTCAAAAAACCCAATTAGATTTTCCCGCTGATAAAAAACCATTGGCTCCAAGCCAAAATTAGAATTTCCCGCTGATTAAAAACCCAATTAGATTTTCCCGCTGATAAAAAACCCTTAGCTTTCCTCAATGCGAAGAAAGCCAAGCGATCCAAGCGCCACCGGCAGCCGCCGGGCGCTGCTCCTCGTTGCCTTCATCTCCTTTACTCTCCAAAGATTGAAACTTTGATCCAAAATCGAGTAATTAGGTCTTCGATTCTTCAAGAAGAAGGAGGAGAGGGAGAGGATGCAGAAGAAGATGAGTTCTGCAGAGGGATGGAGCAGCTGGAGCTGTGTGGCTCAGCAGTGAAATGGGGAACAGATCACAAGTTCAATTCTTCAGTGGAGTGCTGCAGAGCTTGTAAGGCCATGTGTGGGGGTGATGATGGCCCTTGCCTCTGTGATTCTTGGGTCTTTTGTGGGGAGAAATTTGGAGAGGTATGCTCTTTTTCTTTTTCCCTTTCTTTTTTGTCGATTTTTTTGTTGAAATTAGGCGATTTGGTGAAATGGGTATGAAGTGAATTGATGACATGCAATTTGACAATTGCTGTTAGTTGACTAGGTTGGGTGATATATGTGGTTAAATTTTTTTTCTTTTATGTTGATTAGGGTTAGTGGAAATTGGAAAATAGTAGGAACTTTTGGTAAATTTTGGTGCTTGTTCTTGCTCTTCATTCCTTGATAATTTTACTTTATGGAGGAGATGGGGTTTGTTCTAAATTGTGGTGCATGTTTCTTTCCAACTATCATTTGTTTAATAGAGGTGATTTTAATTTGACAATCGTTGTTAGATGACCGCTTTTGGTACTATCTATGGTAAATTTTGGTGCATGTTTCTGCCATTACCTATGAATCTTATGTGATCGGGGAAATGGGTGTTGGGGAAGGATTCTCTAGGAATCGGCAATGCAATCATACACTTAACAATTTTACCAAATATCATATGAGAATAATGGAGAAAAGAGGCCATAGGAGGGGATTTCCTCCTATGGCGTGGAAAAAATACAACCTCCGCCATTTTTTCCAACGATCGGCCCCCATCATCTTCATCGTTATCATCTAAGATGTGGGTAAACCAAATTTCATGTGATTCTACAACTTTTTCACCGTTGATTTAGGAATGTAAAAAGTTCTATTGTCGGTAAACCGTTAATTTTGAACCCACTAAATCAACGGTGAAAAAGTTGTGGAATCACATGAAATTTGGTGTACGCACATCTTAGATGATAACGATGATGATGATCGGTGCCGATCGTCGGAAAAAATGGCGGAGGTTGTATTTTTTCCACACCATAGGAGGAAATCCCCTCCTATGGCCTCTTTCCTCCATTAATCTCATATTATATAATGCTTGCAGTAATTAATTACACCAGCTTAAAGACTTCCAAAAATCTTCCAAAAATTTTACATTATCGAGGAGATGGGGTTTGTTCCATCCATTTTGTATTTTGTTCCATCTCAACAATTTTAAGAAGTCTACCCATACCGTTCCTCATTCCATAGCAGTAGTATACCACATGTCAGTTTTCTTTTCACCCACCGTCATGTTCCGTGTTTAAGGTAATCTTGGTTCCATCAACTGTGAACATAATTCATTATTTTTTATTTGAGAGAATTGTAACTTAACAAGTGCAAGTGCAGCCGTTCTGAAAGGGGCTTCGAAATAAGGATATACTTATTTATGCTTTGATTATCGAAGAACATTGATAAGATAATCATTTATAAACTTGCTGGGTGTCTGAATTCTGGTTATTTGTTCGACTTCAGTGTTGGTTGAAGAAACAAAAGGATGTCCTATTTCCTGCTTTGCAATAGTCTGGGGAAAAGGTTATCTGGACTTCTGGGCTTATATTTGGAAAAGGAGAGGTATGTACATTTGTGGATTTCATAGTATTCTTTTGAATCAATGAAATTTCTTGTAGACCCTTGCATGCTTCATTTTATTGTGTCTAAACTATACTGAAATAAGCACCGGGAATGCTCCCATATCTACATTATTCTGATTATTGTTAACTGTGTATGCTCACGAATCTGCATCATACAAAATTCATGCAATTGATTATTCTATTATTTTTTGATATTGCTCTTACTTATCTTAGTAGTATTTACATAGATGGTCTCTTACCAGTCTACATGCCTTGTAACATTAATGCACGCCCCTTTATTGGCCATAGTTAACTTGGTGTTGGAATTTGGCTCAAGGATTGCTGATAAGATGCAAGCTAGCTATAACGTATGGTTAACCTGTATTGAATACTTTCATAATTAGGAGTTTTGCTTCATAGTTGAATCCACTTTGATTCGAAATGTTCTCTCTGTGATAAATTACAATTGCTGAATACTAAGTAGTAAGGTAAATTCATGGTGTGCTGTGCGTGGGTCCCCTTGGTGCGTTTGTGTGTTGTGTGCTTGTGTGTGCTGTGCGTGGGTGTGTTGTATGCATGGGTTAGGCTCACAGGTCAGTTCCAAATAAAAAAATAATAATGTAAATTTTCTTGCCAATTATCCATCTTAGTTCATCTAGCAGGGTGCTATATCTGCTGGCTATATAAACTATAAGACAGTCATTACATCTAAGCTAATGGTGATTAGGCTTTGAATATGAACTCTATAGAGCTAGTGCCAGAGACATTATGGGTATAATCCAGTTTACTGACATTATCCTTAACTACCTTACCTATTTCATGGTGCTGATGCGTTGAGAGACCAGACACACACACACACACACACACACACCCTTCAGGGATTGAACTTGCGACCTGTCACATTGGAGATTGGTACCAACTGAGCTAAGCCGAGTTGATCATAGCTAAGTTAATACTTAATAGGTACAATGCAATCTAAACTAGTTTCTGGATCAAAGTTATTCTTGATGCTTCCTTGGGCCTATTTCCAGTCATGTGGTCTTCAATACATGGTATTCTCTGCACAGATTCTTATTATTTTAACTTGATACTTTATAATTGGCTACATCAACACACACAGACACACACACACGAGAATAATAGAGGAAAGGTGCCATAGGAGGAAATTTCCTCCTATGGCGTCAAAAAAATACACCCTCTATGACTTTTTTTGATGATTGGCGTCCATCACCATCATCTTTATCATCTACGATATGGATATGCTAAATCTTATGCGATTCTACCACTTTTCACTGTTGAATTAACAATGTAAAAAGTTATATTGTCGGTAAAACGTTAATTTCGCACCTACTAAATCAACGGTGAAAAAGTTGTAAAATCACATGAAATTTGGTTTATCTACATCATCGATGATAAGGATGAAGATGATGGGTGCCGTTCGTCGGGAAAAATGGTGGATGCTGTATTTTTTTGACGCCATCGGAGGAAATCCTCTCCTATGGAATCTTTTCTACATTATTCACTCTCTTTATATATATGAGAATAATGAAGAGAAGAAGCCGTAGGAAGCTTTTTCGTTAAGGTGGCATCAAAAATCTATATCCTCCAATATTTTATTCGACGATCGGCACCCATCATCATCTTTATCGTCTAAGATGTGGATACCTTAAGTTTCATGTGATTCTACCACTTTTTCACCGTAGAATGAGCAATGTAAAAAGTTCTATTGTCGGTAAACTGTTAATTTTGCACCCACTAAATCAACGGTGAAAAAGTGGTAGAATCATATGAAATTTGGTGTATCCACATCTGAGATGAAAATGATGGGTGTCGATGGTTGGAAAAATCGTGGATGGCGTATTTTTTCGACGCCATGGGAGGAAATTCCTTCCTATGGCATCTTTCCTCCATTATCTTATATATATATATATATATATATATATATATATATATATAAAGAGAGAGAGAGAGAGAGTAATGAAGAAAAGAGGCCTTAGAAGGCTTTTTCGTTAGTTGGTGTCAAAAATCCAAATTCTTCACGATTCTTTTCGACGATCGGCACCTATTATTTTTATCATTTAAGATGTGGATACAATAAATTTCATGTGCTTCCACCACTTTTTCAACGTTGAATTAGCAAAGTAAAAAGTTCTATTGTCGGCAAACCGTTAATTTTGCACCTACTAAATCAACTGTGAAAAAATGATGAAATCACATGAAATTTAGTGCGTCCACACCTTACATGGAAAGATGATAGGTGCCGATCGTCGAAAAAATCTGGAGGGTTTAGTTTTTCGACGCCATAGGAGGAAATTCCCTCCTATGGTACCTTTCCTCTATTATTCTCTCACACACATATATAATAAAGAAAAGAGGCCATAAAAGGCTTTTTCGTAAGGTGGCGCCAAAAATCTGTATTCTCCATTATTTTTTTGACGATCAACACCCATCATCATCATGTTTATCATGTAAGACGTGGATACACTAAATTTCATTTGATTCCATCATTTTTCACCGTTAAATTAGCAATGTAAAAAGTTCTATTGTCGGTAAACCGTTAATTTTGCACACATTAAATCAACAGTGAGAAAATGATGAATCACATGAAATTTGGTGTTTCCATATTGTAACACCCTAGTTCATTTATACCAGTTCTAGTTTAAGTATTTCTTTATTTATGGTATTTTCCTGATTTACTGTGTTTTGGGTGCGAATAGTGTATTTGACATTTGTATTTGCATCCTACCCGATCTGCTTGCTAGAAACCCGTCTTGATTCCTGTTTATGATTTATTCTGACTTGATACGTGGACTCGTGCACTTTCAATTGCATACTAGCATTTTACCTGGCATCTGTATTTTTATATAACATTTAAGTCATATAAAATAGTTTAAAAATATATTACATGGCCTGCATGATACCCCTAACCCTGTGGTAGCATCCGTACATTTTGTTCTTGCCCCGTTCAGTGAAACGAACTTGTTTGGATGGCTACGCGCACGTGCGTGCATCCGTTCTTGGGGTATGCATTTTCGTTATCTGGATATTCAACTTTAATTTTGGTTGACACATATATTAACCGTATTTTTAAACCATAATCTTAGACCTGACCCGGGCGTGTTTTGGACTATTTTTGTATTAACCAAAATATTAAATTTTTAACTAATATTATATTATTATATTTCTAATTGTTGTTATATATTTATACGTTTAAAAATTTGTTTAACTAAAAAAAAGATTTCCGTAACTGAACCCACCCATTCTCTCTCTCACTCCTCTCGATCTCTCTTCTCTCTCTCTCACTGCTCTCTTCTCTCTCTCTTTCTCTCTCCTCTCGTTCTTTCTCTCTCTCCCTCTCTATTTATATATTTCTTTTATAAACCCATAATTAACAGCCTCTCTCTCCCCATCACTACTCATCTTCTTCTTTTTATTTTTCGCTTTCCTGCCTCCGAGCTCACGAAACCCACGCGCGTCCATCGCCTGCCTTCATCGCCGTCGACCTCGCCGCCTCCACCTTGTCGGCCTACCTTCGCCCATCTCTTCCTCTCATCTCCTCCGACTTCTTCGAAATCCGCAACAACCGAACCCGTCTCGTCTTCATCGCCTGAAACCCCGACCTCGTCGCCGTTTCCTCATCGCCGGCGATCCCGACTTCATCCCATCATTATCCTCACCTCCACCTTATTCTCTTCCACCTCACCTTCTCTCCTTTCCCGACAACCCTGCAACCTCAGCCCATCCTCGCTGCACACCTCCTCGCCCTCTTGCTTAGCGTCAGTCTCTGCTTAAGTTATAAAAGTTATATGAGAAAGCAGCTACAGATAAATTCTACAAGAAAATATTGTAATTTCTAATTTACAAAGGCATTATTATAATCTGTATGTGTACGTAAGGCCGATGGAAAAATATTTACAAGTTCGTAAAAAGTCACATGAATACCTCAGAACCAAACCTGTATATGACTTGCGATATGTGCCTTACTTAAGCCAGGAACATTTATAAACTCCGCTATTCTCCGGGGCTTAGCATCTGCAATCAGAAACCGAAATTTGCAAAAGAATTGATAAGAATGCAGTCCATATTCACATGCTTGCTAACTTTTCAAACATATAGAGAAATTGAATTATGGTAGAAAATATCACCTACCACTTCCGAGTACCACAGTAGCATTCGTAAACTTCTGGTGTAGCTCAGGCATCCAATTCACTCGATTTTTCTTCAACGAAACTTTGGTTTCTGTCTTCTCATTGCTATTTTCTTTAGTAACACATTCTAATCTTGGCAGATCTAAAGTGAAATCTAGGACATCAATTTTGGTTAGCTTTGAAGCATCACTAGCTGTTGAGCTTTTGATGTTGTTTGGCTTTCTCCTTTCTTCGAGCGTCATGCTGCCACAAGTTTTGCAGTTCTTGAAAGCGAAGAGGCTTCAGTAAATAGTTACAGGCGCTGTATCTTATTCCTCTAACCACGACACCAAAATCTGAATCGTAAGACATCACTGTAGTTTCACAAGACAAAAAAAGAAATAAATTAATGATTAATTTATAAAATATAAAATATAAGTATAACAATCTAAATGGTACTTACAGGCAACCGGGATGCCAAATTTAGCGTCAACTCCCAAGAGCTCAAATCCGTCCAAATCGGGCAAATGAATTTCACATAGCATGATATCGAAACCACTCTTGTTTTCATGAAGAAGCGATAAAGCAATTTTTGCCGTAGTACAAGTGGTAACTGCATCATCACAAATTAATATGGAAAAACTTCCATAAGCATATAAAATAAAGAAAGATCTTATTATAAGCGTATTATAAATGGAATGTAAGAAGAAAATATCAGCATTATTGAATCTAGAAGGCATTCTCAAGAAGGAAAATATCCCTTGGCCATCGATACCGCATCTTGAGGTAAACGTCGTATAATAATCGGATTGCATAGTACGGAATAAAATGTTTTGGTGTACACATATCAATGTATGGAGAAATACTCAAAAAATAAGACAAAATAGACGAAAACATGTGGGTATGGAGAAAAAGGATGGAACCGGGTCTTAATTAAGCGGATATTAAGGTAGAATACTGGATTTTAACACCAGGCGCGTGTTATTAAGCATTGTAAACATGCCCGATTATATGAACATTCGTCCATTTATTTCGTTTAGGGCCACTTATGTATCCATTTACAATCCTATTTAAAGTAGTTGGTTGTTTGCCGAAAACATCTTACCGGCCAATCGATCGGTATTTTAAAGCTTGTTTTACAATGTATCTTGGAATATCAGAAAAATAGAACACAATATCTCATTTTCGCAGATGCCGCCTAGTATTATATGGAAGAACTTAAGTGCTTGAGATATTAATTGGTATACGAATCGACAATAAAGATTTGAACTCTCTGCCGGTATATGACACACAATGAATTTGAAGGGGTTGATTGGTGTTAAGATCCTGTGTGTGTGTGTGTGTGACGTAAATAAAATTGGAAGATCATATATTTCAGGTTTCAAATCTCTGTACCAATACGGGCATCTGATGCTCATTTTTAAATCATACGTTCATCTCAGCTGGCATCTGCCCGTCTCAGATCGATGAATTTGCTTATAGTATGATTAAAGCAATTTTTTTTATAAATAGAAAAAAATAACTATACACAATTTGACATGTTTTTCATCAATACATTAATTAAGCCAAGAGTGATCTTCTTAAAATACATATATAGAAATAATAACCATATACTCATAAGCATATCTTTTGATAATTGATGACATATAGGGTAAAATTTCCAAATAAACGGTAACTTCTTGAAAACATAGGATCAAGGTAGTTCAGTTTGTTTGTTTTTAGTAAAAACTACATCGAAGCTATTTCAAGATTCCGAGCTTTTGGACTCGATCACACAGTTAATTTTATTATTATTAAGATGGTCAAATTAATGATTATATAGTACCAAAATTTACATCAACACATGATAATATTGGATAAAAAAAACAAAGAAACATGAAATCAACACATTACCTAATTTCAAGAATTCTACATTAATCATGATTCTCATACAAAGAAATTAATTAAAAGAAGGAAGAAAGGAGTAACCTTTATAATCACACATCTGAAGCAAATATTGTTGAATGAATAGAGTATCGGAGCCGTTGTTGATGAGAAGCACCCTTAGGCCTTTCGGAAACTTAGACATGATCGATTTCGCTGAGAATTATAACCACATCGAAGAAATTAATTAAAAATTAAAGGGAACAAATCAATGGTGATGAGGTTGATTAACTTAATTGGAGTAAGGTGCGTTAGATATATAGTGATAATGAGAGTTGAGATTTGGTAATTTGGAAAGAAAATCAATGATGAGGGTTTCTTGTTTCCAAATTAAGGAGTGAAGATTATGAAAGTTTTTGGACTTAAACCGAGTTGTGATAAGAGTGGTGTATGTCTGGTGTATGCTGGGGTTTATTCTTGATTTATATTGTTATCTCAAAACCGAGAAAAATCGACCGTGCGTTATAAAATTCAGGGTAAATTGTCTCAATTAGATTATCCCGCTGATAAACAAACCCTTGGATCTGAGACGGTTGTCAACCTCCCGGAATATTTTCCTGCATATACTATACCTACTTAGGTCATACCTATCGCATGCAAGTGCAAGTGCAGCCGTTCTGAAAGGGGCTTCGAAATAAGGATATACTTATTTATGCTTTGATTATCGAAGAACATTGATAAGATAATACCTTATAAACTTGCTGGGTTTCTGAATTCTGGTTATTTGTTCGACTTCAGTGCTGGTTGAAGAAACAAAAGGATGTCCTATTTCCTGCTTTGCAATAGTCTGGGGAAAAGGTTATCTGGACTTCCGGGCTTATATTTGGAAAAGGAGTGGTATGTACATTTGTGGATTTCATAGTATTCTTTTGAATCAATGAAATTTCATGTAGACCCTTGCATGTTTCATTTGGTTTAATGTGTCTAAACTATACTGAAATAAGCACCGGGAATGCTCCCATATCTACATTATTCTGATTCTTGTTAACTGTGTATGCTCACAAATCTGCATCATACAAAATTCATGCAATTGATTATTCTATTATTTTTTTATATCGCTCTTACTTATCTTAGTAGTATTTACATAGATGGTCTCTTACCAGTCTACATGCCTAGTGACGCGATCTGGATCACGCCAAGATGTTACCTTCCGTTGATCTGCTGACGGCGGCGATGGACGGCTCTGGAGGCAGGCAAGCATGTGGATCTCAATGGGTTTAGGGTTGTTGGTGCCGAGCTACCTGCAAGGAAGTCCCGGGGTGGTGGTACCACGGAGGACCCTCCGATGGTCAAGTTAGAGAGGAAATCCGAGCAGAGTAACGGCTTAGTGGAGTCAAAATGGCTTACTTGAACCGTTTGAAAAAAGGGTTTATATAGCGGTGGCAGCAGGTAGGGCAGACGCGAGAATCACGCCGGCCGTTACGCTCCTGACGTCACACCGCGTGATGAGCGGGATCTCCCATTAATGGTGAGAAAGGCTCGTTAATGTTGGATCATGATGGCGTGGAACGTGGGATGTGGCCGGCGGATATCTCGCGCATGGCGAGATTCGCGGGATGGCGGTGTTGTTGATCAGTCGATGAGACCGAAGAGGATGACCTCGACGGGAGAGCTCGCGAACGAGCGGGAGAGCCGAGGTACCTTGGTTCTGCTGTAGCCCGGAGACGAGCTGGGAGGCCGAGGAGGCCAATTGTGCAGGGGGCTCGGAGGCGAGCCAACGTTTGTTTGTGGGACGGCCACAGGAGTGGCATGGTCGGCCACTATAGGTTCTTTCTTGTGAGCTTTGGGACACGTCATCTGCCATGTGTCATGATCTGGGTAATCACCGATATCGAGCATCATCATTAGCCCCCCACTTTCATCCCGACTAGCTGAAGGGTCGGGTTGAGAGTGGTATGCCGGGTCACCTGAGGTGAGCTTCTTTCGAAGATATCGTCGGGACGTGTTCCCGGGCAATCTGTTGTATTTTTTGGATGACGCCAGCAAATCAGGGGTGCGATCTCTACTTTAAAGAGGGTGCGCCGGATCGTGTGTTCTTCCGCTGAAGCGACAGTCCACGTGTCGAGCGCTGGTTGGCTGACGCGACGGGCCGTAGACCTCTGGTGTCTGATGGGATACGGCCAATGCGTGTGCGACAGGTAGAGCGATCGTGGACGTCGAATGCGAGGAGTTGTTTTGGCGGGAGTTGACTGTCGCCGTTGGATGAGGACGCCGGCAGCTATACATAGAAGTGGGGTCCGCTTCAGGGCCCATATCTCTTCATATTTTCCTCGTTCTGAGTCTTGTTAGCTCAGCGCTCTCATCTTTAGGTTGGATCTTTGCGTTTTCTCTCCCGAGGACTTCTCTCCACCAGGTTAGATGTCTTCTTTTGAAGAGTCTGTAGATGTCGTCGGGAACTACCAGTCAGGGATAGCCGAGCTGGGTAGCCGCTCGGCTGCCTCTTGATGAGGGATTCGATCCTTAGCGCTGGCCACGTGTCGGCACGCGGGCGCCTTGAGCACTTGCGCAAGTGCGCAGGTGCGCAAGCGCGTGCGCCACGTGTCGGCACGCGGGCGCCCTGCGCACTTGCGCAGGTGCGCAAGCGCGCGCGCCACGTGTCGGCACGCGGGCGCCTTGCGCACTTGCGCAGGCGCGCAGGTGCGCAGGCGCGCAGTTGCGCAAGCGCGCACGCCACGTGTCGGCACGCAGGCGCCTTGCGCATTTGCGCAGGCGCGCAGGTGCGCAAGCGCGCGCGCCACGTGTCGGCACGCTGGCGCCTTGCGCACTTGCGCTGCGCGCCGGAGAGGCACAAGAGGCTTTTAGCCTGAAAAAAAGGATTTCTCAAAGGAGAAATCAGAGAGCAGTCGGGCTCCTGAATGTGTTTTGGGTTTAATGGAAGTGGTTCTTCTTCTTCCTCCTGTCGCTTGCTGGATCTTGAAGATCAAGAGATGTGAAATTTCAAAATCTCTCCTTTTTAAGATCTGATGACAGATCCAAGTTCCCTTTTGTGGGTTTTGTGGTGGAAAACTATTTAGTTTTGAAAAAGAAAGAGTAAAACTCTTGATTTAATTCAAAAGAAAGAAGAAGGTTTTGGAACCTTGAAGAAGGAGGAAAGAGCTCAGCTCTGAAACTTTTTTGGAGAGAGAAAAAGTTATCGGGATATTTCATTATCCTTGCCTTTATAGGCCATACATTTTACACATAGCCCCTTGGGCTTCATAAAATGGCATTTTGCCTATCCCATGGCTCATGTGCCATTTCTTTTTGCACATAAGCCATGGGCTTTACAAAATTTTGGCTTTATGCCTATTTTTCTTACATTCGTCCATAAAATAAAATAAAAGAAATACAACAAAATTATTTATTACAAAATTTTTATCTTGGCATGGGGGGAGGCCGGCCGCTTCATGTTCGGGCTCGACCCGGGCATGGGCCTACTGGATCTGGGCTTGGGCCCACTTGGCTTGGGGTTGACTTTGATTTTGACTTGGTCAACCGGGGTGTAAATTTTTACCCCAACAAATTGCCCCCCATCAATAAATGCACACCACATATGTGGGTCGTGTGTATGAAATTGATGGATCTTCTTTCACGTGGAGGCGACTTGGTTTGGTTCCCGCTTTTTGGGAAGCTGGCACTGCCCTTTTTACGACATGGACGGTCGTTGCTTGACATGTCTCCGAGACGGAGTGTCCGTGATAGACGTTTTCCCTGGCCCGGAGTTATCTGGTTCCCGCTTTGTAGGAATCCTGCACTGCCCTTTTTGCGACTTGGACGGTCGGTGCTGCCCTTTTTGCGACTTGGACGGTCGTTGCTGCCCTTTTAGCGACGTGGACGGTCGGTGCTGCCCTTTTAGCGACGTGGACGGTCGGTTCTGCCCTTTTTGCGACGTGGACGGTCGATGCTGCCCTTTTAGCGACTTGGACGGTCGGTGCTGACCTTTTAGCGACGTGGACGGTCGATTCTGCCTTTTTTGCGACGTGGACGGTCGATGCTGCCCTTTTAGCGACTTGGACGGTCGGTGCTGCCCTTTTAGCGACGTGGACGGTCGATTCTGCCCTTTTTGCGACGTGGACGGTCGGTTCTGCCCTTTTAGCGACGTGGACGGTCGATTCTGCCCTTTTAGCGACGTGGACGGTCGATGCTGCCCTTTTAGCGACGTGGACGGTCGGTTCTGCCCTTTTTGCGACGTGGACGGTCGGTTCTGCCCTTTTAGCGACGTGGACGGTCGATGCTGTCCTTTTAGCGACGTGGACGGTCGATGCTGCCCTTTTAGCGACGTGGACGGTCGATTCTGCCCTTTTTGCGACTTGGACGGTCGGTTCTGCCCTTTTAGCGACGTGGACGGTCGATGCTGCCCTTTTAGCGACGTGGACGGTCGATGCTGCCCTTTTAGCGACGTGGACGGTCGGTTCTGCCCTTTTTGCGACGTGGACGGTCGGTTCTGCCCTTTTAGCGACGTGGACGGTCGATGCTGCCCTTTTAGCGACGTGGACGGTCGGTTCTGCCCTTTTTGCGACGTGGACGGTCGGTTCTGCCCTTTTTGCGACGTGGACGGTCGGTTCTGCCCTTTTAGCGACGTGGACGGTCGATGCTGCTCTTTTAGCGACGTGGACGGTCGGTTCTGCCATTTTAGCGACGTGGACGGTCGATGCTTGATTTGACTTGCTCTGCTTCTTGCAATGTCAGGGGCAGACTTGACTTGCTCCGCTTCTTGCGGTGTCGAAGTGGAAGTTGACTTGTTGATTTTGATTTGGGTTGACATCAGCATCGCTATACTGGAATATGGTACCAGGAGCGAATCATCATCTGTCATGGAGAGGATTTTGGGATTTTGGTTTTTGTTTGGCATCTGCATTGCTGCACTGGAATAATGCCAGGAGCAACTCATCATTTGCCCTGAGAGGATTTGGGAGAAATTGGGATTGTTTTACGCCCGTGGATTGTATACGGTTTTGCAGGATGTATGATCCAGACCGTAGGGCCGGAAAAATTTTGGGACTTTGTCGGCGTCTGCATCGCTGCACTGGAATATGGTACCAGGAGCGACTCATCATTCGCCGTTGGGGTATGGGATTTGGAATTTGGTTGGCGTCTGCATCGCTGCACTGGAATATGGTACCAGGAGCGACTCATCATTCGCCATTTGGGGATTGGGGAGCGATGGCTTAGGAGACAGGTTTAGATCCCTATCGCCTAAGGCTTTTCAATTTTATGGGCCGTGAGGGTCCCATAAAAGCATTTCCTCCCTACGAGTCGTAAGGATCCCGCAGGTGTATTTTCTCCTTAAGAGTCGTGAGGACTCCTAAGTGTGTTTTTCCTTTATGAGTCGTAAGGATCCCACAAAGGTTTGTTCTCCTCATGTATCGTGAGGACACATGAGTGGGTCTTCTTAATGGAGCATAATTCCAAAGGCGGAGACCAGCCGCGTAACTGGTAATTGTGGTGGGGCATGGGTATGACGAGAATTATTTGAGCCCGTGGATTGTATACGGTAGTCAACTTGGGGACCAACCGTAGGGCTGGGAGAATTTTGAGAAATTGGATTTTGGTTGGCGTCTGCATCGCTGCACTGGAATATGGTACCAGGAGCGACTCATCATTCGCCGTTTGGGGATTTGGAATTTGGTTGGCGTCTGCATCGCTGCACTGGAATATGGTACCAGGAGCGACTCATCATTCGCCATTTGGGGACTTGGAATTTGGATCTTGTTTGGCATCAGCATTGCTGCACTGGAATAATGCCAGGAGCAACTCATCATTTGCCTTGGGAGGACTTGGGATTTGGGTTTTTGGTCGGCATCAGCACCGCTAACACTGAAGCGAAATGCTAGGAGCGACTCATCATTTGCCGTTGCCCGTTGGGGAACGATGGCTTAGGAGATAGGTTTGGGTTCCTACCACCCAAGGCTTTTCAATTTTATGGGCCGTGAGGGTCCCATAAAAGCATTTTCTCCCTGCGAGTCGTAAGGATCCCGCAGGTGTATTTTCTCCTTAGGAATCGTGAGGATTCCTAAGTGTGTTGCTCCATTGTGAGTCGTAAGGATCTCACGCAGGGGTTTTCTCCTCACAAGGTCGAGAGGATTTTGTGAGTGTATTTCATCTCTTTTCACGAGTTTGCGCCCTTTCGGGTTTTCACAGACTCGCCGGTAGTCCTGCTGTTTTTACTCACGGAGCCATTTCGGGTTTTCATCCGTGCCCGTTTTTCTTGTGGACATACCTTTTTATTTTTCCTCTTTTTTTTTATTCTTCTTTTTTTTTTTTTTTGTGCCGTTGGTGGGACTTTAAAAGTAGTCTTACCAGCAGAATTTGGGAGAGATAGGGGTCATTTACGCCCGTGGATTGTATACGGTTTTGCAGGATGTATGATCCAGACCGTAGGGCTGATGTGCTCAATTTGCCTGCGACTTAGAGCATTCACGTGTAGTATTTCTTGAGATATCGGCCATTGATGGGTGGCATGGGCCTTTCTCCCTCGGCACTTATTAGTTGGTAGGATCCTCCGTCAAACACTTTCTCGATGACGTATGGTCCTTCCCAGTTTGGCTCGAATTTTCCCTTGGCATGTCGATTGGGGATAATCGGTCTTTTGAGGACCAACACCAATTCACCTTTCTTGAAGGCGCGGAGACGAGTTATCTTGTCATAAGCCCGTGACATTTGGGCTCGGTATAGCTCCAGATTTTGTTGCACCGCGAGCCTCTTTTCTTCGAGGGCATCGAGTTCTTCAAGTCGAAGGAGCACGTTTTCTTCCTCCGTCAACTCATGTTGGACGGCCATTCTTAAGCTCGGAACTTCAACTTCGAGGGGGAGGACCACCTCCACTCCGAAGAGCAATGAGTATGGAGTGGACTGAGTTGGAGTACGGTGCGTGGTACGATATGCCCACAATGCCTCGTGAAGCTTGAGATTCCAGTCTCTCTTGTTGGCTGAAGCATTTTTCCTCAGAAGCTTGCATAGAGTCTTATTGAAGGCTTCGGCTACCCCATTGGCTCTTGGATTATAGATGGAGGAATACCTCCAGTCTATCTTGTGCTGAGTAGCGAATCTTGAGACATTGAAGCTCTTGAAAGAAGGCCCGTTGTCAGAAATGATTCTTCTTGGTGTACCGAAGCGGTATACAATATTATGCTGGAAGAATGTCAGAATATCCTTTGTCTTGACTTCTTTTAGCGGGATAGCTTCAGCCCACCTGGAGAAGTAGTCTGTCGCGGCCAGTATGAACCGGTGGCCTTTAGATGACGGAGGATCAATTGGGCCAACAATGTCGGTGCCCCAAACTTCGAAGGGCCACGACGCCACTGTAGGATGCAATGGGTTGGGATGCTTGTGAATAAAATCACCGTGAATTTGGCAGATATAACATTTCTTTGCATGCTCTCCGCAATCCCGTATCATGGTGGGCCAGTAATACCCAAGCCGTTTGATTTGAAGTCGCATCTTGGGGCCAGATTGGTGAGCACCGCAAACGCCCGAGTGGACATCTTTCATGACCTTTTGGGCTTCGGCCAATGACAGACACCTGAGCCAGAGTTGGTCATATGACCTGTGGTATAACGTGTCATTTACAAACACGTATCGGAGAGCTCTTTTCTTCAGCTGAATCCTCGCAGATTTTTCTTCGGGCAGCTTGTCGTATCGGAGGTACTCTATGAAGGGTTCTCTCCAATCGGGCTCGTCTTGGATGATCGAAGCTTCTTCCGCAGGACTGCTCTTCTGTTCCGCGCTTTCCTCTTCTCGTAGAGAGACCGGGGGTAGAATTTGCCGGCTCCTGACTGTGATCAGAATTTCGTCCATTTCAGGATCAGCCAGTTCCTTGGCCAAGCGAGCGAGTACATCAGCCTTTCCGTTCAACGCTCTAGGGACTCTCGTTAGTTCAATATGAGTGAACCGTTTCATGAGTTCCACCACTCGACCTCTGTACCGAGCTAACTCGGGTTTGTATATCTTATAGTCGCCGCTTACTTGGTTGACGACGAGCTGGGAGTCACCGTAAACTCGTAGCCGAAGGATTTCCATTTCTATGGCGAGTTCCAAACCAGCTATCAGAGCTTCATACTCAGCTTCATTGTTCGTTCGAGGCTCGGTGAGAGCAAAAGAACGTCGTAGGGTTCCCATTGATGGTGTGATGAATACCAATCCTATCCCTGCTTTTATCTCCGAGACACTTGATTTACTGGAGGTCCTTATCGATGAGGCCCCATCGAAGTAGAGCTCCCAATATGGCTCGTCATTCTCTAGGTGTAGCACCTGTTCGTCGGGTAACTCACAATTGAGTGGTGACCCTTCTGGTATGGGATGAGCAGCGAGGAAGTCTGCAAGAGCTTGACCTTTTACTGCTTTTTGAGGAGTATATACTATGTCAAACTCAAGTAGCATGACGGCCCATCTTGCCATTCTGCCGGCTAGGCTTGCTCTGGTCATCAAGTGTTTGAGCGGGTCGACCTTGGAGATTAGCATAACCCGGTGAGCCAGCAGATAGTGCCTCAGCTTCTTCACAGCAAATATCAGAGCCAAGAATTGCTTTTCGATTGGGGAATAGTTGTGTTCCGCCCCGACTAGAGTTCGACTGAGGTAGTAGAGGGCATTCTCTTTTCCCTCCTCATTGTTCTGAGCAAGGAGCGCACCAAGTGACTCATCTAGCGCGGCAGTGTAGAGAATCAGCGGTTTATTTGGAATGGGAGCGGCCAACACTGGAGGGTCCAACAAGTACTGTTTGATGTTTTCGAACGCTTCTTGACACTCGGCATCCCAGATAAAAGGAGCTCCTTTCTTCATGAGCTTTGAGAAGGGCCTACATCTCCCCGATAAATTTGAGATAAACCTCCGTATATAAACAAGCTTGCCTTGAAAAGATCTTAGCTGCGTCAGACTCTTCGGAGGAGGCATCTCCATGATGGCCTTTATTTTTGATGGGTCAACTTCGATCCCTCGATGTCGAACTATGAAGCCCAGGAATTTTCCCGATGACACGCCAAAAGCGCATTTCAGAGGATTCATCTTCAGATCAAATTCCCTCAGTCTGGTGAGAACGGTCCTAAGATCCTGGATATGATCGGCCTTGGTTTCAGTCTTAACGACCAGATCATCAACATAACATTCGACGACTTTATGAATTAGGTCATCGAAGATATTGGTCATTGCCCTTTGATATGTAGCACCTGCGTTCTTCAGTCCGAACGGCATCACCTTGTAGCAATATATTCCGATCGGAGTTCGAAATGCTGTGTGCTTCTCATCCTCAGGCGACATCTTGATCTGATTATATCCAGACGAGCCATCCATAAAAGTGAACAGCTCGTAATTTGAGGTGTCATCGACCATCATTTCCATGACCGGTAGCGGAAAGTCGTCTTTAGGACATGCCTTGTTGAGATCCCTGAAATCGACACAAACTCGGATCTGCCCATTTTTCTTCTTCACTGGGACTATGCATGCGATCCAGTCCGCGTATTTCTCTTCCCTGATGAAGCCGGCATCGATGAGCTTCTTAGTTTCCTCGATGACCTTTTCTTCTAGTTCCCTTCTCATTCTTCGAGGAGCTTGTTTGACTGGCTTAGCATCAGGAGATATAGCCAGCTTATGCACGGCTACCTCAGGGGAAAGGCCAGGCATTTCTTTGTACGTCCACGCGAAGCAGTCGACGAACTCGCGCAGCAGGGCAATTATCTGCTCTTTCATTTCCTCCGACAAGAGTGAGCTGATGTAGGTCGGCCTTGGATTATCGGGCGTTCCTAAGTCAATCTCGGTTAGCTCATCAAAGGTTGCTTGTCCGCCATCTTCGAGCTCTTGAGGAGCTTCTTCTGGCTCGGCTATCTCGTCATCATCATTTGATCTTTCGCTGGCCTTACCAACATGGATCATGTAGCACGCCTTGGAATCAGGTTGAATGTAGCCTATGCCCCGTCTATCTGGAATTCGTCCATCGATGAGTGCTCGGACCTGGGGCGGATACCATAGCCCTTCGTAAAACTTTGCTTCGGACTCCGTTTGGTACAACCGGCATCCGCACTTCTTAAAGTATTCCCGCATCTCGGGCGCATAGTATCTGGGATTGAGGACGGCTCTTATGCCTCTCTCATAGGGAAGGCACGTGACAGAAAGATCGTCCGGGTGCACAACGGGGTTTGACCTGTAAAACAGGATGCCCTTCTGTCCATTTTTCCTCCCGGGCACGTAGAAAGTTTTCAGCTGGTCCACGGTAGAGACTGACAATGCATCGAGCTCTTTGCACATCCGTTCCGGCACCCTTGTGATGGCCAGGGACCCTTCTGCGACTTCGAAGGTCTCTCGTAGTTTCACTTGCTGCATGGGGGTCCAATCTGCACAGCTGTTGCACGGCAGGTCCTCTTCTTCTAACTCTTCAGTGTCACTGCCGAGATGAGGGCGGACTTTGCTGCTAGATGGGCCTTCAGTAACAGATTCGTCTGTATCGCTGCCGAAACGAGGGCGAGTTTTATGGAAGGACGGGCTTCCAGCGTCGGACTCATCAGTGTCGCTGCCGAAATGCGGGCGCACTTGGGCGTTTTTGCTTTTGAAAGTGATAGCCGGCGCAGATTTGCTTTTGAGTCTTGGAGCCGGTCTATCCTCAGTCAGTTGTGGCTTAGCATTTTGGTGATTCATAAAGTACCGAGAATCTTCGTAGCGGACTTCATGCACACCGAACGATTGGATGTCTCCGTCAATGCGTCTTTCTTCGCCATTTTTAGTATATTTCATGCATTGATGGAGAGTTGACGGAATGATGCCATAATCGTGGAGCCATGGCCGCCCCAAGAGAATCTTATAAGACGTGTCGGCGTCGATCACGTATATCTTAGCTTCAGTTTGCAGATCCCCGAATTTGATTGGCAAAGCTATAGACCCTAGAACTTGCTGGCAATTTTAGTTGAACCCTTGAATGACAATCCTTTCCCTCGACAGGTGTCGGACGTCCATTGACAAACTCTTCAGAGTTCGCAAGTTCATGATGTTCACTGAGGACCCCGGATCAATCAATATGCGATTAATTCGATCTCCGTCGCTGTACCCGGTCACGTAAAGCGGCCGATTATGCTCAGCCGTTCCCAGTAGCAAGTCTTCATCCTTAAACGTGACTGCGGCGGCATGCAAAGCGTGCTGGGCTTCTTTCATATTAATTTCCGCAAAGTGAGCCTGATACCGCTCGGGGTTTTGTAGAGCGTGAATGAGAACGTCTCTAAGCTCCTTAGATAGGACCAAGGCGTCGTAGATGCTCAGGAGAGATGGAAGCTTCCGGAGATGTGCCAAGACATTATAGTCCACCGAGGAAGGACTTATGTTTTCATCGGCCGGTTCTCTGCCATCTTCTTCATTAGCGACATGTTTTTCCTTCCCTTTTGGGGCGTTGCCCTGATTTTGCGGTAGAGCCCTGCCGCTTCTGAGCTGGATTTGATTGGCCTTTGTGGTGAGCTCCTCGTCCTCTTCCGGAAAACAGAGATCATCCTCGGAGTCGCTGCCAAGATGGATGGCGTAGCAGGTCGCTACTGGGATCTCTTCATTGGAGTCTTCTTCTAACTCCTCCAGAATTTCAGCCGCTTGTACAGGGAAGAACTCCTTCAATTGAATCAATGTTCTTTCCTTTTGTTCATATTCTTCGAGGGAATCAATATATTTTTGAATGGTCGATCTCCTTGCAGACTCTTTTTCGCGCCGAGCTGCACTTTTCTTCTTCTTCAGCTTCTTGGATTTTGAGCCTGATGGAGCTGCATTGGCAGCTGGACTGGTAGGCTTCTTCTGCCATTCCCATTCCGTCCTGGGTTCTTTCCGAAGTAGCTTTAGCATCTTCTTCGTCTTATTAGATATGTGCGTACTCCACGGAGGCCGCGATGAGTCAGTTTCATTTCTTAGGGCCGCGGGTTCGGCTGTCTGCTCCCAGAAGGCTTCGGCTTCCGTCTGTATAAAGTTGGCGGTTGCAACTTGATTGTTCACCAACACGCTTTTGGATAGCTCGATCTCTCCAGCCTTGTACTGCTTCTCGACCCAGTCTTTGAAGATATAGCAATCCTCGATCGCATGGCTCACTACTCGGTGGTACGGGCAATACAGAGGATTGTCAGTCATTTTTGCTTCTTGGGGTCTTTTCGACTCCGGCAATTGTAAGCCGTTGTTCAAGGCATCTTTAAATATCTTGCGGACCTTGTCCCTTCCGAAAGAGTAAACCTTGTTCTTTTTCTCCTCTAGGGAAGGCCCATCTCCTCCCAGCAATGGCTTTCGCGACCGGTTGGTTTTGGATTCGCCCGCCCTTCGCTTTTCTTCATTGTCGGACGCATTGAAGACATTGGTACTGCTGAAACTCCCGCTTCTACGGTTGTCGTCCCGCTTGCTTTTCCAGGTTTTGTCTCTCTGAGAGTCCGGCGGGGACTCTTGCTTCGAGCGTTCTAGCATTTGAACTTTCTTGGTTAGCTCCTGAAATGTCTTGAGGCCCGCTGTACACAAGAATGGGACCATCCAATTGCTGAGGTTCCCAATGAGAAGGCTGACGGACTGGTCCTGCTCCAGCGGCGGTTCGCATTTGACTGTGAGATTACGCCATCGGGCGATAAAGTCGGTGTTGCTTTCATTCTTCCCCGGCTTAGTCCTCACAAGGTCGGCAATGGAGATTTTATCACTGACACTCATGAACCTTTGCCGAAACAGGGACTCCATTTGGGCAAAGGTAATGACGGACCCGTCCGGTATACTCGCATACCAGTCGAAGGCGACGCCGGTCAGGCTGTTGACAAACTGACGAAGAAGGAGCGCGTCATTGCCCCCTGTATTTCCGCACGATGCTTTGAAGTGGGCGACGTGCTGGTTTGCATTCCCCGTTCCATCAAATCTTCCGAACTTAGGAATGACGTAGCCGCTTGGGAACTCAATCAGATCGTACTGCGCGGGATATGGCCGCCCACTACTGTCGATTTCTTTCTGAGCTTTAGCTTCGGCCACCAATGTTTTAACCTTGCTGGTGACCAAATCCATTATCCGATCCTGTGTTAGCGGGATGGTGCTATCTGGGGCCAAGGCGTCCCCAGAAGCGGAATGTAGCCGGCTTTCATTTGGCTCGACCAGTCTTGGTCCCAAAGGAACAGGCATTGGCTGCCTCGGATTGTCATCACCCGGCTGATTAGTAGCGGCTTGTGCTTGATTAGAAGGCGCTCGAGCAATTTGAGCCGTAAGCTGCATCACCACGTTCGTTAAGTCGTCAATCTTCGAATAGAGCTTGGCCATCTCTTTATCTTTGCTCCTGAGCTGTTTTCGAAGTTCTTGAAGCAGCTCTTGCTCTGCAGTCCTAGGGCGGAAAGTCGGCTCTTCCTCGCTGTCCGAGCTTGACTCTACATGGACCGAGGGGTCTATCTGCCTATCATCCTCATCGAGAGGGTTTTCTTCATCCAGCAGGGGCGGCTGTTCTTGGGCGGCGGCAACCACATTCAGGCTAGATTGGGCTTGGGATGTGGTGGCCCCGTCCTTGCTTTTGCTGCGAAGGTTGTCGCTGGGGCGCCCGCCCGCCATATAGACCGTATGGATGATATATCCGGCCGTCTTTCTATCATTGGCAGTTGATTTCGTGGATCGCTGTCTTGACCCCCTTGTTTCGGTAGCTGGTAGTCGATTGAAGGCGTCTGGCTTAACCAGTTTCTTGAATGGTGCTGGCGCTTCTTTTCTGGGTTTTCCCCGCTGCTTTCGTGCGGCACAGAGTGCTTTATAGACTCTTGATGAGACAGTGTCATACTTTTTCTGTTGGGGCCGGGATACGTCTCTTTGCGGCACTGTTCGGACCGCTGTCTTCTTGATTCTGGCGGTCATGGCATTGTTCTGAACCCACTTTAGAGGCTCGAAGGAATTGCTGATTCTTACGTCCGACTCAGCCGTCGTCGCGGGGTAACCCTGCACTTGGAACTTCACACGATTCCATTTGGCCGAAGCCTTGGCCCTTTTGTTGGCTCGATACCTGAGCCGCTTCTGCCTTAACTTTTCTGTTCTAAGCACCTTGCAGACTTCGGCTTTTTGGGAAGACGCCGCATACCGGTTGATGGAGGGCCTTGGAGATACGCCCGATTGTGCATTTGTTGGAGTCATCGCCTGAGCTCGTCCGCAACTTTTAATGTTGCCCTTCACATCGGAAGTCTTGCCCCAAGCTAGAGCGCCAGGGACTCGTTCAGACACCATCTTAAGTTTCGGTTGTGGTGCCTTGGCGATCACGACATTCGGCCTCTTACCCCTTGAGACCGGCTTGGCCACCTGTTCCGCTGGGATCTCTGCCAGATGAGCGCTTCCGGCAGGGTAGATGATGACAGAGCCAAACTGGCGGGGCGGTTCCTCCCATTGTCGACTGAGGCTTGCGGGGAGAACCACACGAGCGTTGATCTTGACCACGTACGGAATCGGGGTCGCTTTGGAAGTTGAATTCGTCTGGGAAGACATTGTCGTTGAAGGTTGATTGCTGCACGGAAAAAAAACATCATTTCAGTATAGGCAATCGATATGTATATTGATTGAGTTCGTATGAACGTTTAACCCGAAATATGGGAGGAGAGATTGGTCCCACCGGGCGTGCCAGAATCTGTAGGGTGTTTTTCGTCACCCCAGTGAGATGGGAATACGCGAGCGCTTGTCAGGCGTACTACAGATTCCCCCTGCCTAGGGTAGGCCGGGGTTTAATGATTGTGGGGATCCGAATCTCCGGCAGCCGCGGACTAAGCTGCCGTTAATTACCCCCCCGCCTTTGGGGCGAGGGAACCTCCGATTAACGGGTTAAATTGGTCATGCGAACTCAATGTGC
This sequence comes from Agapanthus africanus, assembly GCA_030015575.1. Classification (NCBI taxonomy): domain Eukaryota; kingdom Viridiplantae; phylum Streptophyta; class Magnoliopsida; order Asparagales; family Amaryllidaceae; genus Agapanthus; species Agapanthus africanus. The sequence goes on from CM057349.1 coordinate 345,478,895, forward strand.
AGTGTGCGTGTGTTTTGTTTTGAAAGGGGGTTTTGGATATATCGGGAGCCACGCAGAGTTTTTACGGGGGTCCCGCTACCCGGATAGCGGGCTGGGGGTCAAGGGGGCTAGCAGCCCCCTTGCGGGGTTCGGGGCAGCGCCCCGGCCCGAAAATTTTTTTGGAGGGGGAGAATGTGGCGGAGTATGTATATGTGTGAATTTGTATACATATGTATATGTATATGTATATACATAAAAAGAGGGGGAAAAGGCATCCAAGGGATGCGTGGGGCAGCACCTTGGGCGCTGTGCGCTTAGGTGCTGTGCGCTCAGCGCGCGCGCGCGCCACGTGTCGGCACGCGGGCGCCTTGCGCAGGTGCGCAAGCGCGCGCGCCACGTGTCGGCACGCGGGCGCCTTGCGCACCTGCGCAGGCGCGCAGGTGCGCAAGCGCGCACGCCACGTGTCGGCACGCAGACGCCTTGCGCACTTGCGCAAGCGCGCGCGCCACGTGTCAGCACGCTGGCGCCTTGCGCTACGCGCCGGAAAGGCACAAGAGGCTTTTAGCCTGAAAAAAAGGATTTCTCAAAGGAGAAATCAGAGAGGAGTCGGGCTCCTGAATGTGTTTTGGGTTTAATGGAAGTGGTTCTTCTTCTTCCTCCTGTCGCTTGCTGGATCTTGAAGATCAAGAGATGTGAAATCTCAAAATCTCTCCTTTTTAAGATCTGATGACAGATCCAAGTTTCCCTTTGTGGGTTTTGTGGTGGAAAACTATTTAGTTTTGAAAAAGGAAGAGTAAAACTCTTGATTTAATTCAAAAGAAAGAAGAAGGTTTTGGAACCTTGAAGAAGGAGGAAAGAGCTCAGCTCTGAAACTTTTTTGGAGAGAGAAAAAGTTATTGGGATATTTCATTATCCTTGCCTTTATAGGCCATACATTTTACACATAGCCCCTTGGGCTTCATAAAATGGCATTTTGCCTATCCCATGGCTCATGTGCCATTTCTTTTTGCACATAAGCCATGGGCTTTACAAAATTTTGGCTTTATGCCTATTTTTCTTACATTCGTCCATAAAATAAAATAAAAGAAATACAACAAAATTATTTATTACAAATTTTTTATCTTGGCATGGGGGGAGGCCGGCCGCTTCATGTTCGGGCTCGACCCGGGCATGGGCCTACTGGATCTGGGCTTGGGCCCACTTGGCTTGGGGTTGACTTTGATTTTGACTTGGTCAACCGGGGTGTAAATTTTTACCCCAACAACCCCCTTCAACCTAAGAGTGGATCGCCTTCGCGAAAAACGGCCGCGATCAGCCTCTAGTCCCTCTGATACATACACCGAAGGAGATCTCCACTGAAAGAGAAGTTGGATAAGGTATATTCCTTCAGAAGGGATAAAATCCGTAAAATATTCAAAGACGCCCTGAGGAACGGTCTACAACTGCAAGAGTCAAAAAGACCACAGGAAGCGAATATGACCGACGATCCTAAATACTGCCCATATCATAGAGTGATAGGTCATGCCATTGAGGACTGCTTCGTCTTGAAAGATTGAGTCGAAAAGCAATACAAGATAGGAGAGATAGAACTGTCTAAAGGCGTGTTAACAAACAGTCCAGCTGCGACCGCCAATTTCATACAAACGGAGACCGAAATTTTTCGTGAAACTGATTCTCTCAGACATCTGCCTTTCTCTGAAAACAATCGACCACCACGTCATTAAACTGGGAATAATCGACCTCTAAGTCGTTAAACTGGGAATGTAAAAATGTGTAAATAAAACAAAAAAATAATAATAATAATAAATAAAAAGCCGAAATGATGGGGCAACTCGCAATAAAAATCAGCGAGTAAAAATAAATATGAAAATAAAGCCGAAATGATGGGGCAACTGGCAATAAAAATCAGCGAGTAAAAATAAAAATGAAAATAAAGCCGAAATGATGGGGCAACCGCGAATAAAATGCCTAAATGATAGGGCAATCGCGACCTTCGCGATAAGAAAAGCTGAAATGATAGAGTAATCGCGGCAAAAAAAAAACCAACGGCGAATGATGAGTCGCTCCTGGTACCATATTCCAGTGCAGCGATGTAGACGCCAACCAAATTCCAAATCCCAAACCCCAAACCCCAAAACGGCGAATGATGAGTCGCTTATGGTACCATATTTCAGTGCAGCGATGCAGATGCCAACCAAATTCCAAATCCCAACGGCGAATGATGAGTCGCTCCTGGAACCATATTCCAGTGCAGCGATTCAGACGCCAACCAAATTCCAAATCCTATACCCCAAAACGGTGAATGATGAGTCGCTCCTGGTACCATATTCCAGTGCAGCGATGCAGACGCCAACCAAATTCCAAATCCCAAAACGGCAAATGATGAGTCGCTCCTGGTACCATATTCCAGTGCAGTGATGCAGACGAAATTTTTCCGGCCCTACGGTCTGGATCATACATCCTGCAAAACCGTATACAATCCGAAAGGGCTCCGTGAGTAAAAACAGCAGGACTGCCGGAGAGTTTGTGAAAACTCGAAAGGGCGCAAACTCGTGAAAAAGTGTAACACCCTAGTTCGTTTATACCAGTTCTAGTCTAGTATCTTTTTATTTATGGTAGTTTCTTGATTTACTGTGTTTTGGGTGCGAATAGTATTTTGACATTTGTATTGCATCCGACCCGACCCGCATGCTTGAAACCTGTCTTGATTCATGTTTTTGATTTATCCTGGCTTTTTATATGGATCCGTGCACTTTCATATTTCATATACTGTATACTGGCATTTTATCTGGCATCTGCATTTTTTTTAAATATAACATTTAAAGTCGAGAAAAATATTTTTAAAATATACTGCATGGCCTTCATGTTACCCCTAGCCTCGTCGTAGCATCCGCGCACGTTGTTCTCGTCCCGTTCAGTGTAACTGACCTATTTGGATAGCTACGTGCACGTGCGTGCATCCGTTCTTGGGGGAATGCATTTTCATTATCCGGATATCCTGTTTTAGTTTTGATTGACACGCATGTTATCCGTATTTTCAAACCGTAATTTTAGACCCGATCCGGGCATATTTTGGAATAGTTTTGTTTTAGCCAGAAAACTCAAATTTATTTAATATTATATTCTTTTTTATTTAACTGTTAATATATATACTTTAAACTAAAAATATATTTTATCCTAATATCTAAACTGTTGATTTTGTTATATAAGATTCTTTTCATATAACTAATATATTTTCTATCCAAATCTCACCGGTCCTCTCACAGATCTCTCTTTATATAAAATAATTAATATTATTAATTATTTATTTTTAAAATCCTATTTATACTAACCCCATACTTTCCCCCTACGTCTCTCTCTCTCTTTTCTTCTTTATTTCCTTTTCACCCGCCACCTCCTCACGAAACCCAAGCCCTAACCCACGCCTTCGCCCGTGTCGCCGTTGCTGCTTCATCCTCGCCACCATTCTCACCTCTCTCGTCTCCTCTCCTCCCTAGAGTATCTCTCTCTCTTTCCACTTCCCGGCTCCAACCCCGACGACCCACCTTCTCCAATCCCAGCCTCGTCGCCTCGCCGTCGACCTCCACCGTCGGCCTCCCCTCGCACCATCTTCCCTTTTCGACCTCCACCTTCTCCTCTCCTCCTCAACCACCGCTTCAACCTCACCTCCCTCTCCCGAGATCCCTGCATACGTTAACAGCCCGCACCCTTGCCGCCATCTTCTTTGTCGCAACACCTCACCGCCGACCACCCTCGTCGGCTTCCCATCATCACCAACCCGTCATCTCCACTCCCTCTTCTCCTAAACCCAAACTCTCTGCGCACCCCACAGCCAAGAAACCCCACTGCACACTCACTACCTCGCCTGAAAACCCTGTTGCATTCTCGCCGTCGATGACCAATCGTCATTGTAACCCTCTCGCATCTTCTCTGTCTCCAAGCACGACAACATAGAACCATAGTGCTAACCCCAGCCCTCCTCTCTTCTTCTCCTTTCTTCCTTTTCTTTTCTTTAATTTCTTGATCTTTTCCGGTGATCGTCGGAGACCCATTGCCGACGTCACCCCATCACCACGACCTCCTCTGACCCAGAGCCATACCAGAGACCCCGGCCTTTTTCTCCCTTCTCCTTCTTCTTCTCCTTTCTTCTTCTTGTTTTCTTTTCTCCTCTTTACTTCTTGGATTCTTGTTTTCCGATCACCGCCGGAGCCGTGCCGCTGCCGATGATTCGAGTAACCCAGTGGACATCCCCAGCCAGCGTGATCGCGTTCTTCCACCCTACATAGTCATGATGTAACCCATGATCGATATTTGTGCATCCATGCTTTTATTGTACATCCGTACTTCCACCCTGATTCAATACTTGCTACAGTTTATTATGAGCACCCATTTGATACCTGTGCGCTACTTGACATGACCTGATACACCACTACTTGACATGACTTGATACATGTACACTACCTGGCATGACCTGATATATCACTACTTGACATGATACCTGATTCTGTTTCCAATGCCGACAATCCTGACATATTGTCCCGATGGACATATCTTGTTTTCTGTATAGACAAACTTGTTCCTGCTTGATCCTGTGTTGGCATTAGCTTCAGATTTATCAATACCTGACTTGAACACATAACTTGGGGGTATGGGGAAATCAATGATGAAACCTGACTTGTAACTCGACGGTTCGATACTTATACTGATCAGTTTTACGGGCTAGGCCAGCCCCGGGATGATGATGCTGACATCACTCGTCTGTACATGTTATCTGTTTACTGCCTAGCGGCACGTCTCGGATTCAGTCCGAGAGTCTTGACCGTGGTCCCGGGCATGCACGGGATACTCTTGAGTTATATCGACGGTTCATTAAATTGATTTCAAAAGACTTGAGAGTAGTTAACCCAGTATTTACTTCAGATTACTCACTGCACGTTACATGTGCTTTTACCTTTCATTGTTCCATATTTATGTTACTGTTATACCTTTATTGCTGATCATACTCGTGCCTGCATGTCTTGCTACCCTTGATTATATTATTGTTGATATTATGACGCACTAACGTATGGGTTTTGCATGGCCCAGATCTTCTACCTTTGCCGCAGGCCGAGCAGGAGTATTTTGGTGAACAGATCGAGAAGTGAGGACCTGTTAGTATTTTAGTTTAGTTTTCTTTCAGCATTTTCATTCTTGATGTGAGTCCGTATTTGGGACGTACATTCCAGATTATTATTGTTTATTGGATCTTTTGCTTCCGCATATTATTTCTTGACTCGTTTATTCTAGCTCATGGACATGTACTAGATAGTTTATTTTATTTCTACTATTCTTGATATCTTATAGACGGTCGTAATATGACTGTGGAGGGATTTTTCCTATCCACATGTAGCATGGTTGGCTCTGTCATGTGCCTATCTTAGCGTACTCTGGGGAGCGGAGCGTGACAGGGTTTGTTTAGTATCAGAGCCATAGGATTTAGGTTAATCGGGTTTGATTCTTTTGTAGTTGGGTATTGGACCTAATACACAAATCAGAAAATCCGTATCTAGGAGCAAGTCCTGCCACATTGTTATCGTGATTCTTGAATAATATCTTTCTCTTGACCCTTTGTCTTGACGATATGCAAACAACTTTGCATCTCGGATTGAAATCTTCTTGATTCCTTATTGTTTATCCCGTCCTATTCCTTCGATTCTAATACTGGGATTCGGGCGACTTGAACGGAGTTATGTGATTGTACCCATGAACTGCAACATGGTTACAATGCGGTACTCTATTTAAGTAATTTGGAGTCCTGGTCTTGATTCATTTCCTTATTCCATGGTCGTTTTATTACCTTGGTTCTCTCAGTTTCATTGCTTATTAGTTCATGTTTTGCAGACTTCTTGGTGATCGATACCGGCAGTTATGATGTTGTCTTGGGAATGGATTTTCTCGGCACTTTCCACGCTCACATTGATTGAAGGGCAAAGAAAGTGATTTTCCAGATTCCCGGACATCCGGAGTTTATTTTTGCTGGAGGTAGCAGTTCTGTCGGGCCAGTCGAGTTTAGGGATAGGCCGACAAACAGGTTCTTTCGACAATGGAAGTTGATAAGGAGGAAGTGTCAGCTGTAGTTCGAGAGTTCATGGACGTGTTCGAGAACATCTCAGGTTTACCGCCAAAATGAGACATGGAGTTCGCAATCGATCTTGTTCCTGGTGCAGCGCCAATCTCAAAGGCGTACTATCCGATGGTACCAGTGGAGTTGGAAGAAGTCAAGAATCAGGTTACCGAATTGCTAAAGAAGGGTTGGATTCGCAGAAGCAATTCACCTTGGGAGCTCCAGTTCTTCTAGTAAAGAAGATTGATGGCACAAGGAGGGTGTACATCGATTATCGAGAATTAAACTGGGTGACTATTAAGAACAAGTATCCAATCCCTCTGTAACAACCCCAAATTTCCTATACAAGTCTTTACAAAAAAAATTCAAAAAATCCATAAAGGGGTATTTATTGCCTGAGCATAAGACTTAAGTAATTAATTAGCAATTTAATTAGAAGAAGGAGCTTGTAGCTCATTGGTAATACTTTGCATTGCTGAACCAAGCCACCAGAGTTCAAATCCCATGCCCCACATTATTTTTAATATTTATTTTGTTTTAAATTTTATAGAAGCTCAACAGTCAACACGAGATAACTCCAGATTTTCCCATTACACCCAAAAAGTTAACAATACCGGAGGCTAGATGAACCGACGGCATACACTCCGACCATCAAACTCGGCCCGGATCGTCCAACTCGGCCGGCGGACCGGCCGACTCGGCCCGCCTCCACCGGCCGATTCCGACGAGTTGTCAACAGCAAAGTCGTGGCTCTTCCTCTCCCTACACCCTGCACACTTTAAATATTCAGATCGGTTCCAGAGACCTCTTAATACCCCATTTACTTTATTTTAATGAGTTTTTTAATACATTTTTACATTTTTTAAATTAAAACCCTTCACCTACCCTAACCGTAGCCTAACCCTATAAATACCACCCTTACCCTCTACCCTCTCAACCCAAACTCTAAGCCAACTCTAAAAAATTCTTAAGAAATCTTGTGTACTTTGAAATCGAGCACGAAGCGAAATTACGGCGAATTTCCCAGCGAACTTCCGACGATCATTCAAGGAGCTCCTGGCGACGAAGCGACGCACCGACGACTCCTTCCGATCAATCTCCCTCTTCTTGTTTTCTTAAACCCGTAAATCCCATTTTCTACCTCTCTTTTCTATTCTAAAAAAATACGGATTTACAAAACCCGACGGAATCGGAACAAATCCAATTTCCGATTCGGTTTCTTATAAAACTTCACTTCTCGTTAATACAATTATGCTTAAACTCTCTCATGTTGACTATTAAACACTAATCAACCAAATTGATCAAGTTTCATTGCATAAAATGATGGCTATTTCAATTTATCGTATTTTTCACTTAAATACCACATTGTTTCAATTCTACATTTAACTTCATTAAACTTGATATACCTTTAATTAGATCACGAGGTAACGACCTACCTCCTCACACACTCATATGCAACATAACACGATACCCTCGAGAACTTAGAATACGGGAAAACAAACATTTTCATTTAAATACCCTTTACTTAATAAATCCATTTCTAAAAGATTTAGTATTGATAAATCTTTACAAATAAATAACCTTTGAGTTAATAATAAAAATATCTAAACTCGGCCAATTAAGGACTGTCGTACTCATTAGGAAAGAGGAAGGTTGTGGGTATTCGTTCGTTTATCTAAACCTGATTTTGTGGTGTCTAGGCTAGACAAGTGAGAAAGGTAATTTTAAAAGGCCCATCTCACGGTGATTCGTGAGCGGATCCCTCATTTCTTAACTTGTACTTACCTGACCACAATTGGTGGTGAAGAGGCGATTTGAGAGATATCTCACAACTTGTCGCTTTGGACCAGTTAGGAGCAGTCTAGTTGACTTAGGAGACCCTAGAATATAGAATACGGGAAATCAATATCTTTACAAATAAATACCATTTACTTAATAAAACCGTTTTCTAAAAGATTTAGTATTTATACAATCTTTATAAAGCGCCGCTACAACCCATTTTGGAGAACTCGTTCGGGATGGTGCGGATTATCGCACATCCTCGGGCTTAGTAGTGCGAGATTCAGACCTCCGCAAGGAGCATTCGGTCTCGAAAGATTTAAAATACGACATCCTAAGAAAATGAGATTTTTAGAATACAAAATATATATTAAAATTATTTTTGTATAAATATATGTATATTTATCATTAAAATACCTATTTTGTTATAATATAAATATTCCAACTCTTTTCAAAGATCACAAGAATCAATCTTACACTAAAATACCATGAATTCCATACAAAACCAATATTACAAATAAATACCATTTATTATGAAATTAGGATATTTCCACTAGAAATATTACAATATAAAATCTACATTCATTACCACTCTAAAGACGATTAATAAATACTTGGGGTGTATTTTGAAAAGTATATAAAAGTATTTTTACATAAAACCCCCTCAAGTTCTATAATTTACTCTAAGGACCCTAGTAAATATAGGTTTAAGCGGGACCAATCTCTTGAGCCTCAGGGAGCCGGAGAAGTGGGTGCTTGCCTATCTAAGGTAGACAACTTAACAAACGGTGTTATCAATACGGTAATCGTCTTTGAAAAAGACGCAAATCCTGCCGCCCATGTGCAGCGGTTACCGATAACATCAAAACCATCAGGACTTCAATTTACTTTGAGTCTCATTATAATCTCACTTGAATATGATTCAAGTACAATCTATAATCTACAATCTACAAATTACAATATTACAATCCAACATGAATCCATGAATCCAATTATTAATCTATACAACTTGACTGAACCGAACCATGGATATACATCCATTTACATGATTCTACAGTTTACATCCATTTACATGATTCTACGGTTACATCCGTTACAGATATCATGGTTTCGGTCAGTCATCCAACTATACAATCTATACAATACAAAACAAAAATACAATCAAAACACTACGGGGTTTAAGAGGTAGATTAGTACGGAAGGTGTTAGAAGTGGCACGAGACTGCAAGATTAAGACACCTAACCTATATTCAGTGTGTCGTTGTTCCGGGCTTTCTAATGGAGCCTCGTACTTCCAGTTTGCCCTAGTCTCTAGCATATAGAGACTCCTCTCATATACACTGGTATCTTTCTGTACCAAGCTACAAACAATAACGTTAATACTAAATACAACAATATAACAATATAATACAACTGTAAAAGCTACTCTCTCTCTCTCTCTTACTCTCTGTCTATTCTATTTCTCCCTTATCTTTGGGACTTACCGAGCGACCTGTTCGCTGACGACATTCTCTTTTTTTCTTCTTTGAATGTCGTCAGGTGATCTGGACTTACCTGAGATCGAGCCCATTGCTGAAGACTTGGACCAGTTCAGTGAAGACCCCGAGCTCTAGTCATTGTATACTTTGCATTCAGCACTTTCATTTCTGTTATGACATTGTTTAGGCATTGCTTTTTATTCAATTGTATTTACTTTTCATGTATTGTACAAAAGAATGTTAATAAATATAGTTATTGTTCAGTTTATATCTCTTGTCTCTTGTGTTTACTTTTATATTGCTTAGATACGCTTAGCGTATTTACTTCACAGTAAATGCGTAGCGGCCTCGTCGTGTCCTCTGCCCGTATACTAGGAAACGGGGCGTGAAACCCTTGCATTGGCAAATTGTTCGAGCAGCTTAGTGGCGCGAGGGTATTCTCGAAGCTGGATTTGCGATCCGGATATCATCAGGTCCGAGTTAAATCAGAGGATATTTGCAAGACTGGGTTCCGAACTCGGTATAGACATTACGAGTATTTAGTAATGCCATTTGGAGTCACGAATGCACCGGCAATATTTATAGACTTGATGAACCGAATCTTTTCACCGTTCTGGGACCAGTTTATAGTGGTGTTCATCGATGATATTCTGGTCTACTCGAAGAGCATAGAAGAGCATGCCGAACACTTGAAGATCTCACTACAGACATTGAAGCAAAAAAGATTGTATGCAAAAATGAGCAAGTGCGAGTTTTGTCTTAAAGAAGTGAAGTTTTTGGGGCATGTTGTATCCGGAGATGGAATCGCCGTTGACCCAGAAAAGATTGCAGCAGTTCAAGATTGGCCGATTGTAGGGTTCCTAGGCACTCTTACAAGGGTCTATAAGGCATCAACCATGCCCGATTTAAAATTTAGACGTGCCGAACAACCCAAAAGCGAGGATCTTTGCTGGATAATTAGGGTTACACATGCAAATAAACATCTTTACAACTAAGAGTGAGGGATTACAACCTTTATACTCCACTCCTTCGCTTCATAAGCTCCGAGTAGAAGTCCCTTCGCCGCGATCCACGATCTCCCGGACTCAAGAGAAGCTCCACAACCCGAATGATCCATGCTTGCTTGTAGTCTTCCTTTTCAGAGATGATCTACCTTGAAGTTTTTTTAACTCAAGCTCTCACTCACTAATGAAGTGAACACCCTAATCTAATTGGCTAGATTAGATGGGGATGATGAAGTAGGATTTATGCTCTCTTTTATTATCAAATTCTCACACTAATCCATCACAAAATAAAACCTAGAAAGCTTTTGTGAGCTCAAGGAAGAAGAAGAAGAATGAATAATCTCCTTTTGTGATGAATAATGAAAAAGATATTATGATTACAAATGCAACCATGGTCAAAGATGACAAGGCTAACCATTGTAGAGAGTTTACTAGGGTTAAGGGTGTGGTTTGGGTTTACAAATATCTCACAAAAATATCAACCATAATATCTTTGCAAGAAACAAAAGAAAAGTTTCTAGAAGCTTCATGAAAGAACTAACCTAAATCAAACCCTAACCATGTTTAATCTCCACTAATCATGTTGCATTAGTAATCATAACTTGTTATAATATTATATATCACATATATAATATATTTTGTAACAAAAGAAAATAATACAATTAACATATATTGCATATATATCAATGTATTATCCGGTGAGAAAATGAATCAATAAAGCGAGCCAATATTAGATAATGTAATGAAATATATCATATATATAATTATATATTAAATTATCGAATCAACACTTGATCCGACAATTCGGCTATATCGCATATAACCGACAAATATATCATGTACCGATTCATCGAATCAACACTTGATCCAATGACCCGGTTCATATCAAAATATCGCAAGAATATAATACGGTATCTCATATCGCATTATCCTCGGTCATGCACATATCACATATGTGCTCCTACTCCGTTTTGCCCGAGTCAAGGAACCTCTGTGTAGGACTCTAAAGAATCGTCAATACGCCGGTAGCAGGTGATGATCATATCAAACACCCACAAGCTGCAAGCGGTCAGCTAAACGTAACAGCCACCTAAGTATTGAGCGATCAGAAGATCAACAAGCAAGTCTGTACATTCTCCTGTGAATCCAAACAGTAACACTCCCGTACAGTCCGGTCTCTTCATCTGATATGCCGCATATCTGGTCTAAGGGTGGTAAACGTCAGACCACAGTAACTGATAAGTCGTGTCGATATGAGGCTCATAATAGGTCGAGAAACTATACTTACCAGTAGTACTCTCTATCAGCCCTGGCCAGGGACTTCCAGTTATAGCCAATCGAACACAGCACAACATCAACTCCCTATACCAGGAGAGACGAATCCCCTCCTATCGCTCATTGCCTCCATGTGATTCGGGACTGTACCCAAAAGCCACCATTTTGCATGTCCTCTTGGACGTAGTAAGGTGGAAATCAAAGCACAGTAGGAATCACACAAGACACTATGACGATCTCGGGTTTACAGACTACCTTGTACTAGTGTCACCAGAGAACTGCCATCTGACGTGAGGTATAATACCATCTGGGAGTTCTCGACGAGTCCGTCCAGTGTACCCAGTCTCCACTGAGCACCCATACACCATCCTTGATGTCAAACACCGATGGATATGGGATCATCCATCGCCCATCATATGGGTCAAGATGCGTATACGCTAGTCTACTCTAGTGTATCGATGCTCTGTCTCGATACACCCTCAACTAGGAACAGTTATAGGATGTACTCATCGACTACTCTGGCCCCACTAGTATAATCTCATTATAGTCCCAGTAGTCGAGTACATATCCTAAGGGCTTTATCAACATGTGATAGTAAGACAATAAACTAATATAAGTCAACATGTTAAGATAAAGTGAAATTAAATAGCATACTATCATGACGATCAAGAAAGTCCTCTCTATATATATCCAAGCATCCATTATAATATACATCATATGTACAACAATGGCCTCTAGGGTATATACATAACTAACACCGATTCCGAAGAACGTAGCAGAGATCAGAAGTTTTCTTGGACTTGCCGGATATTACAGAAGGTTCGTGGAGAATTTTGCTCGTTTGGTTGAGCCTTTGACCAAGCTTACGCGCAAGAAAGTACCGTTTGTATGGACTGATAAGTGTGTGTCAGCTTTTGAGGCGTTGAAGCAAAGGTTGATAACCGCTCCTATTTTGACTGTACCAGACAGTTCCGGAGGATTGGTGATTCACAGCGACGCATCTGGGAAAGGTTTGGGATGTGTTTTGATGAAGCATGGGAAAGTTATAGCTTATGCATCGCGGCAGTTGAAGAAATATGAGAAGAATTACCCAACTCATGATTTGGAGCTAGCAGCTGTCCTTTTTGCTTTGAAGATTTGGAGACACTACTTATTGGGCGAAAGGGTCGAAGTATTCACCGATCACAAAAGCCTGAAGTACGTGTTCACGCAGAAAGAGCTTAACATGCGGCAGCGTAGATGGCTGGAGCTGATGGCTGACTATGATCTTGATCTTAAGTATCATCCAGGGAAAGTTAATGTAGTGCCGAGTGCGCTTAGTCGATTGCCAGCAATTCGAATGTTGACTGTACAGAAGGAGCTTATCGAAGATTTTCAGAGATTCGAGTTGGAGATTGTGCTACCGCATTCTTCGGGACAGTTGATGCAGCTGCAAGTACAGTCGTCGTTGATCGAGAATATTAAAGCAGCGCAGTCACAGGACCCAAGATTGCAGAAGTTTCGAGAACAGGTTGAAGCAGGACTTCGAATGGACTTGTTGATTCATGAAGATGGTTCGTTGCGATATGGTAGCCGTTTGTGTGTGCCGAAAGGAGACATTCGTGAAGAAGTTATGAAGGAGGCACACAGTTCCGCATATTCCGTACATCCTGGAGGCACAAAGATGTACCGTGATCTACGACAGCATTTTTGGTGGGAAGGCATTAAAAGGGAGATCGCCGCTTTGTAGCGAAGTGCTTGGTGTGTCAGCAAGTTAAGGCTGAACATCAAAGGGCTGCTGGTTTATTGCAACCACTTCCGATTCCTCAATGGAAGTGGAAACATAAAACCATGGATTTCGTGACAACTTTACCGCGGAGTCCAAAGGGCAACAATGCAGTTTGGGTGATTGTTGATCGATTGACCAAGGCAGCTCATTTCATATCATTTCTAGTTGGTCAGTCAACGGAAGCGTTAGCAGAACGGTACATACAGGAGATTGTAAGATTGCATGGAGTACCTGTGAGCATCGTGTCCGACCGTAATACCTGATTCTTATCGTACTTCTGGAGGAGTTTACAAGAAAGTTTGGGGACGCGATTGAAGTTTAGCACAGCTTATCCTACTCAGACAGATGGCCAGTCGGAGAGAACGATCCAAACTCTTGAAGATATGTTGAGAGCTTGCATGTTGGACTTCAAGGGTTCGTGGAAGGATCATCTATACTTGGTGGAGTTTTCTTATAATAACAGCTTTCCGGCGACTATTCAGATGGCTCTATTCGAAGAATTGTATGGTCGCAAGTATCGTTCCCCTGTTTGTTGGGACGATATTGGAGAACGAAAATTGTGGGGAGCAAACGGTAGAGAAGGTTAATACAATCCGGAATCATATGAAGACAGCACAAGATCGGCAGAAGAGTTGGGCCGATACATCGAGAAGACCTTTAAAGTTCGCTATTGGTGATCTTGTATTCTTGAAGATATCACCGACTAGAGGAGTGATTCGTTTTGGGAGTCGAGGCAAGCTTAGTCCTCGATTCATGAAGCCTTTCGAGATTATGGAGCGTGTTGGAGAAGTGACTTATCGATTGGCTTTACCACCGTCTTTGGCGAATGTTCACGATGTGTTCATGTATCTCAACTCCGTAAGTATGTTCAAGATGAAACAAACGTGCTAGATCATTCGGAGCTGACAGTAAGGAAGGATTTGACCAATGAAGAACGACCGATGTCGATCGTTGATCGAAGAGAAAAGGTCCTCAAGAACAAGGTTATCCCTTTTGTACTTGTTTCTTGGGGAAATCGCTCGCACGGAGAATCAACTTGGGAACGAGAAGACGAGATTCGACAGAAGTTTCCACACATATTCCTGTAGTTTCAAGGTTGTTTATCTTTTCTTGTTTTGGGAATTTCGAGGACGAAATTCTTTTTGTAGTTGAGTATAATGTAACACCCTAGTTCGCTTATACCAGTTCTAGTCTAGTATTTCTTTATTTATGGTACTTTCTTGATTTACTGTGTTTTGGGTGCGAATAGTTGTAACAACCCTAATTTTCCTATACAAATTTTTTTCAAATATTTTTTTAAAATCCATAAAGGGGTATTTATTGCCTAAGCACAAGACTTGAGTAATTAATTAGCAATTTAATTACAAGAAGGAGATTGTAGCTCATTGGTAATACTTTGCACTGCTGAACCAAGCCACCAGAGTTCAAATCCCATGCCCCATATTATTTTTTAATATTTATTTGTTTTAAATTCTTTAGAAGCCCAACAGTCCACACAAGATAACTCTAGATTTTCCTACTACACTTGAAAAACTGAAAGTATTAGTGGCTACCCCCGGCGACCCCCTACCTCCCGAGACCCCGACTCGGCCTGACTCGGCCGAGTCGGCCGGCGGACCGGCGGACTCGGGCTGGCACCGCCGGCCGGACTTGGCCGGTCGGCCGAGTCGTCAACAGATGAAATGTGTCTCTTCACCTCCCCTACCACCCTGCATACTCCATTTATTTAGATCGGTTCCAGAGAAGCCATATAGTCCATTTTACTCCATTTTTAATGCATTTTAACATATTTTAAAATTTTTTTTATTAAAAACCCTTCATCTACCCTAACCCTATCCTAACCCTATAAATACACCCCCTACCCTCTCATCCCAAAACTCTGAGCCAACTCTCTAAAATTCTCAAGAGATCTTGTGTATTTTGAAAACGAGCTCGAAGCGAAGTTACGGCGAAATTCCTGGCGATCGTTCTAGGAGCTCCCGGCGACGAAGCGACGCACCGGCAATCCCTCTCCTTCCATCTCACTCTCATTATTTTCCAAAACCCGTAAGTCCCATTTTCTACCTCTCTTTGCTATTCTTAAAATACGGATTTACAAAACCCGACGGAATCGGAACGAATCCGATTTCTGATTCGGTTTCTTATAAAACTTCACTTCTCGTTAATACAATTATGCTTAAACTCTCTCATGTTGACTATTAAATACTAATCAACCAAATTGATCAAGTTTCATTTCATAAAATGATACAATTATGCTTAAACTCTCTCATGTTGACTATTAAACACTAATCAACCAAATTGATCAAGTTTCATTTCATAAAATGATGGCTATTTCAATTTATCGTATTTTTTACTTAAATACCACATTGTTTCAATTCTACATTTAACTCCATTAAACTTGCTATACCTTTAAGTACTTAAATACCTCTCGTATACACTGGCATCCTTCTGTACCAAGCTACAAACAACAGCGTTAACACTAAATACAACAATATAACAATATAATACAACTGCAAAAGCTACTCTCTCTCTCTCTCTTACTCTCTGTCTATTCTATTTCTCCTCTTATCTTTGGGACTTACCGAGCGACCTGTTCGCTGACGACATTCTATTTCTTTCTTCTTTGAATGTCGTCAGGTGATTTGGACCCGTCGGAGATCGAACCAACTACAGAAGACTTGGATCAGTACAACGAAGACCCTGAGCTCTAGTCATTGTACATTTTCTATTCATTACCTTTAATTTCCTGTCATGCCATTGTTTAGGCATCGCTTTTATTTCAGTTGTATTTCCTTTTCAAGCATTGTACAAAAGAATATTAATAAATAAAGTTGCTGTTTTTATTATACCTTGTCTCTTGTGTATATTTTCTTTTATATTGCTTAGTTACGCTTAGCGTATTTCCTTCTGAGTAAATACGTAGCGGACCAGTCGCATCCCCTTCGCCGTATACCGGGAAGCGGGGCGTGACAATAGTATTTTGACATTTGTATTGCATCCGACCCGACCCGCATGCTTGAAACCTGCCTTGATTCATGTTTATGATTTATCCTTGCTTGTTATATGGATCCGTGCACTTTCATATTTCATATACTGCATACTGGCATTTTATCTGGCATCTGCATTTTTTTTAAATATAACATTTAAAGTCAAGAAAAATATTTTTAAAATATATTGCATGGCCTGCATGTTACCCCTAGCCCCGTCGTAGCATCCGCGCACCTTGTTCTCGTCCCGTTCAGTGTAACGGTCCTCTTTGGATGGCTACGTGCACATGTGTGCATTCGTTCTTGGGGGTATTCATTTTCATTATCCGGATATCCTGTTTTAGATTTAATTAACACGCATGTTATCCGTATTTTCAAACCGTAATTTTAGACCCGATCCGGGCATATTTTGGAATAGTTTTGTTTTAGCCAGAAAACTCAAATTTATTTAATATTATATTCTTTTTTATTTAACTGTTAATATATATACTTTAAACTAAAATTATATTTTATCCTAATATCTAAACTGTTGATTTTGTTATATAAGATTCTTTTCATATAACTAAATATATTTTCTATCCAAATCTCACCGGTCCTCTCACAAATCTCTTTTTATATAAAATAATTAATATTATTAATTCTTTATTTTTAAAATCCTATTTATACTAACCCCATACTTCCCCCCACGTCTCTCTCTCTCTCCTCTCTCTCTTCTTCTTTATTTCCTTTTCTCCCGCCGCCTCCTCACGAAACCCAAGCCCTAACCCACGCCTTCACCCGCGTCGCTGTTGCTACCTCATCCTCGCCACCATCCTCACCTCTCTCGTCTCCTCTCCTCCCTCGAGTATCTCTCTCTCTTTCCACTCCCCGGCTCAAACCCCGACGACCCACCTTCTCCAATCCCAGCCTCGGCGCCCCGCCGTCGACCTCCACCGTCGGCCTCCCCTCGCACCATCTTCCCTTCTCGACCTCCGCCTTCTCCTCTCCTCCTCGACCACCGCCTCAACCTCACCTCCCTCTCCCGAGATCCCTGCACACGTTAACACCCCGCACCCTTTCCGCCATCTCCTCTGTCGCAACACCTTACCGCCGACCACCCTCGTCGGCTTCCCATCATCACCAACCCGTCATCTCCACTCCCTCTTCCCCTAAACCCAAACTCCCTGCGCACCCCACAGCCAAGAACCCCCACTGCACACTCACTACCTCGCCGGAAAACCCTGTTGCATTCTCGCCGTTGATGACCAATCGTCATTGTAACCCCCTCGGATCTTCTCTGTCTCCAAGCACGACACCATAGAACCACAGTGCTAACCACAGCCCTCTTCTCTTCTTCTCCTTTCTTCTTTTTCTTTTCTTTAATTTCTTGATCTTTTTCGGTGATCGTCGGAGACTCATTACCGACGTCACCCCATGACCACGACCTCTTCTGACCCAGAGCCATACCAGAGACCCCAGCCTTCTTCTTCTCCTTTCTTCTTCTTCCTTTCTTTTCTCCTCTTTACTTCTTGGATTCTTGTTTTCCGATCACCGCCGGAGCCGTGCCACTGCCGATGATTCGAGTAACCCAGTGGACATCCCCAGCCAACGTGATCGCATTCTTGCTTTGCCTGGTTCAGTTCTGTACGCTGTGTGTGCATTACGACGTCTACCCGACATCAGACGCAGCGTACTCACCCGTCATGAGATCCGATCAGGCAAGTTTATCTTGCTACATGCTATGTTACTTTGTTTACATTTATTTGAATAAATATAACACTTGTATTTTAAATCATGCATCCCATGTTTGGTTTTACAGTTTTACGACATCCGTATGCATCCGTACAAGTCATTTCATATCTAGTGCATGCAAACCTATCTTGTTACATACTATATTACAATATACTGCACCCAATGGAATATTTACATCTCATATTGTTTAGTTGTACATCCTGCATTTACCAGTTTATCATTTTACTGTTATATGACGTCCATGTGCATCCGTATCATTATTTACATGTCTAGTCGCATGTTAATTCATCTTGCTACATGCTAGGATAGTATTATGCATCCATATGAGTAAAATGTTACCCTTTTATCACATTGTACATCCATACTGAAGTTTTACTGTTTTCGGATAACCGTTTGCATCCATATCATTTAAAATATATATAACTGTATCTATAGATCACATTAATTCATATTATTATTGTAGTAACACCCCATGCTTAATAAAGTGCATCTTAATTAGTATTGGAACTGTAAATGTAACCCCTAATCGATATTTGTGCATCCATACCATTAATTCTATATCTATTCGCATACCATGTCACATTATTACATATTGCTGTTATATCGACACCCCATGCTTGATATTGTTCACCCTAAATAGTCATGATGTAATCCCTGATCGATATTTGTGCATCCATGCTTTTATTATACATCCGCACTTCCACCCTGATTCAATACTTGCTACAGTTTGATTATGAGCACCCGTTTGATACATGTGCATTTCTTGACATGACCTGATACACCACTACTTGACATGACTTGATACATGTACACTACCTGATATGACCTGATATATCACTACTTGACATGTTACCTGATTCTGCAATCCTGACATGTTGTCCCGATGGACATATCTTGTTGTCTGTATAGACAAACATGTTCCTTCTTGATCCTGTGTTGGAATTAGCTTCAGATTTATCAATACCTGACTTGAACACATAACTTGGGGGTATGGGGAAATCAATGATGAAACCTGACTTGTAACTCGACGGTTCGATGCTTATACTGATCAGTTTTACGGGCTAGGCCAGCCCCGGGATGATGATGCTGACATCATTCGTCTGTACATGTTACCTGTTTACTGCCTAGCGGCACGTCTCGGATTCAGTCCGAGAGTCTTGACCGTGGTCCCGGGCATGCACGGGATACTATTGAGTTACATCGACGATTCATTAAATTGATTTCAA
Source organism: Agapanthus africanus (assembly GCA_030015575.1). NCBI lineage: Eukaryota > Viridiplantae > Streptophyta > Magnoliopsida > Asparagales > Amaryllidaceae > Agapanthus > Agapanthus africanus. The sequence goes on from CM057349.1 coordinate 345,498,225, forward strand.
AAGACTTGAGAGTAGTTAACCCAGTATTTAGTTCAGATTACTCACTGCACGTCACATGTGCTTTTACCCTTCACTGTTCCATATTTATGTTACTGTTATACCTTTATTACTGGTCATACTCGTTCCTGCATGTCTTGCTACCCCTGATTATATTATTGTTGATATTATGACGCACTGACGTCTGGGTTTTGCATGGCCCAGATCTTCTACCTTTGCCGCGGGCCGAGCAGGAGTATTTCGGTGAACGAGTCAAGCAATGAGGACCTGTTAGTATTTTAGTTTAGTTTTCTTTCAGCATTTTCATTTCTGATGTGAGCCCGTATTTGGGACGTACATTCTAGATTATTATTGTTTATTGGATCTATTGCTTCCGCATATTATTTCTTGACTCGTTTATTCTGGCTCATGGACATGTACTAGATAGTTTATTTTATTTCTACTGTTCTTGATAATTTATAGACAGCAGTAATGTGACTGTGGAGGGCTGTTTCCTATCCTCTCGACTTTGTGAGGAAAATTTCCCGCGTGAGATCCTTACGACTCACAAAGGAGCAACACACTTAGGAGTCCCTATGACTCATAAGGAGAAAATACACCTACGAGATCCTTTCGACTCGTAGGGAGAAAATGCTTTTATGGGGCCCTTACGGCCCATAAAATTGAAAAGCCTTAGGTGATAGGGATCTAAACCTGTCTCCTAAGCTACCAATTTCCAAATCCTTCCGAGGCAAATGATGAGTTGCTCTTGGCATTATTCCAGTGCAGCAATGAAGATGCCAAACAAAAACCAAAATCCTAAAATCCTCTCAAAGAAAGATGATGATTCGCTCCCGGTACCATATTCCAGTGTAGCGATACTGATGTCAACCCAAAACAAATCAAACCAACCAATTCCAACATCGACCTCTGCGTCAAACAACAGACACTCCGTACCGGGGAAACGTCATCTAGAGACACTCCGCGCCGGGTACGCGTTGACCAGCCGACACTCCGTACCGGGAAAACGTCCAACACTGACACACCGTACCGGGAAAACGTCACAAACAGACACTCCGTCTCGGGGAAACGTCCAACACAGACACTCCATCTCGGGGAAACGTCCAACACAGACACTCCATGCCGGGGAAACGTCCAACACAGACACTCTGTACCGGGGAAACGTCCAACACAGACACTCTGTACCGGGAAAACGTCACAAAAAGACACTCCGTCTCGAGGAAACGTCCAACACAGACACTCCGTACCGGGAAAACGTCCAACAGCGACACTCCGTCTTGAGGAAACGTCCAACACAGACACTCCATGCAGGGGAAACGTCCAACACAGACACTCCGTACCGGGGAAACGTCCAACAGCGACACTCCGTCTCGGGGAAACGTCCAACACAGACACTCCATGCCGGGGAAACGTCCAACACAGACACTCCATACCGTGGAAACGTCCAACACAGACACTCCATGCCGGGGAAACGTCCAACACAGACACTCCATGCCGGGGAATCGTCGACCAGCGACACTCCGTACCGGGGAAACGTCCAACAGCGACACTCCGTATCGGGGAAACGTCAAGCAGACACTCTATGCCGGGGAAACGTCAACCAACAGACACTACGCCTCGGGGAAACGTCAGCCAGCGACACTCCGTACTGGGGAAACGTCCAACAACGACACTCTGCCTCAGGGAAACGTCGACCAGTGACACTTCGTGCCGTGGGAACGTCTACCTAATCACTCCGGGCTAAGGAACCGCCTACCACGGACACTTCACCTCGGAGAACGCGTCAAGAGTCAACCGTCCATGTCATTAAAAGGGCATTGCATCCCAAAAGTAGGAACCAAAGCAAGTCGCCTCCACGCAAAAGAAGATCCATCAATTTCATGCAAACTACCCACATATGTGGTGTGCATTTATTGATGGGGGGCACTTTGTTGGGGTCAAAAATTGCACCCCGGTTGACCAAGTCAAAGTCAAGATCAACCCCAAGCCAAGTGGGCCCAAGCACAGATCAAGCGGGTCCATGCCCAGGTCGAGTCCGAACATGAGGCGGCCGGCCCCCCTCCATGCCAAGATGAAATCACGTAATAAGTAATTTTTATGTGAATTTTTATGCATGAGTGGGCATAAAGCCGAATTTTTGTAAAGCCTATGGCTTATATGCAAAAAGAAATAGCACATGAGCCATGGGATAGGCAAAATGCTATTTTGTAAAGCCCAAGACGCTATGTGTAAATATGTAAGCCTATATAAGGCAACATGATGATGAATAAAAGAGAAACTTTTTCATTCTAAAAAATTAGGGCATGTGTCTCTTTCTCTTTCCTCAAGGTTCTAAAACCTTCTTCTTTCTTTTGAATTAAATCGAGAGTTTTACTCTTCCTTTTCTAAAACTAAATAGTTTTTCACCACAAAACCCACAAAGGGGAGCTTGGATCTTCCATTAGATCTCAAAAAGGGGAGATTTTTAAATCTCACCCCTTTCTCCAAGATCCGGCCAAACGACAGGAAGAAGGAGGAGACCCATCTCCAGAAACCCCACTTTGGGGAAAATCCAGGGCTCAAGGGGAGAAGCCCCTTCATCAGCTTCAAAATATCCTAAGAGTTTAACTCCTCATACACACACACACACACACACACACAAAATAATAAGTGTTCCTTTCTGGGAGTACAACTCCCATTGCAGGGACCAAGTCCTTTTTGCCTCCCGAGCACCCACGTGCCTGGCACGTGAGGCGCTTGTGCCCAAAGCGCGAGCGCCCATGTGCCTGGCACGTGGGGCGCTAGCGCCCTTGCACTCAAAGCGCAAGCATTTTTGTGCTCAAAGCGCTAGCGCCCAATGCGCTAGAGCCCGAGCGCCCACGTGTGTCATGCCCCGCTATCCAGAGTGCGCTAAGATAGGCACGTGACAGAGCCAACCATGCTACTTGTGGATAGGAAACATCCCTCCACAGTCACATTACGACTGTCTATAAGATATCAAGAATAGTAGAAATAAAATAAACTATCTAGTACATATCCATGAGCCAGAATAAACGAGTCAACAAATAATATGCGGAAGCAATAAATCCAATAAACATTAACAACTGGAAAGTACGGAAATAACTAAACTAAAAGCAATAAATCCAATAAACAGTAACATCTGGAAAGTACGGAAATACCTAAACTAACTGGATACTAACAGGATCCTCGCTGCTCGGCCTGACGGTGGAAATACTCCTGATCAGCCTGCGACAAAGGTAGAGAATCTGGGTCATGCAAAACCCAGATGTCAGTGCGTCATAACATCAATAATAATATAATCAGGGGGTAACAAGTCATGCAGGCATGAATTATGAAAAGGTACATGAATGTAATAAGTGAGCAGGGATATAGAACAGTGAAGTGTAACAGTATATGTGAAGTGCGGCGGTGAAACTAAATTGTGCTACTGGGTTAACTAGTCTCAAGTCTGTGAAATAAATTTGATGAATCATCGATGTAACTCAATAGTATCCCGTGCATGCCCGGGACCACGGTCAAGACTCTCGGGCTGAATCCGAGACGTGCCGCTAGGCAGTAAAAAGGTTACATGTACAGACGAATGATGTCAGCATCATCATCCCCGGGCTGGCCTAGCCTGTAAAACTGATTAGTATAAGCATCGAACTGTCGAGTTACAAGTCACGTTTCATCATTGATTTCCCCATAACCCCCAAGTTATGTGTTCAAGTCAGGTATTGGTAAATCTGGAGCTAATGCCAACACAGGATCAAGCAGGTACAGGTTTGTCTATACAGACAACAAGATATGTCCATTGTCAGGATTGTCGGCATTAGAAACAGGATCAGGTAACATGTCAAGTAATGATATATCAGGTCATGTCAGGTAGTGTACATGTATCCAGTCATGTCAAGTAGTGGTGTATCAGGTCATGTCAAGTAGTGGTGTATCAGGTCTTGTCAAGTAGTGCACAGGTATCAAGCGGGTGCTCATAATCAAACTGTAGCAAGTATTGAATCAGGGTGAAAGTACGGATGTACAATAAAAGCATGGATGCACAAATATCGATCATGGGTTACATCATGACTAAGTAGGATGCACAATATCAAGCATGGGGTACTAATGTATTAATAATATGAGTTAATGTAATATGGGGTGCAACTAGTTATGCAGAATTAATGGTATGGATACACAAATAAACATAGATGCATAAATAACTATCAGGGATTATAACTATAGTTTCATGACTATGTAGGATGCACATTATCTAGCATGGGGTGTTAATGTAGCAGTAATATGAAATAACGTGACTTGGAATGTAAATAGATATAAAATTAATGGTATGGATGCACAATTATCGATTAGGGTTATATTTACAGTTCCAAAACTAAGTGGGATGCACATTATTAAGCATGGGGTGTTACTACAATAATAACATGAATTAATATGATCTATAGATGCAGTTATATATATTTTAAATGATATGGATGCAAACGGGTATCCGAAAACGGTAAAACTTTAAAATGGATGCACAATGTGATAAACGGGTAACATTTTACTCATATGGATGCACAATACTATACCTAGCATGTAGCGAGATGAATTAGCATGCGTCTAGATATGTAAATAATGATATGGATACAAACGGACGTCGTAAAACTATAAAACTATAACATGGGATGCATAATTTAAAATACATGTATTATATTTATTCGAATGGATGTAAATAGAGTAACATAGCATGTAGCAAGATAAACTTGCCTCGATTGGATCACGCGACGGATACGAACGGCACGTCCGACGTCGGTAAATCGTCGCAACGCACACACGGCACGCGGGACGAGGGCAGAGGCAAGGCGTGGGTTCCGTTCATAGGCAGGAAAACGTGAAGAAGAAAGGGAACAGTGCTTTTCGTTATATGGGATTTATAAAGTATATCAAATATATATATGTGGAGAAGAGTTGCAGGGGTTGTAAATATTGAAAGAATTAATATTTATAAAGTAACAGAGAGAAAGGGGAGAGAAGAGAGAGAAAAAGGAATTGTTAGTTTGTTAGGAAATTAGTTTAGATTTAAATTTAAAAAAATCTTTTCTTAGTTAACTAAATTTTAATTGGTATTAGTTTATAAAATTAATATTATATAAATAAAATTTGATATTTTGGTAAATACAAACATAATCCAAAACACGCCCGGGTCGGGTCTAAAAATTCAGTTTTAAAATACGAAAAATATACTTGTCGACCAAAATTAAAATTGGATATCCGGGTAACGAAAATGCATACCCCCAAGAACGGATGCACGTACGTGAGCGTAGCCATCCAAACAAGTCTGTTTCACTGAACGGGACGAGAACAAAATGCGCGGATGCTACCACAGGGTCAGGGGTATCATGCAGGCCATGCAATATATTTTTAAAAATATTTTATGTGACTTTAAATGTTATATTTAAAATGCAGATGCCAGATAAAATGCCAGTATGCAATATGCAAATGAAAGTGCATGAGTCCACGTAACAAGTCAGGATAATTCATAAACATTAATCAAGACAGGTTTCAAGCAAGCGGGTCGGATGCAAATACAAAAGTCAAACACACTATTCGCACCCAAAACACTATGAATCAGAAAAATACCATAAATAAAGAAATACTTGAACTAGAACTGGTATAAATGAACTAGGGTGTTACATTATACCCAACTACAAAAAGAATTTCGTCCTCGAAATTCCAGGAACAAGAAAAGATAAACAATCAAGAATCTACAAGAATAGGTGTGGAAACTTCTGTCGAATCTCATCTTCTCGTTCCCAAGTCGATTCTCCATGCGAGTGATTTCCCCAAGAAACAAGTATGAGAGGGATAACCTTGTTCTTAAGGACCTTTTCTCTTCGATCAACAATCGACATCGGTCGTTCCTCAAAGGTCAAATCCTCTTTTACAGTCAGCTCCGAATGATCTAGCACGTGTGTCTCATCTCGAACATATTTACGGAGTTGAGATACATGAAACACGTCATGAACATTCGCCAAAGATTGTGGTAACGTCAATCGATAAGCCACTTCTCCAACATGCTCCATAATCTCGAAAGGCCCTACGAATCAAGGACTAAACTTGCCTCGACTCCCAAAATGAATCACTCCTCTAGTTGGTGATATCTTCAAGAATACCAGATCACCAACAGCGAACTCTAGAGGTCTTCTCGATGTGTCAGCCCAACTCTTCTGCCGATCCTGTGCTGCCTTCATGTGATTCCGGATAGTATTAACTTTCTCCACGGTTTGCACGATCAAATCCGGTCCCAACAATCTTCATTCTCCAACATCATCCCAACAAATAGGTGAACGACACTTACGACCATACAACGCTTCGAATGGAGCCATCTGAATAGTCGCTTGAAAACTGTTGTTGTAAGAAAACTCTACCAAATGTAGATGATCCTCCCTCGAACCCTTGAAGTCCAACATGCAAGCTCTCAACATATCTTCAAGAGTTTGGATCGTTCTCTCCGACTAACCATCTGTCTGAGGATGATAAGCTGTGCTAAACTTCAATCGCGTCCCCAAACTTTCCTGTAAACTCCTCCAGAAGTGCTATAAGAATCGGGTGGCACGGTTGATTTGATGTCAAAAACTATTTCTAAACCGCAATCAAGAACGGCGTCGCATGAAGCTAGCCGGTGAGTACGGGTCGGTCCACAGGGATGTTGTGAATCTCCTAGTCGCGCTAACGAGTTAATTCCGAAGGGTGTTCGGATTGATTATTAAATCTAAAAACCTAATTAACCTAGGGCAATTATCTAGATCTATTCTTGCTAGGGTTAGGTTTAGGGATGGTTTGGAAATGCAATTAAATCTCAACGCTTTCTATACCCGAATGAAGATCTATGAGGAGTTATGGTAATTATCAATAAAGGGGATTAGATCCATTCGGGAAGGTGTTCCTTCCTCTAGGTTCTTGTCCTTCCTTTAGAGATCCTTACCCTAACCTTCATGGAAAACGCGCGCAACCGGGCCTTTACACTACGGTGTCATCGTTATCTCGAGGGGTAGGATGCTGTAGGGCACGGTATGTGCGTGTATGCATGGAGTCCTATTGTAAATATTTGATGGGTAAGAAAAGGATGAGAGATCTCATCTCTCAAAATCCTTCCCCAAAGCTAAACCCTAAACAAGTTCCTAGGGCATGAAATTAAATCTACCTAGGGCAAAGAATTGAAATATAAATTAGGGTGAGAAATTAAATCTACTTACAAATGCATCCCTCCAATCATCCATGCAGGTTTGTCAGATCTGAATTTCTGAATGGAAAAGAAACACCGATGCTCTCCAAAAGAATTTGTATTTTATTAAAAAGAGGCATAAGGTTTACAATCTTTAGAGTTCCTATTTATAGGAGATAGAAACCCTAGGTTACATTTTGATCCGCATGTCTACAATTACAAAAATAGCCCTATAAAGACCAGTCAACGTCGCCACTGCATTTTGGTAATAAATAATTTGCATACGGGACCTATACGGTCGTGGAACCGCAGCATTGGTGGGCTTGGGCCGCGGTTTCGCGGCCCTTTGAAAGGCTTAGCTGCTAAAATTTTTGGGTTATGTTCTGGATATTTTTGGTCATCTGATTCCTTGGTTCTTTTGTCAATTGGGCTTCTACATTGGCTCCAGATCTTCAGTGAACATTTGTAGTGGATTTTTAACCGTTCGTTTTGACAACTTGGACCTTGCGTTGCCTTGTTAATTGTGAACTTTTATCTTTGATGTAGACTTGATCAAGAGTCCTCTGTTTGTTGGTTAAAGTCCATATTTTCAGTGTCTTTACATCGTTTTCACTGTTTTCTGTCCAAGAACCTGTAACCTGTAATATGTAGCAGACATGTGTCAAAAGCACTTGTTTATTTATAAAACGAATAAGAATGGGGAATATAATAATGCAATATTATGGTGTGAACAAATACCCCCAAACTTATCTTTTGCTCGTCCTCGAGAAAACTTATTTTTTATTCTCGATAAAAATCTAACCTAGTCGCACTTTCGCAGGGAAACGCGATCGCACTGAGCACGTGCAACAAGCCGTTAAACCTCTAGGTGTCCCTAGTAGGAGGAGTGTTGTCTCCTGAGGGTTTTCAGCGGATTACACCCATAAAATCCTATCAATTCGGCTTTTCGACTTTTGTTCTCCAATTAGGTTTTCAAACAAGGAATTCTATTATCATCGACTTGCAAATTATCCACCCATATTCTTCACGCTTCCTCATCATTTAACTTAAGATTATATATATCCTGTAGACTTACTTAGCTTTGGGCAATTCTTAAGTTTTCCTTCTAGGGTTCCATCTCCACTTAGAAATTTTTATCAACTCTACTAAAGATACAAGTTCTATTCTTCATTGCTTTCTCTCATCTAAACTCCAATCACATATCCCTACGTGTGTGTATAAGTCACCCCTATACTTGGAAATTCAAATCAAGCAATCATACTCTCGTCCGTTGTTCAAAGCACTTCTTAATTGGTGAATTTTTAATTGAATTTTGCTTACACATCCTTCATGCGACCGTTAATACTTCTTGAGGTACCAACTACCGATTACAAGATATGTTTGCACTTTAAAGCGTAATTCCTAGTCTTGCAACACCCAAGGCTTTTAGCAGTGACTCCCAAACCAGTTGGTCTAAGGCACTAGGTGATGAAGCACCCTCGCTAAATATTTTTCTATTTTTGCAGCCTTAAGTAATCACAAAAACCAGTGTCCATTTTTTCTTTATTCACACTTATATATATATTTTTTATTTTCATTGTACTAAGGACTTTAAATAAGAGCATTTCAAGGTCTCTTCTACTATTCCAAGTTTCAAGGTGCGTGATTGTGCAAATTGCAGGGTATACATTTTTAGAATCTAGACTTAAGCTAGGAACTATTTTTCAAACTTATACTCTAATAAAAGCTTCAATATTTCCCTTTGTTTCGACTTAGCCCAAGAAGTGAACCCAAAATTTGCCTATTTCTAAATAAACTACAAAGACATATACTTTCTACCGCTAAACTTTAAGGAAGGTTATTTTAGGGTTTTTAATTTACTAAGTCTAAGATCTAATTGTTCCTAACCAGTTAACCTATTCATCAAACTCAAGTCAATTAGCCAAAATTGAATACAATGATTTTTATAATTTTTCAAAAATTTTCAATTTTTATGGGTTTTTAAAATAAATATGCAAATGCAAAAATATGTACAAATGAATGCGAAGGAAGAAGACGTACCGAGCATACCCCCAAACTTGAACTTGACAGTGTCCTCACTGTCATGCTAAACCAAGAGGGTCAAAATGCCAGTAATCCCGTGTTTATTTATTTATAATTTTTTTTTTAATGTTTTGAAATTTATTTTTAATTTTTATAGAAAAAGAAAACAAAAATATATATACATATATACAACAAGTTTCCCCCTAAACTTAAGCTTGGCCTTAGACAAGCCAAAGGTTAGCACCAACCATTCAAAAATCTTATCGTGGTAATAGTATAGTTGGTGCAAGAATGGGATGGAGAGGAAAGAAATAAGAAACACGCGAGACCGTGTGGAAAGAAGAATGGTAGAATATGGTCTCGGTGGGGGAGAAGAAGGGCGGAAAGGAGAAAGAAGGGTCGCGCGATCTTGAGGGTGTAAATCAAGTGAATAAATTAGCGCAATTTGGGATGACCGAAGTGTGAAAACTGATTGGGCTAATCTATCAACTCGTCGTGCAATGGGGTCAAATCCCTCAAGATTCGCAAGAAAACATGGGTACGCCGAACTTGGTATAGGAGATGAAAGCGTAACGGTCATTTGTACGGTCGGAACAATGGGAAAGACAAAAGGGAGTGAATTAGGGATAGTCTCATTCTCACCGTAGTAAAATGTCTCGAACTTGAAAGATTCCATTAATGGTTCGAAACTACTGCAAGCAACCGAGTCTGATGGTTCAACTAACTCATCTGAAAATGTAAAGGACTCAAACTCGGGCGGTGAGTCATCAACATCGTCCGAAAAAGTGAAACACTCGTAAGTGTTATCATCTGTAAGAACTGTGTCAGATTCAAAGGAAAATTTTTCAAGCTCACAGTCTTCAAGCGGGGTCGGAACGATGAGAGAGAGGGAGGGTAATATAACAGTCAAAGGTTCAGGAGGATGAATTGGAAAATCAGACACATCAAATAAAAATGGTTCAACCTCAACATGGTCATCAAAACTCTCCTCAATACTATCCTTATAATTCTCCTCAAAATTCAACTCATCCATGCCATTATCATCAAAATCAAGACGCATATGAAGTTCGGGAAAAACATCTAATGACTCGGGATGATGAGTTGAACATAAAATTTCAATCAAATCGACAGATTCGTCATCCGAAATATTCCCGGCGTCTATATCCTTAATCAAGTGAAAATTAATTTCTTTAGACACCTCATCAAAAGCATGGATATTTATCGATTTAGGTTCTAGAGTGGAGGTGTAAAGATCGAAAGGATTAAGTGCGGTTTCACTCGAAAGGGGTTCTTCACAATTTGGCAAATCAAGCACTACAAAATCACACAACTTATCATTTTGGACACATGTTTGAAAACTGGAGTTGTTAGATTCAGTTGGGTATAGGTAGGTTTGATTTGGAAATCCTCTCTCATTCTCACTCTGTCCAACCGCCTCCTTATACATCGAAAAATTTTGAGCCAGCGGGAAACTAGCTATCGGTTCAGCAGGTTAAGGGCGGCCACAGACGCTTCCACATTCCTAGTCATTTTGTTTGTTGCTGCGATATATGCCTCCAACGACTCTTCCAAACTAGACTTGGGTGGTAAGGGGATTTCGGTAAAAGATTCGAAATCGTGTGGATATGCAAAACTCCCTAATGGCTGTGTAGAATCAATGTCTAGTGAAGGTGGGAAGGTCGGGTAGGACTGGTAGGAAGTAGGTGATTGGACAGGGACAGGGTCAACATGTGGATAAAAAGGTGAATAGTCGTGCGGATCCCTAGAACTAGATGAGTGGAGAGGGGTGAAAGATCGACTGCGAGATTGAGCAATATGCTCAACAATGGACATCGGTTTAGGAGTTACAGCAGGACTTGAAAAAGTGGTGTCAACATACGGAGGTGGTAAAGGTTGACTCGGTTGACACAAAGTGGGTTGAAAAGTCAAACTGTTTCTCCTAGACGTCTCTATTTGATCTTTCAAAGATTTTTTAGGCAAGGAAGGATCATCTTTAAATTGACCGAACAAATTGACGTACGACGCAAAATTAGGTTCGGGATACCAAAGTTCGGCAAGCGATTTATTATGTGGGGTATCCATGTTAGAAGAAAGGGTGAAAAGAAAGAATGTTTGTGGGGGTCCAAGGATTTATTTGGGGCAAAAAATTTGCAAGTTTCCTAATAATAATTTTCCTTTTTCTTTTTCTTTACTTGATAATTGTTGCAAAAAAGATTTTTAGTTAAAGATATGCAACCGAAAAAATATTACTTGCAATCAGTTATTATTTTAAGCATATCACAAGAATCTTTATTTGGAAAAATTGTTGCAAAAAGATATTCGAGAAAAAATATGCAACAAAAAAGATTACTTGCAATCAATTTCTATTTTGAGCGGGGCCCAAAAATCCTGCACAAGATTGTTATTTGGAAGGGAATATATTTCTAAAGTGCACTAAATCCAGCAGGCATTTCCAGAAAAGATATTTCAAAAATTACAGAGGAGGAACAAAGGAAGCTTACAGAGCAAATTTCACAAACAGAGGACACCAAAAGGCCGCGTTTCCGCGGTATAAACGCGTTACTGCCGCGTTTTCGCGGCAGTATAGTCAGCACGAGTCCCCAAAATTTTTCTGTTGCTCTGACTCGTCAAGACGGCCGCGGTTCCGCGGCCTAAGGTAGGTTTTGGTCGCGGAAAGGCGGCGCTTTGGGCGGTTCACTGCTCCAAAAAAATCCACTGTTCTGTCGTTTAAAATATCTTCTGTTCCGATATCCCGTTTTCTGTTTTGCTTTCTGGAAATTTTCAGATCCGAATTTGTATATCCTGCAAAATTCAAACAACAAAGTATCCCTTCCAAAAATAACAGATTATATATATTTTATATTTTTTCAGATTTTTATGATTTTTTAATATTAAGATTAACCCGAAATCGCAAAAAGGAAAGTTCTACGCCATCCCCGGCAACGGCGCCATTTGATTTGATGTCAAAAACTATTTCTAAACCGCAATCAAGAACGGCGTCGCATGAAGCTAGCCGGTGAGTACGGGTCGGTCCACAGGGATGTTGTGAATCTCCTAGTCGCGCTAACGAGTTAATTCCGAAGGGTGTTCGGATTGATTATTAAATCTAAAAACCTAATTAACCTAGGGCAATTATCTAGATCTATTCTTGCTAGGGTTAGGTTTAGGAATGGTTTGGAAATGCAATTAAATCTCAATGCTTTCTATACCCGAATGAAGATCTATGAGAAGTTATGGTAATTATCAATAAAGGGGATTAGATCCATTCGGGAAGGTGCTCCTTCCTCTAGGTTCTTGTCCTTCCTTTAGAGATCCTTACCCTAACCTCCATGGAAAACGCGCGCAACCGGGCCTTTACACTACGGTGTCATCGTTATCTTGAGGGGTAGGATGCTGTAGGGCGCGGTATGTGCGTGTATGCATGGAGTCCTATTGTAAATATTTGATGGGTAAGAAAAGGATGAGAGATCTCATCTCTCAAAATCTTTCCCCAAAGCTAAACCCTAAACAAGTTCCTAGGGCATGAAATTAAATCTACCTAGGGCAAAGAATTGAAATATAAATTAGGGCGAGAAATTAAATCTACTTACAAATGCATTCCTCCAATCATCCATGCAGGTTTGTCAGATCTGAATTTCTGAATGGAAAAGAAACACCGATGCTCTCCAAAAGAATTTGTATTTTATTAAAAAGAGGCATAAGGTTTACAATCTTTAGAGTTCCTATTTATAGGAGATAGAAACCCTAGGTTACATTTTGATCCGCATGTCTACAATTACAAAAATAGCCCTATAAAGACCAGTCAACGTCGCCACTGCATTTTGGTAAAAAATAATTTGCATACGGGACCTATACAGCCGTGGAACCGCGGCATTGGTGGGCTTGGGCCGCGGTTCCGCGGCCCTTTGAAAGGCTTAGCTGCTAAAATTTTTGGGTTATGTTCTGGATATTTTTGGTCTTCTGATTCCTTGGTTCTTTTGTCAATTGGGCTTCTACATTGGTTCCAGATCTTCAGTGAACATTTGTAGTGGATTTTTAACCGTTCGCTTTGACAACTTGGACCTTGCGATGCCTTGTTAATTGTGAACTTTTATCTTTGATGTAGGCTTGATCAAGAGTCCTCTGTTTGTTGGTTAAAGTCCATATTTTCATTGTCTTTACATCGTTTTCACTGTTTTCTGTCCAAGAACCTGTAACCTGTAATGTGTAGCAGACATGCGTCAAAAGCACTTGTTTATTTATAAAACGAATAAGAATGGGGAATATAATAATGCAATATTATGGTGTGAACAACGGTAAAAAATGATGCTCACAGGTACTCCATGCAATCTCACAATCTCATGCATGTATCGTTCTGCTAACACTTCCGTTGACTGACCAACTCGAAACGGTATGAAATGAGCTGCCTTGGTCAATCGATCAACAATCACCCAAACTGCATTGTTGCCCTTTGGACTCCACGGTAAAGCTTCCACAAAATTCATGGTTATATGTTCCCACTTCCATTGAGGAATCGGAAGTGGTTGCAATAAACCAGCTACCCTTTGATGTTCAGCCTTGACTTGCTGACGCACCAAGCACTTCGCTACAAAGCGAGCAATCTCCATTCTCATACCTTCCCACCAGAAATGTCGTCGTAGATCACGGTACATCTTCGTGCCTCCTGGATGTACGGAATAAGCGGAACTGTGCGCCTATTTCAAAACTTCTTTACGAATGTCTCCTTTCGGCACACACAAACGGCTACCATAACGCAATGGACCATCTTCATGAATCATCAAGTCCGTTCGAAGTCCTGCTTCAACCTGTTCTCGAAACTTCTGCAATCTTGGGTCGTGCGACTATGCTGCTTTAATATTATCGATCAATGACGACTGTACTTGCAGCTGCATCAACTGTCCCAAAGAATGTGGTAGCACAATCTCCAACTCGAGTCTTCGAAAGTCTTCGATAAGCTCCTTCTGTGCAGTCAACATCCGAATTGCTGGCAACCGACTAAGCGCATCCGGTACTATATAAACTTTCCCCGGATGGTACTTAAGATCAAGATCGTAGTCAGCCATCAGCTCCAACCATCTACGCTGCCTCAAAAGCTGATGCACATATATCCGTCCATACTAACGGTACTACCTTCCGCGTAAGCTTGGTCAAAGGTTCAGCCAAACGAGCAAAATTCTCCATGAATCTTCTGTAATATCCGGTAAGTCTAAGAAAACTTTTGATCTCTGCTACGTTCTTCGGAATCGCCCAATCTTGAACTGCTGCAATCTTTTCAGGGTCAACGGCGATTCCATCTCCGGATACAACGTGCCCCAAAAACTTCACTTCTTCAAGCCAAAACTCGCACTTGCTCATCTTTGCATATAATCTTTCTTGCCTCAACGTCTGCAATGCAATCTTCAAGTGTTCTGCATGCTCTTTTAGGCTCCTCGAATAGACCAGATATCATCGATGAACACCACTAAAAACTGGTCCAAGAATGGTGAAAAGATTCGGTTCATCAAGTCCATAAAATATCGCCGGTGCATTCGTGACTCCGAATGGCATCACTAAATACTCGTAATGTCCATACCGAGTTCGGAACGCAGTCTTGCAAATATCTTCTGATTTAACTCGGACCTGATGATATCCGGATCGCAAATCCAGCTTCGAGAATACCCTTGCGCCATTAGGTTGCTCGAATAATTCGCCAATGCGAGGGATCGGGTACTTGTTCTTAATAATCACCCGGTTTAATTCTCGATAATCGATGCACATCCTCCTTGTGCCATCTTTCTTCTTTACTAGAAGAACTGGAACTCCCTAAGGTGAGTTGCTGCTGCGAATCTAACCTTTCTCAAGCAATTCAGTAACCTGCTTCTTGACTTCTTCCAATTCTACCGGTGCCATTGGATAGTACGCCTTTGAGATTGGCACTGCACCAGGAACAAGATCGATCGCGAACTTCACATCTCATTTTGGCGGTAAACTCGATCTGTCCTCGAACACGTCCATAAACTCTTGAACTACTGCTGGCGCTTCCTCCTTATCAACTTCCATCGACGAAAGAACGGTGCTTGTCGGCCTAGCCCTAAACTCAACTGGCCCGACAGAGCTGCTACCTCCGATAAAAACAAACTCCGGATGTCCGGAAATATGGAAAATCACTTTCTTTGCCCTACAATCAATGTGAGCGTGGAAAGTGCCGAGAAAATCCATTCCCAAGACAACATCTTAACTGACGGTATCGATCACCAAGAAATCCGCAAATAACTCCCGTCCATAAATAACAACTGAACAATCCTTGCACTCGCTACTTGATATGATCTTCCCATTCCCAGTGTGTATGTCCCAACAACAAGACAGGGTCGTGCAATAAATTGAATGTGCAGCAATAAACTTGGATGACATACAACAATGGGATACACCAGAATCGAATAATGCTAATGCGGGAAAATCATGAACAAGTAGGATACCGAAAACAACTTCATCTGAAGCCAAGATACTGAAGAAGATAAGCATGGTAAACATGATTCAAGCTGGCGATAAAACATGAACTGGTAAGCAATGAAACCGAGAGAAGCAAGGTAATATCACGACCATGAAACAAGGAAATGAATCAAGACTAAGACTCCAAGTTACTTAAATAGAGTACCGCATTGTAACTATGCTGCAGTTCATGTGTACAATCACATAACTCTGCTCAAGTCGCCCAAATCCTAGTATCAGAATCAAAGGAACAGGGAGAAACGATAGGGAACCAAAAGGTTTCAAGCCGAGATGCAAAGTTGCTTGCATATCGTCAAAACGAGGATCAAGAGAAAGATATGATTCAAGAATCACGATAACAATGTGGTAGGACATACAGGTTTTCTGATTCGTGTATTGGGTCCAATACCCAACTACAAAAGAATCAAACCCGATTAACCAAAATCCGATGGCTCTGATACCAAACAAACTCTGTCACGCCCCGCTTCCCAGAGTGTGCGTGATCATCTTTAGGACATGTTCTCCTACCGATGATCCGACGGCCAACCTCGCTCGAAACAAGTTCTTAGAGGTCTCGTATCTTGCTATACGAGATTGCTCTCCATAAATGTCACGCCCCGCTTCCCAGAGTACGCTAAAATGGGCACGTGACATAGCCAACCATGCTACCTGTGGGTAGGAAGTATCCATCCACAGTCACATTACGACTGTAGAGATATCAAGAACAAAATAAAACTATCTAAAACATGTCCATAATCCAAGATAACATGAGTCAAGAATAAATAAATGCGGAAGCGAAAGATCCAATACAAAATAACTGGAATGTATGTCCCATAATGCGGGCTCGCATCAGGAATAAAATGCAGGAAAGAAAAGCTAACTACTGCTAACACTCACAGCTCAGCCTGTCGGCTGAAGTACTCCTGCTCGGACTGCGACAGCGGTACAGAATCTGGGCCATGCAAAACCCAGACGTCAGCGCGTCAAGTCATCAAGTAATAACATAATAAACAGGGTAACAGGCAATGCGAATATAAACATGAATAAAGCAAGGGTAACAATAATATAAATCAGAGCAGTGCAGGGTAGTGTGCAGTGGGTAAACTAAACTGTTCTATCAGGATTTCTGTTCTAAAGTCTTTAAAACCAAATTGATGAATCATCGATGTAACTCAATAGTATCCCGTACATACCCGGGACCACGGCCCTAGATTCTCGGGCTGAAACCGAGACATGCCGCTAGGCACCAAACAGGAATGTGTACAGATGAATGATGTCAGCATCATCATTCCAAGGCTGGCCTAGCCTCCAAAACTGATCAGAACAAGTAGCGAACTGTTGAGTTACAAGTCAGGTTTCACCTTTGATTTCCCCATACCCCCAAGTTATATGTGTATGTCAAGTCAGGTATCCCGTAATCAAGAACTAACGCCAACACAGGATCGGGTAAACAGGTTTGTCTGGATAGACAACCGGAACGGTCCATGAGGACTACATGTCAGGTTTGTTGGCATTAGACACAAGATCAGGTAACGGGTCAGGTCATGGTACATCAGGTCAAGTCAAGCAGTATACGGTACCATGTCGGGTAAATCAATATATATGTAGCAAGTCCGGTCAAGATGTAAACAATATCATGGGTGTGCTCATACTCAGTTTCATAATCAAGCATGGTTATCAACAGCATAAATTTAAGCAACGAATTAAACAATAGGCAGATTCACTCAATTTGCAGTACAGTTATCAGTTGTGTCACAGAGATGATTTCAACATTATAAGAATGCAGTAAGACAATTATAGCCATTTAATCATGTTAACAAGTTTAAGACTTCATGTATGCAATGATATATATCTATAAGTTCCATGAATGAAATCACAGTTTATGCAGGTTAAATGTACGCGAGTGTCCGAGTGAAGTAAAACGATAGATAAAGTGCCATAGGCTACGTCATTAGTGAAAGTGAAATTAAAACATGTAAATATGGTTATTAGGTTCAAAACAGTAATTGCAACAGGTAAGTTCCAAGTTTGAAAGATAAAATGATATATATCAATATTGTACATGAAAATGAGAAATGATCGTACTAAAGTTAAATTTACAGATTTAGGGTGTCATCAATGTATATGTAAATATTGTTTAGCATGTAGCAAGGGGTACTTGCCTCGACGGGTCACGGATCGGGAAAACGGAACGTAAAACGTCGGCGGGGAAAACTCGCGACGGGCGCACGGTTCACGGAATGAACCCAAACGACGAACAGTGGAACCACACGGGTCGGGGTACCACGCTGGAACGTCGGGACACGTCGCCGGCACGGCCGGATTCCGGCGAGATGCAAAACAGCGAACGATCAAGAACGTAACAAGAAAAGAAAAGAAAAATAAAGAAGAAGGGAAAAGAGGATCTGAGTGAGGTTGCTCACGATGATCCGTGGAGGGGTTGTGATTGCCGACCACGTCGACGGAGCTCCGGTGACTTGCCTGCACGGAACCACGGCCAATCAAGAACCGGGAACAAAACGGGAAAAGGAAGAAGAAGGAAAGAAGGAGAGGAGGGAGAGGTAGGCTTACTGGGTGCGCACAAAGGCCGGGGACACGGGGACGAGGTCACCGGCGACGACTCCGGCGGCGCAGACGTGTGCAGGGGTGCGCAGGTGGCCGCGGTGCTGGTGCAGGGGCACGGGAAAGAGGGGAGAGGAGGAAGGAGGTGTAGTGGCTGCGACGAGGGCGAGGAGGCGAGAAGTCCGGTGGTGATGGCGTCGGCGTTGGGCTACCGCGGCGAAGGGAGACGGTGGCTAGGGTTTCTCGACGTTGGGTTTGCTGAAAAAGGAAATTGAGGGAGGGAAGGAAGCTATATATAGAGGAGAGAGAGAGAGATATAGGGGGAGGGAGAGAGAGATAGAGAGGGGGAGAGAGAGAGAGAGTTAGCGAGAGGAGAAAGAGAGATATATACGGTGAGAGAGAGAGAGAGAAAGCGAGAGAGAGAGTGAGAGATATGAGGTGGGGCCCACGGGTTTAAGAGGAAGGTGATTGGCTGGGAAAGTTGTTAAGGGAATTTTTATTAAAGATTTTAGTATTAGTAAAATTTTATATGGTTAAAACAAATATATTCGTCGGTTTAAAAAATAAATTAAAAAATTGGGATTTGGCGCAAAGTAAAACATTTCCAAATCGCGCTCGGGTCGGGTCCAAAAATTTGAAATTGAAATAAGAAAATTTTAGGCGGGATCCAAAATTTAAAATGAAGTATTTTACAATCAAAAAAGCATACCCCAAGACGGACACACGTACGTACGCGTAGCCGTCCAAACTGGCCCGTTTCGCCGAACGGGACGAGAACACGATGCATGGACGCTACAACAGGGTTAGGGGTGTCAAGTAGTCCAAGACGAATATTTTTAATTTTATTTTAGATGCCTTAAATTGTTATATGCAGAAATGAATTGACGGGGTAAAATTACAATAAGTAACAATCAAGCAAGATAAATGAAATAAGTGCCACACTACGTTCAAACGGTAACTGAAATTAGTAGTATTGGGCTCGGGTGTTACATTATACCCAACTACAAAAAGAATTTCGTCCTCGAAATTCCAAGAATACAAAGATAGACGACAAACAACTACAAGAAAAGATGAGGAAACTTCTGCCGGATTTTGTCTTCTCGTTCCCAAGTGGACTCTCCATGCGAGCGATTACCCCAAGAAACAAGCACAAGAGGGATCACCTTGTTCTTAAGAACCTTTTCCCTTCGATCCACGATTTCAATCGGTCGCTCCTCAAAAGTCAAGTCTTCTCGTACTGTTAACTCCGAATGATCCAATACATGCGTTTCATCATGAACATACTTACGGAGTTGAGATACGTGAAACACATCGTGCACATTCACCAAGGACTGCGGTAACGCCAAACGATACGCTACCTCACCAACACGCTCCAAGATCTCAAAGGGTCCAACGAATTGAGGACTAAGCTTTCCTCGACTTCCAAAACGAATCATCCCTCTAGTCGGTGATATCTTCAAGAATACCAAATCACCCACGGCGAACTCTAGAGGTCTTCTCGACGTATCTGCCCAACTCTTCTGTCGGTCTTGAGCTGCCTTCATATGATTTCTGATAGTGTTAACCTTCTCAACTGTCTGCACAACCAAATCTGGCCCCAATAATCTTCGTTCACCGACATCGTCCCAACAAACAGGTGAACGACATTTACGACCATACAAAACTTCAAATGGAGCCATTTGGATAGTTGCCTGAAAACTGTTATTGTAAGAAAACTCCACCAAATGTAGATGATCCTCCCAAGACCCCTTGAAGTCCAACATGCATGCTCTCAACATATCCTCAAGAGTTTGGATTGTTCTCTCTGACTGACCATCAGTTTCAGGATGATAAGCTGTGCTAAACTTCAATCGAGTCCCCAAACTTTCCTATAAACTCCGCCAAAAGTGTAATAAGAACCGAGTGTCCCGATCGGACACGATGCTCACCGGTACTCCATGCAATCTTACAATCTCCTGCAAGTACCGCTCCGCCAAAGTCTCAGTTGATTGACCAACCCGAAAAAGAATGAAGTAAGCTGCCTTGGTCAATCGATCAACAATCACCCATACAGCATTGTTGCCCTTTGGACTTCGCGGTAAAGCCGTCACGAAATCCATGGTTATATGTTCCCACTTCCACTGAGGAATCGGAAGCGGTTGCAATAAACCGACAACCCTTTGATGTTCAGCCTTAACTTGCTGACACACCAAGAACTTTGCCACAAAGCGAGCAATCTCCCGTTTCATGCCTTCCCACTAGAAATGCTGTCGAATATCTCGATACATCTTTGTGCCACCTGGATGTACAGAATAAGCTGAACTATGTGCCTCCTTCATAAGCTCTTCACGAATATCTCCCTTTGGCATACATAAACGGCTACCATACCTCAACGAACCATCTTCGTGGATCAATAAATCTGTTCGTAGTCCGGCTTCAACCTGTTCTCGAAACTTTTGCAATCTAGGGTCCTGCGATTGTGCTGCTTTAATATTCTCGATCAATGATGAATGTACTTGCAGCTGCATCAACTGTCCCGTAGAATGCGGTAGCACAACCTCCAAGTCAAATCTTCGAAAATCTTCAACGATCTCCTCCTGCGTAGTTAACATCTGAATTGCTGGTAACCGACTAAGCGCATCCGGCACGACATTAACCTTCCCCGGATGGTACTTAAGATCCAGATCGTAGTCAGCCATCAGCTACAACCATCTACGTTGCCTCATATTAAGCTCCTTCTGCGTGAACACATACTTCAAGCTCTTATGATCAGTAAAAACTTCGACCCTTTCGCCTAAAAGGTAGTGTCTCCAAATCTTCAAAGCAAAAATCACAGCTGCAAGCTCCAAGTCATGCGTTGGGTAATTCTTCTCATGGGTCTTCAACTGTCTCGATGCGTTCGCTATAACCTTCCCATGCTGCATCAAAACACATCCTAATCCTTTCCCAGATGCGTCGCTGTGAAACACCAATCCTCCGGAATTGTCTGGCACGGTCAGAATAGGGGCGGTTATCAACTTCTGCTTCAACGTCTCAAAAGCTAACGCACATTTGTCCGTCCATACAAAAAGTACCTCCTTGCGCGTAAGCTTGGTTAATGGCTCCGCCAGACGAGCAAAGTTCTCCACAAATCTTCTGTAATATCCGGCGAGTCCAAGAAAACTTCTTATCTCCGCAACATTCTTTGGAATCGGCCAATCTCGAACTGCTGCAATCTTTTCTGGATCGACGGCAATTCCGTCGCCAGACACAACATGCCCCAAAAACTTTACTTCCTCCAGCCAAAACTCGCACTTACTCATCTTCACATATAACTTCTCTTGTCTCAACGTTTGCAGTGCGATCTTCAAATGCTCAGCATGCTCTTCAAAACTCTTTGAGTAAACCAGAATATCGTCAATGAACACCACAATAAACTGATCCAAGAATGGTGAAAAGATTCGGTTCATCAAGTCCATGAATACTGCCGACGCATTCGTTACTCCGAAGGGCATCACTAAGTACTCGTAATGTCCATACCGAGTTCGGAATGCCGTCTTGCAAATATCTTCTGCTTTCACTCGGACCTG
Organism: Agapanthus africanus; assembly: GCA_030015575.1. NCBI lineage: Eukaryota > Viridiplantae > Streptophyta > Magnoliopsida > Asparagales > Amaryllidaceae > Agapanthus > Agapanthus africanus. The sequence goes on from CM057349.1 coordinate 345,520,020, forward strand.
ATGATATCCGGATCGCAAATCCAGCTTCGAGAATACCCTCGCGCCACTAAACTGCTCGAAAAGTTCGCCAATGCGAGGGATCGGGTACTTGTTCTTAATAGTCACCCAGTTTAATTCTCGATAGTCGATGCACATCCTTCTTGTGCCATCCTTCTTCTTTACTAGAAGAACTGGAGCTCCCCAAGGCGAGTTACTGCTTCGAATCCAACCCTTCTCAAGCAATTCAGCAACATGTTTCTTGACTTCTTCCAATTCTACTGGTGTCATTGGATAATACGCTTTGGATACTGGCGCTGCACCAGGAATAAGATCAATTGCGAACTCTACGTCTCGCTTCGGCGGTAAACCCGATATATCTTCAAACACGTCCATAAAATCGCGAACAACAGCCGGCTCTTCGCTATTATCAACTTCCATTGCTGCAAGAATATTGTTTGTCGGCCTAGCCCTAAACTCGACTGGCCCGACAGAACGGCTTCCTCCAATGAAGCTAAACTCGGGATGTCCGGGAGTCTGAAAAATTACTTTCCTTGCCCTACAATCAATGTGAACGTGGAAAGCGCCAAGAAAATCCATTCCCAAGACGACTTCGTAGCTGCCCATATCAATCACCAAGAAATCTGCAAAAAGCTCCCATCCGCACACAACAACTGTACAATCTTTACATTCCCTACTAGCTATGATTTTCCCATTCCCAGTGTGTATGTCCCAGAAACTAGACAGGGTCGTGCAGTCAATCGAGTGTGTAGTTATAAACTTGGATGACATAAAACAATGGGATGCACCAGAATCAAATAACGCTAATGCGGGAAAACCATGAACGAGTAGAGTACCTGAAACAACTTCTCCTGACGCTTTAGCTTCTTCAGCTGTCAAGATAAAAGCTTTAGCCTGATTAGGTCCTTGAGTCAGCTATTTCTGTCCCTGGAACGGCCTCTGCGGAGGCTTCTGAAAATCATCTCTCGTACGAAGCTTCGACGGACAAGCACTAACGGCGTGATCTGCCGCTCCACAAACCAAACAGAGTCCCAGCCTCCTTCGACAATTTTTTTGCATGTAGCCAGGTAAATTGCAATAGTTACAAGTCATGCTCTTTCTTCGATCGATGACAACAGGCTTCTTCATGGGTGCTACACCTCGACGGTCCACTGGAATACCTCTGCGACCATGAGCTCGGTTTTGTACAAATGCTGGCTTCCTTACCGCAACTGATGTCTGCTGCAAACTCCCCTTCATCCCAGATAAACTCTGCTACTCTCGGGCTGCCGCAAGTACTTGTGAGAAAGTGGTCATACCCAGGGAGACGGTCTGCCTCTGGATGTCCACGTCCAAGCTGCGCATGAACCTCCGTGCCCTGTCTGCATCGTTGGCAACTAATGGTCCAGCGAATCTACTGAGTGTTGTCCATTCTGCTGCATGCACATCTACGGGTGCTCCATTCTGCTTTAGCCCAATGAATTTCTCTTCCATTTCCTCCCGTGCAGTCCGCGGGAAGAACTTTTCCAGGAAACTCTTTGAAAAATCCGCCCACTTGATCGGCTTGGGCAAACGGTTCTCCTCCACAAGCCACCATTCTCAGGTGTAGTCCACTAACTGAATGCGTACCACATCAACTCTTTTCTCATCTGGAATCTGTGCCACAATAAGCAAGTTCTCTGTGTCAACTAGCCGCTGCTCTGCTGGTAACAGCTCCTCCAAACCAGTAAATGTAGACGGACCCAAACGCCTGAAATCTGCTACGGTCCCTACTCGGTCAACTGGTTTAGCTCCAACATTGTTCACAGACTGCTGAACGATCTGCAAACCTTCCTGAAACGATTCCGCTTGCTGCTGGATCGGCTCGGTCTGTTTCTTTTGATTCTCCAGCATTCCTCTTATCACTCCAAGCATGGCGGCTTCGTCCACACGTCTTTGGTACGTCTTCAAATTCTTACCGGCCATATTCCTGAAATCAAAACACCCAACATTAGCATGATGATAGATTCAAAATATAGATCAAGGCTAGAACTCCAAGTTACTTAAATAGAGTGCCGCATTGTAACTATGCCGCGGTATCATAGCCACAATTACATAACTCCATCCAAGTCGCCTAAGTCCTAGAGATAACAAGGAATTAGGTTTCGAGTCGATACGCAAAGGAAGTTTGCATATCGTAGAAGATATAAGCAGGAAGAACTTGATTCAAGAACGGTAAACGGCAAGGTGGCAGGACATGTTTCCTAAACACGGGTGTTCTGATTCGTGTATTGGATACAATACCCAACTACAAAAGAATCAACCCGACTAACCTATGGCTTTGATACCAAAAGAACCATGTCATGCCCCGCTTCCCAGAGTACGCTAAAATGGGCACGTGACATAGCCAACCATGCTACTTGTGGGTAGGAAGTATCCATCCACAGCCACATTACGGCTGTAGAGATATCAAGAACAAAATAAAACTATCTAAAACATGTCCATAATCCAAGATAACATGAGTCAAGAATAAATAAATGCGGAAGCGAAAGATCCAATACAAAATAACTGGAATGTATGTCCCATAATGGGGGCTCACATCAGGAATAAAATACAGGAAAGAAAAGCTAACTACTGCTAACACTCACAGCTCAGCCTGTCGGCTGAAGTACTCCTGCTCGGACTGCGACAGCGGTACAGAATATGGGCCATGCAAAACCCAGACGTCAGCGCGTCAAGTCATCAAGTAATAACATAATAAACAGGGTAACAGGCAATGCGAATATAAACATGAATAAAGCAAGGGTAACAATAATATAAATCAGAGCGGTGCAGGGTAGTGTGCAGTGGGTAAACTAAACTGTTCTATCAGGATTTCTGTTCTAAAGTCTTTGAAACCAAATTGATGAATCATCGATGTAACTCAATAGTATCCCGTACATACCGGGGACCACGGCCCCAGATTCTCGGGCTGAAACCGAGACATGCCACTAGGCACCAAACAGGAATGTGTACAGATGAATGATGTCAGCATCATCATTCCAAGGCTGGCCAGCCTCCAAAACTGATCAGAACAAGTAGCGAACTGTTGAGTTTCAAGTCAGGTTTCACTTTTGATTTCCCCATACCCCCAAATTATATGTGTATGTCAAGTCAGGTATCCCGTAATCAAGAACTAACGCCAACACAGGATCAGGTAAACAGGTTTGTCTGGATAGACAACCGGAACGGTCCATGAGGACTACATGTCAGGTTTGTTGGCATTAGACACAAGATCAGGTAACGGGTCAGGTCATGGTACATCAGGTCAAGTCAAGCAGTATACGGTACCATGTCGGGTAAATCAATATATATGTAGCAAGTCCGGTCAAGATGTAAACAATATCATGGGTGTGCTCATACTCAGTTTCATAATCAAGCATGGTTATCAACAGCATAAATTTAAGCAACGAATTAAACAATATGCAGATTCACTCAATTTGCAGTACAGTTATCAGTTGTGTCACAGAGATGATTTCAACATTATAAGAATGCAGTAAGACAATTATAGCCATTTAATCATGTTAACAAGTTTAAGACTTCATGTATGCAATGATATATATCTATAAGTTCCATGGATGAAATCACAGTTTATGCAGGTTAAATGTACGCGAGTGTCCGAGTGAAGTAAAACGATAGATAAAGTGCCATAGGCTACGTCATTAGTGAAAGTGAAATTAAAACATGTAAATATGGTTATTAGGTTCAAAACAGTAATTGCAACAGGTAAGTTCCAAGTTTGAAAGATAAAATGATATATATCAATATTGTACATGAAAATGAGAAATGATCGTACTAAAGTTAAATTTACAAGTTTAGGGTGTCATCAATGTATATGTAAATATTGTTTAGCATGTAGCAAGGGGTACTTGCCTCGACGGATCGTGGATCGGGAAAACGGAACGTAAAACGTCGGCGAAGAAAACTCGCGACGGGCGCACGGTTCACGGAATGAACCCAAACGACGAACAGTGGAACCACACGGGTCGGGGGTACCACGCTGGAACGTCAGGACACGTCGCCGGCACGGCCGGATTCCGGCGAGATGCAAAACAGCGAACGATCAAGAACGTAACAAGAAAAGAAAAGAAAAATAAAGAAGAAGGGAAAAGAGGATCTGAGAGAGGTTGCTCACGATGATCCGTGGAGGGGTTGTGATTGCCGACCACATCGACGGAGCTCCGGTGACTTGCCTGCACGGAACCACGGCCAATCAAGAACGGGGAACAGAACGGGAAAAGGAAGAAGAAGGAAAGAAGGAGAGGAGGGAGAGGTAGGCTTACTGGGTGCGCACGAAGGCCGGGGACACGGGGACGAGGTCACCGGCGGCGACTCCGGCGGCGCAGACGTGTGCAGGGGTGCGCAGGTGGCTGCGGTGCTGGTGCAGGGGCACGGGAAAGAGGGGAGAGGAGGAAGGAGGTGTAGTGGCTGCGACGAGGGCAAGGAGGCGAGAAGTCCGGTGGTGATGGCGTCGGCGTTGGGCTACCCCGGCGAAGGGAGACGGTAGCTAGGGTTTCTCGACGTTGGGTTTGCTGAAAAAGGAAATTGAGGGAGGGAAGGAAGCTATATATAGAGGAGAGAGAGAGAGATATAGGGAGAGAGAGAGAGAGATAGAGATGGGGAGAGAGAGAGATATACGGTAAGAGAGAGAGATATACGGTGAAAGAGAGAGAGAGAGAGATATGAGGTGGGGCCCACGGGTTTAAGAGGAAGGTGATTGGCTGGGAAAGTTGTTAAGGGAATTTTTATTAAAGATTTTAGTATTAGTAAAATTTTATATGGTTAAAACAAATATATTCGTTGGTTTACAAAATAAATTAAAAAAATGGGATTTGGCGCAAAGTAAAACATTTCCAAATCGCGCCCGGGTCGGGTCCTAAAATTTGAAATTGAAATAAGAAAATTTTATGCGGGATCCAAAATTTAAAATGAAGTATTTTACAATCAAAAAAGCATACCCCCAAGATGGACACACGTACGTGCGCGTAGCCGTCCAAACTCGCCCGTTTCGCCGAACGGGACGAGAACACGATGCATGGACGTTACAACAGGGTTAGGGGTGTCAAGTAGGCCGAGACGAATATTTTTAATTTTATTTTAGATGCCTTAAATTGTTATATGCATAAATGAATTGACGGGGTAAAATTACAATAAGTAACAATCAAGCAAGATAAATGAAATAAGTGCCACACTACGTTCAAACGGTAACTGAAATTAGTAGCATTGGGCTCGGGTGTTACAATAAAGTTCTTTTGTATGGAGAAATATGGCATCAAGATCCATATCCTCGTGCCTCCTCTGATGTTCATTGTTCATCGAGGCAAGCACGATGCACTTGGCCTTCGCGCAATCATACTCCCAGGTTTTGCGGATTTCCTTATCCGCATTACTGGATTTGGGACCTGGGACTACAGGTGCCTTAGCGGTGAGGACGTACCCCAATTTGTCATAGGTCAAAGCCATTTTGACATTCCGCAGCCAATCTTTATAGTTTGGCCCTGTCGGTATATTTTTCTCTAAAAGTAACTTAAGTCCAGTCATTTTCAGGGTCGCTGCAAGTAGGAGAGAGAGAAGAAACACTTTAGCTTGATGCTCTTGCAAGTTTAGAGTGGTTTTTAATTTATCTAAACTGGATGGCTCCCACCGTTTCTCGAATCCTTCCTCAAACCATAAAAGAAGAATTAACTAGGACTATTCTCACTGTACAATACTTGCTTAACCGTTCAGCCAGGCTGGTGTCGGTACTTCGAGGGAGATTTTCCAACGCTTTCGCGAAGTTCCTTAATTAAATAACCTCTTTTCTCTGGGGGCGTAACCCCGCTGACACCTTTCTTGACACCTACTTGGTTTATAGCATTGATCGTTAAGTGACGAATCTCCTGATGAGTAGCATATACTCACAGTAGGATCGGGATCCAAATATCATCGTATGATAATGTTGAAGGAATCCTACCAACATTCATCAAACTCCAAATGGTATGCATCTCTTTGCAAATTTCAGTTTCTTTAGAAATTCCCGATATAAGTTTTTGCCCCATGCTCTTATGACCTTGGCTTTGGTCAAAATGTCATAAGTCACATGTCAAGTTCTACCCATCATTATCTTGTCAATTTGAACCCATCTGTACATATCCTTGACTTTGGTCAAATGATAATACGACTGTCCCAAACTAACTCATCTATCTATGCAACAAATGAATACCCAACAGCTACCAAACACTATGCCTTGACTTTGGCCAAAATGCATAGCTTGAATACTACTGAATACCCAAATGAAATGACGGAGGGCTACGAATGGTTTTGGCGAAACCGTGAACGTAGTGAACTTGATATGACCGAAGGAACCTGATAGCTTTTAAAAGGAGTGGTTAAAGCTCCGCAATTAAAAATATCATCTGTTTTAAAATAACCGAGTGGTTTCTTTTAAATTGTTCCAACGATTCAACTTTTGGTTTATTTTCTTTGCATTAATAATAATGCGTCCCATCACTAACCTATCATTGCAGAAAAAAACGAAAATACAACGTCCTCTTATGCCATCCGCATTCGCCACTGGGTCCCGTCATCACCCGTTAGGTTACTTAACTAACGGCAGAGCGGGGGCTGGGCTAGCGCGGGTGTAAAACATAAATGACGTCTAAATAGCTATCATATATAGATATTGTACATTCGTCAGACGCAATAATAGGCATTTCAAATCTCATATAAACATTATTGGATTTGCAAGCAATCCGCGTTTGTTTAGAGCCTGCAACAAAAGACGGATTACACAGTTGTGATGAATAGCCATTACCCCACCCTAGACCCCTACAGGTACGGCAAACTACCCGCCAAATACCCGAAGTGAAGCGGTCTCCCTCAACAACGTGAGTAGGCCACTAAACACTTCAAAGTACCCGGTAGTTTGTGCACCCTATCTTGGGTCTATCCTAGGAGCAAAAACAGTAAAATGAAATAATACAACGGTGGCTACAACCGCAACCTGGATGTGCCCCGCAAAATAATATTACAACATATTACAATTACATTAAATGAATGAATATAACAACCCATCTCAAACCCCGACTAATCATCACAACAGTCCAATACAGTTCACAACCACAAACAGTAAAAACCATTACAGAAATGTGCAACCCCCTGCCAACCGACATACTAGCAGTTGGGGGGGTTTCCGAACACATTATACAATCACAGATATAATCAAATTAGCAAACATCGTAAGATTTCGATCGTGCAAACACTTTAGATTCTATTCTAAAACTTCTCTGTGCACCTGAGACTTGAGCAGAAAAATAAACATTCCAGAAAAGACAAAAACATCACAGAAGAGCCACTGGAAAAACTTAGGCTGAATCGGCTCCAACTCGGCCGCGGATCCGCGGCGGATCGGTGGGATCGGCCGCGGTTCCGCGGCTGTATGGCCGATTCAGGAACCTAATTTTTTTCAATGTTCTTATATTTCTCTGTAGGTTATTCTGCAGGTCCCTGAAAAATTTTTAGAGCCTGTTTTAAAATCGACAGAAACTTAGTGATATCGATGTTTTTTCCGGTTAGTTTTGCGTTCAAAATTCATACGACTTTGCTAATGAGTTAATTATTGTTTAGCGAGGCTATGATGCCACTGTAAGTCGATGTACAACACCCCACGAGTTGCGGGGAGGCGGAATAATGAAAAACGATCTTGTTCTTTGCGTAAACATCGACTAACCGAGAATCTTTGCTAAACTATAACTAACAAGAATCATAGAAGTTATCAACTACTATGAAAAGTGATTATACCTAATGAACCGTGTCCTTCGTCTTTTCGTTCTCCACCTCCTCTCCGGCCTTCTCTATGTAGTAGATGATCCACCCGAGAGCTTTACTTCAAGCTTCACCTCTAACTTGAGGTAACTAGGTTTCTTAAAGTACTAATCTAAATAAGCTAGGTGATATAGAGAAGTGTTATGGATTAAATAGTCTTTACTAATCCTTGGTCTCAACACATGAGAGGGGAGGATTAGGGTTTGAAGAGAGAAAGCTTGAGGAGAGAGAAGGTGAGCAAGAGAATGAGAAGAGAAAATGAACTCATTTGAATATAAATGAAGCATAATGTTTTATGAAATAAATCAATTAAATCATTTAACAACCATGCTTCATTCATTCACTTGATTGATTCATCTCATGAGTCATTAGATCAATAAATGATGCATTAACTCCATAGATGAATCACACAAATGAGTCATTAACACAATAAATGCAAATGCCACCTTAACCCTCAAGTCACCATCCTTCTAGAAGCTTCTCGCGAAATTACGAGAACACCCCTCCTATCCGTGAAAACACGGAAAAACTTTAGACAGTATAAATCCAATAACCGGATACTAGAAACTGGCTTAAACCAAAGCCGGCTAGTAAAAACTGTCCGGATGTCGTACGTGCGTAAACACACGTATGCGTCCGAACCCTTGTCGTAAAACCATACGACCTCTATATCGTTTCGCCTGGAGTAGGGAAACTCTCTGTGTGGGACTCTAAAGACTCGACTACTACGCTGGCAGTGGGTTTAACCATAGACCGTAAGCGGCACTAGCTGTACGTAACGGTCCCCAGGTAGATGTCGATAAGAAGGTCGATGAGGAAACCCATCAGAACTCCTACTGAGTCTGATGTGACAATCTCCGTACAGTCCGGTCTGTTCGTCTAAAACTATCGCATATCGGGCCTAGGGGCGGCAAGCGTCAGTCCCCTAATAGCGGTATAAGTCGTGTCGGAGCGTAGCCCATTACACCCTGAGAAACAACTGGAACCTACCAGTAAATCTCGCTTGCCCTGGCCAGGGACTTTGCGTAATGGCTCTCTGACACAACGCGATATCAACTCCCAATACCGGAAGAGAAGAATCCTGTCTAACCGCCACTGCCTCCAAGTGCTCGGGACTGCACCCAACTGCTACCTGTTTGCACGACTCCTTTGAGCCGTGGTAGGGTAGCAATCTAAGAACAGTGGGACACACTCGAGGCGAAGTAGCAGTGTCAAGTCTGCGGACTATGCTGTACTCATGTCACCTGGGAACTGTTAACTGACGATGGGTATAATACCAACTAACAGTTCCCCGTGAGTCCTGTCCGGTGTACCCGTAACCTAACGAGCACCTGCATACTATCTCCAGTACGACGTACTGACGGCTGTGGGACAGACCATCTCCCCAACTGGGATGAGAAGCGTACACACTAGTCTACTCCGGAGTATCGATGCCATGTCTCGATAATCCTACGACTAGGGACCTGAAAAAGGATGTGCTTGTAGACTACCCAGCCCCCACTAGTGTGACTGCCATCACAACGCTGGTAGTCAAACAAGATCCTAAGAGCTCTATCAATACGTATACTCACATATTAAGATAGATAAAACTAAGTAGCATACTATCATGTTTAGCAAGACTGTTATATAACTGTGAATATCCCAAGCTTCCATTAAGTAATATATAAACTAGTATGATACAATAATGGCCCCTAGGGCATATACACTAACAGCCGGTGACGTGGGGAAGATGGTGCAGGTCGGGCTGGGTTCTTGTGTTGCGACGGGAAGGGGAGTGGGTTGTGCAGGGAAGAGAAGGTGACAGCGAGGGGTAAGTTAAAAGAAAGATTTGTATATAATATATATATATGGAGGAGAGAGAGAAGAGAGCGAGAGGAGAGAGAGAGGGAGAAAGAAAGATTTGTTTAATATATAAAAATATATTTTTGGTTAAAAATCTTATATAAACAGTAGTGATATAAAATGAATAAAATATTGAATTTATTTGAGATTTGGCTAATACAAAAATAGTCCAAAACATACCCGGGTTGGGTCTAAAATTACAGTTTGAAAATACGGATAATATACGTGTCAACCAAAACCTAAATGCGATATCCAAGTAACGAAAATGCATACCCCCAAGAACGGATGCACGTAGCTATCCAAACGAGTCTGTTTCACTGAACGGGACAAGAACAAGATGCGCGGATGCTACCACAGGGTCAGGGGTATCATGCAGGCCATACTAGATATTTTTAAAATATTTTATTTGACTTTAAATGTTATATAAAAATGCAGATGCTAGATAAAATGCGAGTATGCAATGTACAAATAAATGAAAGTGCACGAGTCCATGAAACAGGTCAGGCTAAATCATAATCATGAATCAAGACTGGTTTCAAGCAAGCGGGTCGGGTCGGATGCAATACAGATATTAAATACACTATTCGCACCCAAAACACCATAAATCCAGAAAATACCATAAATAAAGAAATACTCGAAATAGAATTGGTATAAATGAACTAGGGTGTTACATTATACCTAACTACAAAAAGAATTTTGTAACACCCTAGTTCATTTATACCAATTCCAATTCATATATTTCCTTGTTTGTGGTATTTTCCTGATTTACTGTGTTTTGCGTGCGAATATTGTTTTTGACATTTGTATTGCATCCGACCCAACCCGCTTGCTGGAAACCCGTCTCGATTCCTGTTTATGACTTATCCCGACTTGTAATGTGGATCCGTGTACTTTCACAATATTTATACTGCATACTGGCATTTTATCTGGTATTGCATCTTTTACCATATAACATTTTAAGCCCTATAAAATAATTTAAAATTACATAACATGGCTTGCATGATACCCTAGCCCCGTGGTAGCATCCGCGCACCTCCCTTCTGAGCTTACGCTCACCTCCCTTCTCCCTAACAAACTCTCATATTTTTCTCTTCCTCCTTCGCTTTAAAAAAAACCCCGAGCCCTTCCTCCTCAACCCATCATCAATCTCACAACCCTAACCCTAAAAGCTCCCTGCCCTTCACTCAACTCCCTCAAAGCCTCCTCTTCTACTCCTCCACCATCTTCTCCTCTCCCCGAGCCCTGCAACAGCCTCGCACACACCCAACTCAACCCAAGAACCCACCTTCCCATCACCGCCGACCATCTCTCATTGCCATCACCATCTCCTCCTTATTCTCTCCCTATCTCCTCTGTTCTCCTCCCCTTCACCAACCCTGCACCAACCCTGCACCAAGAAGCCAGCAAACAAAAACTGACCCCAAACACCAAACCCTCTTCGCCGGAGCTCCGTTCGCCGTCGTTGACACCTTCACACCTCCCCTATGCAACCACAGAACGCAACCACAGTGAGCATCACTCCCTATCTCTTCTTCTTCCTCTCTTCTTCCTTTCTCTGCTTTCTTTTCTTTTCTTTGATTCTTGTGATCTGTTTTCCGTAGTTCACCGGAGCCGGGATCGACGCCGGCGATCCAGACCCCGTACCTAGACTGCGTAATCACCCTCGTGCGTTTCTTGGACCCGTTCCGTGTGCCGTGCGTGTGTCGCGACATTTTGCCGACGTCGGACGTACCATACACATCCATTTCTTGATCCGTCTAGGCAAGTTTATCTTGCTACATGCTACATTACTTTATATACATCTATTTTAATAAATATAATACTGGTATTTCAAATTATGCACCCCATGTTTACTTTTACAGTTTTTCGACATCCGTCTGCATCCGTACGTGTTACTTTACATCTAGCGCATGCAAACCTAGCTTGTACATACTATATTTCAAAATATTGTACCCAATGGAATATTTACATCACATATTGCTTAGTTGTACATCCACATTACCATTTTACAGTTTTACTGTTTTCGGATACCTGTTTGCATCCATCTCATTTAAAATATATATAACCGCATCTATAGATCACAATAATACATAATACTGTGATAATAACATCACATGTTTAATAAAGTGCATCCTAATTAGTATTGAAACTATAAATGTAACCCTAATCGATAATTGTGCATCCATATCATTGATTTTATATCTATTTGCATACCATATCACATTATTTCATTTTATTGTTATATTAGTACTCCATACTTGATTTTGTGCACCCATACTTATTACAGTTTGATTATGAGCACCCACTTGATACTTGTGCACTACCTGACATGACCTGATACACTACTACTTGACACGACTTGATACTTGTGCACTACTTGACATGGCTTGATACATGTACACAATCTGACATGACCTGATTATATCACTACTTGACTTGTTATCTGATCTTGTTACTAATGCCGACAATCTTGACCTGTTGTCCCTACGGACATTTCCTGTTGTCTATACAGACAAACCTGTACCTAATTGATCCTGTGTTGGCATTAGCTCCAGATTTATCAATACCTGACTTACACACATAACTTGGGGGTATGGGGAAATCAAAAGTGTAAACTAAAGTGTAACTTAAAAGGGTATTACTTGATCCGTGGTACCGGGGAGTAACAGGACAGAGCCATTCGTGACTCTTACATATTCTTAATCCGTGGTCCCGAGGGGTAACGGGACAGTGCCATTCGTGACTCTTATATATTCTTGATCCGTGGTCCCGGGGGGTAACGGGACAGAACAACTCTTAGTTCATATATTCCTGATCCGTGGTCCCCGGGGGTAACGGGACATATCCTTTGAGTTACATGGAGGATTACTCTAATTGATTTCAATAATTTTAGAGTAGATAACCCTATGGCACAGTTTAGACTACTCACTGCACTTCACCTGTTTATATTTTGTCCACAGATCTATATTCATGTTACTATTACTGTTTATACTTCATGCCTGCATATTTCATCACATCCTGCTTGCTTAGAGTTATTGTTATTATGACGCACTGACGTCTGGGTTTTGCATAGCCCAGATCCCTTATCCTTATCGCAGGCTGTCCAGGATTATTTTGATCAACAGGCTGAGCAGTGAGGACCTGTTATTGGTTTAGTTTAGTTTCCTTCAGTATTTTCATTCCTGATGTGAGCCCGCATTATGGGACGTACATTACAGTTTGTTATTGTATTGGATCTTTTTGCTTCCGCATTATTTCTATTCTTGACTCGTTATTCTGGCTCATGGACATGTATTAGATAGTTGTTTATTATTTTTACTGTTCTTCATATATCTACAGCCGTAATGTGACTGTGGAGGGATATTTCCTATCTACAGGTAGCAAGGTTGGCTCTGTCACGTGCCTATCTTAGCGCACTCTGGAAAGCGGGGCGTGATAGATTTCGTCCTCGAAATTCCCAAGACAAGAAAAGATAAACAAACATGAATCTACAAGAATAGCTGTGGAAACTTCTGTCGAACCTCATCTTCTCGTTCCCAAGTCGATTCTCCATGCGAGTGATTCCCCCAAGAAACAAGCACGAGAGGGAAAACCTTGTTCTTAAGGACTTGTTCCCTTCGATCAACAATCAACATCGGTCGTTCCTCAAAGGTCAAATCCTCTCTTACAGTCAGCTCTGAATGATCTAGCACGTGTGTTTCATCTCAAACATACTTACGGAGTTGAGATACATGAAACAGGTCATGAACATTCGCCAAAGATTGTGGTAACACCAATCGATAAGCCACTTCTCCAACACGCTCCATAATCTCGAAAGGCCCCACGATCAAGGACTAAGCTTGCCTCGACTCCCAAAACGAAATCACTCCTCTAGTCGGTGATATCTTCAAGAATAGAAGATCACCAATAGCGAACTCTAGAGGTCTTCTCGAAATATCGGCCTAACTTTTCTGCCGATCCTGTGCTGCCTTCATGTGATTCCGGATAGTATTAACTTTCTCTATTGTTTTCACGATCAAATCCGGTCCCAACAATCTTCGCTCTCCAATATCGTCCAACAAACAGGTGAGCGACACTTGCGACCATATAATGCTTCGAATGGAGCCATCTGAATAGTCGCCTGAAAGCTGTTATTGTACAAAAACTCCACCAAATGTAGATGATCCTCCCACGAACCCTTGAAGTCCAACATGCAAGCTCTCAACATATCTTCAAGAGTTTGGATCATTCTCTCTGACTGGCCATCTGTCTGAGGATGATAAGCTGTGCTAAATTTCAATCGTGTCCCCAAACTTTCTTGTAAACTCCTCCAGAAGTGCAATAAGAATCGGGTGTCACGGTCGGACACGATGCTCACAGGTACTCCATGCAATCTCACAATCTCATGTATGTACCGTTCTGCTAACGCTTCCGTTGACTGACCAACTCGAAATGGTATGAAATGAGCTGTCTTAGTCAATCGTCAACAATCACCCAAACTGCATTATTGCCCTTTGGACTCCATGGTAAAGCTGTCACGAAATCCATGGTTATATGTTCCCACTTCCATTGAGGAATCAGAAGTGGTTGTAATAAACCAGCAACCCTTTGATGTTCAGCCTTAACTTGCTGACACACCAAGCACTTCGCTACAAATCGGCGATCTCCCTTTTCATGCCTCCCCACCAAAAATGCTGTCGTAGATCACGGTACATCTTCGTGCCTCCAGGATGTATGGAATATGCGGAACTGTGTGTCTCCTTCATAACTTCTTCACGAATGTCTCCTTTCGGCACACACAAACGGCTACCATATCGCAACGAACCATCTTCATGAATCAACAAGTCCATTCGAAGTCCTGCTTCAACCTGTACTCGAAACTTCTGCAAGTCCGTTCGAAGTCCGAGCGCTTTCTCCCATGCATCCTTTAGATGCCCTTTTCCCTTATGTATGTATGTATGTATGTATGTATGTATGTATATATATATATATACATATACACACACGCACACACATACTCCACACTAAAAATACATCCCCCGTCAGAAAAAATTTCTAACGGGGCGCTGCCCCGCACCCCGTAAGGGGGCTGCTAGCCCTTTTGACCCCCAGCCCACTATCCGGGTAGCGGGACCCCCGTAAAAACTCTACGGGCCCCCCGATATATCCAAAACCCCTTCAAAACACAACACTACATATTGAGTTCGCATGACTAGTTTAACCCGTTAATCGGAGGTTTTCTCGCTCCAAAAGCGAGGGGTAATTAACAGCAGCTTAGTCCGCGGCTGCCGGAGATTCGGATCCCCACAATTAATAAACCCCAGCTTACCCTAGGCAGGGGGAATCTGTAGTACGCCTGACAAGCGCGTGCGTATTCCCATCTTAATGGGGTGACGAAAAACACCCTACAGACATAAAACAATGGGATGCACCAGAATTGAATAATGCTAATGCAGGAAAATCATGAACAAGTAGGATACCTGAAACGACTTCACCTGAAGCCAAACACTAAAGAGGATAAGCACGGTAAATAGGATTCAAGCTTGCGATAAAACATGAACTGGTAAGCAAGAGAAGCATGGCAATATAACGACCATGAAATAAGGAAGTGAATCAAGACTAGGACTCCAAGTTACTTAAATAGAGCAACGCATTGTAACCATACTGCAGTTCATAGTTACAATCACATAACTCCGTTCAAGTCATCCAAATCCTAGTATCAGAATCGAAGGAATAGGAAGGGAGAAACAGTAAGGAGCCAAAAGGGTTTCAAGGCGAGATGTAAAGTTATTCCATCTCGTCAAGATAAAGTGCCAAGAGAAAGACAAGATTCAAGAATCACGACAACAATGTGGCAGGACATGTTCCTAAATACCGATTTTCTGATTCGTGTATTGGGTCCAATACCCAACTACAAAAGAATCAAACCCGATTAACCTAAATCCTATGGCTCTGATACCAAACAAACCCTGTCACGCCCCGCTTCCCAGAGTGCGCTAAGATCGGTACGTGACAGAGCCAACCATGCTACCTGTGGCTAGGAAACATCCCTCCACGGTCACATTACGGCTGTTTATAAGATATCAAGAACAGGAAAATAAAGTAAACTATCTAGTACATGTCCATATGTTAGAATAAACGAGTCAAGAAATAATATGCGGAAGCAATAAATCCAATAAACAATAACATCTGGAAAGCACGTCCCAAAATACGGGCTCACATCAGGAAATGAAAATGCTGAAAGAAAACTAAACTAAAATATTAACAGGATCCACACTGCTCGGCCAGTCGGCTAAAATACTCCTGGTCAGCCTACGACAAAGATAGAGGATCTGGGCCACGCAAAATCCAGACGTCAGTGCATCATAATATCAACAGTAATATAATCAGGAGGTAATAAGATATGCAAGCATGGGTGTGAAAAGTATAACAGTAACATGAATAAGGAACAGTGAAGGGTATAAGCACATGTGACGTGCGGTGAGTAAAACTAAACTGTGCTACTGGGTTAACTACTCTCAAGTCTGTGAAATCAATTTAATTAATCGTCGATGTAACTCAATAGTATCCCGTGCATGCCCGGGACCACGGTCAAGACTCTTGGGCTGAATCCGAGACGTGCCACTAGGCAGTAAACAGGTAACATGTACAGACGAATGATGTCAGCAGCAACATCCCGGAGCCGGCCTAGCCCATAAAATTGATCAGCGTCGAACTGTTGAGTTACAAGTCAGGTTTCACCATTGATTTTCCCTTACCCCCAAGGTTATGTGTTCAAGTCGGGTATTGATAAATCTGGAGCTAATGCCAATACAGGATCAAGCAGGTACAGGTTTGTCTATATACACAACAGGATATGTCCATCGGGACATGTCAGGATTGTCAGCATTAGAAACAGAATTAGATAACATGTCAAGTAGTGATATATCAGGTCATGTCAGGTAGTGTATATGTATCAAGTGGGTGCCCAACAGTAAAATGTAGCAAGTATCGAATCACGGTAAAGGTACGGATGTACGGTGAAAGCATGAATGCACAAATATTTATCAGGGGTTACATCATGACTATATACGGTGCACATTATCAAGCATGGGGTGTTAATGTAACAATAATATGAATTAATATAATATGAGATGCAACTGGATATGCAGAATTAATGGTATGGATACACAATAAAATATGGATGCTCAAATATCTATCAAGGGTTACAATTACAGCTTCATGACTATGTAGGATGCATATTATCAAACATAGGGTATTAATATAACAATAATATGAAATAATGTGACGTGGCATGCAACTAGTTATAATTATTGGTATGGGTGCACAAATATCGATCAGGGGTCACATTTACAGCTCCAAGATTATGTAGGATGCACACTATCAAGTATGGAGTACTAATGTAGCAGTAATATGAATTAATGTGATCTGTAGATGCATCTACATATATATTAAATGATATGGATGCATACGGGTATCAGAAAACAGTAAAACATTAGTATGGATGTATAATGCAATCAACATTTTATAGCATGTAGCAAGATAAACTTGCCTGATCGGATCTCATGACGGGTGCGAACGGCACGTCCGACGTCGGGTAAACGTCGCAATAACCACACGCGCGCACGGGACAGGACCAGGAAAAACAAGAACATGACCACGCTGGCTGGGAACGTCCACTGGGTCGCTCGGATCGTCGGCGATGGCACGGCTCCGGCGACGACCGGAAAATGCACGAACAAGAAAAAGAAAGAGAAGAATAAAGAAGAAGAAGAAGAATGAAGGGGAAGACTGGGGTTTTAGTGGTTATGGACAGAGGCGAGGCAGGCGAGATGATGACGTTGATGATGGGCCGTCGACGGCGAGATCCACGGCGATGGAAGTGGCCGCGGTGTGCAAGTTCTTGGGCTCGGGGATCAAGTTCTGTGTAGGGTTCTTGCTCGGGATCTTTGGGGTGAAGGAGAGAGAGGAGTGGAGGAGAAAGCGAGGTGATAGTGTCGGGGTCTCCGGCGATGAGTGAATGGTGATGAAGGGCGTAGGTTGCTGTAGTGTTTGGGTGCAGGTGAGGAGAAGTGGTTGGCGAGGAGAAGGCGATGGGCAGGAAGTCGATGTGCCAAGATGGAGACAGGGTGAGGCCGATGAGGTGATCGGCGGTGAGGGTCATGGCGAAGTGATGTGCAGGGGACCTGGGTTGGGTTGCAGTGGGTGCTCGGTGCAGGGGTCTCGAGGTTTGGGTCATCATTGAGGAGGAGAGAGGGGAAAGAGAGACGACGTGACGGAGTCGTCGGCATGATGATGATGACGGCGAGGCATGGGTCAAAGTTCCTTAGGTTGGGTTGCCGTCGGGGTGTGGGTTTGAGCGAGGGTGACGGCAGTGGTGGTCGTAGTGTTGGGAGGAGGCGGAGGAGAAGTCGAGGAGGGGTCGGAGATGCAGGCGAGGGTCGACAGTGATGGCGACGAGGGCAGAGGGTCGGGCGTGGGTTCTCGCGAGGCGAAGGCGGGAACGAAGGCGAGAAGAAGAGGAAGGAAAGACGTGGGTTGTTTTTTTTAAATATATAAGGAATATATTAATTAAATAGATAGAGAGAGACAGAATAGAATAGAATAAGTTAGGATTTGATTTTTTTTTAAAAATAAATTTGTTTGTTATAAAATTTTATATAAACGTTATATATATATAGAATATAATATTAGTTAAATTTGAGATTTAGGCAAAATACAAAATAGTCCAAAACACGCCCAGGTCGGGTCTAAAAATCTAGTTTTAGAATACGGATAATATACGTGTCAACCAACATTAAAACAGGATATCCGGGTAACGAAAATGCATATCCCCAAGAACGGATGCAAGCACGTGCATGCAGCCATCCAAACGAGTTCATTTCACTGAACGGGACGCGAACAAGATGCGTGGATGCTACGACAGGTTAGGGGTATCATGTAGGCCATGCTAGATATTTTTAAAATATTTTATTTGACTTTAAATGTTATATTAAAAAAATGCACATGCCAGATATAATGCCAGTATGCAGTACATAAAAATGAAAATGCACGGATCCACATAACAAGCCGGGATAAAAGATAAACAGGAATTAAGAATGGTTTCCAGCAAGTGGGTTGGGTCGGATGCAAATACAAATGTCAAATATACTATTCGCACCCAAAACACAATAAATCAAGAAAATACCATAAATAAAGAAATACTCAAGATAGAACTGGTATAAATGAACTAGGGTGTTACAACAGCGAAGAAATTAATTAAAAATTAAAGGGAACAAATCAATAGTGATGAGGTTGATTAACTTGATTGGAGGAAGGTGCATTATATTTAAAACTAGTAACATAAATTTTTTCTTAAGAGCGAACTTCCAATGAAGGGACCAAGGCTCTTCCCTTATAGAATAAGGTGCGGGATATTCCTAACCGAATACCTCTATGCAAAGCAAAAGAATACGGCCATGAGTTTTGAAGAAAACCGAGTAGTTTTAAAATTGGTTCCGACAACATCATTTAGGTTTATTTTTCCTTGCATTATATCAATAATACGTTCACATCATTTTATGTTTCCAACCCACAAAAGAAACAACCAAAATAACATACTTTTTATATGTCATCCGCATCCACCATAGGGCCCCGTCATGCACCGTTAGGGAACTTAACTAACGGCAGAGCGGGGGATGGACTAGCGTGGATGCAAAACATACAGAGGCATCTACTAAATATATTTCATATATGTATCAACACCGCAGGCAGATAATAATCATCATAACAGATAAAATCATCACAAGCATGCGAACAATAATATGGAATAGCGGATAATCTAGGAGCCCCGCGTTTCATTTGAGCCATAAATGAAACGCGACGTTCCCCGGTCGTGTGGATAGCCAGTGCAATAAAGATCCTAGATTCCTATGGTGCGGTAAGTTACCCGCCAATCCCTGAAGTGAGGCAACCTCAATCAACAAAGTGAGTAGGCAACCCAACACTTCACAGAATCCGGTAACTTGAGCACCTCTCCGTGGGTCAACCTATACACCTTATGAGTGTGTTGCGCCACGGTAGCGCCCCGGCCGTCTATCCGAGGCCAAAATGCGGAATCAAAATTTTTCCTTACTTGGAAACCGGCGCTACCGCGGACAATGAAAACCCGGATCGTTAACCATTAACCTATACTAGCTAACAAGAGATGGGAAGAGAAGTATACCGAGTGATCCGAGTCCTCCGGTCTTCTCGTCATCGTCCCGATCTCCCGCGGAAAGTCTTGTCTCTACATCGTCACCTCCTCGCCGGAAGGGCACCACATCGCCTGCGTCTTTTACGGGCTCCCGCCTCAATACCGAGGCAACTCGGGCATGAAGCCGGCAACTCGACATGCTCAAGATATGCTGTAAAATGTGTAGTGTAGAGGCTATGTCTCATTTGGGGTTTGTTGCCTTTGAAGATGATGGAGGAATCAAGATTAGAAAAATGGTGCTTGCATTTTTCTAGCATGAAAATGAGATCAAGAATGAAACTCTCAAGATCAAGCTCTCATCTTTTTTCCTCTCAAATGTCATCAACCAACACCAAAAGAGAATGGTGGAGGAAGAAATACAAAATGCAAGAGGGAGGTGAGTGTAGGAAAAGGTGGAGGGTAACCACAACCAAACATCATCATAACCAAATCAAATCAACTCCAAATCACTTCTAATCAACAAAAAGCAAGTGATGAGAATGGTATCAAAAGATGCTATCATAATAAATACATTTGCAAGAAAACCCTCCACAATGTGTTATTTGCAAACTTGCAAATAACACCCTCCATCGGAAAAGTCCGGTCGGGAAAGAACAAAAGAAAAACCGGCCGGAACGGAATGCAAACTGGCAACTCCAGAAAACTGGTCCCGTAATAAATTACAGGAAAAACCCCGATACTGTGCATACACACCCGCATCTGTATTCCGTCCGGATACAAATGCAATAAGACAAAATCTACACTGTACTAGTAAAATCCGTTCGATCCTGATCCGTGCAATACCGCACGTATCAGATCAAACCCTGCCATATAACTATACGGCCACTAGTACAAACCGTCCGATCCTGATCCGTGCAATACCGCACGTATCTGATCGGACCCTGCCATATCTCCATACGGCCTCTACAGCGTTTCGCCCGAAAGCTGAGTAACTGAAAGTGTGGTGGACTCTAAAGACTCGTCAATACTATGGCTGTGGATTTAACCACTAGCACGTCAGAGGTATAAGCCAATACGTGACGGGCCACCATCTATTGACCAAAAGGGACGTCGATGAGCGAACTCATCCTGACACCCTACTGAGCCTGTCAGTGACAATATCCGTACAGTCCGGTCCGTTCGTCTACGAGCATCGCATGTCGGGCCTAGGGGGTTGGTAAAAGTCAGACCCCCAAAGGCGGTACAAGTCGTGTCGGAGTGAAACCCAGAACACCCTGAGATACTACTGGAATACCTACCAGTAAATCTCCTGCCTCGGCCGAGGGCTTTGTGTAATGGCTCTCCTAGACACAGCGCGACCTCACCCCCAATACCGGGAGAGACGAACCCCTGCAGATCCGCTCACTGCCTCCATGTGGCTCGGGACTGTACCCAACTAAAACCTGTTTGCACGACTCCTTTGAGCCGTGGTAGGGTAGTAATCAAAGCACAGTGGGAACTCACACGAGACAAATGACGATCTCAGGTCGATGAACTAACCTGTACACATGTCACCAGGGAACTGCTATCTGACGTCTGGTATAATCCCAACTAGCAGGTTACCGGCGAGTCCTGTCCGGTGTACTCATAACCCAATGAGCACCTGTATACATCTTAGGTGAACCAACTGACACCAGTGGCTTGTGAGACCGGCCACCGCCCCTCGTCGGGGTCTCGACTGCATACACTAGTCTACTAATGGAGTATCGATGCCCAGTCTCGAAACTCCCACGACTAGGGACCTTTTAAGGATGTGCTTATAGACCCCAGCTCCCACGTATATGATCGCCATCATACTGCTGGCAGTCAAGCAAGAATCCTAGGGGCTCTATCAAAGTGCAATAGCGACCTGTCAGGTCACCTAAAGCAGTACACGATGATAAAGATAAACCAGATAGCATACTATCATCTCGAGTAAGACTGTTCTACCGGGATAGGTCCTCCCTTAATCATTGCAATCACGTGCCTGTGATCCAATAATTGACTCTGAGGGCACTATCTCCAACAATCTCCCACATGCACTCAAGGCTAATTATTGCGATGTCGCATACTCACAGCCCGTGTGATACCGAACACCCAACTCCTCTACTAGTCAGTCACACAAAGCCTGTTTGCGAAACTATTGCGTTCGAGGATAAGCCTCAGTGAGTGGATCCGCCTAGATGTCTCTTTCTATGTCTCTCTATATCTCAAGTTCGCGGAGAAAACCATCTCCCGAAATGAGCAATACCTGTCGTGGAATGTCTGGATGTCTGATGGGACCTAGTTCATAAATGAACTCCAAATCCAAACTTCTTAGACTGTATCGTCAACTGAACTTAATCAGTATCCTGCGCCATGCCTCCCTCAGTATTGCCTTGGATCACCTGTCCAAAATACTGCCCCTCGTTAAGAGGGAAAACTATAACTCTGACAACCTCCTTGTCGTCCATGTCACCTTGGAAGCCTGGAGTGATAACCGTCTCCTAAAGGAGGCAGCCGTTATCATATCCCTAGAACATTCACTTATGTTCTAAAACTGCTTCCGACTGTTCCTCCAGGATTGGATCAATATCAACTTATTGCATCTAGTGCAAGAACAACATCTGGTGTGGTACTTGACATCTCATGATTGACTCAATTGCCTAAGCAAGTGATCTGCCAATCATGCACATCCCTCTCTACTTTAGTCTATAAGACACCTTTAGAGAGGGTGACTCCATTACCTGCAGGTACACTACCAAGCCAGGAGTCGTCCATTCTAAATACTCTTAGAATGCTATCAAAGTACCCTGATTGGGAAACCACCCAAATCTAGATCTAAAACCATAGATCTAGTAACCAGTATGTCTGATATGTTAGTTATATGTATGCCCTAGAGGCCATTACTGTACATTGGATGTATATTGTAGTGGATGCTGGGACATATATAGGAAGGACTTTCTTGCTCGACATGATAGTACGCTATCTGGTTGCACTTTATCTTAACATGTATACTTTCTGTCTCTCTGATTACATGTTGATAAAGCCCTTAGGATGTGTGCTCGACTTCCAGGGCTATGATGTAGATCATACTAATGGGGCCTGAGTAGTCCATGAGTACATCCTTGAAAAGTTCCTAGTCGAGGGAATATCGAGACGGGGCATCGATATTCCAGAGTAGACTAGCGCATATCTTCTCGACCCATGCGATGGGCGATGGATGATCCCATATCCATTGGTGTTTGACATCGAAGATGGTATGCGGGTGCTCAGTGGAGACTGGGTACACTGAACGGACTCGCCGAGAACTCCCAGATGGTATTATACCTCACGTCAGATGGCAGTTCTCTGGTGACACTGGTACAGCTTAGTCTGTAGACCCGAGATCGTCATAGAGTCTTGTGTGTCTCCCACTGTGCTTTGATTTCCACCCTACCACGGCTCTACTGAGTTGTGCAAACAGGTGGTTTTTGGGTACAGTCCCGATTCACATGGAGGCAATGAGCGATAGGAGGGGATTCGTCTCTCCCGGTATTGAGGGTTGATGTTGTGCTATGCTCGACTGGCCATAACAGGAAATCCCTGGCCAGGGTTGCAGTGATATACTGGTAAGAGTTATCAGTAGTTTCACGAATGTTATGGACCCTACGTCGGCATGAATTATCGAGCTATTGGGGTCTGACGTTTACCACCCCTAGGCGAGATATGCGACATATCAGACGAACAGACCGGACCGTACGGTAAGTGTTACTGGTTGGATTCGCAGGAGTGTGAGCGGGCTTGCTCGTCGATCTTCTGATCGCTCAATACCCGGGTGGCCGTTACGTTTAGCAGACCGCTTGCGGCTTGTGGGTGTTTGATATGATCATCATCCGCTGCCGGCGTATTGACGAGTCTTTAGAGTCCTACACAGAGGTTTCCTGGCTCAAGCAAAACGAAATAGGAGTGCATATGAGATTATGCGTGTATGTGATACCGTATTTGATTCTCGCGATCAATGTATCGAATGGTTATATGCGATATAACCTAGTTATCGAATCAAGGATTGATTCGATAAGCCGACACATTGGATACTAGCCGGTTATATGCGATATGACCGGATCGTTAAATCAAGTGTTGATTTAATGATTTAATACATAATTATATATTTGATATATTGCTTTGCATTAACTAGTATCGGTTCACTTTAAATGGATTTTCTCGCGCGGATGTGCACATTGTATATTCGATATAGTTTTGTGCACATGATTGTATCATGTTTGATGATACATTCTATCTTGGTTTTGTGTAAAGTGTTAAACCATGGTTAATTAGTGATTAGGGTTTCTTTTTCATTTACTTAATCATTTATTTATTCCTCTTATTTATTTTGGAAAAAGAAAAGATAAAGAGATAAGAATGGTTGCTAGTTTTGTTTTTATTTGAAAGCTTCTTGAAGCTTTGAACTTAGTCCACCATTCTTGTCTTTTATCTAACCCTAACCACTCTCTAACCTTAGTTAAGACTCTACACTAAACCATGGTCAAAAGAGATGATAAGTATTCATTTTATTTTATTTTTCAAATAAGGAATATATATCATCTTCTTCTTGCTTCATCTTCTTCAACATTGAAGAAAGCTTGCTACTTCAATGGCAAGTCTTGAAATCTAGTGAGAAATCCAAAACTAAAGTTTACCCACTTCCTATTTCTTCATCCTCTACCTCTTGCCAAGTAGTATAGGGTGTTTCCTTCACAAGTTTTTCTGACTTGGTGAAGTTGGAGCTTGTTCTAGCGATGCCTCGACGTAGATCATCTTCGGCATCGAACCGACGATCAAGCCCGCCCATTTCTTCGACGAAGCCGATACTTGAGTTCCGGATTCATTTTGGACAGCGGATGGGACTTCGTTGTGCAGCCGTGGAGGTGGTGGACCGGATCTACAAAGGTTGTATGTCCGTTCCCTTAGTTAAATTGTTAACTAGTTTATGTTTTCGCCTAAATATCTAGTATACGATCCGTAGTCGGGTTTGTAGGCACCCGTAAAATTTTATTTGTGCATGTTTAATCACTTGTAAGACTTAACTAGGGTGCCTAGGAACCCTACAGTGGTATCAGAGCCTAGCTAGAGCCTTAGGCGAAGTCCAGACGGAATTTGAAGTCCGAACGAACCCGAAAACCCAAACCTAACATGCTCTCTGTCCAGATTTTAAAATTGTGGATTTTTCCATATTAAAAATATTCAGTAAAGTCAGCAGGAAGTTCTAAGGAATACTGTAAATTTCGTGCGCCTGATTCCTTCAATGCGCCGCGCTTCCGCGGCACGAGCATGGCTCGTGCGGCGGAAACGCGGCAGATTTGTCGTTTTGGGAAAATAATTTTGTACAGTAATTCCTCTTCTGCAATGCTGGTTTTCCTGGGAATTTTTAATTGTTTTTCTACAGTTGAGTTTTCAGGGGTTGTTTTGGGTTTTCATGAGTTCGATCGGATTATCAAATTTTGTCTGTGTGGATTTCCGGATAAATCCTAGAATATGTTAAAAAGTTCGACCGGATATAAATACCCAATTTTTCCCCTGTCGGGAAATTTCCAAGTGTTGGATTTTTCCGTAGTTTAACGATGTTCTAAGTAGTGCAAGTAACGCGATGGTCCCTCTAGAAGACAATAAACCTTAACTCGATTATGTGACCGTCTTGAACTGCCCTTTGAACCTTCGGGTTTGGGGGAGTACGGCGTGCCACATGTGAGGCGTTGGCTTGACCCTTCTACGGCTGGACCGTTGGTACTGAGGTACGAACGGAATGTTGTTAGACTTATTTCATGTGTTGTGCTGTATCGGGAAAACTTGGGTGTTAGATTGTTCGATCGAAAAGTTTAACATTTTCTGTTTATCTGGAATGGGATACAATAATTGGAATTCGCAAAAGTTATGTGATAACTAAATGAATGTTATAAACGTAGCAGTTTAGTCTCACTTGATCGGTTGCCACGGAATTTTGATGTGGTCAAAAGTCCGTCGCAATCACGTAGCGTACGCGGATACTCGCCGGGTAAACTTAATAGACAGCCTCACTCCATAGCCCCGACCAAGTGACTGTAGGAGAACCCCGTCGCCGAAAGCATCCGTTCGGGTGCTCGCGGCAGCGGTGTTCCGCCTTGGTGCACTTCGTCGACGGTATCGGGGGTGCGGCCGCCTACTGAAGTTTGCGACGAGCATTCGATCAGGATGTCGGGAATCTTGTTGAATTGCCCGATTTGATATTGAAAAGAGTTTTCGATAATGAGACTAAAATGCGGGGTTTATAATTGTTAGGCATGCGATGTCTAAGTAATTCATTTGGTCAGGCATGCGATATCTGAGGTGGTTGCGGATTCCAACTGTTGTAGTTTTACACTTTCTTTTCTGTGACCGTAAGTGTAATATGTGATATCGCCGGTTTCGTTGCTATATGTCAACGACAATTGGGATGCGCATATTTACTTACGTTGATGACATGTGATGTTATGTGTTGCTGGATATGTTATATTGGATCGTCGTATTTGAATAGCCGGGGGGTTTTTTTATGTGAGATGAGTGTTTTTCATTTTCATTCATGTAAAAACTTGTATGTAATATTCTTTTATTGGGGCACTTCCAGGTTGCGGGAGTAGTCACCGTTTGTATATTATTTACTTTTCCACATTAGGATAGACCCAAGGAGGGGAGCACAAGTAACCGGGTTCTGGGGTCCAGTGGGAGACCAACTCGAGGAGTCGAGTCCGGGTCTCCTAACCCTAGAATTGGTAGGGTTGCTTGCCGCTCTCATAGGGGTCTAGGGGTGTGGGATTGGCTATTCATCATGACCGTGGAATCCGTGTTTTATACTGGCTCGTATTGAAAACACGGACGTCCTAGTATATCCAATATTTCATATGTTTCTTCTGCTGTGTTTTATCTGTGATCATGCGATGTTCTGTGACAGGTATTATATATAGTATATATGATATATTATATAGACGTTGCTTATGTTTTACACCCGCGCTAGCCCTGCCCCGCTCTGCCGTTAGTTACCTAACCTAACGGTGCACGAGGGGACATCGAGGCGAATGCGGATGGCATAAGTGTACGTCATATCTATCTGTGATGTTTAGGTAACTTAAAAAGATGGGATATTCATTAATAAGATTAATGAAAGAAAAATAAACCTAATTGATGTTGTGGAATCGAATTTCAAAATAAAAACAGGTAGCTACAGTTCTTGCTTTGCATTGCGGTGTTCATTATAGAACATCCAGCACCTAATTCGATGAGGAAAGGACCGAGATCCCTTCACCGGGAGTGACTCCTTTAGCAATAACTGGCAGATGCTACAACCCTCGGTTTGTCTTTGATCGCTTCTATAGTTTCCGCTTTGCACAGTGATATATATGATATATCCCGCACCTCATTCGACGAGGAAAGGGCCGACGATCCCTTCACCGGGAGTGACCCCTTTAGCAAAACTAGAAAAGCCTCGAAAACATTCCATTTAAAAACCATTTGATTCCGCAACGAGATCAAGTTCAAAGCGTTAAAGGTTTTCACAAAAACCAGCCGCAACCCTCCGTCATTTTAGGAAGTAGAGTACTTAGTATTCGTGCTGTGTTTGTTGACCATAGTCAAGGCACAGTGTACGGTAGCTAAGTGATGTCTTCCTACACCGCATATGATGCGATTAGTTAGGACAGTCGCGTGACTTTGTTGACCTTAGTTAAGGGTCATGTGGGTGGGTCTAATTAATCACGAAATGACGGGTAGAACTTGACTAGTACTTATGATTTGTTGACCATAGTTAAGGTCATAGGTGCTAGGGGTAGAAACCATTATCGGGAGTTTCAAGTGTTGAAACTTGCAATGAGATTGCATACCTTCTATGTGATAGTTGGATCCCGATACCCACTGCGAGTAAGTGTTACTCCTGGGAGAGTTTTATACATTACAATTAGCCGATCAAGTAGGTGTCTAGAAAGGTGTCAATGGGGTTACGCCTCTGGGAAAACGAGGTTTACATTAATTAGGTTCGTGCGAAAGCACGGGGGACCTCCCTCAAAGTACCGACACTGGCCTGGCTGAAAGATTGGCGAACTTGTAGTGTGTAATTAATCCCGGCTAGTCTTTCCTTTTAGGGTTTGAAGGAAGATTTGATAAAAACAGTGGGAGCCATCCTGATTAGATAAAATATATAACCAATCTGATCTTGCAAGAGCGCACGCAGAGTGTTTTCTTCTCTCTCTTTCCTGGTAGCGACCTTTTCACGCCTTAATCAAGATAATAAAATGGATGTATTGACCGAACTCGCTTGTTATACTGAGCTGGGGAACATTGGTCCCGCTCCAACTTATAATTGTTATAAGACAGAGCAGGAAATAGGGGAATACCAGAATTCCTATGTCGCCCAAACGAAGACAGTGCATATGATGCATCTTCTTCGGGTGTGTTCATTACAAAGAACTGTTTCTCAGTATCCTCTGCATCCTGGGTATATGATACCGGATCAAGATCCCAGATATGTAATCTGTTACATAGGGCTACAAAAGGGTAGAAAAACTGAGAACGGGTGATAAGTTTCATGAGACAGAAACCGGGGCAAGTGTTGCAGCCAAGTCTGTTGGTCACTGTCACCCAGTATTACGAATACATTGATTCTGAACAAATGCTATTAGATACCGAACCTGATATACAAAATCATATCAGTCTCTTTATTAGTAAAGAAAGGATATAATTTTGTATTGATGGATAATGTTTTGAACATTTCCTATATCAAAAGTTGATCGGTTCAGGCACGTTATCTAAAAGCATTGACGTTCTAAATCAAACTACAGTTCTTAGTATACAGAACACACACAAGAGGAAGAGTTCAGAAATGAACGGATTCTTCTTGAGGTATTGTAGACTAGGTCAGATCAATGTGACCCGACTAGCTGAAGTTACATTTTAGATGCATATTTAAATCAGTTTGAATTTACATCTTATGAAACTTGCCAGTCATGTCACAAAGATTAGATGACCATAGCTCCGTTTACTAGAAACAGAGAAAGAGTTAGTAAACTCTTGGGACTGATACATGATGATGTATGTAAAGTCTCCTGTCTACACATGCCAGGACTGGTTCTTTATACTTCATTATATTCTCTGATAATCTCTCAAGATTCAGTCATATGTTCCTGTTGAAACATAAGTCCGAACCTTTTGAGGTATTCACAGAATATAAGTTAGAAGTAGAGAACCAATAACCGGGTATAAGTATTATGTCCTATGATGAGATCCGGGAGGAGAATACTTGTGCATGGCATTCCTGGACCATTCTAAAGGAGAATGAGATTCTCTCTCCGTACTACTCCTCTGATTACACCACAGCACAATGGTATATCGGGGCGGAGCAATCGCACCCTATATGATATGGTGTGCTCTATGATGAGTACTACTGAGTTACCTTTTTCCTTTTGGGAGTTATGCACTTGAGAAGCTGCATACCTATTGAATTAGGTTTGAATCAAATCACTGCCTACCACTCCATATAAGATATGGTATGGGAAGAACCTATCTCTTAAGTAAGTTAAGATTTGGGATTGTCCGGCCTATGTCAAAAGCAAAATCCGGACAAGATCGAGGCAAGATCAGTTCTGTAGAACTGGAAAGGTTCCAGCTGTACAAAACTGCTAATGATTTGGTAGAACCAAAGGATTCAATAGTTTCCGACGAACCTCAGCCTCTCCGCCGATCTGGTAAGGTTCCTCATCCGCCTGAGAGATACCTCGGTTTCTCGATGACAGTGGGAGCAAGGATTGCATCATGAGATGATGACCCAACCAGTTTCGAGCAGGCCATCGAGAGTAGGGACTCTGTAAGAATGGCTGGATGCTTAGTGATCTGAGATGGAATCCTTATACACCAACAAAGTATGGACTTTGGTTGCTATATCTGAAGGGTTAAATCCCCATCAGGAGCAAGTATATCTTGAGAAGATTACTTGGTGTAGATGGAAAAGTTGAGACTTTCAAAGCTAGACTTGTTAAAGGTTTTCGTCATCGACCAGGCGTGGATAATGATGAAACTTTTTTTTTCCAGTAGCTATGCTTAAGTCTATCCAGATCCTACTTACCACGGCTACATACCATGACTACGATATCTGGCGGTTGGGTGCCATGACTGCTTTTCTAAATACTGATTTAGAAGAGAACGTCTATAAGAACATAGCCAGAGGTCTTCGTAAACAGTGGGAGCAGCGGAAACGTGTGCAAGTTGCTTTACATAATGAAGCAGGCATCGCGGAGTTGGAACGTCTGTTTTGGTGTGATAGTCAAAGTGTTTGACTTCATCAAAATGGTAGACGAACCTTGTATATACAAAACGGTAGTAGAGAGTAAGGTGGTCATCTTCGTATTGTACGTAGACAACATACTCTTGATAGGAAAAGAGTTTCCTATACTACGATCGGTCAATCTCCTATTATCACTAGGATTCTCCAAATAGGATCAAAGTGATACCTCCTAAATCCTGAGTTTTCATCTATGAGATAGATGTAATTGGATGTTAGGATTCTCACTAGATGTAGTGAGATGGTATCAATCGATCCTGGGGAGAATCACTGGAAGTGCTCCAGGGTGATAAAGACTACTGAATGTCAGTCACAGGCACTGTCTTTACCCTCAGTAAATGGACGGTATGTTGGAAGAGTTCCAAGCTCAATACCGTGGCAAACTAGACGATAAAGGCTGGTAACATCGCTATTGAAGATACTACCAAAGAGGAAGTTTGGGTGTATATTGGTTCATAAGATGAACTAGGTTCCTGCCATTGTATGACAATGGAAATATGGCTTTGGCCCTGGAACCCTGGTCCCATC
Source organism: Agapanthus africanus (assembly GCA_030015575.1). Lineage (NCBI taxonomy): Eukaryota > Viridiplantae > Streptophyta > Magnoliopsida > Asparagales > Amaryllidaceae > Agapanthus > Agapanthus africanus. The sequence continues at coordinate 345,550,655 of CM057349.1, forward strand.
AGTGACCCAGACAAATTCTGAGGCAGCATCACCTGATCATGGAGATAGTTGATCTCCAGGGTGATCGAGGTTAGGAGAGTAGACTCAGAGGACAACACGGCGGATCCACTCACGAAGGCCTTTTTCCCAAAGAGAGACTTTTAGGGGATGGTTGAGTATACGATACTGCAACCACTGCTACAGATGGCCCTAGTGCAAGTGGGAGATTGTTAGTTATATGTATGCCCTAGAGGCCATTACTGTACATTGGATGTATATTGTAGTGGATGCTGGGACATATATAGGAAGGACTTTCTTGCTCGACATGATAGTACGCTATCTGGTTGCACTTTATCTTAACATGTATACTTTCTGTCTCTCTGATTACATGTTGATAAAGCCCTTAGGATGTGTGCTCGACTTCCAGGGCTATGATGTAGATCATACTAATGGGGCCTGAGTAGTCCATGAGTACATCCTTGAAAAGTTCCTAGTCGAGGGAATATCGAGACGGGGCATCGATATTCCAGAGTAGACTAGCGCATATCTTCTCGACCCATGCGATGGGCGATGGATGATCCCATATCCATTGGTGTTTGAAATCGAAGATGGTATGCGGGTGCTCAGTGGAGACTGGGTACACTGAACGGACTCGCCGAGAACTCCCAGATGGTATTATACCTCACGTCAGATGGCAGTTCTCTGGTGACACTGGTACAGCTTAGTCTGTAGACCCGAGATCGTCATAGAGTCTTGTGTGTCTCCCACTGTGCTTTGATTTCCACCCTACCACGGCTCTACTGAGTTGTGCAAACAGGTGGTTTTTGGGTACAGTCCCGATTCACATGGAGGCAATGAGCGATAGGAGGGGATTCGTCTCTCCCGGTATTGAGGGTTGATGTTGTGCTATGCTCGACTGGCCATAACAGGAAATCCCTGGCCAGGGTTGCAGTGATATACTGGTAAGAGTTATCAGTAGTTTCACGAATGTTATGGACCCTACGTCGGCATGAATTATCGAGCTATTGGGGTCTGACGTTTACCACCCCTAGGCGAGATATGCGACATATCAGACGAACAGACCGGACCGTACGGTAAGTGTTACTGGTTGGATTCGCAGGAGTGTGAGCGGGCTTGCTCGTCGATCTTCTGATCGCTCAATACCCGGGTGGCCGTTACGTTTAGCAGACCGCTTGCGGCTTGTGGGTGTTTGATATGATCATCATCCGCTGCCGGCGTATTGACGAGTCTTTAGAGTCCTACACAGAGGTTTCCTGGCTCAAGCAAAACGAAATAGGAGTGCATATGAGATTATGCGTGTATGTGATACCGTATTTGATTCTCGCGATCAATGTATCGAATGGTTATATGCGATATAACCTAGTTATCAAATCAAGGATTGATTCGATAAGCCGACACATTGGATACTAGCCGGTTATATGCGATATGACCGGATCGTTAAATCAAGTGTTGATTTAATGATTTAATACATAATTATATATTTGATATATTGCTTTGCATTAACTAGTATCGGTTCACTTTAAATGGATTTTCTCGCGCGGATGTGCACATTGTATATTCGATATAGTTTTGTGCACATGATTGTATCATGTTTGATGATACATTCTATCTTGGTTTTGTGTAAAGTGTTAAACCATGGTTAATTAGTGATTAGGGTTTCTTTTTCATTTACTTAATCATTTATTTATTCCTCTTATTTATTTTGGAAAAAGAAAAGATAAAGAGATAAGAATGGTTGCTAGTTTTGTTTTTATTTGAAAGCTTCTTGAAGCTTTGAACTTAGTCCACCATTCTTGTCTTTTATCTAACCCTAACCACTCTCTAACCTTAGTTAAGACTCTACACTAAACCATGGTCAAAAGAGATGATAAGTATTCATTTTATTTTATTTTTCAAATAAGGAATATATATCATCTTCTTCTTGCTTCATCTTCTTCAACATTGAAGAAAGCTTGCTACTTCAATGGCAAGTCTTGAAATCTAGTGAGAAATCCAAAACTAAAGTTTACCCACTTCCTATTTCTTCATCCTCTACCTCTTGCCAAGTAGTATAGGGTGTTTCCTTCACAAGTTTTTCCGACTTGGTGAAGTTGGAGCTTGTTCTAGCGATGCCTCGACGTAGATCATCTTCGGCATCGAACCGACGATCAAGCCCGCCCATTTCTTCGACGAAGCCGATACTTGAGTTCCGGATTCATTTTGGACAGCGGATGGGACTTCGTTGTGCAGCCGTGGAGGTGGTGGACCGGATCTACAAAGGTTGTATGTCCGTTCCCTTAGTTAAATTGTTAACTAGTTTATGTTTTCGCCTAAATATCTAGTATACGATCCGTAGTCGGGTTTGTAGGCACCCGTAAAATTTTATTTGTGCATGTTTAATCACTTGTAAGACTTAACTAGGGTGCCTAGGAACCCTACATGATATAATGTCCAAGTCCCATGTGGAGAAAACACTGTGTGACGACCAAAGTATAACCGATCGTAGTATAGGAATATCACTTCCTACTACCTTCTCAACAGATCCATCCCCTATTCTGATGACGTCAAACCTATGACTGTCACATCAGAAACAGATGATCTATCTCCGCTATATCTGCTTTAGTCTATAAATAGACATAAGCCTGATGTCCACCAATGCTTCCGCTGCTCCCACTGACTATGAAAACCCTCTGGCAGAGTCATATAGACGTGCACTTCTAAAGCTAGTTTAGAACGACGCTATACTCATCCTCCTGCCGGGTCTCGCAGCCTGGAACAACAACAATGGCAAGTGTGGGTAAACAAGAACTTCCCTGTCACCGTCCTTGAGGCTACCGGAGTACCTCTCGGGTGCCTGAAGTTACCCACCGTGTCTGCGGAGTGGCCAATGGAATGTCAAATCAGATTGAATCTTTAGGTTCCTTATCAAATCTTCAGTAATCGTTTGCGGTTCTGGAATCGCTTCCAGTTCTACCATACTCCCACTACTGTTTTCTGAAAAATAACCATTTCTTTTTAAAACTGTGGCGAGTCTAGAACAATATTTCTATTGATCTGCCAGATGGTAGAAAATCAACCCTCGTCATAGCCTGGGTCAACCCACAAACAGCCATTACAGAAACGTGCCTTGAGTTGTCCAGTGTCTGGTTTTAATCATAAGCCGGACAACTCCCCGTACCCTAACATCGTTAAGATATGAACTGTTCTATATCCAATATAGAACCAGAGGCACTGATTTAATTGAACCAGATTCAAATCATGCAGCTATCTCCAGTGCATGTCAACTAAATGGAGAGAGGCCGATCAACGTTACTCAACTTAGGAATGCTTCCAATTATGAGTAACCTGAAAGAGAAGCAAGTTCTCATTACTATCAACTGAATACCATACACAAGTATCTACATCTTCGATCACTTTGAAGAATCCCGATACTTGCTATACCTGGTTCTCTACTCTATTCAAATACCTATAACTCCTCAAAACTTAGACCCTGTGTTTCTACGAAACACATGTCTAAGAACTAGAGAAGTTAAAAGTAAACAGAATATAGTATGAGGACCAACCCCTTTGTCCTAATGGACACTGGACAACATACAATACTCTGTATAAGTCCGCTGAGTCTAACAACTCTTTCACTGTGTGTCGTAGGTTGAAAACTGTACTTATGGTTAAGAAGAATTACACCGCTGTTTAATGCTCCTTACCTAACCATCCACTGATATAGGTAAAAGTGATCGACATAATATCAAAAGGTATATCTCACTCTATCAAAATAGACGTACAGATATATCAATTTGAAATTGGTGCACAGCAGCGGATATTCAAAACCAAATATTTGCCGACCGGCAAACAGCCCAGATGATCTCCTCAAATATCACCGATTACAACGAACCCCGATATAATGAGGATGATTACCCTATTCCCAATAACTTACCCCCACTCATCATCTGTAAAACCATACAGATGTGAGAATCAAACCTGGTAAATACATACCCTGGAGCAAGTGTCCAATCGGGAAATCAGTTTTCTTTTAACAGTACACAGTTGAACTGAAACATTGAAATGTTTCGATGGGGTATCCTGGTATTCCCAGTAATGCCTCTACCATTATCCAGATTCACAACTATAACCGTATAATTCTTTGCCATCTCTCCAAATCCCTTTATATGTCTTTAGTCATTACCTTCTGCACACCCCTTTAGGCCAAATGGTTTTCTTCCTTCCCTACCGTTCGGCACCAGCCTATGGTTTGGAAGAAGACTATCCAATAAGCATAATGGGTGTACTGTCCTAATCCTAGGAGCACTCGCAATGCGAGAGAAGGTGAAGATAAAAGGCAACCGAATAAACCTTATTCCTATTTCTCCTGAACCAGAATCCATCCCCGAACTGGAACAAGTTCCTTTCGAGTTCGTATATAACCATACGATGGAGTATCCAATAAACTGTGGATCTTCGTAGTGATACGGAGTGTCCTGGAGAAATACAAAGGTGATTTAGGATTGGCGAAGAAATACTTGGTTTGGTCGTGAATATCAGTCGCAATTTACTTTGCCCTCTTACTAATCCCTTTATTTTGTCTTAATCTTAATACCTTCTGCACACCTTCGTTATGCTAATTGGTTTTCTTCATTCCCCGCCGTTCGGCACCAGCCTAAAGTTTGGAAGAAGACTGTCCAATTTGCATAATAGGTGTACTATCTCCTAAACCAAGGAGTACTCACAATGAGAGAAGGTGAAAAGAAAAGACAACTGAATAATCCTATTCGTTTTCTCCAGAACCAGAAACCATCCTCGAAGTCCTTCGAGTTCGTATATAACCATACGATGGTTTTGTCCAATGGAAGTGGACGTTTGTAATAATACGGGGTGTCCTGGAGAAAAGGGTAAAAGTAGGAGTGGCAATGAGGTCTGCAACTCTGACAATCCAAAAGCCAGTGTTAAGAAGGTTCGGTCAACTTGGTCACTGAGTCATAGTCCAGGGTCGGGTCAATGGTCGCTGCCATAGAGAGAGAGAAAAGAAACACTCAGCGTGCACTCTAACCTAGATCAGAATGGTTATCACTTTGTCTAATCTGGAAACCTCCTACTGTACCTCAAATTCTCCTCCAAACCTGAAAGAAGAATTAGTCGGGATCACCCGAGGAGTAAACCAACTCATCAGTGGGAATCGGGATTCAACTATCATCGCATGACAACGTGACGGAATCCACTCACATTATCACACTCCAGAAGGTATGCGCATGTCTGGCAAGTTTCAGTTCTTTTGAAACTCCCGATGTGATTCTTACCCCTAGGACCCAAGTGACCTTGACACAGTCAACAAATCAAAGAGTCCTAGTCAAGTTCAACCCGTCATTATCCTGGATTGCATTAAACCCACCCGTACGAGCCCTTGACACAGTCAACAAGGCCGCACGACTGTCCTAACCAATCCCATTAATATGCTACAAACAAACACTACTTAGCTACCGCACACTACGCCTTGACACAGTCAACAAACGCAGCACGAATACTAAGTAATACTTGTAAGAAATGACGGAGGGCTACGTGTAGTTTTTGGCGAAAAACCTTTAACGTAATGAACTTGATATTGTTGAAGGAACTGCATAGCCCTTTTAGAAAATATAGTGACGAAAACCTTTACTAAAGAGGTCACTCTCGGTGAAGGGATCTCGGCTCTTTCCCCGTAGAATGAGGTGCAGGATATTCCAACTGAATACCACGATGCAAAGCAAAAGTAATCGGCTATAGTGAAGTTAATGCCCTAACGCAAACTTCTGTCCAAGGGGTCACTCCCGGTGAAGGGATCTCGGCCCTTGCCTCGTCGACTGAGGAGCAGGATATTCCAAATGAATACCACTATGCAAAACAAAAGAGAACGTCCTTGCAATAACAGCTTTTTGAAAAATTGTTCCAACAATATCAGAATAGGTTTGTTTATCTTGCATTGATCCGAATCAACGCAGTCCCATCAATTGATCACACCACAAAGAACGAAAATATACTGACGTAGGTATATGCCATTCGCATTCGCCACTGGGTCCCGTCATCACCCGTTAGGTTAGCTAACTAACGGCAGAGCGGGGACTGGACCAGCGCGGATGAAAAACATATACAACATCTACTAATATATATACCAATATATAGTATTTCGCTCAAGGCGTGAATAAAATGCAACATCACAGAAATGTACATCACAGAACAATACAGATATCTGGAAGCCCCGGGTTTCACAGAGCCGCTGCTGAAACTCGACGTTCCCCTGGTCGTGTGGATAGCCTGTGCAACGAAATCCTAGACCCCTACGGGTGCGGCAAGTCACACGCCAAAACCTGAAGCGAGGCAGCCCCCTTCAGCTCCGTGAATGGACCACCCAGCACTTCACGGAATCCGGTAACTTGGGCACCCCTCCTGGGTCAACCTGTACCCCCTATGAGTGCGGCGAATAGCCCGCCAATCCTAGAGTGAAGCCCCTCCGTCTCAATGCCATGAGATGCGGGCCCGTTGCCCTCTAGAACCCGGCTATCCGTGCACCCCTCCGCGGGGTAATCCTAGTACAGAAAGTAAAATATACATACAACGGGTACATCGACCGCAACCAGGTCGTGCCCCAAAAGAATAATACAATCAGGCAGTGACGGCAGTCCACATGTCGGACGCTCGCCCCGCAATATCAAATGTACATAATACAACAAAACTGTACTACCACTGCAACCAGGCTATCCCCCACGACCGATCCGCAACAACATAGCATAAACATAGAACATCAACGTGAAAATCACGTTCGCAAATCCGTCTAACCGGGCTATAGCAGTTAGACGAGATTTACCGATCAAGTGACATTCACGGTCGCAGATATAATGTAAATACTGTGAAATAATGTGTTTAAAAGTATCCGATCAATCAAACAATTAACAAGTGGGCTCCCAAGTGAAACTGTAGCAGTCACAGAAGATCAGGGCCCAAATTTAATATTCCAAAAGCCCTATTTTCAGCCCAGAAAGCAACTGAACAAAAACGACCAAGTGACCTTACCATAGTGCGGCGGAACCGCGGCCCAAAGGGGGTTTTGGCCGCGGTTCCGCGCTCCAACTAGGGAATCACTTTGTCGTTTTTCTACAGTAGCCTTATCTTTTTCAGCACATCATTTTTCTGCAACCTGAAAAATTTTTAGACACCAAAAAATTCCAACAGAAAACTGATGTGAACAAAAATGAGGTTTTTGGAATTTTGGTCGATCGGATAAGCAAAACGCATTAGAACAAGCTAGGCAAGGTTAATGGCGTGGCTCTGATACCATGTTGCGCCACGGTAGCGTCCCGGCCGTCTATCCGAGGCCAAAATGCGGAATCAAAATTTTTCCTTACTTGGAAACCGGCGCTACCGCGGACAATGAAAACCCGGATCGTTAACCATTAACCTATACTAGCTAACAAGAGATGGGAAGAGAAGTATACCGAGTGATCCGAGTCCTCCGGTCTTCTCGTCATCGTCCCGATCTCCCGCGGAAAGTCTTGTCTCCACATCGTCACCTCCTCGCCGGAAGGGCACCACATCGCCTGCGTCTTTTACGGGCTCCCGCCTCAATACCGAGGCAACTCGGGCATGAAGCCGGCAACTCGACATGCTCAAGATATGCTGTAAAATGTGTAGTGTAGAGGCTATGTCTCATTTGGGGTTTGTTGCCTTTGAAGATGATGGAGGAATCAAGATTAGAAAAATGGTGCTTGCATTTTTCTAGCATGAAAATGAGATCAAGAATGAAACTCTCAAGATCAAGCTCTCATCTTTTTTCCTCTCAAATGTCATCAACCAACACCAAAAGAGAATGGTGGAGGAAGAAATACAAAATGCAAGAGGGAGGTGAGTGTAGGAAAAGGTGGAGGGTAACCACAACCAAACATCATCATAACCAAATCAAATCAACTCCAAATCATTTCTAATCAACAAAAAGCAAGTGATGAGAATGGTATCAAAAGATGCTATCATAATAAATACATTTGCAAGAAAACCCTCCACAATGTGTTATTTGCAAACTTGCAAATAACACCCTCCATCGGAAAAGTCCGGTCGGGAAAGAACAAAAGAAAAACCGGCCGGAACGGAATGCAAACTGGCAACTCCAGAAAACTGGTCCCGTAATAAATTACAGGAAAAACCCCGATACTGTGCATACACACCCGCATCTGTATTCCGTCCGGATACAAATGCAATAAGACAAAATCTACACTGTACTAGTAAAATCCGTTCGATCCTGATCCGTGCAATACCGCACGTATCAGATCAAACCTTGCCATATAACTATACGGCCACTAGTACAAACCGTCCGATCCTGATCCGTGCAATACCGCACGTATCTGATCGGACCCTGCCATATCTCCATACGGCCTCTACAGCGTTTCGCCCGAAAGCTGAGTAACTGAAAGTGTGGTGGACTCTAAAGACTCGTCAATACTATGGCTGTGGATTTAACCACTAGCACGTCAGAGGTATAAGCCAATACGTGACGGGTCACCATCTATTGACCAAAAGGGACGTCGATGAGCGAACTCATCCTGACACCCTACTGAGCCTGTCAGTGACAATATCCGTACAGTCCGGTCCGTTCGTCTACGAGCATCGCATGTCGGGCCTAGGGGGTTGGTAAAAGTCAGACCCCCAAAGACGGTACAAGTCGTGTCGGAGTGAAACCCAGAACACCCTGAGATACTACTGGAATACCTACCAGTAAATCTCCTGCCTCGGCCGAGGGCTTTGTGTAATGGTTCTCCTAGACACAGCGCGACCTCACCCCCAATACCGGGAGAGACGAACCCCTGCAGATCCGCTCACTGCCTCCATGTGGCTCGGGACTGTACCCAACTAAAACCTGTTTGCACGACTCCTTTGAGCCGTGGTAGGGTAGTAATCAAAGCACAGTGGGAACTCACACGAGACAAATGACGATCTCAGGTCGATGAACTAACCTGTACACATGTCACCAGGGAACTGCTATCTGACGTCTGGTATAATCCCAACTAGCAGGTTCCCGGCGAGTCCTGTCCGGTGTACTCATAACCCAATGAGCACCTGTATACATCTTAGGTGAACCAACTGACACCAGTGGCTTGTGAGACCGGCCACCGCCCCTCGTCGGGGTCTCGACTGCATACACTAGTCTACTAATGGAGTATCGATGCCCAGTATCGAAACTCCCACGACTAGGGACCTTTTAAGGATGTGCTTATAGACCCCAGCTCCCACGTATATGATCGCCATCATACTGCTGGCAGTCAAGCAAGAATCCTAGGGGCTCTATCAAAGTGCAATAGCGACCTGTCAGGTCACCTAAAGCAGTACACGATGATAAAGGTAAACCAGATAGCATACTATCATCTCGAGTAAGACTGTTCTACCGGGATAGGTCCTCCTTCAATCATTGCAATCACGTGCCTGTGATCCAATAATTGACTCTGAGGGCACTATCTCCAACAGAGTGCGTCGAATAGCCCGCCAATTCTAAAGTAAGGCCTCCGGTCTCAACGCCATAAGATGCGAGCCCGTTGCCCTCTAGAACCCGGCTATTCGAGCACTCCTCCACGGGGTAATCCTAGTACAGAAAAGAAAATATATATATACAACAACGACATCAACTTCAACCTGGCCGTGTCCCAACAAAAGAATATACAAACTGGTAGTGACGACAATCCACATGTCGAACGCTCGTCCTGTAATAATCAATATACAAATGAATCTGAACTGTACATCTAAGATTGCACGCATGGCTATCCACACAAACCATAACCAGATATATATTTAACCGCAGAAGCAAGCAACACCAGAATGTGTGCAACCCCGTCTAAATGAACATATAGCAACTAGACGACATTCAGCAACACATATACACATCACAGATACCGACGATGCAAAAGTTTTGAGTTTTCAAAACTCCCGGGTTGTCCCTAAGCTAAGATGACACAAAGTGAAATTTAGGACAAAACAAACAATACCAGAAATACCAATTTACAAAACCCAGCACACACTATGAAAACGAGCTCCAAAGTGAACAGTATAAAAGGTGAGGCCAGCCAAAATGAGATTCTCGCCGGGCCAATTTTGGTGAAATGTGCTCGTTTTCATTATGTGTCTCTATTTTGTCTAGAGTAAGCTTCTGCACTTGTCTAAAAAATTTTTAGAGACCAAACATATTTCGACAGAAACTGGGTTTTCGAAATCAATGTTTTTGTTTTTGAAACTTAAACATCGTCAAACACTAGTTTATGGTGTTTGGGTGTCTCTGATACCATATTGGGATCAGGCGCCCGCGCCGCGGAGACTGCGGGCGGGACGGAAACGAAAACAAAAAAATTTCGCGAGCACCGGACGTGCACACCCAAGAATTCAAACCAAACACCCTAAACTAGCTAATCTAAAATATGTAAGGTTGAGAAATACAACCTTTATCGCGTGTCCATCCAATTGTGAAAGACCCCTCCAAGCTCGTAACCGCCGGGAACGCGCTTGAGCATCGATCACCCTTGCCGAAGACGATCCACATGAGAGAACGCGGAGGAGGCTCAAACCGACGGTCCAAAGTTTTTAGGTTTGGATGGCCAATGATGTAGGAATACTTCACTATAATTTTCTCTCTAGAATCTTGCTTAAGAAATAATAGCAAGAAGAAGAAGGAGATGAGATAGAGGAAGAGCATGAACCATCCATAGAGGAGATGAGGAAAAATATCAAGTCAACAAGTGTAGAAAAGCATGGCTATATAAAATCAACCATGATACAATAGTGAATCCAAATGAAATAATCATTTTTAAAACAAAGTCATGCCTCTTTACATTGTTCACACCATGCTTTACTTTCTCTACTTGCCACTTCATTTCTTTATTTGTTTTTCTAAAAAGAAAAATAAATACGAGATGTCCATCTTTTATAAACATTCCCGTATAAATACGGAATACTTCACCTGGTATATGTATCGCTACACATACGCGTATCCGTATAAAAATACGGATAGCAACAAAGAGAGAAAATGAATAGTGAACAATAATACTAAAATATATGTATCAAAATACATATATAAATTATTAAATCAAAACCTGATTTAATAATCCGTCTTAATCCTAAACCGGTTAGTGTTATCAACCGTCCGATTAAAATCCGTGTATCGCGTACACATATTTAATCGGACCCCATGCACGTACCACCGTACGACTCCTACATCTGTCGCCTGAACCGGGAAAACCATGTGTGGGACTCTAAAGATTCGACAATATGCTGGCAGTGGGTTTAACCACAAGCACGTCAGTGGCACTAGTTGTATATAACGGCTACCCAGATACTTGTCGAAAGGGGGGTCGACAATCAAGTGCGTCCTTACCCTACTGAGTCTGAATGTGACAATCTCCATACAGTCCGGTCTCTTCGTCAAAGAGTATCGCATATCGGATGTAGGGGTGGATAATGTCAGATCCACACTAACCCGATAAGTTGTGTCTGAGTCAAGCCCATCACAAACTGAGATACTACTAATCAACTATCGGTAAATCTTCTCTATCGTGGCCATGGATTTCTGGTGATACCAACTGAACATAGCGCGACATCGACTCCTGATACCAGGAGAGACGAATCTCTAACAGTCCACCACTGCCTACATGTAGCTCAACCCTGTACCCAACTAAAACCTGTTTGCACGACTCTTTTGAGCCGTGGTAGGATAGTAATCAAAGTTCAGTGGGAACTCATACGAGACAAATGACGACTTCATGTCAAAGGAATAATCTGTACTCATGCCACCTGAGAACTTCCATCTGACGATGGGTATAATACCATCTAGAAGTTCTCAGCGAGTCCATCCAGTGTACTCACCTCCAGTGAGCACCAGTATACTATCTTAGGTGACACAACACTAATGGCTTATGAGACCGGCCACCATCCCTCGTCGGGGTCTCGAAACGTATACACTAGTCTACTCCGGAATATCGTTGCCCGGTCTCTATACTCCCATGACTAGGGACATTTAAGGATGCGCTTATAGACCACCCAGCTCTCATATATATGATCGCCATCATAATGCTGGTAGTCAAGCAAGAATCCTATGGGCTCTATCAATATGTAATAGTGATCTGCAATACCACATAATGCATGTACATGATGATAAGGACAAACCAAACAGCATACTATCATTTTGAGTAAGATTGTTCTACCTGTATAGGTCCTCCCTCAATTATCATAATCGCGTGCCTGCAATTAAAATAATTGCCTTGAGGGCACTATATCCAATAGATATATTGATAGCAACAAGATATATGGTTGATATTATGACTTTGAAAGAACAGTTGAAAGGTATGTTTGAGACCAAAGATTTTGGAGCGGCCAAGAAGATACTTGAAATGGAGATCAGGCATGATTGCAAAGGTATAAAGTTATACTTGCTCAACAGCATTATGTTGAGAAAGTTTTGGAGCGTTTCGGTATGGCAGACGCTAAATCTGTAAGTACTTCTTTGGCAGCTCATTTTAAACTTTCATCTCGTTCATCATGGCAAACAGAGAATGAGATTAAGTATATGTCGAATGTTCCATATGCGAGTGTGGTGGGTAGCGTTATGTATGTCATGGTTTATATACGATCCGACATTTTACATGTTGTTAGTATTGTTAGTCACCATATGGTATCCCCTGGCAAAAGCTATTGGCAGGCAGTGAAATGGATATTACGATACTTTCGAGGTACGTCCAATGTAGGGTTGATATTTGGAAGGAACGACGACAATTTAGTTAGATTCAGTGATTCCGATTATGCGGATAATCTTGACAGGCGCAGATCGATCACCGGTTATGTGTTCTCCTTAGGATTACGTGCCATCAGCTGGCGTGCTTCGTTATAGCCTACAGTTGCGTTATCTACGATGGAGGCGGAGTATATGGCCATAGTTGCAGCAGTTAAGGATGCAATATGGTTGAAGTTTTTGGGTTACCTACAACGGCAGCAAGATTTTGGGTGGCATCTCTCATGCCAATTTCAAAAATTTGACGTTTTAAGTAACCCTAACCTAGAATCGATAACTAGAGAATCAAACAAAAACATCAAAGTAAACAACTTTACTTCTAAGAGTTAGGGATTACAACCTTTGTAGTCCGTTCCTTCGCTTCATAAGCTCCGAGTTGAGGTTCCTTCACTGCGATCATCAAGAACCTGGACTCTAGAGAGGCTCCATGAGGTGAATGGGGCATGTTGCTTTAAGTCTTCCCTTTCTAAGATGATCTACCTTGAAGAAACTCTAACCCATGCTCACATTTCTCTAATGAGGCATTAGTGAAGTGAACACCCTAATCCAAGTGGCTAGAATAGATGAGGATGATGATGTAGGAATTTTGCTCTATTTTGTTTTCTATTTCTCACAAACAATCATCACTTGCAAAAATCAAGCAAGCTTTTTTTATCAAGAAGAAGAAGAAGAATTACAAGTGATGAATGAATTATTGTTAGCTTAGAACTGCAATCAAGGGTTAAGCATGTCATGCTTAACCCTTGTAGAGACTTAACAATGGACTAGGGTTTGGGTTTGGGTTAACAAATATCTAGCAAAATATCAAAGATAAAACAAAGAAGGTGGACAAAGTCAATGTGTCATGAAGTATCCTCAAAGCTCATCCATAACATAATCCAAAACAATACCCCTAATACAAACCCTAATATGGTTTAATCTCAAAACCCTAGTTGCAATTGTAACCCTAACAAGTTACAATATTATATATCACATATATAATATATTTTGTAACAAAAGAAAATAATACAATTAATATATATCACATATACATCAATGTATCATTAAGTGAGAAAAAGAATTTTTAAGTGAGATTATATTAGTTAATGTAATGTAATATATCAAATATATAATTATACATTAAATTATCGAATCAACACTTGATCCGATAATCCGGCTAATAACCGAGTAATATAAACTGTTTCAGTTCATCGAATCAACACTTGATCCGATGACCCGGCTATATCACATATACCCGACAGATATCCCATATCGCGAGAATCGAATACGGTATCATATACGCGCATTATTCTCGGTCCTGCACATATCACATATGTGCTCCTACTCCGTTTTGCCTGAGCCAGGAAACCTCTGTATAGGACTCTAAAGAATCGTCAATTCGCCGGCAATAGGTGACGATCATATCAAACATCCACAAGCTGCAAGCGGTCAGCTAAACGTAACAGCCACCCAGGTATTAAGCGATCAGAAGATCAACAAGCAAGCCTGTACATTCTCATGTGAATCCAACCAGTAACACTTCCGTACAGTCCGGTCTCTTCGTCTGATATGTCGCATATCCAGTCTAGGGGTGGTAAACGTCAGACCCCAGTAACTGATAATTCGTGTCGATGTGAGGCTCATAACAGATCGAGAAACTACTGATAACACTTACCAGTAGGTCTCCATATCAGCCCTGGCCAGGGACTTCCAGTTATAGCCAATCGAACACAGCGCAACATCAACTCCCAATACCGGGAGAGACGAAACCCCTCCTATCGCTCATTGCCTCCATGTGATTCGGGACTGTAACCAAAAGCCACCATTTTGCACGTTCTCGTGAACGTGTTAAGGTGGAAATCAAAGCACAGTGGGAATCACACAAGAATCTATGACGATCTCGGGTCTACAGACTAACATGTACCAGTGTCACCTGAGAACTGCTATCTGACTATAGGTATAATACCATATAGGAGTTCTCGACGAGTCCGTTCAGTGTACCCGGTCTCCACTGAGCACCCGTACACCATCTTGATGTCAAATACCGATGGATATGGGATCATCCATCGCCCATCATATGGGTCAAGATGCGTATACATTAGTCTACTCTGGAGTGTCAATGCCCTGTCTCGATACTCCCTCGACTAGGAACAGTTATAGGATGTACTCTTGGACTACCCTGACCCCACTAATATGATCTGCATCATAGTCCTAGTAGTCGAGTACATATCCTAAAGGCTTTATCAATATGTGAGAGCAAGACAGTAAACCAATACAAGTCAACATGTTAAGATAAAGTGAAACCAAATAGCATACCATCATGTCGAGCAAGAAAGTCCTCTATATATATATCCAAGCATCCACTATAATATACATCATATGTACAACAATGGTCTCTAGGGCATATATATAACTAACAGAAGTGACTATTTTCGGAAATAGGTATTCAAAAGAATAACATATTAGTCTACTGTGATAGCCAAAGCGTGATTCATTTGACGAAAGATCAGATGCATCATAAAAGGATGAAGTACATTGATGTGAGATATTGGTTCGTGCAGGAGATCGTTGAGAAAGAAGAGATTATTATGGAGAAGGTTGGCACAGTGGACAATTTGGTTGACATGTTGACGAAGTCTCTTTCAGTTGTTAAGTTTAATCATTGCTTAAACTTAATTGGAGTGCGTAACACTCACCAGCCTTTTAAGGGTTTTGTGGTAAAGGTGGAGCTGTTATTATTTTGATGGAGGAGTTTGTGGAATGCAAGGTGGGGTAGAGATCTGTTAAATATGTCTCATATTCGATCATGAAGAATACCAGTTGAAATCCTAACGATTCGGCGTTATCACGAAAATTTGAGTTTATCTTTAAGGTAGACGTCTAGGTTGAGAGCTCCAGATGTCTGTCGAGGCTCTGAATACGTGAGCGCACTTATGACAGACGTCTGCCCCGATGAGGGTCAGACGTCTGCGAAGCTCTTTGTTATTTTAATGAAGATACGAGATGTCTGTGATATCCTTGTTCAGACGTCTGGATTGCTCTCTAGATTCTCGTGATGACAAATGCAGACGTCTACCATTTCCTTCTGCAGACGTTTGCCTTTCTGGTCAGGATGAAGATTCGCTCAGTTACGAAATTAGTTTCTTTGGCAAATCTTTTGTATGCTATATATAAGATATCTTGTTTTAAACCTAGATCTGATAGTGTTTTGTTAATTTGAGAGAACCCATTATTATTTTGAGAGAGACCGGGGTTTTGAAAAGGGTTTGTATTCTCCATCGATTTGTACTCCTTCGATATTTGATTATTAATAAAGTTTTGCCTTCGTCTATTTGTTTTGTGATTGGTACTTGTATTTCTATCCTGTGATTTGTTTTCTTCTCGTTATCAATTGTTTGTGCTTTGTGATTGTCTCGTATATGCATCAGTATCGAGTTAATTTTAATTTTGCAATCTTCATTTTTTTAGTCATAAGATTGTAACAACTATATATTGATTTCCTAAATATACGAGACGGGCTATTTTCATCCCTATGTTTCATTTTAAAAAAGATAAAAGCCAAATAAAATACCGAACAGTTATTCAGATATTTGCATACGAGAAAATCTATATATTATGTTCACCATCGTAAAACCGGAAATAATTTTAGTCTATGAGTTATACCAACACCCATCATGAATTATATCATTAAAATGCCATAAAACTTAACTTTGCACTTGTTGTACCAAATAATAATACATAACATTATATATCTTAGAAACATGGAAGTAATAGATATCCAAAGTAAAGCGCGCGTAAACTCCCGCATATCAGTTCTTGAATGAATCCATCCCCAATTCCTGCACACAAAGATATCATCATATCAGTCAGCTATCACTACGAAAACCAACAAAATATAGTCATTCAAATTTTTTGCATTTATTTTTTGTTTGCATCCAGGAAACGTGCTGAACACGAGTCAAGTAGCATATATCGAAAATTGCGAGCGAGGAATATAAATAAAGAAAAATGTTTTTGAGATAGAATCTCAAAATTTTACTGCCTTGTGTGCTTTTGCATAAACCATAAAATTATCGCATATGAAAAGAAGTTTTGATACCTGCCAAGACTAACAAGTGGTCTTCATCCTTGCTAGCTGCAATCAAAATTGAGCAAGAAATCATCATTCAATGAGCAATCAAACGCGGTTAAACATTCCATGAATGATTCAATATCGTCAAGGTTACTGTTCCCTTGGCCCACGAAACTGGTATTCTTCTCTACTCCTTGTTCTGACGCTGTGTTCGTTGCCGCTCCAAAGTCTTGAACTTTTTCCAAGCTAGGCTCTGCGGATCCACCTGCTGATGGTATTGGTGGACAGTGCAATCCTGCGGACACGCAATCGCTCATTACAGTAGCATCATTAAGCTCTTTTGCCGGTTGTCCGTTCGAAGCATTAACATATGGTAGCGGTGAAACAAAGGATTGGTTGTTATACATGTGCACGGCTCCAGCATTGTTTTGGTTTTGTACTGGTGCATGTTCCATACCATCAGCTGTGAAATAGTTACTGCCACCATCTACGAGAAAAGATTCATCTTTAACTTGGTTTGTCATATAAATATTCGTTCGCTCAGAGTCTTGAGACGTATGCAGACGGTAGTTCGATGCCTGATATACAAATTGCCGGCTCAGATTCGTCGGAGGATCGTTGTTTGCTGCAAATTGGTTCACCTGATTATCGTTAGAACAATTTCCCTCCATTGGTAACAATGGTCGATTTGGAAAGTTTGGTTCTTGAGCTCTGAAGCCGACAGCTTGACCTGAGAGTTGAGGGTTGGAGGAGTTTATGATGTCGCTCGATTTTCTTTTTGTTTGTGCATATTTCCTCTTGCTTAGCTTCAGCGTCTGCTTCAGTTACAAAAGTTATATGAGAAAGCAGCTACAGATAAATTCTACAAGAAAATATTGTAATTTCTAATTTAGGAAGGCATTGTTATAATCCGTATGTGTACGTAAGGACGACGGAAAAATATTTACTAGTCCGTAAAAAGTCACAAGAATAGCTCCGAACCAAACCTGTATATGACTTGCGATATGTGCCTTACTTAAGCCAGGAACATTCATAAACTCCGCTATTCTCCGGGGCTTAGCATCTGCAATCAGAAACCGAAATTTGCAAAAGAATTGATAAGAATGCAGTCCATATTCACATGCTTGCTAACTTCTCAAACATATAGAGAAATTGAATTATGGAAGAAAATATCGCCTACCACTTCCGAGTACCACAGTAGCATTCGTAAACTTCTGGTGTAGCTCAGGCGTCCAATTCACTCGATTTTTCTTCGACGAAACTTTGGTTTCTGTCTTCTCATTGCTATTTTCTTTAGCAATGCATTCTAATTTTGGCAGCTCTAAAGTGAAATCGAGGACATCAATTTTGGTTAGCTTTGAAGCATCACTGTTGAGCTTTTGATGTTGTTTGGCTTTCTCCTTTCTTCGAACGACATGCTGCCACAAGTTTTGCAGTTCCTGAAAGCGAAGAGGCTTCAGTAAATAGTCGCAGGCGCCGTATCTTATTCCTTTAACCACGGCACCAAAATCCGAATCGTAAGACATCACTGTAGTTTCACAAGACAAGAAAATAAATAAATTAATGATTAATTTATAAAATAGAAAATATAAGTATAACAATCTAAATGGTACTTACAGGCAACAGGGATGCCAAATTTAGCGCCAACTCCCAAGATCTCAAATCCGTCCATATCGGGCAAATGAACTTCACATAGCATGATATCGAAACCACTCTTGTTTTCATGAAGAAGCGATAAAGCAATTTTTGCCGTAGTACAAGTGGTAACTGCACCATCACAAATTAATATGGAAAAACTTCCATAAGCATATAAAATAAAGAAAGATCTTATTATAAGCGATTTACAAATGGAAAATTTCATTATGTAAGAAGAAAATATCAGCTTTATTGAATCTAGAAGGCATTCTCAAGAAGGAAAATTTCCCTTGGCCATCGATAACGCATCTTGTGGTAAACGTCATATAATAATCGGATTACATAGTACGCAATAAAATACATATATAGAAATAATAACCAAATACTCTTAAGCGTATCTTTTGATAACCGATGACATATAGGGTAAAATTTCCAAATAAACGCTAACTTCTTGAAAACATAGGATCAAGATACTTCAGTTTGTTTGTTTTTAGTAAAAACAGCATCGAAGCTATTTCAAGATTCCGAGCTTTTGGGCTCGATCACACAGTTAATTTTATTATTATTAAGATGGACAAATTGATGATTATATGGTACCAAAAGTTACATCAACACTTGATAATATTGGATAAAAAAACAAAGAAACGTGAAATCAACATATTACCTAATTTCAAGAATTCTACATTAATCATGATTGTCATACCAAGAAATTAATTAAAAGAATTAAGAAAGGAGTGACCTTTATAATCACATATCTGAAGCAAGTGTTGTATGAACAAGGTATTGGAGCCGTCGTCGATGAGAAGAACCCTTAGGCCTCTCGGGAACTTAGACATGATCTATTTCGCCGAGAATTATAACCACAACGAAGAAATTAATTAAAAATTAAAGGGAACAAATCAACGGTGATGAGGTAGATTAACTTGAGTGTTGAGATTTGGTAATTTGGAAAGAAAATTAATGATAAGAGTTTCTTGTTTCCAATTTAAGGAACGAAGATTATGAAAGTTTTTGGAGTTAAACTGAGAAAAGTCGATCGCGCGGTATAAAATTCAGGATAAATTGTCAAAAAACCCAATTAGATTTTCCCGCTGCTAAAAAACCCTTGGCTCCAAGCGCCAAAATTAGAATTTCCCGCTGATAAAAAACCCAATTAGATTTTCCCGCAGATAAAAAACCCTTGGCTTCAGGGTAAATTGTCAAACCCCCCCTCCTCAATTTTCCTCAATGCGTAGAAAGCCAAGCGATCCAAGAGCCAGCGGCAGCCGCCGGGCGCCGCTCCTCGTTGCCTTCATCTCCTTTACTCTCCAAAATCCTTGGCTTCGGAGGGAGAGGATGCAGAAGAAGATGAGTGCTGCAGAGGGGTGGAGCAGCTGGAGCTGTGTGGCTCAGCAGTGAAATGGGGAACAGATCACAAGTTCAATTCTTCAGTGGAGTGCTGCAGAGCTTGTAAGGCCATGTGTGGGGGTGATGATGGCCCTTGCCTCTGTGATTCTTGGGTCTTTTGTGGGGAGAAATTTGGAGTGGTATGCTCTTTTTCTTTTTCCCTTTCTTTTTTGTCGATTTTTTTGTTGAAATTAGGCGATTTGGTGAAATGGGTATGAAGTGAATTGATGACATGCAATTTGACAGTTGCTGTTAGTTGACTAGTTTGGGTGATATATGTGGTTAAATTTGTTTTCTTTTATGTTGATTAGGGTTAGTGGAAATTGGAAAATAGTAGGAACTTTTGGTAAATTTTGGTGCATGTTCTTGCTCTTCATTCCTTGATAATTTTACTTTATCGAGGAGATGGGGTTTGTTCTAAATTGTGGTGCATGTTTCTTTCCAACTATCATTTGTTTAATAGAGGTGATTTTAATTTGACAATCGTTGTTAGATGACCGCTCTTGGTACTATCTATGGTAAATTTTGGTGCATGTTTCTGCCATCACCTATGAATCTTATGTGATCGGCGGAATGGGTGCTGGGGAAAGATTCTCTAGGAATCGGCAATGAAATCATACATTTAACAATTTTACTAGTTTACCAAATATTATATAATGCTTGCAGTAATTAATTACACCAGCTTAAAGATTTCCAAAAATCTTCTATTGATAGATCTACAACGCTACCACTAGATGAGTTGCGGACATTGAGAATCTGGTGAAGTTTGCCATCATCATCATCATCCATCATCATCATCATATATCCTGATGGCACCTTCCAAGCTTGTAGGCATCATCATAAGCCTATAAGAGAGATGATGGCTTAGCAGTAGATTGTTGTATCATGTGCTCTTGGTAGGTGAATTAAAGAATATAGAAACCAAAGATATGATTTTAATTTGACATGCATCTAGTTTCATTTGTGGGAAAAAGGTTTAATAAATGGAAGGAAGATGGAGGAGAAGAAGAGTCATGGAGATAATGAGGAGGCCCAGGTGGAGATGGGATTTCGTTTTCTTATGTCTATTAATTGCTGTTGAGGAGATATGAGGAGGAGGAGAGGAAGAAGGAGATCGAAGATTGGTTAAGGGTAAGGAAGTCATTAAACTGTTAGTCTAACCCTTGTTAACTTAACTAACCTATTAAACTAACACCTTACTAACAGGTGGACTTTTTTAGTTAATGGAGAAGACCTAGGCGTCTTTTTTAGAAATATTAGTTTTTGGGGATTCTTTTTTTTTTTTATATATAAATACTAAAGATTTGGGGGTCCAAAATAAAAAAAATTCTTTCCAATAATGTGCCAATGAAAATGAAGTCATTAAAAAGAGTACCTTGTAGCTTTTCAACCATTCAGTGAGCTTATGCATTTTGAAGAATGTTCTAAACACTATCAAACCCTTATGCTTTCTGTTTTAGAACTTTTGATCTGATATGTGGAACCATTTCATACCAAAACGGTGTATTGGGCGTTCCGAAGAATAATTGCAACATGAGCATATTTCCAATTTATATTAATTACAAAAAGATGGTTCTTAAATGTTTTAATAGCTGGCTGTTTCATCACCAGACATATCCTCTTTAGCATAATAATTAAAAGCAGTTTATGTAATTCAAAAAAGCTATTTGTTCCATCCATGTTGTATTTTGTTCCATCTCAACAATTTTAAGAAGCCTACCCATACCGTTCCTCATTCCATAGCAGTAGTATACCACATGTCAGTTTTCTTTTCACCCACCGTCATGTTCTGTGTTTTAGGTAACCTTGGTTCCATCAATTGTGAACATAATTCATTATTTTTTATTTGAGAGAATTGTAACTCAACAAGTGCAAGTGCAAGTGCAAGTGCAGCCGTTCTGAAAGGGGCTTCGAAATAAGGATATACTTATTTATGCTTTGATTATCGAAGAACATTGATAAGATAATACCTTATAAACTTGCTGGGTTTCTGAATTCTGGTTATTTGTTCGACTTCAGTGTTGGTTGAAGAAACAAAAGGATGTCCTATTTCCTGCTTTGCAATAGTCTGGGGAAAAGGTTATCTGGACTTCCGGGCTTATATTTGGAAAAGGAGTGGTATGTACATTTGTGGATTTCATAGTATTCTTTTGAATCAATGAAATTTCATGTAGACCCTTGCATGTTTCATTTGGTTTAATGTGTCTAAACTATACTGAAATAAGCACCGGGAATGCTCCCATATCTACATTATTCTGATTCTTGTTAACTGTGTATGCTCACGAATCTGCATCATACAAAATTCATGCAATTGATTATTCTATTATTTTTTTATATCGCTCTTACTCATCTTAGTAGTATTTACATAGATGGTCTCTTACCAGTCTACATGCCTTGTAACATTAATGCACGCCCCTTTATTGGCCATAGTTAACTTGGCCTTGGAATTTGGCTCAAGGATTGCTGATAAGATGCAAGCTAGCTATAACATATGGTTAACCTGTATTGAAAACTTTCATAATTAGGAGTTTTGCTTCATAGTTGAATCCACTTTGATTCGAAATGTTCACTCTGTGATAAATTACAATTGCTGAATACTAAGTAGTAATGTAAATTCATGGTGTGCTGTGCGTGGGTCCCCTTGGTGCGTTTGTGTGTTGTGTGCTTGTGTGTGCTGTGCGTGGGTGTGTTGTATGCGTGGGTTAGGCTCACAGGTCAGTTCCAAATAAAAAAGTAATAATGTAAATTTTCTTGCCAATTATCTAGCTTAGTTCATCTAGCAGGGTGCTATATCTGCTGGCTATATACACTATAAGACAGTCATTACATCTAAGCTAATGGTGATTTGGCTTTGAATATGAACTCTATAAAGCTAGTGCCAGAGACATTATGGGTATAATCCTGTTTGCTGACATTATCCTTAACTACCTTACCTATTTCACAGTGCTGATGCGCTGAGAGACCTATATATATATATATATATATATATAAACCCCCTTTGGGGATTGAACTTGCGACCTCTCACATTGGAGATTGGTACCAACCGAGCTAAGCCGAGTTGGTCATAGCTAAGTTAATACTTAATAGGTACAATGCAATCTAAACTAGTTTCTGGATCAAAATTATTCTTGATGCTTCCTTGGGCCTATTTCCAGTCATGTGGTCTTCAATACATGGTATTCCCTGCACAAATTCTTATTATTTTAACTTGATACTTGATAATTGGCTGCATCAACACACACGCGCGCGCGAGAATAATAGAGGAAAGGTGCCATAAGAGGAAATTTCCTCCTATGGCATCGAAAGAATATACCCTCTATGACTTTTTTCGATGATTGGCGCCCATCACCATCTTTATCATCTAAGATATGAATATGCTAAATCTCATGTGATTCTACCACTTTTCACTGTTGAATTAACAATGTAAAAAGTTATATTGTCGGCAAACCGTTAATTTCGCAACCACTAAATCAACGGTGAAAAAGTTGTAAAATCACATGAAATTTGGTTTATCTACATCATAGATGATAAAGATGAAGATGATGAGTGCCGATCGTCGTGAAAAATGGTGGATGCTGTTTTTTTTTGACACCATCGGAGGAAATCCTCTCCTATGGAATCTTTTCTATATTATTCACTCTCTTTATATATATTAGAATAATGAAAAGAAGCAGTAGGAGGCTTTTTCGTTAAGGTGGCGTCAAAAATCTATATTCTCCAATATTTTATTCAACGATCGGCACCCATCTTCATCTTTATCGTCGAAGATGTGGTTACACTAAGTTTCATGTGATTCTACCACTTTTTCACCGTTGAATGAGCAATGTAAAAATTTCTATTGTCGGTAAACTGTTAATTTTGCACCCACTAAATCAACGGTGAAAAAATGGTAAAATCATATGAAATTTGGTGTATCCACATCTTAGATGACAAAAATGAAAACGATGGGTGCCGATGGTTGGAAAAAATCGTGGATGGCGTATTTTTTCGACGCCATGGGAGGAAATTTCTTTGTATGGCACCTTTCCTCCATTATATATATATATATAGGGAGAGAGTAATGAAGAAAAGAGGTCCTAGAAGGCTTTTTCGTTAGTTGGCGTAAAAAATCTAAATTCTTCACGATTTTTTTCGACGATCGACACCCATCATCTTTATCTTGTAAGATGTGGATATAATAAATTTCATGTGCTTCCACCACTTTTTCACCGTTGAATTAGCAATGTAAAAAGTTCTATTGTCGGCAAACCGTTAATTTTGCACCTACTTAATCAACTATGAAAAATTGATGGAATCACATGAAATTTAGTGCGGACATGAGAAAGAAGATAGGTGCCGATCGTCGAAAAAATCGTGGAGGGTCGCCATAGGAGGAAATTCCCTCTTATGGTACCTTTCCTCCATTATTCTCTCACACACACATATATAATAAAGAAAAAAGGCCTTAAGAGGTTTTTTGTAAGGTGGCGCCAAAAATCTATATTCTCCATAATTTTTTTTGACGATCAACACCCATCATCATCATCTTTATCATGTAAGATGTGGATACGCCAAATTTCATGTGATTCCACCATTTTTCACCGTTAAATTAGTAATGTAAAAAGTTCTATTGTCGGTAAACCGTTAGTTTTGCACACATTAAATCAACGGTGAAAAAATGATGAATCACATGAAATTTGGTGTATCCATACCTTACATTGTAACAGCCCTATTTGAATGCAATAATTCAAAAGTTTATCAAGATTCTTTTTCCATAATTTTTGAACTTTTAGTTGGCAGCTAATATATTTTATTTTGGATTTTTTTTACTGTAAGCAATTTTGATATGGGAAAATATTCAGTTTTTATATTATATAAATAATATTCTCTTAGTGTCAGCAAAATAACATTTTTCGTATCTGTTTACTGTTAAAATGAGAACGAGAAAATCTGCACCGAATCTCTAAATGCAACCAATTAAAGATATGTATCTTTATAAATATATTTATAAAAATATTTTATATATACAACAAAAAATCTCTCTCTATCTCTCATTCTCACATCTCTCTCTCCTCGTTCTTCTCCTCACCTCACCACCGCTTTGCTCCCGAAAGCCCTAACCCTAGCCGTCGCCGCGCCGCGCCGTCGCCGCCTTCCCCCGATCTCGACCTTCTCCCTTCATCCATCTCCTCCTCTCTCTCTCCTTCACCCCGACTACAACCCCGAGCCCAACTCAACAACCCATCACCCCTTCGCCGCCGCCTCCATCCCTCGTGTGGCCACAACCCCGATCTCCTCATCTCGTCCCATCACCGTAGCCTTCGTCCCTTTGCACGACCATCTCCGACTCCACCACAACCTCCAGCGACCTGCACAGAGCCCTCGACGTCGCCGCAGCCCTCGTCTTCGCCTCGTCACTGCTCCCATCACCTAGATCTCCACAACTCCCTGCAGCAACATCATCCCTGTCCTTCCTTCGTCAGATCTGAACCCTAGCAATAGCAACTGCCACGATTTCCCCCTTGTAAGCACTCCTTGATCCCTGTTTCTTTTCTGGAAAAATAAATAAATAAATAAATAAATAGATAAAATGGTAGGAAATCAGTGAACAATTTGAAAGGGAAAAATTATTATCAAAACTCTAAATTGAGATAATTTTGTTTTGGTTGTGTGACAATTTTCATGTAGATATTTATAATTTAATCGATGAAAATTTATCTAGGCGGATCGTATAACTCAGATCCCAAGTCGCACCTTAGCTGAGTTCGTGCCCGCATTTCGTACATCTTTTTCCGTGATCGTTAACCTCATGCAAGTACTTTTGCCTTTTCTTTATGTGATGCTATGACATGATTACTATGCACAAGAATCCTTTTGCATGCTTTATACACATTCGAGACTCATGTTGATTACATGTATAGAACACCTTGATTTGACATGCTTATTCATGATCCTTATCATTTATTTTTTTAAAATGAAATCATTAATTAGAATGCTGGACTACATGCCATGACACCACTATTCACCAGTTTTATTTCCATACAATTACCATACTACAAGTTCCTGTCTTTTCAGCATTCTTAATTAGTGATTTTAATCTTTACCATAGCAGCTATAAATACGTGGGTGTTGGGGTAGTTTAAGTGTGCGTTGTACAACAGGATCTCAGGAGTCCCATGCCGGCAGTTCGTACCGGGCTATAGCGGTCTCATGATTACATCTCGTACCGGGCTATAGCGGTCTCATGATTACAGCTCGTACCGGGCTATAGCGGTCACATGTTTACAGCTCGTACCGGGCTATAGCGGTCACGCGTTTACAGCTCGTATCGGGCTATAGCGGTCTCTTGTTCGTTCCACAGTTGAGCCCGTGTTTCCTAGCCCCTGGGGCACCACTCTTGGGTTAGGAATACTCCTGCAGAGGTTGACGCACACACTCAAGCTTACGATAGGATAGTTTACCTTTTAGTGGCCAGTTAGGTTATGACCTGATCCCTTACATATATGTTTCACAGTGTTAATGCATTTAATTACCTATATACATGTTTTCTTGCGCACCGGGCTTCACTTTTATATATTATTGTTATTATGCTACACACACTTTATACGTTGAGTACTTGCTGAGATGTTCTGACATCCCCGAGATTTGCCATCTCAGGTTTAGAGACAGATCTGCAGGCTGAGCAGGATCAGAACGGCTACCAGGACTTTGTTGAAGATCAATAATCGTAGGTTTATTTTCCTTTACTTTTAGCCTTTAACATGTGCGTCCTTATGGGACATTAGGATTTTTGTATCTCTTTCGGATCTTATTTTATTCCGAATCTTTTGTTTTGGATCTTTAATTGCATCAATTATCTAGTGGACCCATTTTTAGGATTTCTTGTGGTTTCATTGCAGCATGATTATCAGTATTATTTCTTTTGGTATTGGATTTTATTTTTGACAGGTTAATCTAGACAGTCTTATGTGACTATAGAAGGACTTTTTCTTACCGTAGGTAGCACGACTGGCCTTCGTCGTTTTCCATATTCCACATTTTGGGAAGTGGGGCGTGGCAAGGTTTTGTTGGTATCAGAACCATGTTGACATCAAAGTTAGTTTTGGTTCTACCGACCTTTTAGGTTAGAAACACATGTCTAGGTTTTCCCCAGTATGTCATGCTGCAGATTCCGTTGACTCTGACCGTAGGATTCGGGCGACTTACATAGAGTTACGATATTGTGCTCATGTACCGCGGCATGGATACAATACGGTATTCTGTATAAGTAACTTAGAGTCCTACACTTGATCTGTATTCTTTGAATTGATTATTTCATTATCTCTTTGCTTCACTCAGTTTTAATATTTTGAATCTAAACCTCGTTTTCGTTGCTAAACCTCGTCGTTCGTGTTGACTTCAGAATCATGGTCGAAGAAAATTTGCGAGTATATGGGAGACGTGACAACAATACTGCACTACTTGGAGTTATACGTGGCATGCTGGAGAGTCAACAGCAGCAGACCGAATTGCTACAAGGGGGCCTACTTGCTTCTCAGCAGACCGCTACTGCGGCCCTGAACAAGGTGGCTGAGGTTCGTGAAGGTAGACGTCCAGGCAGCGTCGCCGATTTCAGGAGACTACAGCCGGCAGTTTTCACTGGCGCGGGCGGACCACTGGATGCTGAGCAGTGGATTGTCGACATGGGGAATTTGCTTTCAGCCGCCCGGGTTCCTGAAGAGGACAGAGTGGATATAGTCAAGATTCAACTGCAGGATATTGCTAGAATTTGGTGGCTCGCAGAAGAGAACAGGTTGAAGAAACCGATTGCATGGACTGATTTCTCTACGGCTTTCCTTGAGAAATTCTTTCCTAAATCAGCCAGGATCGAGATGGAACAACAATTTATCAATCTTTGTTAGAGAGATCGCACAGTGGACGAGCTAGCGGCCAAGTTTATCCGACTTAGTCGTTTTGCTCCTTCAATGGTAGCCCAGGAAGAGGATAGGGCTGGAAGATTCTTACAGTGTCTCACTCTAGAAATACAGGAGAAGTTAGCTTCACATGATCTGAGAACTTATTCAGAGGTATTAAATGCGGCCCGTAGAATTGAGACGGTTATGGATAAGAGGAAGAAACTTCAGAGTGGAAGATTCAAACGGCCCATGAATCAAACTTCAGGGAGGATTCCAGTTAGACAGCATGGAGGAGTTCAGATGAAGCGTACCGCAACCCCATCACAACGGGAATCTCCGGTTTGTGGATACTGTCGGATACCGGGACACGTCGAGAGAAATTGCCGCCGCGCTAAGGGTCTATGTCTGATTTGTGGTGCTAGTGACCATCAGATTGGGAGTTGTCCAAGGAGAGCAGAACACAACCAACCTCAGAAAGGACTTGTCCTTCAGGAGCAACTTTTTGATCAGAGGCGAGGAAACACAGGTCGTGGACAGGGACGGGCCTTTACCTTGACAACTGAGCAGGCGGAAGCATCGGAGGATGTTGTTTCAGGTACCGTTCTAATTTGTTCTGTTCCTGCTAAAGCATTTTTCGATTTCGGGGCTTCACACTGTTTTATGTCTTTGGATTTTGCCACGACACATTCTATTGCACACAAAACACTGACTAGAGGTTGGGACATTCACACTGGAAATGGAGTAGTTACCACCAACCTAGAGTGCAAGCTTTGTCCGGTTGTGATTTGCGGCAGGGAGCTTTTCGCAGATTTCCTGTTGATTGAGACCGGTAGTTATGATGTCGTCTTAGGAATGGATTGGTTGGGCACCTTTCACGCACATATTGATTGTCGGGCTAAAACTGTAAACTTTCGCATTCCTAACCATCCAAAGTTCATGTTCATTGGAGGGAGCAAATCTCTGGGACCCATAAAGTTTAGAGCAAAGCCGACGTGTGATATACTGGCGACAATGGAGGTTGATATGAGTTCGGCACCGGTCGTAGTTCGGGAATTTTTGTATGTCTTTCCCGAGGACTTACCCGGCTTACCCCCGCCTCGTGCTTTGGGATTTTCGATAGAATTATTGCCAGGAACGACACCAATTTCTAAGTCACCCTACAGGATTGCACCAGTTGAATTAGCGGAATTGAAGAAGCAGATAGAAGACCTCCTCAGCAAAGGATTCATTTGCCCGAGTACTTCTCCGTGGGGTGCTCTAGTTTTACTAGTAAAGAAGAAGGACGGCTCGTTACGCATGTGCATCGACTATCGAGAGTTGAACCGGGTTACGATTAAAAACAAGTACCCTATACCTCGGATCGATGATTTGTTCGATCAATTATGTGGTGCTCGAGTGTTTTCTAAGTTGGACCTTCGATCGGGGTACCATCAAGTTCGTGTTAAAGCGGAGGATGTATGCAAGACAGCCTTCAGAACCCGATACGGTCATTATGAATTCTTGGTAATGCCATTCGGTGTTACTAATGCCCCAGCCGTGTTCATGGATTTAATGAACCGAGTTTTCTCCCAGTACCTTGATCAGTTTGTCGTAGTTTTTATCGACGACATTCTTGTGTACTCTAAAAGCAAGGAGGAGCATGCCGAGTATTTGAGGATCGTGTTGCAGATACTGAGGCAAGAAAAGTTTTACGCTAAGCTTAGTAAATGCGAGTTTTGGCTTGAACAAGTTCAATTTTTGGGCCACATCGTTTCTGGAGACGGTATATCAGTAGATCCGACGAAGATTGAAACAGTGAAGGATTGGCCAGCACCGAAGTCAGTAGCATAGATTAGAAGTTTCTTGGGACTCGCAGGCTACTACCGCAGATTTGTTAAAGATTTTGCACGAGCGGCTGAGCCATTGACAAGACTTACTCGAAAGGGGATACCATTCGTATGGTCAGAAGAGTGCAACCGAACGTTCGAATTATTGAAGGAGAAACTCACAACCGCACCCATATTGACCGTACCAGATGGGACAGGAGAACTGGTGGTTCATAGCGACGCTTCCGGTAAGGGGCTAGGCTGTGTCTTGATGCAACGTGGGAGTGTTGTCGCTTATGCCTCGTGTCAATTGAGGACGCACGAGAAGAATTATCCAACTCACGATTTAGAGTTGGCCGCTGTAATCTTTGCTTTGAAAATTTAGAGGCATTATCTTTGGGAGAACGAGTGGAAATTTTTAAGGACCATAAGAGCTTGAAATATGTATTCACTCAGAAGGAGCTGAATATGAGACAGCGTAGGTGGTTGGAGTTCATGGCTGATTATGATATTGATTTGAAATATCATCCCGGGAAAGTAAATGTGGTACCGGATGCTCTCAGTCGGAGACCAACAACGTTGTGGTTGACTGGCCAGAAGGAACTCATTGATGAATTTCGAAGGCTCAATCTAGAAGTGGTAGAGCAGGGGACGCCCGGACAATATTGGCAACTACAGGTGCAGTCTTCGTTAGTTGATCGTGTTAAAGCTGCACAGGCTGGGGACCCGCAATTGCAGAAATTCCGCGGGTTAGTAGAGGTAGGAATGAGGACAGATCTATTGATACACGAAGATGACTCATTAAGATTCGGCAGTCGATTATGCGTGCCAAAGGGCGACGTTCGAGAGGAAGTGTTGAAGGAAGCACACAGTTCAGCTTATTCGGTGCACCTGGGTGGTA
The DNA here is from genome assembly GCA_030015575.1 of Agapanthus africanus. NCBI lineage: Eukaryota > Viridiplantae > Streptophyta > Magnoliopsida > Asparagales > Amaryllidaceae > Agapanthus > Agapanthus africanus. The sequence continues at coordinate 345,581,067 of CM057349.1, forward strand.
CCAAGATGTATAGGGATGTTAAACAACACTTTTGGTGGAATGGCATGAAGAGAGAGATTGCCCGTTATGTGTCGAAATGCTTAGTGTGCCAGCAGTTGAAGGCCGAACATCAGCGAGTGGCCGGTCTATTGCAACCATTTCCCATTCCCCAGTGGAAGTGGGAACACGTCACTATGGACTTCGTGACGGCTTTACTACGGAGTCCTAAGGGCAATAATGCTATTTGGGTCATCGTCGACCGTCTTACAAAGGCGGCCCATTTTCTACCCTTTCGAGTTGGACAATCGACGGAGACATTGGCAGAAAAATATATACAAGAGATCGTACGGTTGCATGGGGTGCCTATCACTATAGTATCGGACCGAGACATGAGATTCTTTTCACATTTCTGGAGAAGCTTACAAGAGAGTTTAGGCACCCGTCTCCACTACAGCACAGCTTACCATCCCCAGACCGACGGACAGTCTGAACATACGATACAGATATTAGAAGATATGTTGAGAGCCTGTATGCTAGATTTCAAGGGATCATGGGAGGATCATCTTCACTTGGTGGAATTCTCGTATAATAACAGCTATCAGGCGAGTATCCAGATGGCACCGTTCGAGTCACTTTACGGACGTAAATGTCGTTCCCCACTTTGCTGGGATGATGTGGGTGAGCGAAGATTATTAGGACCGGAGCTCATAACCCAAACAGTTGAGAAGGTCCAGTTGATCAGGGACCGTATCAAGCCAGCACAAGATCGTCAGAAGAGCTGAGCGGATACTAGTCGAATGCCTCTTGAGTTTGGAGTAGGAGATCATGCCTTCCTTAAGATTTCGCCGACTAGAGGAGTGATTAGATTCGGTAGTCGTGGGAAACTCAGTCCCCGATTTATTGGACCATTCGAGATTGTGGAACGCGTTGGAGTGGTGGCTTACAGATTGGCCTTACCACCTTCTTTGGCTGGTGTGCATGATGTATTCCATGTATCACAGCTGCGTCGGTACGTTCGCGATGACAGTCATGTTCTCGATCACTCTGAATTAACTTTGAGCACTGATCTCTCGTATGAAGAGCAACCTACAGCCATTGTCGACCGTAAGGAGAAGGTATTGAGAAACAAGATCATCCCTTTAGTTCTTATATCTTGGGGCGGACATTCTTGCGGGGAATCCACTTGGGAGCATGAGGACAAGATTCGTCAAATGTACCTACACCTGTTTTCTTAATCTTGTAGTCGTCCTTCCAATTTCGAGGACGAAATTTTCTGTAAGGCGGGTAGGATGTAACAGCCCTATTTGAATGCAATAATTCAAAAGTTTATCAAGATGCTTTTTCCATAATTTTTGAATTTTTAGTTGGCCGCTAATATATTTTATTTTGGATTTTTTTTACTGTAAGCAATTTTGATATGGGAAAATATTCAGTTTTTATATTATATAAATAATATTCTCTTAGTGTCAGCAAAATAACATTTTTCGTATCTGTTTACTGTTAAAATGAGAACGAGAAAATCTGCACCGAATCTCTAAATGCAACCAATTAAAGATGTGTATCTTTATAAATATATTTATAAAAATATTTTATATATACAACAAAAATCTCTCTATCTCTCATTCTCACATCTCTCTCTCCTCGTTCTTCTCCTCACCTCACCACCGCTTCGCTCCCGAAAGCCCTAACCCTAGCCGTCGCCGCGCCGCGCCGTCGCCGCGCCGCGCCGTCGCCGCCTTCCCCCGACCTCGACTTTCTCCCCTCATCCACCTCCTCCTCTCTCTCCTTCACCCCGACTACAACCCCGAGCCCAACTCAACAACCCATCACCCCTTCGCCGCCGCCTCCATCCCTCGCGCGGCCACAACCCCGATCTCCTCATCTCGTCCCATCACCGTAGCCTTCGTTCCTTCGCACGGCCATCTCCGACTCCACCACAACCTCCAGCGACCTGCACAGAGCCCTCGACGTCGCCGTAGCCCTCGTCTTCGCCTCGTCGCTGCTCCCATCACCCAGATCTCCACAGCTCCCTGCAGCAACATCATCCCTGTCCTTCCATCGTCAGATCTGAACCCTAGCAATAGCAACTGCCACGATTTCCCCCCTGTAAGCACTCCTTGATCCCTGTTTCTTTTCTGGAAAAATAAATAGATAAAATGGTAGGAAATCAGTGAACAATTTGAAAGGGGAAAATTAGTATCAAAACCCTAAATTGAGATAATTTTGTTTTGGTTGTGTGACAATTTTCATGTAGATATTTATAATTTAATCGATGAAACTTTATCTAGGCGGATCGTATAACTCAGATCTCAAGTCGCACCTTAGCTGAGTTCGTGCCCACATTTCGTATATCTTTTTCCGTGATCGTTAACCTCAGGCAAGTACTCTTGCCTTTTCTTTATGTGATGCTATGGCATGATTACTATGCACAAGAATCCTTTTACATGCTTTATATACATTCGAGACTCATGTTGATTACATGTATAGAACACCTTGATTTGACATGCTTATTCATGATCTTTATCATTTATTTTTTTAAAATGAAATCATTAATTAGAATGCTGGACTACGTGCCATGACACCACTATTCACCAGTTTTATTTCCATACAATTACCATACTACAAGTTCCTGTCTTTTCAGCATTCTTAATTAGTGATTTTAATCTTTACCATAGCAGCTATAAATACGTGGGTGTTGGGGTAGTTTAAGTGTGCGTTGTACAACAGGATCTCAGGAGTCCCATGCCGGCAGCTCATACCGGGCTATAGCGGTCTCATGATTACAGCTCGTACCGGGCTATAGCGGTCTCATGATTACAGCTCGTACCGGGCTATAGCGGTCATATGATTACAGCTCGTACCGGGCTATAGCGGTCACATGTTTACAGCTCGTACCGGGCTATAGCGGTCACATGATTACAGCTCGTACCGGGCTATAGCGGTCACGCGTTTACAGCTCGTACCGGGCTATAGCGGTCTCTTGTTCATTCCACAGTTGAGCCCGTGTTTCCTAGCCCCTGGGGCACCACTCTTGGGTTAGGAATACTCCTGCAGAGGTTGACGCACACACTCAAACTTACGATAGGATAGTTTACCTTTTAGTGGCCGGTTAGGTTATGACCTGATCCCTTACATACATGTTTCACAGTGTTAATGCATTTAATTACCTATATACATGTTTTCTTGCGCACCGGGCTTCACTTTTATATATTCTTGTTATTATGCTACACACACTTTATACGTTGAGTACTTGCTGGGATATTCTGACATCCCTGAGATTTTCCATCTCAGGTTTAGAGACAGATCTGCAGGCTGAGCAGGATCAGAGCGGCTACCAGGACTTTGTTGAAGATCAGTAATCGTAGGTTTATTTTCCTTTACTTTTAGCCTTTAACATGTGCGCTCTTATGGGACATTAGGACTTTTGTATCTCTTTCGGATCTTATTTTATTCGGAATCTTTTGTTTTGGATCTTTAATTGCATCAATTATCTAGTGGACCCATTTTTAGGATTTCTTATGGTTTCATTGCAGCATGATTATCAGTATTATTTCTTTTGGTATTGGATTTTATTTTGACAGGTTAATCTAGACATTCTTATGTGACTATGGAAGGACTTTTCCTTACCGTAGGTAGCACGGCTGACCTTCGTCGCTTCCCGTATTCCATATTTTGGGAAGCGGGGCGTGACATACATGATGATTATTGTGGGTATCGATCGTTGAAAAAACCGTGGGCGGTAAATTTTTAAGACGCCATAGGAGTAAATTCCCTCCTATGGCACATTTCTTCCATTATTTATATATATATAGAGAGAGAATAATGAAGAAAAGAGGCATTCAGAGGCTTCTTCGTTAGGCGGCGTAAAAAATGTATACACTCCACGATTTTTTTCGACGATCGGTATCCATCATCATCCTCGTTATCATGCAAGATGTGGATATACCAAATTTCTTGTGATCCCACCACTTTTTTACCGTTGAATTAGCAATGTAAAAAAGTTCCATTGTCGGTGAATCCCACCACTTTTTTACCGTTGAATTAGCAATGTAAAAAAGTTCTATTGCCGGTAAACCATTAATTTTGCACCCACGAAATCAACAGTGAAAAAGTGATGGAATAACATGAAATTTGATGTATGCACTTCTTACATGATAACGATGATGATGTTGGATGCCAATCGTCGAAAAAAGTCATGGAGGATGTATTTTTTCGACGCAATAGGAGGAAATTCTCTCTTATGGCACCTCTCCTCCATTATTCTCATATATATATATGTATATATATATATATATGTATATATATATATATATATATATATATATATATATATATATATGGGGGTATTGCTAATTTACTCGCATGGTATAACCGGCTTAGTTATGCTATGCGGATAATTACACCATTTGTCCTTAATTCATGGATAAAGTAAGATCAATTTTTGTCATTTACACGGAGAGAAGGTAGAAAATCTTGTAATTAATGAGGCAATTGATTAATACAAATCTCATGGGATATTTACAAGATTCTCTTCCTTCTCTCTCATTGTAAATGATAAAAAATAACCCTACTTTATCTAAGAATGAAATGTAAATGGTGTAATTATCCAGAGGGCATAACTAAACTGTTTATGCCCCTATATATATGTGTGGGCTTGAAACGGAAATCATAAATAATGAAATAAATCTCCATTTTCTTATAACACGGGAGCAAGGAATTAGAGAAACCTTTAGGGAAAGGGATAAGATGATTTCAGCTAAAACGATAGAAAATAAGTGTCATATGGACAATTAGGGTATCCCAGTCATCGCGAGCTGCACAACCACTGCGGCTTTATATATATATATATATATATATATATATATATATATATGGGCTTGAAACGAAAATCATAAATAATGAAATAAACCTCCATTTTCCCGTGACACAAGAGGAGCAAGGAATCAGAAAAACCTTTAGGGAGAGCGATCGGATGATTTCATCTAAAACGATAGGAAACAAGTGTTATATGGACAATTAGGATATCCTAGTCATAGCGAGTTGCACAACTACTGTAGTTTTATATATCTAAAAGGAAAGCCGAGATAAATAAATTTCCTTGTAATAACTATAGATAAAGGAGAAATAGATTTGCAATCTCATATATTAGAAAAAACATTTAAGTTCCCATACAAAATAGAAGACTCTAAGCAACTTCAAAGATTTCTAGGGTGTTTGAATTATGCAGAAAATTTTATCGAAAATCTAGCCTCTTACAGACAAAATTTACAAAATAAGTTGAGAAAAATTTATAAATGGCAGTGGACAGAGGAAGATACGAATGGCGTGTTAAAAATAAAAGAAACTTGTAAAAAAATGCATAAACTTACTATACCCATAGAAGCTGATGAATTGGTAATTGAAAGTGATACCTCAGATTCGTGCTGGGGAGTAATATTAATTTGTAAAAGGGATAAGATAGAAAGAATATGTAGGTGCAAATCCGGTACTTTAGAAGAAAGTGAAAAGAATTACCATAGTAATGATAAAGAATTACTAGCAATAAAATTAGCTATAAAAACTTTCGAAATATATTTAAATATACTTTTCTATGTTAGAACCGATAGTATCACTGCCGCAGCAAGAATTAAAAATAAATAGCAGACGGTGAGCCAAACAAAAGATTGATTAGATATCAAGGATGGTTTAGTCATTATAATTTTATTATTTCTCATATTGCAGGAAAAATGAATATTCTAGCACTCTCTAACCAGAGAAACGGCTAGAATGAATATAGGTATTTCTTCGCTAAAAATGATAAGTAAAGAGATGCAAGAAATACAAAGAAATATGAAATCAACACATTACCTAATTTCAAGAATTCTACATTAATCACGATTCTCATACACAGAAATTAATTAAAAGAAGGAAGAAAGGAGTAACCTTTATAATCACATATCTGAAGCAAGTGTTGTATGAACAAGGTATCGGAGCCGTCGTCGATGAGAAGCACCCTTAGGTCTCTCGGGAATTTAGACATGATCTATTTCGTCGAGAATTATAACCACAACGAAGAAATTAATTAAAAATTAAAGGGAACAAATCAATGGTGATGAGGTTGATTAACTTGATTGGAGGAAGGTGCATTATATATATAGTTATACTGATAATGAGGGTTGAGATTTGGTAATTTGGAAAGAAAATCAATGATGAGAGTTTCTTGTTTCCAAATTAAGGAGTGAAGATTATGAAAGTTTTTGGACTTAAACCGAGTTGTGATAAGAGTGTTGTATGTCTGTGGTATGCTAGGGTTTATTCTTGATTTATATTGTTATCTCAAAACCGATAAAAGTCGATCGTGTATTATAAAATTCACATATCTGATTTCAACACATGATAATATTGGAAAAAAACAAAGAAACATGAAATCAACACATTACCTAATTTCAAAAATTCTACATTAATCATGATTCTCATACAAAGAAATTAATTAAAAGAAGGAAGAAAGGAGTAACTTTTATAATCACACATCTGAAGCAAGTGTTGTATGAACAAAGTATCGGAGCCGTCGTCGATGAGAAGCACCTTTAGGCCTTTCGGGAACTTAGACATGATCGATTTCGACGAGAATTATAACCACAACGAAGAACTTAATTAAAAATTAAAGGGAACAAATCAATGGTGATGAGATTGATTAACTTAATTGGAGGAAGGTGCACTATATATATAGTGATAATGGGGGTTAAGATTGGTAATTTGGAAAGAAAATCAATGACGAGAGTTTCTTGTTTCCAAATTAAGGAGTGAAGATTATTAAAGTTTTTGGACTTAAACCGAGTTGTGATAAGAGTGTTGTATGTCTGGGGTATGCTGGGGTTTATTCTTGATTTATATTGTTATCTCAAAACCGAGAAAAGTCGATTGTGTGTTATAAAATTCAGGGTAAATTGTCAAAAAAACCCAATTAGACTTTCCCGCTGATAAAAAACCTTTGGCTTCGAGACGGTTGTCAAAACCCCCCCGGAAAATTTTCATGCAGATGCTGAATAGTTGCGTACTATATCTACTTAGGTCATACCTATCGCATGCAACTGTATAGATATCACATAATAACTGGATATAGCAAGCAACTATACAAGTACCATAGGCAGGGTTTTTTTCGACAACTGAAATCTTATTGAGGGGGGTTTTGACAAGGCGCTTAGGAATATGGGTTTTCTATCTGCAGGAAAATCTGCTTGGTTTTTTTGGTCAATTTATCCTAAAATTCAACCAAAAAAAGTAAATATAAAATTTTTTAATCAATGGGCAGCAAAAAATAAAAATAAATTTTACCAAAAAATAAAGTCTTCACCAAATCCAAAACCCTTAAACAACCCCAACATTGCAGATCCTATGTCTCTTATGTCTTCGCTCGCTTTTTAGGGAAACCTTCTCTCTCTCTCCCTCCTCAATTTTGCTCAATGGGAAGAAAGTCAAGCGATCCAAGCGCCACCGGCAGCGCTCCTCCTCTTCCTCGTTGCCTTCATCTCCTGCACCTTGGCCTACATGGCCTTCTCCTTTACTCTCTAAAACCCTTTCTCCAATCCAAAGATTGAAATTTTGATCCAAAATCGAGCAATTAGGTCTTTGATTCTTCAAGAAGGAGGAGAGGGAGAGGATGCAGAAGAAGATGAGTGCTGCAGATGGATGGAGCAGCTGGAGCTGTGGGGCTCAGCAGTGAAATGGGGAACAAATCACAAGTTCAATTCTTCAGTGGAGCGCTGCAGAGCTTGTAAGGCCATGTTTGGGGGTGATGATGGCCCTTGCCTCTGTGATTCCTGGGTCTTTTGTGGAGAAATTTGGAGAGGTATGCTCTTTTTCTTTTTCCCATTCTTTGTCGATTTTTTTGTTGAAATTAGGCGATTTGGAGAAATGGGTATGAAGTGAATTGATGACATGCAATTTGACAATTGCTGTTAGCTGACTAGTTTGGGTGATATACGTGGTTAAATTTGTTTTCTTTTATGTTGATTAAGGTTAGTGGAAATTGGAAAATATTAGGAACTTTTGGTAAATTTTGTTGCATGTTCTTGCTCTTTTCCTTGATAATTTTACTTTATCGAGGAGATGGGGTTTGTTCTAAATTGTGGTGCATGTTTCTTTCGAACTATCATTTGTTTAATAGAGGTGATTTTAATTTGACAATCGTTGTTAGATGACCGCTCTTGGTACTATCTATGGTAAATTTTGGTGCATGTTTCTGCCATCACCTATGAATCTTATGTGATCGGTGAAATGGGTGTCGGGGAAGGATTCTCTAGGAATCAGCAATGAAATCATACACTTAACAATTTTACTAGTTTACCAAATATTATATAATGCTTGCAGTAATTAAATACACGAGCTTAAAGACTTCCAAAAATCTTCTATTGATAGATCTACAACGCTACCACTAGATGAGTTGTGGACATTGAGAATCTGGTGAAGTTTGTCATCATCATATATCCTGATGGCACCTTCCGAGCTTGTAGGTATCATCATAAGCCTATAAGAGAGATGATGGCTTAGCAGTAGATTGTTGTATCATGTGCTCTTGGTAGGTGAATTAAAGAATATAGAAACCAAAGATATGATTTTAATTTGACATGCATCTAGTTTCATTTGTGGGAAAAAGGTTTAATAAATGGAAGGTAGATGGAGGAGGAGAAGAGTCATGGAGATGATGAGGAGGTCCAGGAGGAGAAGGGATTTCGTTTTCTTATGTCTATTTACTGTTGAGGAGATATGATGAGGAGGAGAGGAAGAAGGAGAAGATTGGTTAAGGGTAAGGAAGTCATTAAACTGTTAGTCTAACCCTGGTTAACTTAACTAACCTATTAAACTAACACCTTACTAACGGGCAGACTTTTTTAGTTAATGGAGAAGACCTGGGTGTCTTTTTTAGAAATATTAGGTTTTGGGTTTTTTTTTATATAAGTACTAAAGATTTGGGGTCCAAAATAAAAAAATAGTTTCCAATAATGCGACAATGAAAATGAAGTCATTAAAAAGAGTACCTTGTAGCTTTTCAACCATTCAGCGAGCTCATGCATTTTGGAGAATGTTCTAAAAACCATCAGACCCTTATGCTTTCTGTTTTAGAACTTTTGATCTGATATGTGGAACCATTTCATACCAAAACGGTGTATTGGGCGTTCCGAAGAATAATTGCAACATGAGCATATTTCCAATTCATATTAATTACAAAAAGATGGTTCTTAAATGTTTTAATAGCTGGCTGTTTCATCACCAGACATATCCTCTATAGCATAATAATTAAAAGCAGTTTATGTAATTCAAAATAGCTAGTAATGAAATCTTAGCCTTTGAAAATAGCTATTTGTTCCATCCATTTTGTATTTTGTTCCATCTCAACAATTTTAAGAAGCCTACCCATACCGTTCCTCATTCCATAGCAGTAGTATACCACATGTCAGTTTTCTTTCCACCCACCGTCATGTTCCGTGTTTAAGGTAATCTTGGTTCCATCAACTGTGAACATAATTCATTATTTTTTATTTGAGAGAATTGTAACTTAACAAGTGCAAGTGCAGCCGTTCTGAAAGGGGCTTCGAAATAAGGATATACTTATTTATGCTTTGATTATCGAAGAACATTGATAAGATAATACTTTATAAACTTGCTGGGTGTCTGAATTCTGGTTATTTTTTTGACTTCAGTGCTGGTTGAAGAAACAAAAGGATGTCCTATTTCCTGCTTTGCAATAGTCTGGGGAAAAGGTTATCTGGACTTCTGGGCTTATATTTGGAAAAGGAGAGGTATGTACATTTGTGGATTTCATAGTATTCTTTTGAATCAATGAAATTTCATGTAGACCCTTGCATGTTTCATTTGGTTTTAATGTGTCTAAACTATACTGAAATAAGCACCGGGAATGCTCCCATATCTACATTATTCTGATTATTGTTAACTGTGTATGCTCATGAATCTGCATCATACAAAATTCATGCAATTGATTATTCTATTATTTTATGATGTCGCTCTTACTTATCTTAGTAGTATTTACATAGATGGTCTCTTACCAGTCTACATGCCTTGTAACATTAATGCACGCCCCTTTATTGGCCATAGTTAACTTGGCCTTGGAATTTGGCTCAAGGATTGCTGATAAGATGCAAGCTAGCTATAACATATGGTTAACCTGTATTGAAAACTTTCATAATTAGGAGTTTTGCTTCATAGTTGAATCCACTTTGATTCGAAATGTTCACTCTGTGATAAATTACAATTGCTGAATACTAAGTACTAAGGTAAATTCATGGTGTGCTGTGCGTGGGTCCCCTTGGTGCGTTTGTGTGTTGTGTGCTGTGTGTGGGTGTGTTGTATGTGTGGGTAAGGCTCACAGGTCAGTTCCAAATAAAAAAGTAATAGCTTAAATTTTCTTGCCAATTATCCAGCTTAGTTCATCTAGCAGGGTGCTATATCTGCTGGCTATATAAACTATAAGACAGTCATTACATCTAAGCTAATGGTGATTTGGCTTTGAATATGAACTCTATAAAGCTAGTGCCAGAGACATTATGGGTATAATCCTGTTTGCTGACATTATCCTTAACTACCTTACCTATTTCATGGTGCTGATGCGCTGAGAGACCACACACACACACACACACACACACACACACACTTCGGGGATTGAACTTGCGACCTCTCACATTTGAGATGGGTACCAACCGAGCTAGGCCGAGTTGGTCATAGCTAAGTTAATACTTAATAAGTACAATGCAATCTAAACTAGTTTCTGGATCAAAATTATTCTTGATGCTTCCTTGGGCCTATTTCCAGTCATGTGGTCTTCAATACATGGTATTCTCTGCACAGATTCTTATTATTTTAACTTGATAATTGGCTGCATCAACACACACGCGCGCGAGAATAATAGAGGAAAGGTGCCATAGGAGGAAATTTTCTCCTATGGCATCGAAGGAATATACCCTCTATGACTTTTTTCGATGATTGACGCCCATCACGATCATCTTTATCATCTAAGATATGGATATGCTAAATCTCATGCGATTCTACCACTTTTCACTGTTGAATTAACAATGTAAAAAGTTATATTGTCGGTAAACCGTTAATTTTGCACCCACTAAATCAACGGTGAAAAAGTTGTAAAATCACATGAAATATGGTTTATCTACATCATAGATGATAAAGATGAAGATGATAGGTGCCGATCATCGTGAAAAATTGTGGATGTTGTAATTTTTTGATGCCATCGGAGGAAATCCTCTCCTATGGAATCTTTTCTACATTATTCACTCTTTATATATATGAGAATAATGAAGAAAAGAAGCCGTAGGAGGCATTTTCGTTAAGGTGGCGTCAAAAATCTATATCCTCCGATATTTTATTCCACGATCGGCACCCATCATCATCATCTTTATCGTCTAAGATGTGGATACACTAAGTTTCATGTGATTCTATCACTTTTTCACCGTTGAATGAGCAATGTAAAAAGTTATATTGTCGGTAAACTATTAATTTTGCACCCACTAAATCAACGGTGAAAAAGTGGTAGAATCATATGAAATTTGGTGTATCCACATCTTAAATGATAAAGATGAAAATGATGGGTGCCGATGGTAGGAAAAAAATCGTGGATGGCGTATTTTTTCGACGCCACGGGAAGAAATTCCTTCCTATGGCACCTTTCCTTCATTATCTTTTATATATATATATATATATATATATATATATATATATACAACGATATATATGGAGAGAGTAATGAAGAAAAGAGGCCCTAGAAGGTTTTTTCGTTAGGTGGCGTCAAAAATCTAAATTCTTCACGATTTTTTCGACAATCGGTACCCATCATCTTTATCATGTAAGATGTGGATATAATAAATTTCATGTGCTTCCACCACTTTTTTACCGTTGAATAAGCAATGTAAAAAGTTATAGTGTCGGCAAACCGTTAATTTTGCACCTACTAAATCAACTGTGAATAAGTGATGGAATCACATGAAATTTACTGCGTCCACACCTTACATGAGAAAGATGATGATAGATGTCGATCGTCGAAAAATCATGGAAGGCCTAGTTTTTCGACGCCATAGGAGGAAATTCACTCCTATGGTACCTTTCCTCCATTATTCTCTCACACACATATATAATGAAGAAAAGAGGCCATAAGAGGCTTTTTCGTAAGGAGGCACCAAAAATCTATATTCTCCATAAATTTTTTTGGCGATCGGCACCTATCATCATCATCTTTATCATGTATTATCATCTTTATCATGTAAGGCGTGCATACACCAAATTTCATATGATTCCACCATTTTCACCGTTAAATTAGCAATGTAAAAAGTTATATTGTCGGTAAATCGTTAATTTTGTACACACTAAATCAACGGTAAAAAAATGATGAATCACATGGAATTTAGTGTATCCACATCTTACATGATGATGATTGTGGGTATCGATCGTTGAAAAAACCGAGGGTATATTTTTAAGACGCCATAGGAGGAAATTCCCTCTTATGGCACCCATTTCCCATTATTCTTATATATATAGAGAGAGAATAATGAAGAAAAGAGGCTTTCGAAGGCTTCTTTGTTAGGCGGCGTAAAAAAAGTACACACTCTACGATTTTTTTGGACGATCGGTACCTATCATCATCATCATGGTTATCATGTAAGATATGGATACATCAAATTTCTTGTGATTCCACCACTTCTTTTATCGTTGAATTAGCAATGCAAAAAAGTTCTATTGTCGATAAACCATTAATTTTGCACCCACAAAATCAACGGTGAAAAAGTGATGGAATAACATGAAATTTGCTGTATCCACATCTTACATGATAAAGATGATGATATTGGATGCCAATGGTCGAAAAAATCATGGAGGTTGTATTTTTTCGACGCCATAGGAGAAAATTCCATCTTATGTCAGCTTTCCTCCATTATTCTCATATATATATGTATATGTATACATACATACATACATATATATATATATATATATATATATGTATGTATGTATATGGGTATTGCTAATTTACTCGCATGGTATAACCGGCTTAGTTATGCCATGCGGATAATTACACTATTTGTCCTAAATTCATGGATAAAGTAGGATCACTTTTTGTCATTTACAAGGAGAGAAGTTAGAAAATCTTGTAATTAATGAGGCAATTGATTAATACAAATCTCATGGGATATTTACAAGATTCTCTTCTCTCTTATTGTAAATGACAAAAAATTACCTTACTTTATCTGAGAATGAAATGTAAATGGTGTAATTATCCACACGACATAACTAAACTGGTTATGCCCCTATATATATATGGGCTTGAAATGGAAATCATAAATAATGAAATAAATCTCTATTTTCTTATGACACGAGGAGCAAGGAATTAGAGAAACCTTTAGGGAAAGGGATAATATGATTTCATCTAAACCGATAGGAAATAAGTGTCATATAGACAATTAGGGTATCCCAGTCATCTCGTGTTGCACAACCACTGCAGCTATATATATATATATATATATATGAGCTTGAAACGAAAATCATAAATCATGAAATAAATCTCTATTTTCCTGTGACACAAGAGGAGAAAGGAATCAGAAAAACCTTTAGGAAGAAGGATCAGATGATTTCATCTAAAACGATAGCAAACAAGTGTTATATAGACAATTAGGATATCCTAGTCATAGCGAGTTGCACAACTACTATACCTTTATATATCTAAAAGAAAGGCGAGATAAATAAAAATCAAATAAATTTCCTAGTAATATCTATAGATAAAGGAGAAATAGAGTTGCAACCTCATATATTAGAAAAAAACATCCAAATTCCCAAATAAAATAGAAGACTCTAAGAAACTTTAAGGATTTTTAGGGTGTTTGAATTATGCAGAAAATTTTATCGAAAATCTAGCCTCTTACGGACAAAATTTTCAAAAGAAGTTGAGGAAAAATTATAAATGGCAGTGGACAGAGGAAGATACGAATAACGTGTTCAAAATAAAAGAAACTTGTAAAAAAATGCATAAACTTACTATACCCTTAGAAGATGATGAATTGGTAATTGAAAATGATATCTTAGATTCGTACTGGGGAGCAATATTAATTTGTAAAAGGGATAAGATAGAAAGAATATGTAGGTGCAAATCCGGTACTTTTAAAGAAAGTGAACAGAATTACCATAGTAATGATAAAAAATTACTAGCAATAAAATTAGCTATAAAAACTTTCGAAATATATTTAAATAAACCATTCTATGTTAGAACCGATAGCATCATTGCCGCAGCAAGAATTAAAAATAAAATAGCAGACAGTGAGCCGAACAAAAGATTGATTAGATGCCAAGGATGGTTTAGTCATTATAATTTTATTATTTCTCATATTGCAGGAAAAAGGAATATTCTAGCACTCTCTAACCAGAGAAACGACTGGAATGAATATATGTATTTTTTCGCTAAAAATGATAAGTAAAGAGATACAAGAAATACATAATGATATGGCGAGAGTCATATTTAGACTTCACAAGTTCGAAGGCATAATTGATTAATCTCTTCATAAAGAAATTAAAGAAGATATAACGAAAATGCTGAAGAAATCCTTCACAGAATATAAAAAAGACCTAGAAGAAGCCGATAGAAAAAGTTGTTCAAAAATAATGAAGGAAGAATCAGAAGAAGAGTTCTCGGTGAAGAAAGGAAAAGAGCCTATAAAAAGTAAGGCTGTTAAAATACCTTATGATTTCATTTAAGATTTTGTTAACTGGCAGGAATTCTGCTTGGTTACTGTGAAAAACGAAAAAGATTGGTTTCTTGGTGCCAAGGGTTACTATCACATTTCTTCATATATATATATATATATATCAAAATGCAGATCCAGATGTGGTGAAAGTATTATATGATTATGGTTTAATCCATATTATATATCCTTCAGGAGATTTTAGAGAATTACAGAAATTGCCAAATATTAAAAATACGGTTCATCAGTTTTGCAGTATAATAAGGCATAAGAAAATATCTATAAAGATCCATAGTGCAATTCTAGAAGAACAGGAAGATTATGGATCCTTTCAGCCTGCACTACATGTGGTAGAAATCGAAATAGGTGGTTATCAGTTTATTCTTAGTTATGCTAAAAGAAGGATGATAGAAGACTCAAACGAGATATCTTTAGTTCGAGCATGGGAAATCTGGCATCTATTAAAAATTGTTGCAAATAAAGAACCCGAAAGCTTCTGGGTATATCACAGTAATGAAGAACACCTCATACTTCAAAACTGATGAACCACATTATTAATATTTGTTTCTGGGTATATCACAGTAATGAAGAACACCTCATACTGCAAAACTGATGAACCACATTATTAATATTTGGTAATTTCTCTAATTCTCTAAAATCTTCTGAAGGATATATAATATGGATTAAACCATAATCATATAATGCTTTCACCATATCTGGATCTGCATTTTGATATATACATAAAGAATTGTGATATGAACCCTTGACATCAAGGAACCAACCTTCGTTTTTCATAGTAACCGAGCAGAATTCCTGCCAGTTAACAAAATCTTTAATGAAATCATAAGGTATTTTAACAGCCTTGTTTTTTATTTCATTTCTTCACCGATGACTCTTCTTCTGATTCTTTCTCCATCATTTCTGTGCCATTTTTCTATCGGCTTCTTCTAGGTCTTTTTTATATTCTGTGAATGATTCCTTCAGTGTCTTGGTTATATCTTCTTTAATCTCTTTCTGAAGGGATTGATCAATTATGCCTTCGAGCTTATGAAGTCTAAATATGACTCTCGTCGTATCGTTATGTATTTCTTGTATCTTTTTACTTATCATTTTTAGCGAAGAACTATTTATATTTATTCCAGCCTTTTCCATGGTTAGAGAGTGCTAGAATATTCCTTTTTCCTGCAATATGAGAAATAGTAAAATTATAATGACTAAACCATCATTGATATCTAATCAATCTTTTGTTCGGCTCAATGTCTACTGTTTTATTTTTAATTCTTGCTGCGGCAGTGATGCTATCGGTTCTAACATAGAATGATTTATTTAAATATACTTCGAAAGCTTTTATATCTAATTTTATTGCTAGTAATTCTTTATCATTAGTATGATAATTCTTTTCACTTTCTTTAAAAGCACCAGATTTGCACCTACATATTCTTTCTATCTTATCCCTTTTACAAATTAATACTGCTCCACAGTATGAATCTAAAGTATCATTTTCAATTACCAATTCATCATCTTCTAAAGGTATAGTAAGTTTAGGCATTTTTTACAAGTTTCTTTTATTTTTAACACGTCATTCGTGTCTTCCTCTGTCCACTGCCATTTATAATTTTTTCTTAACTTCCCTTGTAAATTTTGTCCGTAAGAGGCTAGATTTTCGATAAAATTTTCTGCATAATTCAAACACCCTAGAAATCTTTGAAGTTGGTCATAGTCTTCTATTTTATCTGGGAACTTGGATATTTTTTTCTAATATATGAGGTTGCAACTCTATTTCTCATTTATTTATAGTTATTACTTGGAAATTTATTTGATTTTTATTTATCTCGGCTTTTATTTTAGATATATAAAGCTACAGTGGTTCAGCTCGCTATGACTGGGATATCCTAATTGTTCATATAACACATGTTTCGTTTCGTTTTAGATGAAATCATCTGATCCCTTTTCCTAAAGGTTTTTCTGATTCCTTGCTTCTCTTGTGTCACAGAAAAATGGAGATTTATTTCATTATTTATGATTTCCGTTTCAAGCCCATATATATATATATATATATACAGTGGTTGTGTAACTCGCTATGACTGGGATATCCTAATTGTCCATATAACACCGGTATCCTATCGTTTTAGATAAAATCATTTGATCCCTCTCCCTAAAGGTTTTTCTTCCTTGCTCCTCTTGTGTCACAGAAAAATGGAAATTTTTTTCATTATTTACGATTTCCGTTTCAAGCCCACTCCAGTGGAGTTAATATGTAATGGCGATTATGAACAAACAGTCGTTTCATTTCTCAGCTATATAGATTTCTCAAACGTAATATGCCCAGTTAAATATATTTTATATTCCTTCATGCCATCTTAAGTGGGTTTTTTTCCATTTTTTGTAATAACATGTATATGGCCCATCATTTAGGGTGTAGATTACGACATTAATGATATCTGTTGTGTTGACCTATGAATCTCTTTATATTTTGATTATTTTACAAATCTATATTTTAAATATATTATATGTTACTAACAGTATCAGACGAGTAAAAGTGCTACATAACTGGAGTTATTTAAGGATAAGTACAATCAACATTGCTACTGACAACTCAAAAGTAACATTGGCAAAGATCGACAAGACTCGGAAGATCTCAATGCATATTCAAAGGATATAACGGAGAAGTCACACATTGAAAATATTCAAGGCTTTTCTGCTTTATTTGAGTCTAGAGTCGAGTCGATCTAAAACGGTTAGAGTCAAGTTTTCTATCGTGTGCTTCAATTCAATTCACAAAAACCAAAATTTCATTTTCAAAACAAAGGTCTGTTTATGAAATGTCAGAAAAATAGATGTATATGATATACGTCCTTAGGACGTTTATGATATGTTAGTTGTATGTATGTCCTAAAGGCCATTATTGCCCATGATTGTATATTATAGTAGATGCTTGGATATATATAGAGAGGACTTTCTTGCTCGACATGATAGTATGCTATTTGGTTACTCTTTATCTTAACATGTATACTTGTATCTTTATACCGTCTCTCTGTTATATGTCGATAAAGCCTTTAGAATGTGTACTTGACTATCAGAACTATGATGGAGATCATACTAGTGGGGCCAGGGTAGTCCACAAGTACATTTTTTTAATTGCTCCTAGTCGAGCAAGTATCGAGACGGGGCATCGATATTCCAGAGTAAACTAGTGTGTACGTTTCTTGACCCTGTAAGGGGCGATGGTTGATCCCACAGCCATTGGTGTTTGACATCAAAGATTGTATACATGTGCTCATTAGAGAATGGGTATACTGGACAGGACTCACCGAGAACTCCTAGATGGTATTATACGCGACGTCAGATAGAAGTTCTCTGGTGACACTGGTACATATTAGTCTGTAGATCCGAGATCGTCATAAAGTCTTGTGTGATTCCCATTGTGCTTTGATTTCCTCCTTACCACGTTCAAGAGAGCGTGCAAACAGGTGGATTTTGGGTACAACCCCGAGTCACATGGAGGCAATGAGCGATATGAGAGGTTTTGTCTATCCCGGTTTTAGGGGTTGATATTGCGCTATGCTCGATTGGCTATAACAGGAAGTCCCTGGCCAGGGCCGTTGATGAAATTTACTGGTAAGTGTTATCAGTAGTTTCTTGACCCGTTATGAGCCTCACATCGGTATGACTTATCAAGTTATTAGTGAAGATGTAGCTTGAGTTAGAGATTACCTGACGTAGATCATCTTCGGCCTCAAAGATCTTTAAGTAAGCTCGTTCCTTTCGTCCAGTGGAGCCTAACGAGAGTCCGAGAGACCACTACTTGGAGCTAAGAGACTACTACACGAAGCTTTAGAAGTGAAGAACCAGTTTACAAAGATTGTATTTCTTGTTCACTTAGAGTAAAGTTGTTTACTTGCTTAGAAAACCCTAATTCTCTAGTTCGATTCTAGGTTAGCATTTCTTAGCACACTAAATTTTAAAAAATTGCATACTCGCCTTCTAAAACCTAGTAGTCGTGCTAAGGAATCCTAACATGATAGACGTCTATAACAGTTTTCAAAATTTGAAATTTTAAATTTCAAATTTTGGCAAAATTTTTAGAATTCCAACGGCCACTAATTGTCCTATCTTTTTGGGGCTGTTGTAATAAATGTCCCTACCACCCATTTTCATATTTCTATAAATAGGACTAATTTTTCTCAAGTTTCTCACTGATTTTTCCTTGAACGTTTTTATTCTCGAGTTTTTGGTGAAAATTTTTACTCATTTTCCTCTTAAGTTTTTACTAATCATTTTTCAGAGAGAGGAGATCTTTCTAGCGCCATTAGATTTTTTTTATTCTTTTAAAAAAGAAAGTCCTCTAAAAGTTTCGAAAGCTATTGTTTTTAGAACTTGTTTAATCTTGAAAAACTTCTTCGATTTGTTTTTAAACTTTTGTCACTCTCCGAAATACAATCCCTTGTCTTTTTGAATCGAAAATTTGATTTATCTTTTGAGATCGTTAGGATTATTGAAGTTGGTTTGTAAAGATTTGTAAAAATCTTACTTGTACGACCTAATGAAGAAAGGTCGAAAATTTTCACGTTGTAAAAGGTTTCGGACTTAAGTCTTTGGTAAAAAGTTTAGGTGTTCACCACCTGCAAGTGTCAAAGGTTTCAGAATTGAGCCTTTGATAAAAAGTTTAGGTGTTCACCGACTACAAGTGTAAAGGTTCTAAGATTCGAGCATGGTAAATGATCTAGGTTTTTCCACCCGTGAAAGAGTCACTAGTAAGTGAAGTTGAATCCTGAACAGGAGTTCTCACATGGGTATTAGCCACAGGGTTGGTGAACCTCGATAAAAATTCTTTATATTTACTTTTTCTGTGATTCTGTGTTGTTTCTGTGAATCAATGTTGTGATGGTATTTGTACTTTAAACTCTGATTTTATATTTCGCTGCAAAATCTATTAATTCCGTAAAATAATTCCGAGTTTGTCATAAAGCCTTATTCACCTCCTTTTAAGACCGTTTTCAATTGGTATCAGAGCAGCTTACTCTGTTTGTAAGATTAATCTTTTGAATTTCTGATTCAATGGCAAACCATATGGAAGGACAATCCACTAACCATTCTCTTCTTTTTAGTGGTACAAACTATCAATTCTGGAAAACCAAGATTAGAATTTTCCTTCAATGTATAGATCTAGAAATCCGAGAAATAATAGAAAAGCCTTTTGTTATCCCTACCATGAATCCCCTATCCGATGTCGACAAGAGATTAATGATATTAAATGTCAAGATAATGAATGCATTTCATTGTTCTTTGAATTCAATAGAATCTTTATGTGTCATACGTCAAACGAGATTTGGAATACTTTCCAGACTGCCCATGAAGGAAGCAGTCAAGTCAGAGAAAATAAGATCGACCGTCTCATGCACGAGTATGAGATATTCCAATTGAGAGATGATGAAACCATCGACTGTATGTATTTTAGATTCAACAATGTCATTACAGAACTCTTCAAGCTAGGAAAGAAATTCGACAAGAAACAAAAGTGTTACAAGTTGCTGAGATTCCTAACGATCTCATGGCAACCCAAGGCCACTGCCATCGAAGAAGCAAATAACATGGTAACGTTGAAAGTCGACTCCTTAATAGGAAAGTTAAAGACATACGAGATGCAACTGGATGATCTAAAGCAAAAGCAAGAGATGGACAATCAAAAGAAAAATATCGCGCTAAAAGTATTTACTAGTAAGTCCAAGCCTAAGGAAATATTTAGTGATGATGAAAGCGACGATAAAAAAATGACCGATATTGTTAGACACTTAAGAAAGTATCTGAAGTCCAGGAGATATCCCCAGAAGAAAGGTATGTATAAATCAAATAAGAATTTTAATACTAATAAAACTTTGCGTTTTGAATGCAATAAGGAAGGCCATTTAAAATCAGAGTGTCGTACTTTCAAGAAGGATAAATGGAAGTCATAGAAGGAATCAGAAAAGCGATTGTTTCAAGTTATTTGGGACGATACGAATTCCAGCCGCTCGGAAGACGAAAAAGTCGCAAACGTGTGCTTCATGGCACAAGACGAAGAGGTAATTGACGTTGACTTTGATATAGAATCTCTTAATAAAGTAAATTTAATAAGTCTTTGTCATTATCTTAAGGACAATTATAATAAAGTAAATTCTAGATATAAGAATTTGAAGTGAAAATTATCTGCTAGAAATAACTTAGAAATATCAACTCAAGAAGAACTAAAGGCGATTAAAATAAAAAATGAAAATTTAAACGATAAAATAAAATCCATAACATTAACTAAAGAAAAGTTGGTTAAAACTAATAATACATTAAATTTTGAAATATTTGATCGTAAAAGAAAAGTAGAATTAAAAGATAAAATACTTTTAAATTTTACCAAAAGTAAAGATAACTTAAATATTATATTAAGACAATCTATAAAATATTGTAAGAAAGAAAGTATAGGTTTCGACAAATATTCTGAGTTTGTCCTAAAATCCAAACCTTTTAGACATACGTATTATTATAAATATGGTAATAAATATGCTCATTCCACATGTGACTATTGTTACACTTTAGAGCATATTTCATAATATTGTAACATAAAAAATTAATCAACTTACAAATATTACTTTACTCCTAAGACTGGCCTAAATGAATCAAAAATAGTTTGAGTTTCTAAGGTTAACAATAATCAATCCAAACAAACTTTAATTCAAGAAAGTATACATAACCAATTTAATGAAATTAACTCTATTAATCCTAATAATTCAATGGACAACAATGATTCAAACCTGTTAAAAGGTTTAAATAATTTATTAATAGATAAAGATGTTGAAACCAATAAATTGGAACAACAAGAAAAAGTAGTTGATACTTCTTTTCCAAAGGATTGGCAATTCAAAAAAAATCAACTTAAGAATTTTAATAATAGGAGAAATTAATAAGGGAGTGATTATTAGGTCAAAGAAATTAAAACTAATAAATTGGAAGAACAGGAAAAAAGCAATTCAATAAAAATCATCCTGAGGACTTAATAATTGAAAGATACAGATAAAAAAATTGTATGTTTTAATTATTGTATTTGTATTATTACTTTAGTATGATTGTTTAATTATATACTACTATTCACTTGCTACCTCATTTTTTTTAATTCCTCTATATTTTTAAATTTTTGATATTTCCATAAATGGGGGAAGTAATGTTCATATATTCAGGGGAGCATTTGAATATATATCTTTAAAAATTATATATATTTTGAAATTATGTATATCTTAAATATTATTAATTAGGTTTTGTAAAATATTAAAAAGGGAGCGATTGTTGACCTATGAGTCTCTTTATATTTTGATTATTTTATAAAACTATATTTCAAATATATTACATGTTACTAATAATGTCAGACGAGTCAAAACGACACACAACTGGAGTTATTCAAATGTAAGGACAATCAACATTGCTACCGACAAATTCAAAAGTAACATTAGCAAAGATCAGCAAGACTCGGAAGATCTCAATACACATTCAAAGGATATAACGGAGAAACCACATATTGGAAATATCAAGACTTTCCCCTTTTATTTGAGTCTAGAGTTGAGCCGATTTCAAACGGTTAGAATCAAGTTTTCTATCCTACTTCAATTCAATTCGCATAAACCAAAATTTCATTTTCAGAACAAACGCTTGATTCTGAAATGTCAGAAAAATAGACGTCTATGATAGATGTCTCTAAGACGTCTATCACAGACGTTTAACAGTTTTCAAATTTTCAAATTTTAAATTTTGGCGAGATTTTTGAAATTCCAATGGCCAAAAACGGCCACAACTGTCCTATCTTTTGGGGGCAGTTGTAATAACTGTCCCAACCGCCCATTTTTATTTTTCTATAAATAAGAATCATTTTTCTCAAGTTTCTCATCGATTTTTTCTTTAACGTTTTTATTCTCAAGTTTTTGGTGAGATTTTTTCCTCTCTTTACTTTCAAGTTTTTACTAATCATTTTTCAGAGAGGATCTTTTTAGCGCCATTAGACTTTTCTATTATTTTAGAAGAGAAAGATCTCTAAAAGTTTCAAAGAAATGATCGTTTTTAAAACTTATTTAATCTTGAAAAACTTATTCGATTTATTTTAAACTTTTGTTAATCTCCAAAATACAATCCCTTATCTTCTTGAATTGAAAATTTAATTTATCTTTTGAGATCGTTAGGATTGTTGAAGTTGGTTTGTAAAGATTTGAAAAAATGAAGGAAAGGTGCCTTAGGAGGGAATTTACTCCTGTTGCGCCGAACAAAATACCCTCCATGGTTTTTTTGGTTCCGCCACTGATCTGTTGGACCTTATTATAAATTCTATTTCTTATCCTTTGTTGAGTGAATAGGATTGTTGTTTCTGCAGGATTCAGTTAATAAATGTTAAATGCCAAGTTTGCTTGATATGCATTGTTCGCACAGCTCATTAACATAAGCTTGGTAAAACTGTAGAACAGCCATCTCATGTTATACATAACACTAGGTTTTACAACCTTGGATTTAAACCTATCATTGTCAATTAATACATGTCATTTTCCTCCCTATCGCCTTAAAAGTGGCATTCCAAACGATACATGTTTATGATGGAGGCATGTTCACTTGGCTCAAATACATCGTTAGCTATTACCATTAGCTTAAGCTTTTGGGAATAGTGCTTGTAACTTCAACATTCTTAGTACTATTCTATTCAAATTGGGTTTTGCCACATTCCAATTTCTGCAATAACTTTAACATTCTTACTACTTCTCAATCTTTTTACCTTTTCCACATCATGCAGGGAATTGTTGGCCTGGAAACTGAATACGGAACTCTTCATATCTAAGTAAGTATCGATGATTAAGTTATTGACTTTATTCAGTTCATAGATAATCACAAGGCTAATTAAACAGTTAGATTTCTGCCATGTTTCCATGTTGGTTCTGCAGTTAACATCTTAGTTTTTATCTAGTCATTTTTTCCCCTTAACAGCGTAGTCAAGTTTGTGGCCTGTCCTAGGTAGAAGCCATTGCAATGCAATGCACCAAGCAAGTTATGACCTTTACAGGTTTAATTATGCAGTGCTGAATGCTATGTGAAACAAACATTCGTAATGGTCAAACTGCCCTTTAGTATTCTGGACATGTAATTTTGGGCATGTGGACATACGATGCATTTAAATAAAATATTCATTTTTTGGTTGCTCTGTACATTGATGCAAACATAAATACTGTTGGTGGAAAATATACGAAACTATATCAACATACATAAACAAATTTCTTTGCCACTGGCAATTTGTACATTAAAATAGGAATATACATCGAATTATCAAAATATGTGAAGGCTGTATGCTGGTATTTGAAATGCAATAGACATATGTGAAGGCTGTATGCCCATATGATTGTTCAGATTTGCAAACTGACCACAGTTGAATTTTCTGCACAACCTTTATAGACATTATACTCAGTTGCTGCATTGAGAATTTGTTGTATGCAACCAACACGAAGGAGAGAACTGTTAATTTTTTTCAGATGAAGGGGCGGACTCCACATGGTTCCAATCTTGCAACTTCAAAAGAAAATATCTAGGCAAGATCTTGACTGCTTTTGTGATTTTGCCACCACCCGTTTGGTTGTCCCATATGCTGCAATAGTTGGAACTTAACAGGATATCTTTGATCAGAATTATTGTACAGCAGCATTTGAAAGCATGCAGCAGCGTAACATATAGCTGGTTGGTTAATTGATCTTTCTTATATATCCTTTTGAGACCAATGATGCTTTCTTGTCAATATTTCACTGTTTGGGTTGTACAGTGTTTTTCTTCTCCTTATTGAGATAGAATTGCGTGCGCTTGTCAGGCGTATAAAGATTCTCCCTGCCTGAGGCAGGTTGAAGTTTATTGATTGTAGGGATCCGAGTCTCTGGCAGCCACGGACTAAGCTGCCATTGATTGTCTCTCGCTCTTGGGAGCGAGTGAACTTTCGATTGACAGGACAAACTGGTTATGTGAACTCAATATGCAGTATGCGCGTGTTGTGTTTTGAAGATATTTTGGATGTATCGGGATCTTGCAGAGTTTACGTGGGTCTCGTTACCTGGATAGCGGGCTGGGGGTCCAGAGGACTAGCAGCCTTTTTGCGGGATGCAGGGCAGCGTCCCGTTATAAATTTTTTCCGAAAGAAGTGTTTTGAGTGTGGAACATGTGGGAAAGAGGGGTGAAGAGCATCTTAAGGACGCGTGAGACGGCATGTGGCCGCTAGTTACGTGCGTGGCCGCTAGTCACTGGCGGGTCATGTGCGTGACGTGTGGCCGCTAAGCGCCGGTGGGCCACGTGCCCTGCACGCGACCGCTGGACGCCAGCGGGCCACGTGCGTGGAACAGGTAGGAAAGATAGGTGAAGAGCGTCCTAAGGACACATGAGATCGCACGTGGTCGCTAGTCACGTGCGTGGCGGCTGGGCACCGGCGGGTCACGTGCGTGGCGTGTGGCCGCTGGGCGCTGGCGGGGCACACGGGCCACGTGAGCCGCATGTGCTTGTTGGGCACAACGGGCCATGTGAGCAGCACGTAGCACGTGCCAGCTGGACACACTAGTGGAAGAAGAGGGTCTAGCCCCTGGGCTAGGAGTTGAACACCCGAGAGAGCTTGGAGTTAAATCCTAGAAAAAGAAGGATTCTTTTTATTTTTTTCCAGAACTCGGTGGAGTTAAACTTCTAAAGAAAAGATTTTCGGAGATGATGAAAGAGGATCCCTTTCTTCTCCCTTGAGCCTTTGATCCTCGCTTGAGCCCTGGATCCTTGCAAAGTAGGATTTTTAGAGATGCGTCTCCTTCTCTCATTTGTTGGATCTTGGAGAAAAAGGTAGCGAGATTTAAAAATCTTCTCTTTTAGAGATTTGATGGGAGATTTGAACCCCCCCTTCAAGAGTTTTATGGTGAAAAACTATTTCTTTTCGGGAGAAGAGTTAAACTCTTGATTTAATTCAAAAAAGAGAATGTTTAAAACCTTGAGGAAGGTGGAGGCACATAACCCTAAAAAGATGGAGAGAATGAAAGTTATGGATTTCTTCATTATGTTTGCCTTTTATAGGCTACACACTTTACATATAGCCCCTTGGTCTTTTTCAAATGACACTTGTGCCTCCTCATGCTTCATGTGCTTATTCTTTTTTGCACATAAGCCATGAGGTTTATAAAATTTTGGCTTTTTGCCCATTTTTCATACATTTATTTTAAAAAGATTACATTAAACTAATTTATCGTTTCATTCTTTTTGTCATGGGACCGGTTCCTTCGATGCTCGGTCTTGACTTGGGCTCGTGTCTGCTTGCTTGGACTTGGGGTTGACTTATACTTGGTCAATCGGGGTATAATTTTTGACCCCAACAAAGTGCCCCATCAATAAATGGACACCGTGTGTATGAATTGTGTGCATGAATATAATGGATCTTGTTCTATATGAAGATTAATTTGGTTTGGTTCCCTGTGGAGGATTGATGCTGTCCTTTTAGCGACGTGGACGGTCGGTACTGTCATTTTTGCGATTTGGACGGTCGGTGCTGTCATTTTTGCGATTTGGACGGTCGGTGTTTGATTTGACTTGCTCCGCTTCTTATGGTGTCAGGAATTTTATTTGATTGACTCCGCTTCTTGTTGTGTTGGGGTTGAAGTTGACTTACTCTGCTTTCTGCGGTGTCGATGTTTGATTCGACCTACTTCTGAGGTGGAGCTTGATTCCGCCATGGATGTCTTTGGTTGACTTGTTGATTTGATTTGTTTTGGGAGTTTTCTATCCGTCCAGCGGGACTTTTGACCTTGGAAGCGCTGCCGGGTAGGACGTTGATTTGATCTGTTTGATTTCTACCTTGTTTGGCGGGACTTTTGAATTTGAGGGGAACTTGAAATTTGGAATTTGTTTCGCATCAGTATCGCTTTACTGGAATAATGCCAGAATCAACTAATCATTTGCCCTGGGAGATTTAGAATCTTGATTTTGGTTCGGCATTAGTATTACTATTATTGGAGCTAGCGCCAGGAGCGACTCATATGCCCAAGGAAAACTTGAGATTTGGGTTATGGGTCGGCGTCAGCACCGCTAACACTGAAGCGTGGTTCCAGGAGCGACTCATCATTTGCCGTTGCCTGTTGGGGAGCGATGGTTTAGAAGACAGCTTTTGGTCCCTGTCACCTAAGGCTTTTTAATTTTATGCGTTGTAAGGGTCTCATAAAAGCATTTTCTCCCTACGAGTCGAGAGGATCTCGTTAGTATATATTCTTCTTAGGAATCGTGGGGATTCCTAAGTTTGTGTTGCTCCTTTGTGAGTCGTATGGATCTCACGCGGGGATATTCTCTTCACAAAGTCGAGAGGACTTTGCGAGTGTATTTTCGTCTCTTTTTCATGAGTATGCGCCCTTTCGGGTTTTCGCAAACTTGTCGGCAGTCCTGCTGTTTTTACTCACGGAGCTCTTTCGGGTTTTCATCCGTATCCGTTTTGCTTGTGGATATACCTTTTTTTAGCGACTGCCTCGTTGGTGGAGCTTCATCACCAGTGGGACTTCAGATATAGTTTCGCTGGTGGGACTTAAGAGATAGGGGCCGTTTATGCCCGTGTATTGCATGTGGTTTTACGGGATGTATGATCCAGACCGTAGGGAGGGTGTGCTCAATTCGTCTGTGACTTGGAGCATTTACGCGTGGTAATTCGTGGGATATCGGCCGTTGATAGGTGGCATTGGCCTTTCTCTCTCGGCACTTATTAGTTGGTAGGATTCTTCGTCGAACACTTTCTCGGTGACGTATTACCCTTTCTAATTTGGCTCGAATTTTCCCTTGGCATGTCGATTGGAGATGCTTAGCCTTTTGAGAACCAACATCAATTCGCCTTTCTTGAAAACACGGAGACGAGTTATCTTGTCATAGGCCCGTAACATTTGTGCTCGGTATAAATCCAGATTTTGCTGTACTGCAAGCCTCTTTCTTCGTACGCGTCAAGCTCTTCGAGCCAAAGGAGGACGTTTTCCTCCTCCGTCAAACTATGCTGGACATTCATCCTTAGGCTTGGATTTCGACTTCGAGGGGAAGTATTACCTCTACTCCGAAGAGTAATAAGTATGGCGTGGATTGAGTTGGAGTGCGGTGCGTGGTACGATATGCCCACGTCGTCTCGTGGAGTTTGAGATTCCAGTCTTTTTTGTTGGCTGGAGCATTTTTCCTTAGGAGTTTGCATAGAATTTTATTGAAGGTTTCGGCTAGCCCATTGGCTCTTGGATTATAGACGGAGGATTATCTCCGGTCTATCTTCTGTAGGGCAGCGTACCTGGAGACTTTGATTCTTCTTGGTGCATCGAAGCGGTATAGAATATTATACTGAAAGAATATCAGAATATCATCTGTCTTCTTTTAGCAGGACAACTTCAGCCCATCTGGAGAAGTAGTCACTTGCGACCAATATAAACCGGTGGCCTTTAGACGATGTTGGATCAATTAGTCCTACTATATCGGTGCCCTAAAACTTCGACGGGTCATGACGCCACCGTAGGATACAGCGGATTGGGGTGCTTGCAAATGAAGTCATCGTGAATTTGGCAGAGGTGGCACTTCTTTGCATGCTCTTCGCAATCCCTTATCATGGCAGGCCAGTTATATCCAAGCCGTTTGATTTGAAGCCGTATTTTGGGGCCGGACTGGTGAGCTCCATAGACGCCTGGGTAATTCTTTCATGATTTTTTGGGCTTCGGCTGAGGACACACCTGAGCCAGAGCTGGTCGTACGATTTGTGGTATAGCGTGGGATTTACGAACATCTTTCTTCTCTAGCTGAATCGTCGCAGATTTTTCTTCGAACAGCTTGTCGTATCGGAGGTACTCTATGAAGGGCTCTTTCTAATCGGGATCATCTTGAATGATCAAAATTTTTTCGGCAGGATTGTTCTCTTGTTCTACACTTTCTTCCTATTGTAAAGAGACTGGAGGCAGAATTTGTCAGTTTTTGACTGATCAGAATTTCATCCATGTCGGGATCAACCAGCTCTTTGGTTAGGCAAGCGAGCACGTCGGCTTTTCCGTTCAACGCCCTAGAAACTCTTATTAGTATAGTGTGGGTGAACTGTTTCATGAACTCCACCACCCGGCTTACTTGGTTGACGTCAAGCTGGGAATCACCGTAGACCCATAGCCGAAGAATTTTTATTTCTATGGCAAGCTCCAGACCAGTTATCAGAACTTCGTACTCAGTCTCGTTGTTTGTGCGAGACTCAGTAAGAGCGAAAGAACATCGTAGGGTTCCCATCGATAGCGTGATGAACACCAATCTTATCCCTACTTTTATCAGCAGGATGCTTGATTTGCTGGAGGTCCTCATTGATGAGGCTCCATCGAAGTAGAGCTTCTAACATGGCTCGTTATCATTGAGATGCCGTATTTGTTCGTCGGGTAACTCACAATTGAGCGGTGACCCTTCAGGTATGGGATGAGCAGCGAGGAAGTCGATGAGGGCATGTTCTTTTAATAATTTTTGTGGAATATAAACTATGTCAAATCAAGCAGCATGACAACTTACCTTGCCATTCTGCCGGTTAGGCTTGCCATTCTGCCGGTTAAGCGGGGCGTGACAGGGTTTGTTTGGTATCAGAGACATAAGATTTAGGTTAATCAGGTTTGATTCTTTTGTAGTTGGGTATTGGACCCAATACACGAATCAGAAAATCCGTGATTAGGAACATGTCCTGCCACATTGTTATCGTGATTCTTGAATCATATCTTCTCGTGACCCTTGTCTTGACGATATGCAAACAACTTTGCATCTCGACTTGAAACCTTCTGGTTCCCTATTGTTTCTTTCTATTCTGATACTAGGATTTGGACGACTTGAACGGAGTTATGTGATTGTAACTATGAACTGCAGCATGGTTACAATGCGGTACTCTATTTAAGTAATTTGGAGTCCTAGTCTTGATTCACTTCCTTGTTTTATGGTCATTATATTACCTTCTCTCAGTTTCATTGCTTACCAGTTTATGTTTTACCGCATGTTGAATCTTGTTTATCATGCTGATCCTCTTCGGTGTCTTGGTTTCAGGATCATGGAGGATAGAGAACTGCGATCGTACCAGAGGCGTGTTGTTGACTTCGCATTTCTTGGAGTAATTCGTGGGATGCTGGAGAACCAGAAGCAACAAATCGAGCTAAACCAGCGGCAAGCTGAAGCTTTTCAGGAAGGTTTGCGGACAGTCCAGTAGTCCGTAAATACTGTTGCAGCCAAACCAGTACAGCGTGTGGGTACCGTGGCGGATTTCAGGAGACTTGGTCCGTCCACTTTCACTGATTTGGAGGAGCCGTTGCCAGCGGAGCACTGGCTAGTCGATACGGAGAATCTGCTCATTGCAGTACATATTCCGGAGGACCAAAGAGTGGATGTTGTACGCATCCAATTGGTGGATTATGCCCGTGAGTGGTAGCTTGTGGAAGAGACCCGTTTGCCCAAGCCGATCAGTTGGGCAACTTTCTTGCAGAGTTTCTTGGAAAAGTTCTTTCTACAGACTGCCCGGGAAGAAATGAAAGAAAGATTTATCAGTCTGAAGCAGAATGGCGGATCCGTCGACACGCATGCGGCTGAGTGGATACGGATCAGCCGATTCGCGGGACCTTTGGTTTCCAAAGAAGCTGATAGGGTACGAAGGTTCATGCGCAGTTTGGACGTGGAAATCCAGAGGCACATTATATCTCTGGGATTAACCACTTTCTCGCAAGTTCTTAAAGCAGCCAGAGAGCAGCAGAGCTTATCAATGAAGACAGGGGGTACGCAGCAGCAGGCAGTTGTGTTACGGAAGCCGGCGTTTACGCCGAACCGAGCTCCTTTACGCAGAGGTATCCTGGTGGACAGGCGTGGCATTGTACCGATGAAGAAGCCAGTCGTGCCCGAGATGAAAGGAAGGACGTTTTGTGGTTACTGCCATCTTCCCGGACAACTGCAAAGGGATTGTTGAAAGAGGCTTGGACTCTGTTTGGTTTGTGGATCAGCGGATCATACTATCAATGCTTGTTCGTCGAAGCTTTGTTTGAAGGATGATGCTCAGAAGCCACCGCAGAGGCTGATTCAAGGGCAGAAGCAGATAACTCAGGGGCTTAATCAAGCTCGAGCTTTTACTCTGACGGCCGAAGAGGCCAAGGCTTCAGATGAAGTCGTTTCAAGTATCCTACTTGTTCATGATTTTCCCGCATTAGCATTATTCGATTCTGGCGCATCCCATTGTTTTATGTCGTCCAAGTTTATTGCTGCACATTTGATTTCTTGCACGACCCTGTCTGGTTGTTGGGACATACATACTGGGAACGGAAAGATCATATCTAGTAGTGAGTGCAAGGATTGTTCAGTTG
This sequence comes from Agapanthus africanus, assembly GCA_030015575.1. Lineage (NCBI taxonomy): Eukaryota > Viridiplantae > Streptophyta > Magnoliopsida > Asparagales > Amaryllidaceae > Agapanthus > Agapanthus africanus. The sequence goes on from CM057349.1 coordinate 345,612,142, forward strand.
TTATTTTCGGACGAGAGTTATTTGCAGATTCCTTGGTGATCGATACCGGCAGTTATGATGTTGTCTTTGAAATGGACTTTCTCGGCACTTTCCACGCTCACATTGATTGTAGGGCAAAGAAAGTGATTTTCCAGATTTCCGGACATCCGGAGTTTGCTTTTGCTGGAGTTAGCAGTTCTGTCGGGCCAGTCGAGTTTAGGGCTAGATTGACAAGCACTATTCTTGCGTCGATGGAAGTTGATAAGGAGGAAGCGCCAGCTGTAGTTCGAGAGTTCATGGATGTGTTCGAGAACATCTCGGGTTTACCGCTAAAACGAGATGTGGAGTTCTCGATCGATCTTGTTCCTGGTGTAGCGCCAATTTCAATGGCATATTATCCGATGGCACTAGTCAAGTTGGAAGAAGCAAAGAAGCAGGTTACCGAACTGCTAGAGAAGGGTTGGATTCGCAGCAGCAATTCACCCTAGGGAGCTCCAGTTCTTCTAGTCAAGAAGAAAGATGGCACAAGGAGGATGTGCATCGATTATCGAGAATTGAACCGGGTGACTATTAAGAACAAGTACCCGATCTCTCGCATTGGCGAATTATTCGAGTAACGCAGTGGCGCGAGGGTATTCTTGAAGCTGCATTTGCAGTCCGGATATCATCAAGTTCGAGTTAAATCAGAAGATATTTGCAAGACTGCGTTTCGAACTCGATATGGACATTACGAGTATTTAGTGATGCCATTCGGAGTCACGAACGCACCGGCGATATTCATGGACTTAATGAACCGAATCTTTTCACCGTTCTTGGACCAGTTTATTGTAGTGTTTATTGATGATATTCTGGTGTATTCGAGAAGCCTAGAAGAGCATGCAGAACACTTGAAGACCGCATTGCAGACATTGAGGCATGAAAGATTGTATGCAAAGATGAGCAAGTGTGAGTTTTGGCTTGAAGAAGTGAAGTTTTTGGGGCATGTCATATCTGGAGATGGAATCGCCGTTGACCTTGAGAAGATTGCAGCTGTCACGACCCAAAGTTTGGATGTGACCTGCACTTAGGTTGTAAAACATCTAAAGGTATTTACACAACCCGAGTAAGCCGAAAATCAAGATCAAAATCCTTTTTGCAGAATTTTTATAAAATTTTAGTTTTAAGTAAAAATCATTGTTTTATGTAATTAAGATCTTAGCAGTAACTTACTAGTGAATTCATAATAAAAGCAATTACAAATTTGTTAAGTTTGGTTGCATCCCTAGTTGAGATCAACAATATCAATAGTGGAGATAAATATCCAAGCATATATGACATCAATAAGAATTTCGGATATAAGTAAAAGAAATATCTTTTAACATAACAACGATCTCACCTGTCAAATAATATTCACATAACCATCTCTCACTCTGAGTCAAAATACATGATCTGATGGAGATTTTCTAAATCCAAAATACAATACCAAAAGAGAAGGTTACTACATATGTAACCCACCTATCAAAAGATGCGATAAAAGCTGAAAAAGTGGATCTGCACTGCTGCTAGCCGTCAACTCTACCCCTGCAAGGAACTGTGGCACAACGGGGGTGAGTTGCCAACTCAGTGAATGTAACTAACATATAACAGTTATTAATGTAAATATGACGATCATAACTAACTGAAATGAGAGCAAGTATGAGGTATGATAGCATATGGAAACATGAATCTGTACTACAAATCACATAACCAAAACTGAAATCTCATCATTTATTTCCAATAAAATTCATCTTTTCGTGTCCATCATCGACACAAAACTTCCATTTCTCTCGGGCATCATTTCTCGAATGATCCTGTAATCAATAATACCGGTCGGTATCATCTAGATATCTGCCGTATTTCACCACTATCTCCGGTATTGAGTAACCTCGTTAGGCCCCCCTCCTCAAATGCGGCTATCCTGCCCCTCGGTCTCGACCGGGTCCACCATGTATCCAACTGTATATCTCCCCCACTCAGTCTGGATGACGTATAAATCCGCGACCGTATAGCTCCCCCATTCGGTCCGGAATAAAACCAAATTATAAATCATCTCATGGTGGACATGTCACATCAATCATGAAATCACTGGATTTATGTAATAGTACAGAAAAACCCAAACCATAAATTCTTAATAATACAAAACCTCGTCGCTGCCGCCTCTACCCTCTCGTCTTCCTCCTTCTTCCTCTTCAGTGCACCCTGCACCAGCAGCCGCGACCCCTGAACTTTGTGCATCGCCGGAGCTGTGGCCGTCGACGACTCGTCCCGTGTCCCTTGCATCGTGTACAACTCCGGTAAGCAACCTTCCTTTCCCCTTCATCCTTCTCTTCTTCTTCTTCTTTCTCTTCTTCTTCATACTAAACCTCTTTACTATAAATGTTTAGCTTCTGTAGATCGTCGAAGCCGTCGTTCTCGCCGCGGTCGATCTCGCCGCCACCACAACACCTCCTCGGCAAACCCTGTATTGCTTGTGTACCTCATTCTTCCTCTGTTCTTTCCTTGCTTTCTATTCTTTTCTTGTTAAAACTTATCGTTTCTTGTTGTCGCTAATTTCTGGTTCGCCGGAATCTGACCGTGCCGGCGACGTTTCTCGACGACCCAGCGAGTACCTCCGACCCGTGTGACTCCACTGTTCGTCGTTCAGAAGCTTTCCGTGTACCGTGCGCGCGTCGCGACTTTTCCCCGCCGACGCGTAACGTTCCGTTTTCCGTATCGCGACCCGTCAAGGCAAGTTAATCTTGCTACATGCTATTTGAATCATTCTATACCTATTCTATATATATATAACATACCTGTAGTTTGGATTTAGCACCCCATGCATCGTCTTATAACATTTCGATGTTCCATCTGCATCTATTTATATTATTTCAGATCTAGAACTTGAAAGGTAACCATTGCATTTAGATTACTAAGCATACATAATCACATTTAAATGTTAAATCACATACTCACAATTGTTTATTAGTTATATTACCATTTTTGTAGTTTTGCCCTATCGGACGACCGATTGCATATCTTTAGCTTTATTCACATTCAATTGCATCTCTAGATTGTTTTAATACATATTAATGTGATTTCATCGTCCACACGTGTTATACTGCATCCCTGAAATGTTAAAGTATTCCTTAAGCCAAACTGATAACTGTGCAACTATTGCTATCATGTTACTGTGCCCGTTTATTACTCTGATAGTACCATGCTTGCTTATTTATAACTAGGATTATGCTAGCTGTTTATGAGTACCCACATGTTATCTTTTACACCCTGGCCTGACTTGCTACACACATATCGATTGACCCGACATGGTACCGTACACTACTGGACCTGACCTGTTGTACCATGGATTGACCCGTTACCTGATCTTGTGTCTAATGCCAACAAACCTGACATGTAGTCCTCACGGACCGTTCCTGTTGTCTATCCAGACAAACCTGCTCTTACCTGACCCTGTGTTGGCATTAGTTCTTGATTACGGAATACCTGACTTGACACATATAACTTGGGGGTATGGGGAAATCAATGATGAAATCCTGACTTGTAACTCGACAGTTGCTCGCTTATACTGACCAGTTTTAGAGGCTAGGCCCGCCTCATGACGATGCTGCTGACATCATTGGTCTGTACTCCTTTCCTGTTAGTGCCTAGCGGCACGTCTCGGTTTCAGCCCGAGAGTCTGTAGACCGTGGTCCCGGGCATGCACGGGATACTATTGAGTTACATCGATAATTCATCAAATTGATTTCAAAGACTTTAGAGTAGGAAACCCAATAGAATAGTTTAGTTTACTCACTGCACACTACCCTTCACTGCCCTGATTTATATTACCGTTACACCTACTTTTCATTCATGTTTATATTTGCATTGCCTGTTACCCTGTTTATATTTTATCTTTTACCTGATGACATGACGCGCTGACGTTTGGGTTTTGCATGGCCCAGATTCCGTACCTTTGCTACAGTCCGGGCAGGAGTACTTCAGCCAGCAGGCTGAGCAGTGAGGTTTCTGTATTACTTTGTTCTTTTATTTCCTGCACTTTATTCCTGATGTGAGCCCGCATTATGGGACATACATTCCAGTTATTTGTATTGGATCTTTTGCTTCCGCACTTTTATTATTCTTGACTCATGTTATCTTGGCTTATGGACAGGTTTTAAATAGTTTTATTTTGTTCTTGATATCTCTACAGCCGTAATGTGACTGTGGATGGATACTTCCTACCCACAGGTAACATGGTTGGCTATGTCGTGTGCCCAATTTAGCGTACTATGGGAAGCGGGGCGTGACAGCGCTCCTGAAAACAGCGCACCGTGCTTTTGGGTTGGCGCTCAGCGCCAAACGCGCCACATGTCACTCGCTGGCGCACCCATGAACTGTCGCAGCGCACTTAGCGCTAAGCGACACGTGTCACCCTTATGTGCGCTAGCGCAATGCGCTCCTTAATTGACGCAAAGCGCCTGATGCGCCACGTGGCGCGCTATCAAAACATACCTTGTTCTGATAAATGCTATGCATTTAATTCCAGACGAAATGTCAGAGCCCAATTAAAAGGGCAGAGCCTAAACAAAGGCCTAACAAGCAGAACAAAAATAAAATGTTCTTTAATTGGACTTAGCCCAATTCTGGCCATAAGTCCTCAATTTAAATTGAACTGAGCACGTCTGCTCTTCTAATCAATTTACACCCGGTTCGAGGGTACATCTCTTTATTCCTCTGATATCCGTCGTTGTAATCCCTCAACGTCGTCAGAGAGGTAACGGGTCCCGACAACCACACATTACTATGGACTGTGGGGTCCTTAAATTCACGGACTATGATGTCCTTAACCTTGACCGTGATGTCTTAAAACTAATATCGGACTGTGGAGTCCTTAAACCCATGGACTATGATGTCCTTAATCTCGATCGTGATATCTTAAAACTAACGTCGGACTGTGGAGTCCTTAAATCCACAGACTATGATGTCCTTAACCTCGACCGTGATGTCTTAAAACTAACACCGGACTGTGAGGTTCTTAAACTCACGGACTATGATGTCTTTAACCTTGACCGCAATGTCTTAAAACTAACAATGGACCGTAATGTCCTTAAACTACTTATCAACCGCAATGTCACTAAACTAAACAACAGAGCCCAATTGCTCTCTTGTCGGATCTAAACGATCCCGTTAAGTTGATCTTAGTCTAAAATTAGACTAATGTGTCCTTAACAAACGTTTAAGTTGATCTTAGCCTCAACTAAGGCTAACGTATCCTTAAACACAATCCCCCCAAAACCAAATCTAAGAAAGATACGGATTTGGACTAATCCATGTCCTACGGGAGACAACATAACTTAGTCTCCGTATACAATCCACGGGCAACCGAACACAAAACAAACACCCATGACACGAAATGACCATCTGGAGAAGGAGAAAGTTGTTACCGCGATGCGGTAGCGTAATTAACTGCAGGGGCTTGCGCCTGCAGGGAAGAGCATCCCCACAATTAAAAACCCCTCGAACGAGGGGGAATCTGACGAAGTCTGCTATATCGGCCGCATCCGTTTAAACCTTCGATACATGGTGCCATAAATCAACTTGGCATCTTCGGAGAGGTGGACGGATAGCACCAATTAGCTTCTGCCCCGAATTTCAGGCAAAACGGACCTGCGCGGTCGCGTCTCCGTGATTCGGAGGGGAACAACTGCGCTTTGGGCTGCTAGTCACTGACATCAAGTTTCATGTCATTGACGCTAAGACCTGCTATAATGCTTTGCTCGGCAGGCCTTAGTTACACGAGTACAACATCATCTCTTCTACACAACACCAGTGTATGAAGTATTTCAAGGATGGTCTTGAGTATACCGTAACAAGGGAGCTTAACCCGTTCTCCGTAAACGAAGTCCGCCAATATGAGGATGCAAAATACTCCCTACCAGATTTCGAAGACACAGAAAGATGTCGCAAATCGGAGGACAAGAACAAAGCTATCACTACTATTCCGGTCTTCGGGAGTGACACCGAGGACGAAGAAGAAATAGTTTATTCAGGGCCGCCCCAATGCAACAAACCGGGACCGTCCACCCCTATTCTGGTCTTCGGCAGTGATTCAGAAGATGATGTCAATGCCGTATTCTCTGCTCGGCCATCGATACAAGCCTTCGCTGATGATGATCGGAGTTTGCAAGTTGCCATGGTTCCACAAGAGCATTACAAAAAGCTCGATGCACTTGAAACTTATAGTGTGCAGGAACTGCAGACGTTCTACGTCCCTCCCAGGCGACAGGGTGAAAAGGCGATCCTATTCTACCAATCTGGGGAAACCAAAGTGGAGAAAGAAATTTGGCATGGCACCGATTCTACGCTCGATAGGCTTCAGCCCATTCGTTTGCCCAGATACTACACAGACGGATTAAAAAGAGTGTTGAGGCGCCAAGGCATACCTTTCAAACAGACTGCTTGACAAGCTCGGTTCTACAACAAGATCTGGAACGTCCCCGGAACCCAGCGGAAGTTGCCAATGGGAGAATGGAAACGATCGGGCTTGGATTTGTTCAATCCAAGGAACGAGAGCGATTCCACGGTTGCTACGTTGTACATGACTTCGACGAAGAAGGAGATGCTTTATGGGAAGATGCTAACCCTGAACCAAAGCGAGCTACCGTCGTGAAAATGCCAAGCCCGTCGTTCGAAGAACAAATGGACAAGCTTATAAGGGAAGCGGGTCAAAAGGTTCGAGACGACCATAATCGCGAAATGGCCATCTACGAAAAAGCCAGAACGCAACGCCTCCTTCAGCAGGCTGTGAAAAATGAAAATGCTCCTCCTTGTCAACCCGTTATACAAAAGGCCCGATGCAGAGGCAGAAATAAACCCAAGAGCAGGAAAGGCGTTCGACAGCGATAAAACGGGACCAAGAAGCCACGCGATCAGGAATCAAACAATCCAGATTCGTCTCTTGTAAAGAAGATGAGTCGACCGTATTCTTTCGCCCAAGAAAAGACAAGGAAGATACTTGATCTTGCCATAAAACATCAAATGATTACCTTCCCGGAGTCCGAGCAAGCAGGTGAAGATAATCACCCAGATTATTGCACCTATCACCGAGCAATAGGACATCCTCTCGAAGACTGCTTCACATTCAAAAACTGGGTAGAAGACCAGTATCAGCAAGGCAAGTTCGCTCTATCCAGCAGTTGGAGGATAACCCCGCCGCAGAAGCATGAACCAAAAGCCACGAAAGCAGAACCAGATCAATAGCGGTCTTAGAAGCGATCTCGTACTTGTCATATGATAATGTTGTCAGAAGAAGGATTCGAGAATACGGATGACCTCCCCTGGTGCTTCAAAAACAATGATGACGAAATGATATCAGAGTTTCCGCCGGCGCCAAAAGAGCTGGAAGATGGAATACATACTACTGCAGACAACCTCAGAAAGATCGATTTGGGGGCGGCAAGTGACCCGCGGCCAACATTCGTTAGTGAGCTGTTGTCTGAAGAAAAGGTGGCTACGCTAAAGGACGTGCTCATGCAGCACAAAGATTGCTTCGCATGGAACTATTCCGAGATGCCAGGACTAGATCCAGAGATTGTTGTACACAAATTGGCAATATCCCCGGACGTCAAGCCGATCAGATAAGCACCGAGAAGAATGCGGCTCGAGCTTAAGATGAGCATCAACGCCGAGGTCAAGAAGCTAATCAACTCCGGCTTCATCCAAGAAGTTCAGTATTCTGATTGGATTGCCAACATCGTCCCAGTGATGAAGAAAAATGGGACGGCGTGCATATGTGTGGACTTTCGGGATCTCAATAAAGCCTGCCCGAAGAACGATTTCCCAGTTCCAGTCACCGAGCTGATGATAGATAATATGTCCACTCACGAAGTTTTCTCCTTCATGGACGGCTCATCAGGATACAAGCAGATAAAGATGCATCCCAAGGACCAGAAGCATACCGCTTTCCGGACCCCTTTGGGCATATTCTGCTATAGGGTGATGCCTTTCGGTCTAAAGAATGCGTGCCACCTATCAGAGAGCCATGACGAAGATTTTCGATGACCTCATACATGAAATCGTCGAATGCTATATCGACGATCTCGTAGTGAAAAGTAAATCGTATGAGGAACATTTAGAGCATCTGAAGATTGTGTTTCAGCGCCTTTCGGAAATATAACTTGAAGATGAACCCTCTCAAATGCGCGTTCGGAGTTTCCTCGGGCAAATTCCTAGGATTCGTCGTCCGACACCGAAGCATCGAAATAGACCCGCCGAAGATCAAGGCGATCATGGAAATGCCACCGCCAAGGACTCTCAAGCAACTGCGGTCTCCTTAAGGAAAGCTCGCGTATATCCGGCGGTTCATAACCAATCTTTTCGGCAAGTGCCGCCCTTACAGTCACCTAATGAAGAAAGGGACTCCTTTCGTCTGGGATTACAAATGCCAAAGCGCACTGGACGAAATCAAGCAATACCTGCAGAATCCGCCAGTACTGGCCGCTCCCGTTAAAGGAAAACCTCTCGTCCTGTACACAACAGCCCTCGAAGGTTCTTTAGGCGCGCTGTAGGCACAAGAGAACGATCAAGGGAAGGAGAGAGCCCTCTATTATTTAAGTCGAGTTCTACTGGGGGCAGAAAGCAATTACTCTCCCATTGAAAAACATTGCCTGGCGTTGATCTTCACGATAACAAAGCTCAGACACTATGCATTGGCACATGAGGTCCATCTCATATCAAAGGTGGATCCTCTTAAATATTTGATGTCAAAAGCTATATTAACGGGACGGCTCATTAAATGGGCCCTGCTCTTGATGGAGTTCTCGATAACTTATCGTCCCCTCAAGGCAGCGAAAGGCCAGGCGATCGCTGACTTCCTCGTTGAGCATCCGATACCTGCCGAATCTCCTTTGAATTGTGAATTGCCAGACGAACACGCATTTGACACAATCGATGGGGAAAGAAGAGAGAATGATACCCAGTGGGAACTCTACTTCGATGGAGCATCTTCCATGAAGAAGCATAAACAAAATACCCCCATAATCAAGTCAGGGGTAGGCCTCATCTTCGTGACTCCATAAGGAGGGATAATACGCTTTGCCTTCTCCTTAACAGAGCCGAGGACGAATAATGAAACCGAATACGAAGCCTTGATAGCAGGTCTTGAGATCGCCGTTGACATGGGAATTGAAAATCTCCCCATATACGGAGATTCCCAACTGGTCGTTAGTCAAGTAAACGGTGACTATCAAACGTGGAAGCCAGAGTTGGTGAAATACGGCGAGAGAGTGCAGCAACTGCTGACTCAAATCCCTGCCTATGCCCTAGAGAGCATACCGCGTGCTTAAAATAGCAAGGCAGATGCATTAGCCAAGCTCGCTAAAGAACTGGCCGACGAGAACCTCGATGACGTGAGGATCGTTGTGCAAGACCGTCGGGTTCTTGCACCGGCAGAAATATCTCCGGAGTTGCCCGAAGAAAAGGGAGCGACCGAGCAAATGACACTGCAAATAAAAGACCAGAAAAAGGCTGAGGATTGGAGAGAAGTCTTTATAGACTACTTCAAATCCCGTCGAACACCCGAAAATGCGTCCTCAAGACATCAGCTTATGAAACAAGCTCTCTCTTTCGCTTTCGTCAATGATACTCTGTATAAGAGGTCATTTGATTCTCTATGGCTAAGATTCGTGGGTCCCAAAGAGGCCAAGAGAGTCGTCCAAGAAACTCACGACGGACTCTGCGGTTCTCACCAAGCCGGCCCAAAGATGAAGCTGAAGATCAAAAGGATAAGCTATTATTGGCCCACGATGATCCAGGACTGTCTCGAATACGCAAAGCAGTGCCACTCGTGCCAGATTCACGGGGACTTTATCCATCAGCATCCAAATCCACTACATCCAACGGTAGCTAGCTGTCCGTTCGAAATGTGGAGGACTGACATAATCGGTCCCATCGAACCAACGTCGTCCAGAGGACATCGATTCATCTTGGCAACAACTGATTACTTCTCCAAATGGGCAGAAGAAGTACCGTTGAGGGAGGTGAAGACGGAGAATATTCTCCATTTCTTCAAGACACACGTCATTTATCAGTTTGGCACTCCGCGACGGATTATATCCGATAACGGACCAGCCTATAGAAGCCACAAGATCAGCCTCTTCGCACAACAGCATAACATAGACTGGAGATACTCATCGGTCTATAATCCCCGAGCTAACGGTCTAGCTGAGGCTTTCAACAAGATCTTGACGAAGATCGTGAAAAAGACGGTGTCTCGAAATAAGAAGGACTGGCACGAGAGACTGCATGAAGCTCTCTGGGCATATCGAACTACGTTCAAAACAGCCACAAACACAACGCCGTATGCTTTAGTATTCGGTATGGAAGCGGTACTCCCTCTCGAGATAAAGTTACCCTCTCTACGAGTGGTGGTTCACTACGAGCTAACGGATGAAGAAAACGCTCACCTTCGGCTTGAGGAGCTCGACGCCCTTGATGAAACCCGGCTTATGGCGCAACAAAAACTGGAGGCTTATAAAGCAAAGATGACACGCTCATATGATAAATTGACTAGGCCGAGAATATTCCGCCAAGGCGAACTCGTGCTAGTGGTCAAAAGGCCTATGATCCCCAATCGTGCCAAGCGGGGGAAATTCGAGCCGAACTATGAAGGCCCGTATATCATAGACAAAATTTACCAGGGTGGAGCATATCTACTCATGGACATGCATGGTGAAAGACCTTTCAGGCCAATAAACGGTCACTTCCTAAAAAAATACTATGCCTGACGAGTCACGGCCTAGGTCAACGATAGATGACGACGCTTATGTCCGCTCGCTATCTTCCTAAGCCTAAACTCTGTAAGTAGTAGCCGGCTTCCTTTTCTTGGACTGAAACTTCCTTAAACTAACGATGGACCACTATGTCCTAAAATTGGCGACGGACCGAAACGTCCTTAAACTAACGACGGACCACTATGTCCTAAAACTGGCTGATGACCGAAACGTCGTTAAACCAATACAAACCCGCGGCGTTCCCAAGCTGACGTGGTAAAAAAAACGGTATGTCCATAAGCGAGACGGGCACGGATGAAAACCCGAAAGGGCTCCGTAAGTAAAAACAGCAAGGCTACCGGCGAGTTTTGTGAAAACCTGAAAGGGCGCAATCTCGTTAAAAGACACTTGCAAGGTCCTCTCGACCTTATGAGGAGAAAATACCTGCGTGAGATCCTTACGACTCACAAGGGAACAACACACTTAGGGATCCTCACGATTCCTAAGGAGAAATTACACTTACGAGATCCTCACGACTTGTAAGGAGAATTCCCCTTTGAGACCCTCACGGCTCATAGGATTCAAAAGTCTTAAGCTACAGGGATCTAAATCTGTTCTTAAGCCATCACCTTTCCTAGATTGCCCTACAAGCGATTCAATATTGATCCTTGTATGCAATCCACGGGCATGAATGAACATTTCCCTAACAGAGTTCCACCAGCGACTAGGGATATGCTCACCCAGTAAACAAACACTTGTAGGTCCTCTCGACTTGCAAGGAGAAAACATTCTTGTAAGATTCTTACGACTTATAGGAGAACACACACTTAAGAATCCTCACGATTCTTAAGGAGAAAACGCACTTACGAGGTCCTCACGGCTCGTAGGGAGAAATACCATTATGAGACCCTTACGGCTCATGAAGTCAAAAGACTTAGTCGACGGGACCTAACCCTGTCTACTAAGCCACCTTTGTTCGACATCGACATAGGCAAATAATGATTCGCTCCTGGCAATATTCCAGTTGTAGCGGTGCTAATGCTGAAATCGGTGTCTAATTCCAAGCTTGTAGCGAAAAGCCGGCGAGCCGCACATGCATATGAAATAGCTGAAATGATGGGGCAGCTTGCAAACAAAATCAGTAAAGTAAAAATATATGCATGCAAAATAGCCGAAATGATTAGGCAACTCGCAATAAAAAACAGCGAGTAAAAATAAAACAAATAGCCGAAATGATTGGGCACCACGAAAAATAGCCGAAATGATTGGGCAATCGTGACTTTCGCGATATAAAAGCTGAAATGATAGAGCATCGCGGAAAGAAATATATAAAAAAAATGAAACCTTTTGCCCTACAGGTGATATCACATCAATCCTTGTATACAATTCAGGGGCGCAAACGAGGAAGGAATCACACCTTCCCTCCCAGGCTCCATCGGAAGAAGCAGCCAAATCTCAACGGTTCACAGACAGCCTAGAGATCATCTCAATATCCGTCTCATTTCAACAAACGCGACATCAACAAATCAGAGCTGCGGCAAAATCCCCAGTTCCATGACTCGACGATGCACAAACAACCGAGAGTCAACCTTTCCTGGTTATGTGGAACGCGGTTTATGTCAATCCTGACCTCGTGGGAAACGTCCAGAGCGGAGCCTGGTCCTTGTAGAACACGGCTATGTCAATCAGACCCCGTGGGAAGCATCCAGAGCAAATTCCTGGTTTCGTGGAACGCGGCCTATGTCAATCCTGACCCCGTGTGAAACGTCCAGAGCGGATCCTGGTCCTCACAGAACACGGCTATGTCAATCAAACCCCGTGGAAAACATCCAGAGCAAATTCCCGGTTACGTGGAACGCGGCTTATGTCAATCCTGACCCCGTGGGAAACGTCCAGAGCGGAGCCTGGTCCTCGCAGAACACGTCTATGTCAATCAGACCCCGTGGGAAGCATCCAGAGCAAATTCCTAGTTTCGTGGAACGAGGTCTATGTCAATCCTGACCCCGTGGGAAACGTCCAAAACGGATCCTGGTCCTCGCAGAACACGACTATGTCAATCAGACCCCGTGGAAAGCATCCAGAGTAAATTCCTGGTTTCGTGGAACGCGGCCTATGTCAATCCTGACCCCGTGGGAAACGTCCAGAGCGGATCCTTATCCTCGCAGAACACGGCTATGTCAATCAGACCCCGTGGAAAGCATCCAGAGCAGAATTCCTGGTTATGTGGAACGCGGCCTATGTCAATCCTGACCCCGTGAGAAACGTCCAGAGTGGAGCCTGGTCCCCGCAGAACACGGCTATATCAATCAGACCCCGTGGGAAGCATCCAGAGTAAATTCCTGGTTTTGTGGAACGCGGCTTATATCAATCCTGACCCCGTGGGAAACGTCCAGAGCGGATCCTGGTCCTCGCAGAACACGGCTATGTCATTCAGACCCCGTGGGAAGCATCCAGAGCAAATTCCTGGTTTCGTGGAATGCGGCTTATGTCAATCTTGACCCCGTGGGAAACGTCCAGAGCGGATCCTGGTCCTCGCAGAACACAGCTATGTCAATCAGACCCCGTGGAAAGCATCCAGAGCAAATTCTTGGTTTCGTAGAACGCGGCTCATGTCAATCCTGACCCCGTGGGAAACGTCCAGAGCGGAGCCTGGTCCTCGCAGAACACGGCTATGACCCAGTGGGAAGCATCCAGAGCAAATTCCTGGTTATGTGGAACGCGGCCTATGTCAATCCTGACCCCGTGGGAAACGTCCAGAGCGGATCCTGGTTCTCACAGAACACGGTTATGTCAATCCGACCCTGTGGGAAGCATCCAGAGCGGAGCCTGGTCCTCGCAGAACACGGCTATGACCCCGTGGGAAGCATCCAGAGCAAATTCCTGGTTACGTGGAACGCGGCCTATATCAATCCTGACCCCGTGGGAAACGTTCAGAGCGGATCCTGATCCTCGCAGAACACGACTATGACCCCGTGGGAAGCATCCAGAGCAAATTCCTGGTTACGTGGAACGCGGCTTATGTCAATCCTGACCCCGTAGGAAACGTCCAGAGCGGATCCTGGTCCTTGTAGAACACGGTTATGTCAATCCGACCCCGTGGAAAGCATCCAGAGCAGAGCCTGGTCCTCGCAGAACACGCTATGACCCCATCGTAGGAAGCATCCAGAGCAAATTCCTGGTTTCGTGGAACGCGGCCTATGTCAATCCTGACCCCGTGGGAAACGTCCAGAGCGGATCCTGGTCCTCGCAGAATACGGCTATGTCAATCAGACCCCGTGGGAAGCATCCAAAGCAAATTCCTGGTTTCGTGGAACGCGCCTGATCCGTGGGAAGCATCCAGAGCGGAGCCTAGTCCTCGCAGAACACGACTATGACCCCGTGGGAAGCATCCAGAGCAAATTCCTGGTTACGTGGAATGCAGCCTATGTCAATCCTGACCCCGTGGGAAACGTCCAGAGCGGAGCCTGGTCCTCGCAGAACACGGCTATGTCAATCAGACCCCGTGGGAAGCATCCTGAGCAAATTCCTGGTCACGTGGAACACGGCCTATGTCAATCCTGACCCCGTGGGAAACGTCCAGAGCGGATCCTGGTTCTCGCTGAACACGACCTATGTCAATCCTGACCCCGTGGGAAGCTTCCAGAGCGGAGCCTGGTCCTTGTAGAACACGGCTATGTCAATCCGACCCCGTGGGAAGCATCCAGAGCAAAATCCCGGTCCCGTGGAACACGGCTAAAGTCAATCTTAACCCCGTGGGAAACGCCCAAACCAACTCCTGATTCCGTGAAACACGGATGATGTCGATCTCATCAAACACTTATGGGTCCTCTTGACCCGTAAGGAAGAAAACTCTCTTGTAAGATCCTTACGACTTATAAGAGAAAAATACACCTACGAGATCCTCTCGACTCGTGGGGAGAAAAGTCTTTATGAGACCCTCACGGCTCATGAAATTGAAAAGTCTTAGGCAGCAGATCTGAACCTGCTTTCTAAGCTATCACTACCTCTCGAAGAATTCAAAACGGAATGCTCTTTTTATCATCTGCAGGCTACGCTTACTAAAGTGACTTGCTAGTAACAAAGAAAAGAAGAAAGCCAAGGAATGACACAAGAAAGTATGAAAGAAATGTATCTTTTATTCATAAAATCAATTGAGTACAATTTACATCATAAAAAAATGGATACAGTTTATTCAAAATTACAAATGGTGTAAAAAAAATTATTGAAAGGAAAGCGTTTTCAATAAACCAATTAGCCGCTCGCGCATTTCTCTCAGGCCCTTTTCATAGTCAGCTGCCACAGCCAACTCTGCTTCAACCTGAGCTCGTTGCTGCAGATAAGATGAAAGTTGCTCGTTAACGACCTGCTGAGCTACCTCACGACCTTGTGCATCTCGTTCCAGGAGGTCGAGTTTCTGCCTCATCGTTAGCCCGTCAGAAATACATCGTAGAAGGCTTTCAAAGATGACTTTCAGCTGTGCAGCGTTCGCATCAACTTGGGCATGCAAACGAGCAGATTCACTTAAAGTCTCCTCACGCTCCTTACGCCTCAAAGCCGCTTTTTGTTCAAGATGGCGGAAGTAAGAGGTGCTCTCCTCGACCCATGCAGCCCGCTGGGAGTTCACAGCCAAGACCTCGGGGGCAGGACGTCTAAATTCAAGCTCATGCAGACAGGCCTCGATTTTCCTGCAATGATTAACCCAGGACTCCACGACGCCTTCATTATGAAAGTGTACGAGCGTCACCAGCATGGGATTAACCTCAGCAGCGAAATCTACAGCAAGGGCAGGAGTCTCCGCATCGAGCCCCTTGAGATGATCGATCAACATGTGCAGGCTATTCACAACACCTTTGGAGGAGGGACGTCGAGAGAAGGAGCCTGCTGGCATTATGACTTGAGACTCAAACTGAGCTGAAGTCGGTGTCACAGCTACAAAGTAAATCACAGCCAAATAACGGTTCAAGAAATAAAGGAGGTTCATGAACAACGGAGTTTACTATACCGGCTACAGCAGGTGGCAAGATCGGGAGTATCGGTGGTGCAACTGGTCTTGCGTCTCCTCCTTCGATCTGTAGGGCTGCAATTAAAACAAAGAAGAATTAGTAACGATTTGACTACCCGTAAAAGAAAAGAAGAGACGTTAGCTAAAGGATGTAATCACCAGCTCCACTAGAAGAGGCAATCTCTGACTGAAAGGAGAAGTGTGGGTGTAGCACCTGATACAGGTGATCGAAAAGGACTCCTGCGAGGATGTAATAATGCAATGTCAGTACATAAAGTATACTGTCTACAATGAAACTGATGGGTCACAAATCCGCACCTTCCAGCATTTGAGATGGTATGATAGAAGGTAGAGGAGCGGTCACCGTCAAAGCAGCAACTGGGGATGCTTCCTCGGGTAGCACAATCCCAACGCTCATCACACCTGCATTAGAAATCAGAGAAACGCTGTCAAAAAGAAATTGAAAGGGATTGCAGAATAAAGGGGAGAGTAATGATCCAAAATCTACCTTGTGAGTCGCCGGTCGAGACCGCGACAAGGGTGTCACTGGATGCAGCGAATGCTTCACCTCCCTCCATCGGAACGGTCTCGCCACCCGTAGCCTCATCCCCCAACTCCATAAGAATCGTCGTGACACTCACAGCGCCCGGCAATGGCAAGGACCCGTAAGGGGAAAGAGTGACGATTGGAGCAGTGCCCGACTCTTGAGAAAGAGTGGCTATCTCGGGATCAGCGATTGTAGCCATCTCACCTACCGCTATCTCAGGCTCGACGATTGTAGCCGTCTCACCTACCGCTATCTCAGGCTCGGTGGTTGCCGCCACATCATCCACCACTTCCTCGGCAAGAATCGGCCCTGGAAGATAAGATATATGGGAACCTAAAAATTAAAACTTTGAGAAAAGAACCCAATGTCACATTACCTTGGGTCGGTTTTTCGATTGCTTCCCGAGCCGTACGTGCTGCCTGTCTGTGGGCGGTAGACAAGGCAGCCGAAGTATCCTCTGAAGGGGTAGGGGCAAAGGCAACAGCGCTTGGGCCTGCACCTGCATCAAAGGCGGCAGTACGCTCCCTTGTCGCGCGCATTCTACGTTTCCTTTCTGCCCGGGCCGTGACGGCAGATCTTCTAAAGACCTCCGCCAATGGGACGTCATCGTCCGCGCCAATGGTTACTTCTGGAGCCGTCATGGCATCCGTCATCAGTTGCTTAAGTGAAGCTTCTTTCGGCAATACCGGCGGAACTGAGACTTCGATAGCCGACCCGGGAAGCAGCTCCATACCGCCTTGCGAAGTCGGTGCCACGCCTGGAATAACCTGAGTAGTGGTAGTTCCTGTAATAAGATGAGAAGAAGGGGTCAGATTACCCATAAGAAACGGGATCGGAGATGCGATGAACCGAGATATACCGATGCCTAAGGATGCTCGAAGTCTTTTCTCTTCCTCAAAAGTCTTGAGAGAAGCGGCGAGAGCTTCTTCGATGGAAATGCCTGTTAAGAAAAGGGGAAAAGTGTCAGTCAAAACATGATGACAAAAATATGATGCAATGACGAAAGATACAGCTAATGGTTATCTGATTGCGCGAGGATGGCCAGTCCCGCTTCGTAGCTTGCCAATTGCTCAGAGCCTGCAATGGCAGCCGCCAGATCAGTATCATCTGGCGGCATGAATAGACCCCCGTTTGTCCCATACTCGCTCAGGCCTTCGCCATAAGGAGCATGAGGCTCCTGACCAAATACAACGTCAGCAGAGAAGATCGACTACTTCTTCCTCTTCTGCGAGCGAGCTCCGGTCGCCTCAAGCACAAGTTTACATTTAGTGGGCACCTTGGGACGACGAGTCCCGATATCTGAACCTACGGCAGAATCGGGAGAAGCTGCAGTCGCCTTTTCTACAGGAACCTGGGGTATCGGTAGCTTGGGCCTGTCATGCGGGACTTCGATCACGGTAGCTTCTCTTAGGGGAGGTGGGACAATAGTCCGTCGCTTCAGGGAGACGTTTCGATCACCAGCAGGGGGTGCACTTTTGCGATCGAGCAGCAGTCGCTTCTCCTCCCTGATGACGGCGCCCATTGAATGTTGATACCACACCTCGTACACATTAAGGGCCTTCGGGACACAGCTCGGTTCGCTGATAAAGAAGTTGAACCCTATGTTCACGCGCATAAAATGATGCAGCGCGTTTCGCATTCCCTCTTCGGTGGCAGCAGGTTCTAGAAGGAAAGCCTCCAGCGGGACTCCCTGATTATAGCTCAGCTGTTGGGCGAAACGATGCAGATTGTATCTCATGAATAACGCCGCATCATTTTGCCTAAACACTAGAAAGCCCGGTCTGGTAGAATATAAATGAAGGATTTCCCGAGCTTTCAAAACAGAGACTTCATCCTTAAAAATGTCCCGTAATGGTTGCACCGTTGTTGCGGACTCTTTGCCGATAGTCAGAATCTTGTCGGTGAAGGTCATGCCATCTCCAACCGTGCGAGGACAAAGGAGCAAACCTCTAGCTTCCCGTGGTGACGGATTTACAATAGATGCGCTGACTAATCGCATAATCCGGGGGAAGCCGCACCGGTCATAGAAGGAAGGCTTTTTATGGATACCGAAAACGCCAAGTGCATGTAGCTCGAGCCATAACATGAAGTAATGCATCGAGAAGTTCACATGCTGCACTCCGGGTTTAGTAGTATATGCCGCTTGGCTGAGGTCGTAATACAAATGAGCTAAACCGGCAACCCCGACAGCGACTTTCACCCCAATAATCATTCGGTGAGCCGGATAGAAGATAGATGGCCTCATACGGCGAGGGTGCATCGGGAGCGCAAACCAGCTCAGCCATAGCCCAAGAAACCCCAGAAAGAACGTTTCCTCATCAATCCCAGGGACTGCGACCTTCGCGAAAGAAACAACTGGAGTGTTGGGAAGGAAGAAACTTTTATGATCTGCCTCCGCCATTGGCAGTTTGTTTAAACCTAAGCCGAAAGGGTCGTCAAGCGTGGTGAATTTAGCAGCCTCCTTCGAAAGGACCTCCGGATGAAGAAAATGAGTAATGAAATCCTCGAAATTAACCCCGCGGCTCCCAGATAAAAGGAAAAGGCCCTCATAAATATTCAACACTTTGATCAAACTAGGAAATTGGTGTTGAATGGCGCTCTCCGGGGTAAGGCCGGTCATCACTGGCTTGGCACCAAAAACGTATTCATCTGTAGGAAGCAGTTTCTCATAATGCTCCCCCATAGCCGGTAAGCTAGAAACTTCTGCAAATTCCTCTAAGGAGATTGATACTTCTCGGTCCAGCGAAAGGAAGGTGTGGGTAGGAATATTCCACTGCTCCAGAAAGGCCTTAACCCACCAGGCGGGAAGCATAGGATACTGGAAGAGAGAAGCATAAATTGCGGGATACAACCCAAGCCTCATCAACTGCGACTTCTTCGCTGATAAAATATAATGGGCCCATTGCAGATAGCCAGCTGGATGACGAGAAATTAGGCCAATCATATATGGTTGTCCCCACGGTCGCGCCTCGCCTTGACAAATACATCGCCCCAGGGTATCCAAAGCCATTGGAGGCTGAAGAGGTATCAAAGCCATAGCAGGCTGAAGAAGACCTCCCGAAGTCCAGTTGACTTCTTCCACGGTATAGTTCACCGGGGGTGGGTCGGCGTAATGGATCGCCATGATGGGCTCTCAGGGTACCGCGCACGAAAAGCTCTGCCGACCCTTAATAATTTGATTGTACCATGTCCCCCAAAGATGAAGATTCTTATGTTCCAGGTCATGATCTCTGATCAATGCTAAGACTTCCCGGTCCACAGGCGCTGCAGGGAATCCTCACTCCAAACGAATGAATGGGAAAAAACGATCGAAAGACACGTCACCTGCACGAAAAAGAAGACAGAAGACAATTGTCAGTGCTATAATTTAAATTCCGACATTTGGAACTTTAAAATTTGTACCGCACTGCAATGCAGTAAAAAGGGGACCAAAGGGGGACCCACAAAATCTAGATGACAGTTCATCATTAATAAAACAGCCTCATCATTTGATGAGGCTGTCATTAAATGAGGAAATCCTCAAGAAATTCTCATTAAATGAGAAATCCCTCGGACAGAGGAGTAAATCTCTCTTTGAGAACGGTGCTCTGTGATAGAGTGACACTTGTCAAACTCTAATCATGAAGAAATAAAAATTCCTCAAGAGCCTTGCTCTGAAAAGTGTTGATGGAATAATCCATCAGAAAAATTAAAATCAATTTTTTATGAATTAAAAATTCTGAGATCTTCAAGATCCATGAACGAACTCTTAAGAGTTCTTCATAAGAGATTAATAAATCTACATGATTTGAAGAGAGAAAAACTCTGTTAATAGGTTAAGAAACCCTGAAAAAGATCTCTTTAGATCTATGATTCCAAGAGAGCAAAGCTCTGTTAATGAAACCCTAAAAGGGTTTTCTTTAGATCAAAGATCTATGGAGAGCAAGGCTATGTTAATGGGTAAAACCCTAGATTATCTAAAGATTTAATCTTTATCTAAATTTTGACAGAGTTTTTGTCCTTAAGAAAATTTTCAAGATAGAGAGCTATGCTCTGTGAGAGAATAAAAATTCTCAAAAAATAAGGAAGAAGATGAACAGAAATCATCCTAAGGACCAAAGGTCCTATTTATAGGCACTGAGTGCCGTTTCAACTTCTCAGTTGATCAAAGGGTGCAGATGCTGCCACCGCTGCACTCACATGTGGGCCACGTGAGCGCAACGGTGGGGGGGCATTTGTTTCCCCCAATCAGAGCAAAGCTCTGTTTAAAATTCAATTTTTTGAAATGAAGCAACGCTTCGGATGCAGCGCACCACGTGCAAAGCACGTGGACGCTAGCGCTAGGTGCTAAACAATAGAGCCCAATTGCTCTCTTGTTGGATCTAAACGATCATGTTAAGTTGATCTTAGTCTAAAAATTTGACTAACGTATCCTTAACATACGTTTAAGTTGATCTTAGTCCCAAATGAGACTAACGTATCCTTAAACCCAACCCCCAAACCTAAATCTAAGAAGATACCGATTTGGACTAATCCACGCCCTACGGGCGACAACATAAATTAGTCTTCGTATACAATCCACGGAAACCAAAAGCAAAACAAACACCCACGACACGAAGTGACCATCTGGAGAAGGAGAAAGTGGTTACCGCGATGCGGTAGTGTAATTAACTGCAGGGGCTTGCGCATGCAGGGAAGAGCGTCCCCACAATCAAAACCCCCTTAAATGATGGGGAATCTGACGAAGTCTGCTACATCAGCCGCATCCATTTAAACCTTCGATACATGGTGTCATAAATCAACTTGGTATTTTCGGAGAGGTGGACGGATAGCACCAATTAGCATCTACCCCGAAATTCAGGCAAGACGGACCAGCGCGGTCGCGTCTCCGCGTTTCGGCAGGGAACAGGGTTCATACGTATCCGGGCTCTAGTAACTACATGTCCCAAGAAATCCACACTATCCAGCCAAAAAGCACACTTGGAGAATTTTGCAAACAGCTGATGCTCCTTCAAGGTCTTCAACGTAATACGCAAATGCTGCTCGTGCTTCTCTCGGCTCTGAGAATAAACGAGAATATCATCAATGAATACTATAATAAACTGATCAAGGAAGGGTCTGAAGATACGGTTCATCATATCCATAAAAGCTGCCGGGGCGTTGGTGAGTCCAAACGACATCACCAGAAGCCTATAGTGCCCATATCGTGTGTGAAAAGCAGTCTTCGGAATGTCATCTTTTCGAACCTTCAACTGGTGATACCCTGACCGCAAATCAATCTTCGAGAAGTAGCCAGCTCCCTGCAACTGATCGAACAAGTCATCGATACGAGGTAGTGGATACCTATTTCGCATAGTGACGCGATTCAGCTGTCGGTAGTCGATGCACAGTCTCATACTATCGTCCTTCTTCTTTACAAATAAAACAGGAGCTCCCCACGACGATACACTGGGACGAACTAGTCCTCTATCCAACAACTTTTGCAACTGGCTTTTGAGTTCCTTCAATTCCGTCGGGGCCATCCGATAGGGTGGTATAGAGATAGGCCCCGCATCCAGAATCAAGTCAATGCAAAATTCAATATTGCGATCGGGCGGTAATCCTGGTAACTCAGCAGGAAACACATCCGGAAATTCTCGTGCGATCGGAACTTGGTCTAGTGGAATCTCAGCGGCTCCTAAGTCTTGAACAAATGCTAAGAACCCATGACAACCCTTCTTCAAGAGTCGTCCCGCACAAAGAGCAGAAATCAGGTTGGCAGGAGGTATATTACAGCCCCCTTGCACAACAAAGATCGGTTCACCTGGAAAACAAAATCTAACCGCTTTCCCCCGACAATCTACATAGGCATGACAAGCGGCCAATCAATCCATACCGAGAAGTATATCAAAATTTAACATATCCAGGAGAATCAGATCAACCAACGAATCTCTATCACCAACCAGTCCCTCTCTCTCCTCACTTCCTCTTCATTTTTCTTTTTCTCCCGTCGTCGCCTTCGCTAACCAGCGTCCGCGCCCCTCGCCTCGCCGTAGCTCCATTCCCATCGCCTCCATCACCTCGCCTCACCCTCTTCCACCTCACCTCCTCTCCTTTCTCGACCAACCCACGGCAACCCGACCCTGCACAACCCAAGAAAACCCACTCTAAGCCTTGCCTGCCCGCACCTTTGCCGTCAGAACACCGACCTCGTCTGCCCTCATCCTCGCCACCATCCTCTCTCCAAACTCCCTGACGCCAACCCATCACCAGAGCTTTTCCCTGCACCGAAACCCCTGCACACTACGGCCACTGCCATAGCCGTGGATCTCGCCGTCGACGGCCCATCGTCGTCGTCGTCTCTCCTGCCTCGCCTCTGTCCACAACCACCAAAACCCCAGTCCTCATCTTCATTCTTCTCCTTCTTCTTCTCCTCTTCCTTGGTTTCTGTTTTCCGGTGATCGCCGGAGCCGTGCCGTCGCCGACTATCCGGGCGACCCAGTGGACATGCCTATCCAGCGTGGTCCGTTCCTGCATTGCTTGGTTCGGTCCCGTGTGCGCCGTGTGCGCATTGCGACGTTTACCTGACGTCGGACACAGCGTACGCACCCCGTCGTGAGATCCGTTCAGGCAAGTTTATCTTGATACATGCTATGATATATATATTTTGCATCCATATGAATAAAAACATCACATGTTTACTGTATAATACATCCATGTTACTGTTTTATTGTTTTACAATATCCGTTCGCATCCGTACAATTTATTATACATCTACTTGCATGCCAGATCATATCATTTCATGTTACTGTTATATTAGCACCCTATGCTTGATAATGTGCATCATGCGTAGTCATGAAGTTGTAGATGTAATCCCTGATAGATATTTGTGCATCCGTATTTTACTGTGCATCCGTACAATTTATTATATATCTAGTTGCATGACATGTCATACTATTTCATATTACTGTTACCTTGGCACCCCATGCTTGATAATGTGCATCAGCGTAGTCATGAAGTTGTAGATGTAATCCCTGATAAATATTTATGCATCCGTACTTTTATCGTGCATCCGTACTTGCTACAGTTTTATTATAAGCATCTGTTTAAAACCTGTGCAATACCTGGCATGACATGATACACTACTACTTGACCTGTTACCAGATCTTGTTACTAATGCCGACAATCCTGACGGACGTATCCTGTTGTCTGCATAGACAAATCTGTACCTGTTTGATCCTATGATGGCATTAGCTCCAGATTTATCAACGCTTATACTGATCAGATTTGGGGCTAGGTCAGTCCCGGGATGCTGCTGCTGACATCATTCATCTGTACATGTTTCCTGTTTTGTGCTTAGCGGCACGTCTCGGTTTCAGCTCGAGAATCTGGACCGTGGTCTCAGGCATGTACGGGATACTATTGAGTTACATCGACGATTCATTAAATTGATTTCAAGGACTTGAGAGTAATTAACCCAGTAGTTTAGTTCAGATTACTCACCGCACGTCACATATGCTTATACACTTCACTGTTCCATATTCGTGTTACTTTTATACCCTTATTACTGTTCATACTCATGCATGCATATCTTGTTACCTCCTGATTATATTTTATTATTCGATATTATGACGCACTGACGTCTGGGTTTTGCATGGCCCAGATCCTTTATCTCTTTCGCAGGCTGATCGAGAGTATTCCAGCCATCAGGCCGAGCAGTGAGGATCCTGTTAGTATCTAGCTTAGTTTAGTTTTATTTCCGTACTTTCATTTCCTGATGTGAGCCAGTATTTGGGACGTACTTTCCAGATGTTATTGTTATTTGGATTTTATTGCTTCTGCATATTATTTCTTGACTCTTTATTCTGGCAGATGGACATGTACTAGATAAATTATTTATTTCTACTGTTTCTTTATATCTTATAGACATCCGTAATGTGACTGTGGAGGGATATTTCTTAACCACAGGTAGCATGGTTGGCTCTGTCAGGTGTCAATATTAGCGCACTCTAGGAAGCAGGGCGTGACATGGGTCTCCTTCCTCTTCGCTTTTGTTGGATCATGGAGAAAAATGGTAGTGAGATTTAAAACCCCTTTTAGCGATTTGATGGGAGATTTGAACTCCCCTTCAAGTGTTTTATGGTGAAAAACTATTTCTTTTTCGGAGAAGAAAAGTTAAATCTTGATTTAATTCAAAAGGGAGAAGAAGATTTAAAACCTTAAGGAAAGAGACGGATCCAGAGAAGCCTAGAAAGATAGAGAGAATGAAAGTTCTAGATTTCTTTATTATGTTTGCGTTTTATAGGTTACACACTTTACATATAATCTCTTGGGCTTTTCCAAATGGCACTTGTGCCATCCCATGTCTCATGTGCTTATTTGTTTTTGCACATAAGCCATGAGATTTACAAAATTTTGGATTTTTGCCCATTTTCCATACATTTATTTCTTAAAAAATTATATTAAACTAATTTATTGCTTCATTCTTTTTGTCATGGGGCCAGTCCTTTCCATGCTCGGTCTTGACTTGGGCTTAGGACCGCTTACTTGGACTCGGGCCCACTTGGCTTGGGATTGATTTTGACTTTGATTTGGTCAACCAAGGTGTAATTGTAACGCCATAGCCCGATCGTAAGTTTTTTTTTCCTTTTTCTTTTGAATGTATTGGATTTTGTTATATTATTATTATTTTAAGTTGGAGTTTAATACTTTCTTTTGAATGTATTGGTTTTATTTTTCTCTCGTGAAAAGTAGCATTATTTTATATATATATATATATATATATATATATATATATATTCTTAATCATGATTTTGATTTAATAGAGGTGTTACGTGTCGAAGATTTATAACAATTTTGGTTTTGATTTTATACATGGATATTCTTCCCTTAAAATAAGATGAAACAAAGTTATATCTGTAATGGTTAGATAAGTCTCACATTGGATCCGAAGATTACCAGTTGGATTTCCTAACGATTCAGCGTCATCACGAAGATTTGAGTTTATTTCTAAGGCAACGTCTGGGGCTGAAAACTTCAGACGTCTGCTGAGGCTCTGGATTCGCGAGCGCATTTATAGCAGACGTCTGTTCCTATAAAAGTCAGACGTCTCCGGAGCTTTCTATTATTTTGGTGAAAATACCGGATGTCTGCGATATCATTGTTCAGACGTCTGGATTGCTTGTTGGATTCTCTTGACGATAAATGCAGACGTCTGCCTTTCTGGACCGAGCAAAGATTCGCTTAGTTAGGAAATTAGTTTTTTTGGTAAATATTCCGTATGCTATATATAAGATAGCTTGTTTTAAACCTAGATCTGATAGCCTTTTTGTTAATTTGAGAGAACCCGTTGTTATTTTGAGAGAGCTAGGGTTTTGAGAGGGATTTGTATTCTCCATCGATTTGTACTCCTTTTATATTTGATTATTAATAAAGTTTTTGCCTTCGTCTATTTGTTTTGTAGTTAGCACTCGTATTTCTATCTTGCCTGTGATTTATTTTCTTCTCGTTACCGATTGTTCGTGCTTTGTGATTGTCTCGTATACGCAACAAACTGGTATCAGAGCAATTGTTGCATTGTTATGGGATTTTTGGTTGAACATTAGGTCTTTGATTTTGCAATCTAGGTTAACGGTGGATAATAACAACTACGTCCTCTTCCCCACTTTTTTTAAATCTTGATTTTGAAGTTTAGGGCTCGTTAACAAATCGTGTTTTGATTTGATCCCACATCATGTCTTCGACAATCATGAAATTCGATATCAAGAAGTTTGATGGAAATATGAGTTTTAGTTTGTGGCAAGTTTGTATGGTTACCGTTTTGACTCAAAACAAACTGAAGAAAGAGATTCGAGGAAAGGATAAAAAGTATTTCACTATGACGGAGGAAGCTTGAGAGGAGATGGATGAGAAGAGACTTAAGGTTATTCACTTATGTCTGGCTAACGAAGTTCTACAAGAAGTTTTGGTGGAGAAGACGACAGCTAATTTGTGGAATAAATTGAAGGAATTATATTTAAGGAAATCTCTCATGAATCGACTGTTGTTGAAGCAGCGTCTCTACACTCTTCGCATGTCAAAAGCATCTCCAATAAAATCTCACATCGGTGAATTTAATGCGATAATTACGCACATGGGTAAGATCGACATTTAGATAGATGATGAAGATCAGGCTGTGCTCATGTTGTGTTCATTGCCACCCTCTTATAAGTACTTCTATGACAACATGGTTTATGTACGAGAGACGATCTCAATCAAGGATGTCAAGAAGAATTTGATAAACAAATAGAAGATCGACAAAGAGTTGACTTCTACCGAAGCGAATGGTTCTTCGTCTGGCTTATTTGTTCAAGGGCGTGCGGAGAAAAGAGATCTTGAACTAAATAGAAAGAAGTCAAGGTCGAAATCCGGGTTAAGAACATGACCTGCAATTATTGTAAGAAGAAATGACACTTTAAAGTCGATTGTTTCAAGTTGCAGAACAAGTTAAAGCAGAAAGACAAATCGAAGAAGTAGTTTTCGGCTGAAGCAAGTATAGAGAAAGGAGAAGGATATCTTCTTGTGGTTCTTGACAGCGCACTGTTCCCCTCCGAAGGACGGCGCGACGTGGACGTCTCGCCTGAAATTCGGGACAGATGCTAATTGGTGCTATCCGTCCACCTCTCCGAAGATGCCAAGCTGATTTATGGCACCATGTATCGAAGGTTTAAACGGATGCGGCCGATGTAGCAGACTTCGTCAGATTTCCCCTCAGGATGAGGGGTTTTTGATTGTGGGGACGCTCTTCCCTGCAGGCGCAAGCCCCTGCAGTTAATTACGCTACCGCATCGCGGTAACAACTTTCTCCTTCTCCAGATGGTCACTTCGTGTCGTGTGTATTTATTTTACGTTTTGTTGCCCGTGGATTGTTTACGGAGACCGAGTTATGTCGTCGCCCGTAGGGCGTGGACTAGTCCAAATCCGCGTTATCTTAGATTTGGGTTTGGGGGTTTGGTTTGAGGATACGTTAGCCATACTTGAGGCTAAGATCAACTCAAACGTTTGTTAAGGATACGTTAGTCTAACTTGAGACTAAGATCAACTTAACGGGATCATTTAGATCCGACAAGAGAGCATTTGGGCTCCATTGTTCCAGTTTGGGGACATAGTGGTCCATCGTATGTATGGCCGTCGGGACCCGTTACCTCTCTGACGGCGTTGAAGGATTACAACGACAGGCGTCAAAGGAGTTCCGAGATGTACCCTTGAACCAAAGTTGATTGGGGGGATTCATAGTCCAGTCTGTTTGAAGGTTTAAGGATACGTTAGCCATATTTGAGGCTAAGATCAACTTAAACGGGATCGTTTAGATCCATTTTCAGTTTAGGGACATGGTGGTCCCTCTCCAGTTTAGGGACATAGTGGTCCGTTGCTAGTTTAAGGACATTGCGGTCCATGGGTAGTTTAAGGACATTGCGGTCCAGGTTAAGGACGTCATAGTCCGTAGGTTTAAGGACCCCACAGTCCATTGTTAGTTTTAAGACATCTCGGTCGAGGTTAAGGACGTCGTAGTCCATGGGTTTAAGGACCCCACAGTCCGTTGTTAGTTTTAAGACATCTCGGTCAAGGTTAAGGACGTCGTAGTCCATGGGTTTAAGGACCCCACAGTCCGTTGTTAGTTTTAAGACATCTCGGTCGAGGTTAAGGGCGTCGTAGTCCATGGGTTTAAGGACCCCACAGTCCGCATCAATGTG
The DNA here is from genome assembly GCA_030015575.1 of Agapanthus africanus. Taxonomy (NCBI): domain Eukaryota; kingdom Viridiplantae; phylum Streptophyta; class Magnoliopsida; order Asparagales; family Amaryllidaceae; genus Agapanthus; species Agapanthus africanus. The sequence goes on from CM057349.1 coordinate 345,640,123, forward strand.
TGGTCATCGGGACCCATCACCTCTTTGAAGACGTTAAGGGATTACAACGCCAAGTGTCAAAGGAGTGAAGAGATATACCCTGGAACCGGAGTGGATTAAATAGTCTTTGGCCCAATTTGGGATCAAGACCAATTAGTTATGTTATGAGCCCATTAGCCCAGTTAATTACGAATTGAGGACTTATGGCCAGCTTGGGCTAAGTCCAATCATGTCTGGAATATTGGCTTCCTGTTGGTCCATTGAAGGAGAGAGTTTGCCTCTGGCCATTTAGCCAATTGGGCCAATGCCTAGAGTTAAACATTACAGACCAATCAGTGTTGAACACTGGGAATGAGATTGGCAAGTTAGTGTTTAACACTAACAGATAGTTGGTGTTAAACACCAGCAACAAGGCTCTCAAATTAATGTTAAACACTAAAACAGATCAGTGTTAAACACTGGCAACATAGATCTCACATTAGTGTTAAACACTAAGGTAATCAGTGTTGAACACTGCAAATAAAGTTCTTTGATTAGTGTTGAACACTAAGGCCCAACAGTGTTTTAACACTGGATTCGGGGGTTCCAATTTAGCGTTAGACGCTAAGGCAATAGGGGTCACGTGGTAGCACGTGAGGGCGCCCTCCCTTCGTTTGTTCTGCTGAAAAGATCGCATCACGTGTCATCACGTGACGGGTGTTTGAATGGAGTATGTTAAAGCTTCTGCCAAGGGTCACGTGGGTCACGTGAGGCACTGCCTCAAAGGGCTTTCTGTAGATCTTTTGGGGGGGTTACGTGGTGACACGTGACCCTTCTAATCTGTAGTTGTTTAGAAGATCTGTTAATCCCTTTCAGGAATTAAATTCCTCGTAGGGTTGAACCCTGACAATAATTTCAGAGGAATTAAATTCCTAGTTCCCTTTGAGGAGTTGAACTCGGAATTTTCTGTAGGAATTAAATTCTTCATGTATGTGAAGAACTGAATAGGGTTAAACCCTAATAAAAGCTTTAAGGAATTAAACTCCCACTCTCTGTTAGAGAATTATATGTTGATTGCAGAAAGATATATGGTTGATCTTATGAATTTGAAGGAACAGTTGAAAGGTAAATTTGAGACCAAGGATTTGGTTGCGGCCAAGAAGATGCTTGGTATGAAGATTAGGCGTGATAGCCAAGGAGGAAAGTTATACTTGTCTCAATAGCGGTATGTTGAGAAAGTTTTGGAGCGTTTCGGTATGGCATACGCTAAATCTGTAAGTATTTCGTTGACAGCTCATTTTAAACTTTCAGCTCGTTCATCACCGCAAACAGAGAATAAGATTAAGTATATGTCGAATGTTCCATATACGAGTACTGTGGGTAGTGTTATGTATGCCATGGTTTGTACACGGCCCGACACTTCACATGTTAGTATCGGTAGTCTCTATATGGTATCTCTTAGCAAAAGCTATGGGCAGACGGTGAAATGGATATTACGATGCTTTCGAGGTACATTTTATGTAGAATAGATATTTGGAAGGAACGACGACAATTTTGTTGGATTCAACGATTCCGATTATGCGGGTGATCTTGACAGATGCGGATAGATCACCGGTTATGTGTTCTCCTTAGGAGTATATGTCATCAGTTGGCATGCTTCGTTGCAACCTACGATTGCGTTATCTATGGGGAGGGTGGAGTATATGGCCGTAGTTGCGGCCGTTAAGGAGGCAATCTGATTGAAGGGATTATTTTCGGAACTTGGTATTCAAAAGGATACTATAATAGTCTACTGTGATAGCCTAAGCGCGATTCACTTGACGAAAAATCAAATGCATTATGAGAGGACGAATTATATTGATGTGAGGTACTGGTTCGCACAAGAGATCGTTGAGAAAGAAGAGATTATTGTGGAGAAGGTTGGCACAGCGGACAATCCGGCTGACATGTTGACGAAGTCTCTTTCAGATATTAAGTTTAAGCATTACTTAAACTTAATTGGAGAGTGTAGCACTCATTGAGCACCTCAGGGGTTTTGTGGTAAAGGTAGAGTTTTTATTATTTTGATGGAGGAGTTTGTGAAATACGAGGCAGGGTGGAGATTTGTTAAATATGCCTCACATTCAATTATGAAAATTACCAGTTGGATTTTCTAACGATTCGGCGTTATCACGAAGATTTGAGTTTATTTCTAAGATAGACATCTGGGCTAAAAGCTCCAGATGTCTACTGAGGCTCTGGATACGGGAGTGCGCTTATGGCATACGTTTGCCCCGATGAGGGTCAGATGTCTGCGAAGCTCTCTGTTATTTTAGTGAAGATACCAGGCGTCCGTGATATCCTTATTCTGACGTTTGGATTGCTCTCTGGATTCTCGTGACGACAAATGCCGACGTCTGCCAATTCCTTCTGCAGGCGTCTGTCTTTTTGGGTTGGGCGAAGATTCACTTAGTTAGGAAATTAGTTTCTTTGGCAAATCTTTTGTATGCTATATGTAAGATAGCTTGTTTTAGACCTAGATCCGATAGTCTTTTGTTAATTTGAGAGAACCCATTGTTATTTTGAGAGGGATTTGTATTCTCCATCGATTTGTACTCCTTCGATATTTGATTATTAATAAAGTTTTGCCTTCGTCTTTTTGTTTTGTGGTTAATACTCGTATTTCTATCTAGCCTGTAATTTGTTTTCTTCTCGTTATCGATTGTTTGTGCTTTGTGATTGTCTCGTATATGCATTAGTATCGAGTTCATTTTAGTTTTGCAATCTTCATTTTTTTAGCCATAAGATTGTAACAACTATATATATATATATCCTAAATATACGAGACGGGCTAATTTCATCCCTAGGTTTCATTTTTAAACAGATATATATATATATATCCTAAATATACGAGACGGGCTAATTTCATCCCTAGGTTTCATTTTTAAAAAGATAAAAGCCAAATAAAATACCGAACAGTTATTCAAATATTTGCATCCGAGAAAATCTATATATTATATTCACCATCGTAAAACCGGAAATAATTTTAGTCTATGAGTTATGCAAACACCCATCATGAATTATATCATTAAAATGTCACAAAACTTAACTTTGCAGTTGTTGTACCAAATAATAATACGTAACATTATATATCCACAGTAACGCATGCTTGTAATCTCCTGCAAATCGGTTCTTGAATGAATCCACCCCCAATTCCTGCACACAAAGATATCATCATATCAGTCAACTATCACTACGAAAACGAACAAAATATAGTCATTCAAATTTTTTGCATATATCTTTTGTTTGCCTCCAGGAAACGTGATGAACACGAGTCAAGTAGCATATATCGAAAATTGCGAGCAAGGAATATAAATAAAGAAAAACATTTTTGAGATAGAATCTCAAATTTTTACTGCCTTGTGTGCTTTTGCATAAACCATAAAATTATCGCATATGAAAAGAAGTTTTGATACCTGCCAAGACTAACAAGTGGTCTTCATCCTTGCCAGCTGCAATCAAAATTGAGCAAGAAATCATCTTTCAATGAGTAATCAAAAGCGGTTAAATATTCCATGAATGATTATATATCGTCAAGGGAACCATTCCCTTGGCCCACGAAACCGGTATTCTTCTCTACTAGTTCAGACGCTATGTTCGTTGCCGCTCCAAAGTCTTGAACTTTTTCCAAGCTAGGCTTTGCCGATCCACCTGCTGATGGTATTGGTGGAGAGTGCAGTCCTGCGGACACACAATCGCTCATTACAGTAGCATCATTAAGCTCTTTTGCCGGTTGTCCTTTCGAAGGATTAACATATGATAGCGGTGAAACGAACGATTGGTTGTTATACATGTGCACGGCTCCAGCACTGTTGTGGTTTTGTACTGGTTCATGTTCCATACCATCACCCGTGAAATAGTTACTGCCACCATCTACTAGAAAAGATTCATCTTTAACTTGGTTCGTCATATAAATATTCGTTCGCTCAAAGTCTTGAGACGTATGCAGACGGTAGTTCAATGCCTGATATACAAATTGCCAGCTCAAATTCGTCGGAGGATCGTTGTTTGCTGCGAATTGGTTCACCTGATTATCGTTAGAACAATTTCCCTCCATTGGTAATAATGGTCGATTTGGAAAGTTTGGTTCTTGAGCTCTGAAGCCGACAGCTTGACCTGAGAGTTGAGGGTTGGAGGAGTTTATGATGTCGCTCGATTTTCTTTTTGTTCGTGCATATTTCCTCTTTCTTAGCTTCAGTCTCTGCTTAAGTTACAAAAGTTATATGAGAAAGCAGCTACAAATAAATTCTACAAGAAAATATTGTAATTTCTAATTTACAAAGGCATTATTATAATCTGTATGTGTACGTAAGGCCGATGGAAAAATATTTACTAGTTCGTAAAAAGTCACAAGAATAGCTCAGAACCAAACCTGTATATGACTTGCGATATGTGCCTTACTTAAGCCAGGAACATTCATAAACTCTGCTGTTCTCCGGGGCTTAGCATCTGCAATCAGAAACCGAAATTTGCAAAAGAATTGATAAGAATGCAGTCCATATTCACATGCTTGCTAACTTTTCAAACATATAGAGAAATTGAATTATGGAAGAAAATATCGCATACCACTTCCGAGTACCACAGTAGCATTCGTAAACTCCTGGTGTAGCTCAAGCGTCCAATTCACTTGATTTTTCTTCGACGAAACTTTGGTTTCTGTCTTCTCATTGCTATTTTCTTCAGTAACGCATTCTAATTTTGGCACTGAAGTGAAATCGAGGACATCAATTTTGGTTAGCTTTGAAGCATCACTGTTGAGCTTTTGATGTTGTTTGGCTTTCTCCTTTCTTCAAGCGTCTTGCTGCCACAAGTTTTGCAGTTCTTGAAAGCGAAGAGGCTTCAGTACATAGTCACAGGCGCTGTATCTTATTCCTCTAAGCACGGCACCAAAATCCGAATCGTAAGACATCACTGTAGTTTCACAAGACAAGAAAAGAAATAATTAATGATTAATTTATAAAATAGAAAATATAAGTATAACAATCCAAATGGTACTTACAGGCAATCGGGATGCCAAATTTAGCGCCAACTCCCAAGAGCTCAAATCCGTCCAAATCGGGCAAATGAACTTCACATAGCATGATATCGAAACCACTCTTCTTTTCATGAAGAAACGATAAAGCAATTTTTGCCGTAGTACAAGTGGTAACTGCACCATCACAAATTAATATGGAAAAACTTCCATAAGCATATAAAATAAAGAAAGATCTTATTATAAGCGTATTACAAATGGAATGTAAGAAGAAAATATCAGCATTACTGAATCTAGAAGGCATTCTCAAGAAGGAAAATATCCCTTGGCCATCGATACCGCATCTTGTGGTAAACGTCGTATAATAATCGGATTGCATAGTACGCAATAAAATGTTTTGGTGTACACATATCAATGTATGGAGAAATACTCAAAAAATAAGACAAAACAGACAAAAACATGTGGGTATGGAGAAAAAGGATGGAACCGGGCCTTAATTAAGCGGATATTAAGGTAGAATACTGGATTTTAACAACAGGCGCGTGTTATTAAGCATTGTAAACATGCCCGATTATATGAACATTCGTCCATTTATTTCGTTTAGGGCCACTTATGTATCCATTCACAATGCTATTTAAAGTAGTTGGTTGTTTGCCGAAAACATCTTACCGGCCAATCGATCAGTATTTTAAAGCTTGTTTTACAATGTATCTTGGAATATCAGAAAAATAGAACACAATATCTCATTTTCGCAGATGCCGCCTAGTATTATGTGGAAGAACTTAAGTGCTCGAGATATTAATTGGTATACGAATCGACAATAAAGATTTGAACTCTCGGCCGGTATATGACGCACAATGAATTTGAAGGGGTTGATTGGTGTTAAGATCCTGTGTGTGTGTGTGACGTAAATAAAATTGGAAGATCACATATTTCAGGTTTCAAATCTCTGTACCAATACGGGCATGTGATGCTCATTTTTAAATCATACGTTCATCTCAGTCGGCAGATGCCCGTCTCAGATCGATGTATTTGCTTATAGTATGATTAAAGCAATTTTTTTTGATAAATAGAAAAAAATAACTATACACAATTTGACATGTTTTTCATCAATACATTAATTAAGCCAAGAGTGGTCTTCTTAAAATACATATATAGAAATAATAACCATATACTCATAAGCATATCTTTTGATAATTGATGACATATAGGGTAAAATTTCCAAATAAAAGGTAACTTCTTGAAAACATAGGATCAAGGTACTTCAGTTTGTTTGTTTTTAGTAAAAACAACATCGAAGCTATTTCAAGATTCCGAGCTTTTGGGCTCGATCACACAGTTAATTTTATTATTATTAAGATGGTCAAATTAATGATTATATAGTACCAAAATTTACATCAACACATGATAATATTGGATAAAAAAACAAAGAAACATGAAATCAACACATTACCTAATTTCAAGAATTCTACATTAATCATGATTCTCATACAAAGAAATTAATTAAAAGAAGGAAGAAAGGAGTAACCTTTATAATCACACATCTGAAGCAAGTAGAGTATCGGAGCCGTCATCGATGAGAAGCACCCTTAGGCCTTTCATGAACTTAGACATGATCGATTTCGCCGAGAATTATAACCACGGCGAAGAAATTAATTAAAAATTAAAGGGAACAAATCAATTGTGATGAGGTTGATTAACTTAATTGGAGTAAGGTGCATTATATATATAGTGATAATGAGGGTTGAGATTTGGTAATTTGGAAAGAAAATCAATGATGAGGGTTTCTTGTATCCAAATTAAGGAGTGAAGATTATCAAAGTTTTTGGACTTAAACCGAGTTGTGATAAGAGTGTTGTATGTCTAAGGTATGCTAGGGTTTATTCTTGATTTATATTGTTATCTCAAAACCGAGAAAAGTCGATCGTGTGTTATAAAATTCACATATCTGATTTCAACACTTGATAATATTGGATAAAAAAACAAAGAAACATGAAATCAACACATTACCTAATTTCAAGAATTCTACATTAATTAAGATTCTCATGTAAAGAAATTAATTAAAAGAAGGAAGAAAGGAGTAACGTTTATAATCACACATCTGAAGCAAGTGTTGAATGAACAGAGTATCAGAGTCGTCGTCGATGAGAAGCACCCTTAGGCCTTTCGGGAACTTAGACATGATCGATTTCGCCGAGAATTATAATCACATCGAAGAAATTAATTAAAAATTAAAGAGAACAAATCAACGGTGATGAGGTTGATTAACTTAATTGGAGTAAGGTGCGTTATATATATAGCGATAATGAGGGTTGAGATTTGGTAATTTGGAAAGAAAATCAATGATGAGAGTTTCTTGTTTCCAAATTAAGGAGTGAAGATTATGAAAGTTTTTGGACTTAAACCGAGTAGTGATAAGAGTGTTGCATGTCTGGGGTATGCTGGGGTTTATTCTTGATTTATATTGTTATCTCAAAACCGAGAAAAATCGACCATGTGTTATAAAATTCAGGGTAAATTGTCTCAATTAGATTATCCCGCTGATAAAAAACCCTTGGATCCGAGACGGTTGTCAAAACCTCCCGGAATATTTTCATGCATATGCTGTATAGTTGCGTACTATACCTACTTAGGTCATACCTATCGCATGCAAGTGCAAGTGCAGCCGTTCTGAAAGGGGCTTCGAAATAAGGATATACTTATTTATGCTTTGATTATCGAAGAACGTTGATGAGATAATACTTTATAAGCTTGCTGGGTGTCTGAATTCGGGTTATTTGTTCGACTTCAGTGCTGGTTGAAGAAACAAAAGGATGTCCTATTTCCTGCTTTGCAATAGTCTGGGGAAAAGGTTAACTGGACTTCTGGGCTTATATTTGGAAATGGAGAGGTATGTACATTTGTGGATTTCATAGTATTCTTTTGAATCAATGAAATTTCATGTAGACCCTTGCATGTTTCATTTGGTTTTAATGTGTCTAAACTATACTGAAATAAGCACCGGGAATGCTCCCATATCTACATTATTCTGATTATTGTTAACTGTGTATGCTCACGAATCTGCATCATACAAAATTCATGCAATTGATTATTCTATTATTTTTTGATATCGCTCTTACTTATCTTAGTAGTATTTACATAGATGGTCTCTTACCAGTCTACATGCCTTGTAACATTAATGCACGCCCCTTTATTGGCCATAGTTAACTTGGCCTTGGAATTTGGCTCAAGGATTGCTGATAAGATGCAAGCTAGCTATAACATATGGTTAACCTGTATTGAAAACTTTCATAATTAGGAGTTTTGCTTCATAGTTGAATCCACTTTGATTCGAAATGTTCGCTCTGTGATAAATTACAATTGCTGAATACTAAGTAGTAATGTAAATTCATGGTGTGCTGTGCGTAGGTCCCCTTGGTGCGTTTGTGTGTTGTGTGCTTGTGTGTGCTGTGTGTGGGTGTGTTGTATGCGTGGGTTATGCTCACAGGTCAGTTCCAAATAAAAAAGTAATAACGTAAATTTTCTTGCTAATTATCCATCTTAGTTCATCTTGCAGGGTGCTATATCTGCTGGCTATATAAACTATAAGACAGTCATTACATCTAAGCTAATGGTGATTTGGCTTTTTGAATATGAACTCTATAAAGCTAGTGCTAGAGACATTATGGGTATAATCCTGTTTGCTGACATTATCCTTAACTACCCTACCTATTTCATGATGCTGATGCGTTGAGAGACCCCCCCCCCCACACACACACACACCATTTCGGGGATTGAACTTGCGACCTCTCACATTGGAGATTGGTTTCTGTTGGGGTAAAAATTTACACCCCGGTTGACCAAGTCAAAATCAAAGTCAACCCCAAGCCAAGTGGGCCCAAGCCCAGATCCCGTGGGCCCATGCCCAGGTCGAGCCCGAACATGAAGCGGCCGGCCTCCCCCCATGCCCAGATAAAAATTTTGTAATAAATAATTTTGTTGTATTTCTTTTATTTTATTTTCGGATAAATGTAAGAAAAATAGGCATAAAACCAAATTTTTGTAAAGCCCATGGCTTATGTGCAAAAAGAAATGGCACATGAGCCATGGATAGGCAAAATGCCATTTTGTGAAGCCCAAGGGGCTATGTGTAAAATGTATGGCCTATAAAGGCAAAAATAATGAAATATCTCAACAACTTTTTCTCTCTCTCCAAAAAAAAATTTCAGATCTGAGATCTTTCTTCCTTCTTCAAGGTTCCAAAACCTTCTTCTTTCTTTTGAATTAAATCAAGAGTTTTACTCTTCCTTTTTCAAAACAAATTAGTTTTTCACCACAAAACCCACAAAGGGGAACTTGGATCTATCATTAGATCTCAAAAAGAAGAGATTTTTAGATCTCACATCTCTTGAGCCAGCCAACAGAGGAGGAAGAAGAAGAACCCATTTCCCCAACCAAAACATTCTTCTTTTTTTTTCAGGAGTTTAACTCCACTAATTTCTCTTTCGAGAGCTTTTGGGGCTAAAAGCCCTCTTTTCCTCTCCAGCGCATTGCGCCCGAGCGCAAAGCGTCCACGTGCCAACACGTGGCGCGTGCGCTTGCGCTCCAGCGCGCAGCGTTTATGCGCAAAGCGCCCACGTGCCGACACGTGGCACGCGCGCTTGCGCTCCAGTGCGCTTGCGCTCCAGCGCGCAGCGTTCATGCGCAAAGCGCCCACGTGCCGACACGTGGCGCGCGCGCTTGCGCACCAGCGCGCAGCGCTCATGCGCAAAGCGCCCACGTGCCGACACGTGGCGCGCGCGCTTGCGCACCAGCGCGCAGCGCTCATGCGCAAAGCGCCCACGTGCCGACACGTGGCGCGCTTGCGCCTGAGCGCACAGCACCTAAGCGCACAGCGCCCAAGGTGCTGCCCCACGCATCCTTTGGATGACTTTTCCTTTTTTTTATATATAACATATGCATACACATGTATAGATACACACACACTCCACAATACTGTCCTCCTCAAATTTTTTTGGGCCGGGGCGCTGCCCCGCACCCCGCAAGGGGGCTGCTAGCCCCCTTGACCCCCAGCCCGCTATCCGGGTAGCGGGCCCCCCGTAAAAACTCTGTGTGGCTCCCGATATATCCAAAACCCCCTTTCAAAACAAAACGCACGCACACTGCACATTGAGTTCGCATGACCAGTTTGACCCGTCAATCGGAGGTTCCCTCGCCCCAAAGGCGGGGGTAATTAACGGCAGCTTAGTTCACGGCTGCCGGAGATTCGGATCCCCACAATCATTAAACCCCGGCCTACCCTAGGCAGGGGGAATCTGTAATACGCCTGAGACGTGTGCGCGTATTCCCATCTCAATGGGGTGACGAAAAACACCCTACAGATTCTGGCACGTCCGGTGGGACCGATCTCTCCTCCCATATTTCGGGTTAAACGTTCATGCGAACTCAATCAATGTACATATCGATTGCCTATACTGAAATGATGTTCTTTTTTCCATGCAGCAATCAACCTTCGACGACAATGTCTTCCCCGACGAATTCAGCTTCCAACATGACCCCGATTCCGTACGTGGTCAAGATCAACGCTCGTGTGGTTCTCCCTGCAAGCCTTAGTCGACAGTGGGAGGAACCGTCCCGCCAGTTTGGCTCCGTCATCATCTACCCTGCCGGAAGCGCTCATCTGGCGGAAATCCCGGCGGAACAGGTGGCCAAGCCGGTCTCAAGGGGTAAGAGGCCGAATGTCGTGATCGCCAAGGCACCACAACCGATACTTAAGACGGTATCTGAACGATTCTCTGGTGTTCCAGTGGGGGGGCAAGAACTTCGGTACAAAGGGCAACGTCAAATGTTGCGGACGAGCTCAGGCGATGACTCCAACAAATGCACAATTGAGAGTATCTCCAAGGCCCTCCATCGACCGGTCTGCGGCGTCTTCCCAAAGAGCCGAAGTCTGCCAGGTGCTTAGAACAGAAAAGTTAAGGCAGAAGCGGCTTAGGTATCGAGCCAACAAAAGGGCCAAGGCTTCGGCCAAATGGAATCGTGTGAAGTTCCAAGCGCAGGGTTGCCCCGCCACGACGACTGAGTCGGACATAAGAATCAGCAATTCCTTCGAGCCTCTGAAGTGGGTTCAGAAAAACGCCATGACCGCCAGAATCAAGAAGACAGCGGTCCGAACAGTGCCGCAAAGAGACGTGTCCCGGCCCCAACAGAAAAAGTATGACACTGTCTCATCAAGTCTATCAAGCACTCTGTGCCGCACGAAAGCAGCGGGGAAAACCCAGAAAAGAAGCGCAAGCACCATTCAAGAAACTGGTTAAGCCAGACGCCTTCAATCGACTACCAGCTACCGAAACAAGGGGGTCAAGACAGCGATCCACGAAATCAACTGCCAATGATAGAAAGACGGACGGATATATCATCCATACGGTCTATATGGCGGGCGGGCGCCCCAGCGACAACCTTCGCAGCAAAAGCAAGGATGGGGCCACCACATCCCAAGCCCAATCTAGCCTGAATGTGGTTGTCGCCGCCCAAGAACAGTCGCCCTTGCTGGATGAAGAAAACCCTCTCGATGAGGATGATAGGCAGAAGGACCCCTCGGTCCATGCAGAATCAAGCTCGGACAGCGAGGAAGAGCCGACTTTCCGCCCCAGGACTGCGGAGCAAGAGCTGCTTCAAGAGCTTCGAAAACAGCTCAGGAGCAAAGATAAAGAGATGGCTAAGCTCTATTCGAAGATTGACGACTTAACGAACGTGGTGATGCGGCTTACGGCTCAAATTACTCGAGCGCCTCCCAATCAAGCACAAGCCGCTACTAATCAGCCGGGTGATGACAATCCGAGGCAGCCAATGCCTGTTCCTTCGGGTCCAAGACTGGTTGAGCCACATGAAAGCCGGCCACACTCCGCTTCTGGGGACGCCTTGGCCCCAGATAGCACTATCCCGCTAACACAGGATCGTATAATGGATTTGGTCACCAGCAAGGTTAAAACATTGGTGGCCGAAGCTGAAGCTCAGAAAGAAATCGGCAGTAGTGGGCGGCCATATCCCGCGCAGTACGATCTGATTGAGTTTCCAAGCGGCTACGTCATTCCTAAGTTCGGAAGATTTGATGGAACGGGGAATGCAAATCAGCACGTTGCCCACTTCAAAGCATCGTGCGGAAATACAGGGGGCAATGACGCGCTCTTTCTTCGTCAATTTGTCAACAGCCTGACCGGTGTCGCTTTCGACTGGTACGCTAGCATACCAGACGGGTCCGTCATTACCTTTGCCCAAATGGAGTCTCTGTTCCGGCAAAGGTTCATGAGCGTCAGTGATAAAATCTCCATCGCCGACCTTGTGAGGACCAAGCCGGGGAAGAATGAAAGCAACACTGACTTTATCGCCCGATGGCGTAATCTTACAGTCAAGTGCGAACCGCCGCTGGAGCAGGACCAGTCCGTCAGCCTTCTCATTGGGAACCTCAGCAATTGGATGGTCCTATTCTTGTGTACAGCGGGCCTCAAGACATTTCAGGAGCTAACCAAGAAAGTCCAAATGCTGGAACGCTCGAAGCAAGAGTCCCCGCCGGATTCTCAGAGAGAGAAAACTTGGAAAAGCAAGCGGGACGACAACCGTAGAAGTGGGAGTTCCAGCAATACCAATGTCTTCAATGCGTCCGTCAATGAAGAAAAGCGAAGGGCGGCCGAATCCAAAACCAACCGGTCTCGAAAGCCATTGCTGGGAGGAGATGGGCCTTCCCTAGAGGAGAAAAAGAACAAGGTTTACTCTTTCAGAAGGGACAAGGTCCGCAAGATATTTAAAGATGCCTTGAACAACGGCCTACAATTGCCGGAGTCGAAAAGACCCCAAGAAGCAAAAATGACCGACAATCCTCTGTATTGCCCGTACCACCGAGTAGTGAGCCATGCGATCGAGGATTGCTATATCTTCAAAGACTGGGTCGAGAAGCAGTACAAGGATGGAGAGATCGAGCTGTCCAAAAGCGTGTTGGTGAACAATCAAGTTGCAACCGCCAACTTTATACAGACAAAATTGAAGCCTTCTGGGAGCAAACAGCCAAACCCGCTACCCTGAGAAATGAGACCGACTCGCCGCAGCCTCCATGGAGTACGCACATATCTAATAAGACGAAGAAGACGATAAAGCTACTTCGGAAAGAACCCAGGATGGAATGGGAAGAACAGAAGAAGCCTACCAGTCCAGCTGTCAATGCGGCTCCATCAGGTTCGAAATCCAAGAAGCTCAAGAAGAAGAAAAGAGCAGCTCGGCGCGAAAAGGAGTCTGCAGGGAGATCGACCATTCAAAAATATATCGATTCCCTAGAAGAATATGAACAAAGGGAAAGAACATTGATTCAATTGAAGGAGTTCTTCCCTGTACAAGCGGCCGAAATTCAGGAGGAGTTAGAAGAAGACTCCAATGAAGAGATCCCAGTAGTGACCTGCTACGCCATCCATCTTGGAAGCGACTCGGAAGAGGAGCTTTGTTTTCCCGAAGAGGATGAGGCGCTCGCCACAATGACCAATCAAATCCAACTCAGAAGCGGCAGGGCTCTACCGCCAAATCAGGGCAACGCCCCAAAAGGGAAGGAAAAACAAGTCGCTAATGAAGAAGAGGGCAGAGAACCGGATGATGAAAACATAAGTCCTTCCTCGGTGGACTATAATGTCTTGGCACATCTCCGGAAGCTTCTGTCTCTCCTGAGCATCTACGACGCCTTGGTCCTATCTAAAGAGCTTAGAGATGTTCTCATCCATGCTCTACAAAACCCCGAGCGGTACCAGGCTCACTTTGCGGAAATTAATATGAAAGAAGCCCAGCACGCTTTGTATGCCGCCGCAGTCACATTTAAGGATGAAGACTTGCTACTGGGAACGGCTGAGCATAATCGACCGCTTTACGTAACCGGGTACAGCGACGGAGATAGAATTAATCGCATATTGATTGATCCGAGGTTCTTAGTGAACATCATGAACTTGCGAACTCTGAAGAGTTTGTCAATGGACGTCCGACATATGTCAAGGGAAAGGATTGTCATTCAAGGCTTCAACCAAAATTGTCAGCAAGTTCTGGGGTCCATAGCTCTGCCAATCAAATTCGGGGATCTGCAAACTGAAGCTAAGATATACGTGATCGATGCCGACACGTCTTATAAGATTCTCTTAGGGCGGCCGTGGCTCCACGATTACGGCATCATTCCGTCAACTCTCCATCAATGCATGAAGTATACTAAAAACTCGCCCTCGTTTCGGCAGCGATACGGACGAATCTGTTACTGAAGGCCCGTCTAGCAGCAAAGTCCGCCCTCATCTTGGCAGTGACACTGAAGAGTCAGAAGAAGAGGACCTGCCGTGCAACAGCTGTGCAGATCGGCCCCCCGTGCAGCAAGCGAAACTACGAGAGACCTTTGAAGTCGCAGAAGGGTCCCTGGCCATCACAAGGGTGCCGGAACGGATGTGCAAAGAGCTCGACGCATTGTCAGTCTCTACCGTGGACCAGCTGAAAACTTTCTACGTGCCTGGGAGGAAAAATGGACAGAAGGGCATCCTGTTTTACAGGTCAAACCCCGTTGTGCACCCGGACGACCTTTCTGTCGTGTGCCTTCCCTATGAGAGAGGCATAAGAGCCGTCCTCAATCCCAGATACTATGCGCCCGAGATGCGGGAATACTTTAAGAAGTGCGGATGCCGGTTATATCAAACGGAGTCCGAAGCAAAGTTTTACGAAGGGCTATGGTATCCGCCCCAGGTCCGAGCACTCATCGATGGACGAATTCCAGATAGACGGGGCATAGGCTACATTCAACCTGATTCCAAAGCATGGTACATGATCTATGTCGGTGAGGCCAGCGACAGATCAAATGATGATGACGAGATAGCCGAGCCAGAAGAAGCTCCTCAAGAGCTCGAAGATGGCGGACAAGCAACCTTTGATGAGCTAACTGAGATTGACTTAGGAACGCCTGATAATCCAAGGCCGACCTACATCAGCTCACTCTTGTCGGAGGAAATGAAAGAGCAGATAATTGCCCTGCTGCGTGAGTTCGTCGACTGCTTCGTGTGGACGTACAAAGAAATGTCTGGCCTTTCCCCTGAGGTAGCCGTGCATAAGCTGGCTATATCTCCTGATGCTAAGCCAGTCAAATAAGCTCCTCGAAGAATGAGAAGGGAGTTGGAAGAAAAGGTCATCGAGGAAACCAAGAAACTCATCGATGCCGGCTTCATCAGGGAAGAGAAATATGCAGACTGGATCGCATGCATAGTCCCAGTGAAGAAGAAAAATGGGCAGATCCGAGTTTGTGTCAATTTCAGGGATCTCAACAAGGCATGTCCTAAAGACGACTTTCCGCTACCGGTCATGGAAATGATGGTTGATGACACCTCAAATTACGAGTTGTTCACCTTTATGGATGGCTCGTCTGGATATAATCAGATCAAGATGTCGCCCGAGGATGAGAAACACACAGCATTTCGAACCCCGATCGGAATATATTGCTACAAGGTAATGCCGTTCGGACTGAAGAACGCAGGTGCTACATATCAAAGGGCAATGACTAATATCTTTGATGACCTAATCCATAAAGTCGTCGAATGCTATGTTGATGATCTGGTCGTCAAAACTAAAGCCAAGGCTGACCACATCCAAGATCTTAGGACCGTTCTCACCAGACTGAGGGAATACAACCTGAAGATGAATCCTCTGAAATGCGCTTTTGGCGTGTCATCGGGAAAATTCCTGGGCTTCATAGTCCGACATCGAGGGATCGAAGTTGACCCATCAAAGATAAAGGCTATCATGGAGATGCCCCCTCCGAAGAGTCTGACGCAGCTAAGATCTTTTCAAGGCAAGCTTGCTTATATACGGAGGTTTATCTCAAATTTATCGGGGAAATATAGGCCCTTCTCAAAGCTCATGAAGAAAGGAGCTCCTTTTATCTGGGATGCCGAATGTCAAGCAGCGTTCCAAAGCATCAAACAATACTTGTTGCACCCTCCAGTGCTGGCCGCTCCCATTCCAAATAAACCGCTGATTCTCTACACTGCCGCGCTGGACGAGTCACTCGGTGCGCTCCTTGCCCAGAATAACGAGGAAGGAAAAGAAAATGCCCTCTACTACCTCAGTCGAACTCTAGTCGGGGCGGAACACAACTACTCCCCAATCGAAAAGCAATGCCTGGCTCTAATATTTGCTGTGAAGAAGCTGAGGCACTATTTGCTCGCTCATCGGGTTATGCTGATCTCCAAGGTCGACCCGCTCAAACACTTGATGACCAAAGCAAGCCTAGCCGGCAGAATGGCAAGATGGGCTGTTATGCTACTTGAGTTTGATATAGTTTATACCCCTCAGAATGCAGTAAAAGGGCAAGCTATTGCAAACTTTCTCGCCGCTCATCCCATACCAGAAGGGTCGCCGCTAAATTGTGAGTTACCCGATGAACAAGTGCTGCACCTCGAGGAAGATGAGCCATGTTGGGAGCTCTACTTCGATGGAGCCTCGTCAATAAGGATCTCCAGTAAATCAAGCGTCCCGGAGATAAAAGCAGGGATAGGATTGGTGTTCATCACACCATCAATGGGAACCCTACGGCGTTCTTTTGCTCTCACCGAGCCTCGGACAAACAATGAAGCTGAGTATGAAGCTCTGATAGCTGGTTTGGAGCTTGCCGTAGAAATGGAAATCCGTCGGCTACGAGTCTATGGTGACTCCCAGCTTGTCGTCAACCAAGTAAGCGGCGACTATAAGATATACAAACCCGAGTTAGCTCGGTACAGAGGTCGAGTGGTGGAACTCATGAAACGGTTCACTCATATTGAACTAACGAGAGTCCCTAGAGCGTTGAACGGAAAGGCTGATGTACTCGCTCGCTTGGCCAAGGAGCTGGCTGATCCTGACATGGACGAAATTCTGATCACAGTCAGAAGCCGGCAAATTCTACCCCCATTCTCTCTACGAGAAGAGGAAAGTGCGGAACAGAAGGGCAGTCCTGCGGAAGAAGCTTCGATCATCCAAGACGAGCCCGATTGGAGAGAACCCTTCATAGAGTACCTCCGATACGACAAACTGCCCGAAGAAAAATCTGCGAGGATTCAGCTGAAGAAAAGAGCTCTCCGATACGTGTTTGTAAATGACACGTTATACCGCAGGTCATATGACCAACTCTGGCTCAGGTGTCTATCATTGGCCGAAGCCCAAAAGGTCATGAAAGATGTCCACTCGGGCGTTTGCGGTGCTCACCAATCGGGCCCTAAGATGCGACTTCAAATCAAACGGCTTGGGTATTACTGGCCCACCATGATACGGGATTGCGGAGAGCATGCAAAGAAATGTTATATCTGCCAAATTCACGGTGATTTTATTCACAAGCATCCCAATCCATTGCATCCTACGGTGGCGTCGTGGCCCTTCGAAGTCTGGGGCACCGACATTGTTGGCCCAATTGATTCTCCGTCATCTAAAGGCCACCGGTTCATACTGGCCGCGACAGACTACTTCTCCAGGTGGGCTGAAGCTGTCCCGCTAAAAGAAGTCAAGACAAAAGATATTCTGACATTCTTCCAGCATAATATTCTATACCGCTTCGATACACCAAGAAGAATCATTTCTGACAACGGGCCTTCTTTCAAGAGCTTCAATGTCTCAAGGTTCGCTACTTAGCACAAGATAGACTGGAGATATTCCTCCATCTATAATCCAAGAGCCAATGGGCTAGCCGAAGCCTTCAATAAGACTCTATGCAAGCTCCTGAGGAAAAATGCTTCAGCCAACAAGAGAGACTGGAATCTCAAACTTCACGAGGCGTTGTGGGCATATCGTACCACGCACCGTACTCCAACTCAGTCCACTCCATACTCATTGCTCTTCGGAGTGGAGGCGGTCCTCCCCCTCGAAGTCGAAGTTCCAAGCTTAAGAATGGCCGTTCAGCATGAGTTGACAGAAGAGGAAAACGTGCTCCTTCGACTTGAAGAACTCGATGCCCTTAAAGAAAAGAGGCTCGCGGTGCAGCAAAATCTGGAGCTATACCGAGCCCAAATGTCACGGGCCTATGACAAGATAACTCGTCTCCGCGCTTTCAAGAAAGGTGAATTGGTGTTGGTCCTCAAAAGACCGATCATCCTCAATCGACATGCCAAGGGAAAATTCGAGCCAAACTGGGAAGGACCATACGTCATTGAGAAAGTGTTCGACGGAGGATCCTACCAACTAATAAGTGCAGAGGGAGAAAGGCCTATGCCACCCATCAATGGACGATATCTCAAGAAATACTACACATGAATGCTCCAAGTCGCAGGCGAATTGAGCACATCAGCCCTACGGTCTGGATCAGACATCCTGCAAAACCGTATACAATCCACGGGCGTAAATGACCCCAACTTCTCCCAAATCCTGCCGGTGAGACTACTTTAAAGTCCCACCAGCGGCCAAAAAAAAAAAAAGAAAAAGAAAAAGAAAAAAAAGAAGAAGAAATAAACGGTTTGTCCACAAGCAAAACGGGCATGGATGAAAACCCGAAAGGGCTCCGTGAGTAAAAACAGCAGGACTACCGGCGAGTCTGTGAAAACCCGAAAGGGCGCAAACTCGTGAAAAGAGATGAAATACACTCGCAAAGTCCTCTCGACCTTGTGAGGAGAAAACCCCTGCGTGAGATCCTTACGACTCACAAAGGAGCAACACACTTAGGAATCCTCACGATTCCTAAGGAGAAAATACACCTACGGGATCCTTACGACTCGTAGGGAGAAAATACTTTTATGGGACCCTCACGGCCCATAAAATTGAAAAGCCTTAGGTGGTAGGGACCCAAACCTATCTCCTAAGCCATCGTTCCCCAACGGGCAACGGCAAATGATGAGTCGCTCCTGGTATTTCGCTTCAGTGTTAGCGGTGCTGATGCCGACCAAAAACCCAAATCCCAAGTCCTCCCAAGGCAAATGATGAGTTGCTCCTGGCATTATTCCAGTGCAGCAATGCTGATGCCAAACAAGATCCAAATTCCAAGTCCCCAAATGGCGAATGATGAGTCGCTCCTGGTACCATATTCCAGTGTAGCGATGCAGACGCCAACCAAATTCCAAATCCCATACCCCAACGGCGAATGATGAGTCGCTCCTGGTACCATATTCCAGTGCAGCGATGCAGACGCCGACAAAATCCCAACATTTTTTTTTTCGGCCCTACGGTCTGGATCATACATCCTGCAAAACCGTATACAATCCACGGGCATAAAACAATCCCAAAATCCTCTCAATGACAGATGATGATTCGCTCCTGGTACCATATTCCAGTATAGAGATGCTGATGTCAACCTAAATCAAAATCAACAGGTCAACTTTGACCCCGACACCGCAAAAAGCGGAGCAAGTCAGAATCCAATCTCGACACCGCAAGAAGCGGAGCAAGTCAAGTCTACCCCTGACACTGCAAGAAGCAGAGCAAGTCAAAATCAAGTATCGACCGTCCACGTCGCAAAAAGGGCAGAATCGACCGTCCACATCGCAAAAAGGGCAGAATCGACCGTCCACGTCGCAAAAAGGGCAGAACCGACCGTCCAAGTCGCAAAAAGGGCAGCACCGACCGTCCACGTCGCTAAAAGGGCAGCATCGACCGTCCACGTCGCTAAAAGGGCAGCATCGACCGTCCACGTCGCTAAAATGGCAGCACCGACCGTCCAAGTCGCAAAAAGGGCAGAACCGACCGTCCACGTCGCTAAAAGGGCAGCACCGACCGTCCATGTCGCTAAAAGGGCAGCATCGACCGTCCACGTCGCTAAAAGGGCAGCATCGACCGTCCACGTCGCTAAAATGGCAGCACCGACCGTCCAAGTCGCAAAAAGGGCAGAACCGACCGTCCACGTCGCTAAAAGGGCAGCACCGACCGTCCACGTCACTAAAAGGGCAGCACCGACCGTCCACGTCTCTAAAAGGGCAGTATCGACCGTCCACGTCGCTAAAATGGCAGCACCGACCGTCCAAGTCGCAAAAAGGGCAGAACCGACCGTCCACGTCGCTAAAATGGCAGCACCGACCGTCCACGTCGCTAAAATGGCAGCACCGACCGTCCACGTCGCTAAAAGGGCAGCACCGACCGTCCACGTCGCTAAAAGGTCGCTAAAAGGGCAGCACCGACCGTCCACGTCGCTAAAAGGTCGCTAAAAGGGCAGCACCGACCGTCCACGTCGCTAAAAGGGCAGCATCGACCGTCCAAGTCACAAAACGGGGCAGAACCAACCGTCCACGTCGCTAAAAGGGCAGCACCGACCGTCCAAGTCGCAAAAAGGGCAGCGCAGGATTCCTATAAAGCGGGAACCAGATAACTCCGGGCCAGAGAAAACGTCTATCACGGACACTCCGTCTTGGAGACATGCCAAGCAACGACCGTCCATGTCGTAAAAAAGGCAGTGCCAGCTTCCCAAAAAGCGGGAACCAAATCAAGTCGCCTCCACGTGAAAGAATATCCATCAATTTCATGCACACGACCCACATATGTGGTGTGCATTTATTGATGGGGGGCAATTTGTTAGGGTAAAAATTTACACCCCGGTTGACCAAGTCAAAATCAAAGTCAACCCCAAGCCAAATGGGCCTAAGCCCAGATCCCGTAGGCCCATGCCCAGGTCGAGCCCGAACATGAAGCGGCCGGCATCCCCCCATGCCAAGATAAAAATTTTGTAATAAATAATTTTGTTGTATTTCTTTTATTTTATTTTCGGATAAATGTAAGAAAAATAGGCATAAAACCAAATTTTTGTAAAGCCCGTGGCTTATGTGCAAAAAGAAATGGCACATGAGCCATGGGATAGGCAAAATGCCATTTTGTGAAGCCCACGGGGCTATGTGTAAAATGTATGGCCTATAAAGGCAAAAATAATGAAATATCTCAACAACTTTTTCTCTCTCTCCAAAAAAAAGTTTCAGATCTGAGATCTTTCTTCCTTCTTCAAGGTTCCAAAACCTTCTTCTTTCTTTTGAATTAAATCAAGAGTTTTACTCTTCCTTTTTCAAAACAAATTAGTTTTTCACCACAAAACCCACAAAGGGGAACTTGGATCTATCATTAGATCTCAAAAAGAAGAGATTTTTAGATCTCACGTCTCGTGAGCCAGCCAACAGAGGAGGAGGAAGAAGAACCAATTTCCCCAACCAAAACATTCTTCTTTTTTTTCAGGAGTTTAACTCCACTAATTTCTCTTTCGAGAGTTTTTGGGGCTAAAAGCCCTCTTTTCCTCTCCAGCGCATTGCGTCCGAGCGCAAAGCGCCCACGTGCCGACACGTGGCGCGCGCTTGCGCTCCAGCGCGCAGCGTTCATGCGCAAAGCGCCCACGTGCCGACACGTGGCACGCGCGCTTGCGCTCCAGTGCGCTTGCGCTCCAGCGCGCAGCGTTCATGCGCAAAGCGCCCACGTGCCGACACGTGGCGCGCGCGCTTGCGATCCAGCGCGCAGCGCTCATGCGCAAAGCGCCCACGTGCCGACACGTGGCGCGCTTGTGCCTGAGCTCACAGCACCTAAGCGCACAGCGCCCAAGGTGCTGCCCCACGCATCCTTTGGATGCCTTTTCCTTTTTTTTATATATAACATATGCATACACATGTATAGATACGCACACACTCCACAATACCGTCCTCCTCAAATTTTTTTGGGCCGGGGCGCTGCCCCGCACCCCGCAAGGGGGCTGCTAGCCCCCTTGACCCCCAGCCCGCTATCCGGGTAGCGGGACCCCCGTAAAAACTCTGCGTGGCTCCCGATATATCCAAAACCCCCTTTCAAAACAAAACGCACGCACACTGCACATTGAGTTCGCATGACCAGTTTGACCCGTCAATCGGAGGTTCCCTCGCCCCAAAGGCGGGGGGTAATTAACGGCAGCTTAGTTCGCGGCTGCCGGAGATTCGGATCCCCACAATCATTAAACCCCGGCCTACCCTAGGCAGGGGGAATCTGTAGTACGCCTGAGACGCGTGCGCGTATTCCCATCTCAATGGGGGTGACGAAAAACACCTTACAGTACCAACTGAGCTAAGCCGAGTTGGTGATAGCTAAGTTAATACTTAATAGGTACAATGCAATCTAAACTAGTTTCTGGATCAAAATTATTCTTGATTGTTGGAAATAGTCAACAGTAAAATATTTCTCAGATTAGTTAGAATCTGTTTGTAAAAAAATCTCTTAGAATCTGTTTGTAACAGAATTTGTTTGTAACTTTCTTATTTTATTGTTTTCCCCATATCTTCCTATACTCGTGTAAGAAGGCTATAAAAAGAGTATCTCTGTATACTGAATTTTGTGTGAAAGAAATTTCAATTCACTTATATGGTATCAGAGCGGTAAAACTTTCTCCAAAAAAATCACCATTTTTCCTCAATCAAAAGAAATCCGAGTTCTTTTTTTTCCCTGCCATAATGTCCTCCACCACAGAGACTGAAGTATCCTTCACAAACCCCACAAAAAACAATTCCGACTCCCTAGCCCAATCCTTTCAATCCCTCCAACTCTCCGTTCATAAACTGACAGGACAAAACTACCTTGAATGGTCCCAATCAGTGAAACTCGCCATTGACGGACGGGGCATGTCACGCTCCGCTTTTCAGAGTACGCTAGATTGGGAATGTGACATAGCCAACCATACTACCTGTGGGTAGGAAGTATCCATCCACAGTCACATTACGGCTGTAGAGATATCAAGAACAAGATAAAACTATCTAAAAACATGTCCATAATCCAGAATAACAAGAGTTAATAATAACATGATTCTCTTCCTTCTAAGGAGTGAAGAAAATCAATGAGGGTTAAGATTGGTAATTTGGAAAGAAAATCAATGACGAGAGTTTTTGTTTCTAAATTAATGAGTGAAGATTATGAAAGTTTTTGGACTAAAACCGAGTTGTCATAAGAGTGTTGTATGTCTGGGGTATGCTGTGGTTTATTCTTGATTTATATTGTTATCTCAAAACCGAGAAAAGTCGATCATGTGTTATAAAATTCAGGGTAAATTGTCAAAAAAAACCAATTAGACTTTCCCGCTGATAAAAAACCTTTGGAAAATTTTCATGCAGATGCTTTATAGTTGCGTACTATATCTACTTAGGTCATACCTATCGCATGCAACTGTATAGATATCACATAATAACTGGATATAGCAAGCCACTATTCAAGTACCATAGGCAGGGTTTTTTTCGACAACTGAAATCTTATTGACGGGGGTTTTGACAAGCCACTTAGGCATATGGGTTTTCTATCCGCAGGAAAATCTGCTTGGTTTTTTTTGTCAATTTATCCTAAAATTCAACCAAAAAAAGTAAAAATAAAATTTTTTAATCAATGCGCAGCAAAAAATAAAAATAAGTTTTACCAAAAAATAAAGTCTTCACCAAATCCAAAACCCTTAAACAATCCCAAACATTGCAGATCCTATGTCTCTTATGTCTTCGCTCGCTTTTTAGGGAAACCTTTCTCTCTCTCTCCCTCCTCAATTTTCCTCAATGGGAAGAAAGTCAAGCGATCCAAGCGCCACCGGCAGCGCTCCTCCTCTTCCTCGTTGCCTTCATCTCCTGCACCTTGGCCTACATGGCCTTCTTCTTTACTCTCTAAAACCCTTTCTCCAATCCAAAGATTGAAATTTCGATCCAAAATCGAGCAATTAGGTCTTCGATTCTTCAAGAAGAAGGATGAGAGGGAGAGGATGCAGAAGAAGATGAGTGCTGCAGATGGATGGAGCAGCTGAAGCTGTGGGGCTCAGCAGTGAAATGGGGAACAAATCACAAGTTCAATTCTTCAGTGGAGCGCTGCAGAGCTTGTAAGGCAATGTGTGGGGGTGATGATGGCCCTTGCATCTGTGATTCCTGGGTCTTTTGTGGAGAAATTTGGAGAGGTATGCTCTTTTTCTTTTTCCCTTTCTTTTTTGTCGATTTTTTTGTTGAAATTAGGCGATTTGGAGAAATGGGTATGAAGTGAATTGATGACATGCAATTTGACAATTGCTGTTAGTTGACTAGATTGGGTGATATATGTGGTTAAATTTGTTTTCTTTTATGTTGATTAGGGTTAGTGGAAATTGGAAAATATTAGGAACTTTTGGTAAATTTTGGTGCATGTTCTTGCTCTTTTCCTTGATAATTTTACTTTATCGAGGAGATGGGGTTTGTTCTAAATTGTGGTGCATGTTTCTTTCCAACTATCATTTGTTTAATAGAGGTGATTTTAATTTGACAATCGTTGTTAGATGACCGCTCTTGGTACTATCTATGGTAAATTTTGGTGCATGTTTTTGCCATTACCTATGAATCTTATGTGATCGGTGAGATGGGTGTTGGGGAAGGATTCTCTAGGAATCATCAATGAAATCATACACTTAACAATTTTACTAGTTTACCAAATATTATATAATGCTTGCAGTAATTAATTACACGAGCTTAAAGACTAACAAAAATCTTCTATTGATAGATCTACAACGCCACCACTAGATGAGTTGTGGACATTGAGAATCTGGTGAAGTTTGTCATCATCATCATCATCATATATCCTGATGGCACCTTCCGAGCTTGTAGGTATCATCATAAGCCTATAAGAGAGATGATGGCTTAGCAGTAGATTGTTGTATCATGTGCTCTTGGTAGGTGAATTAAAGAATGTAGAAATCAAAGATATGATTTTAATTTGACATGCATCTAGTTTCATTTGTGGGAAAAAGGTTTAATAAATGGAAGGTAGATGGAGGAGAAGAAGAGTCATGGAGATGATGAGGAGGTCCAGGAAGAGATGGGATTTCGTTTTCTTATGTCTATTTACTGTTGAGGAGATATGATGAGGAGGAGAGGAAGAAGGAGAAGATTGGTTAAGGGTAAGGAAGTCATTAAACTGTTAGTCTAACCCCGGTTAACTTAACTAACCTATTAAACTAACACCTTACTAACGGGCGGACTTTTTTAGTTAATGGAGAAGACCTGGGTGTCTTTTTTAGAAATATTAGGTTTTGGGTTTTTTTTATATAAATACTAAAGATTTGGGGTCCAAAATAAAAAATACTTTCCAATAATGTGACAATGAAAATGAAGTCATTAAAAAGAGTACCTTGTAGCTTTTCTACAATTCAGCGAGCTCATGCATTTTGAAGAATGTTCTAAAAACCATCAGACCCTTGTGCTTTCTGTTTTAGAACTTTTGATCTGATATGTGGAACCATTTCTTACCAAAACGGTGTATTGGGCGTTCCGAAGAATAATTGCAACATGAGCATATTTCCAATTCATATTAATTACAAAAAGATAGTTCTTAAATGTTTTAATAGCTGGCTGTTTCATCACCAGACATATCCTCTATAGCATAATAATTAAAAGCAGTTTATGTAATTCAAAATAGCTAGTAATGAAATCTTAGCCTTTGAAAATAGCTATTTGTTCCATCCATTTTGTATTTTGTTCATCTCAACAATTTTAAGAAGCCTACCCATACCGTTCCTCATTCCATAGCAGTAGTATACCACATGTCAGTTTTCTTTTCACCCACCGTCATGTTCCGTGTTTAAGGTAATCTTGGTTCCATCAACTGTGAACATAATTCATTATTTTTTATTTGAGAGAATTGTAACTTAACAAGTGCAAGTGCAGCCGTTCTGAAAGGGGCTTCGAAATAAGGATATACTTATTTATGCTTTGATTATCGAAGAACATTGATAAGATAATACTTTTTAAACTTGCTGGGTGTCTGAATTCTGGTTATTTGTTCGACTTCAGTGCTGGTTGAAGAAACAAAAGGATGTCCTATTTCCTGCTTTGCAATAGTCTGGGGAAAAGGTTATCTGGACTTCTGGGCTTATATTTGGAAAAGGAGAGGTATGTACATTTGTGGATTTCATAGTATTCTTTTGAATCAATGAAATTTCATGTAGACCCTTGCATGTTTCATTTGGTATTAATGTGTCTAAACTATACTGAAATAAGCATCGGGAATGCTCCCATATCTACATTATTCTGATTCTTGTTAACTGTGTATGCTCACGAATCTGCATCATACAAAATTCATGCAATTGATTATTCTATTATTTTATGATGTCGCTCTTACTTATCTTAGTAGTATTTACATAGATGGCCTCTTACCAGTCTACATGCCTTGTAACATTAATGCACGCCCCTTTATTGGCAATAGTTAACTTGGCCTTGGAATTTGGCTCAAGGATTGCTGATAAGATGCAAGCTAGCTATAACATATGGTTAACCTGTATTGAAAACTTTCATAATTAGGAGTTTTGCTTCATAGTTGAATCCACTTTGATTCGAAATGTTCACTCTGTGATAAATTACAATTGCTGAATACTAAGTAGTAAGGTAAATTCATGGTGTGCTGTGCGTGGGTCCCCTTGGTGCGTTTGTGTGTTGTGTGCTGTGTGTGGGTGTGTTGTATGCGTGGGTAAGGCTCACAGGTCAGTTCCAAATAAAAAAGTAATAGCGTAAATTTTCTTGCCAATTATCCTGCTTAGTTCATCTAGCAGGGTGCTATATCTGCTGGCTATATAAACTATAAGACAGTCATTACATCTAAGCTAATGGTGATTTGGCTTTGAATATGAACTCTATAAAGCTAGTGCCAGAGACATTATGGGTATAATCCTGTTTGCTGACATTATCCTTAACTACCTTACCTATTTCATGGTGCTGATGCGCTGAGAGACCACACACACACACACACCCTTCAGGGATTGAACTTGCGACCTCTCACATTGGAGATTGGTACCAACCGAGCTAAGCCGAGTTGGTCATAGCTAAGTTAATACTTAATAGGTACAATGCAATCTAAACTAGTTTCTGGATCAAAATTATTCTTGATGCTTCCTTGGGCCTATTTCCGGTCATGTGGTCTTCAATACATGGTATTCTCTGCACAGATTCTTATTATTTTAACTTGATACTTGATAATTGGTTGCATCAACACACACACGCGCGAGAATAATAGAGGAAAGGTGCCATAGGAGGAAATTTCCTCCTATGGCATCGAAAGAATATACCCTCTATGACTTTTTTCGATGATTGACGCCCATCACCATCATCTTTATCATCTAAGATATGGATATGCTAAATCTCATGTGATTCTACCACTTTTCACTGTTGAATTAACAATGTAAAAAGTTATATTGTCGGTAAACCGTTAATTTTGCACCCACTAAATCAACGGTGAAAAAGTTGTAAAATCACATGAAATATGGTTTATCTACATCATAGATGATAAAGATGAAGATGATAGGTGCCGATCGTCGTGAAAAATTGTGGATGTAGTATTTTTTTGATGCCATCGGAGGAAATCCTCTCCTATGGAATCTTTTCTACATTATTCACTCTTTATATATATGAGAATAATGAAGAAAAGAAGCCGTAGGAGGCTTTTTGTTAAGGTGGCGTCAAAAATCTATATCCTCCGATATTTTATTCGACGATCGGCACCCATCATCATCATCATCTTTATCGTCTAAGATGTGGATACACTAAGTTTCATGTGATTCTATCACTTTTTCACCGTTGAATGAGCAATGTAAAAAGTTATATTGTCGGTAAACTGTTAATTTTGCACCCACTAAATCAACGGTGAAAAAGTGGTAGAATCATATGAAATTTGGTGTATCCACATCTTAAATGATAAAGATGAAAATGATGGATGCCGATGGTAGGAAAAAACCGTGGATGGCGTATTTTTTCGACGCCGCGGGAGGGAATTCCTTCCTATGGCACCTTTCCTCCATTATCTTATATATATATATATATATATATATATATATACAGCGATATATATGGAGAGAGTAATGAAGAAAAGAGGCCCTAGAAGGTTTTTTCGTTAGGTGGCGTCAAAAATCTAAATTCTTCACGATTTTTTTCGACGATCGGTACCCATCATCTTTATCATGTAAGATGCGGATACAATAAATTTCATGTGCTTCCACACTTTTTTACCGTTGAATAAGCAATGGAAAAAGTTATAGTGTCGGCAAACCGTTAATTTTGCACCTATTAAATCAACTGTGAAAAAGTGATGGAATCACATGAAATTTACTGCGTCCACACCTTACATGAGAAAGATGATGATAGATGTCGATCGTCGAAAAATCATGGAGGGCCTAGTTTTTCGACGCCATAGGAGGAAATTCACTCCTATGGTACCTTTCCTCCATTATTCTCTCACACACACATATATAATGAAGAAAAGAGGCCATAAGAGGCTTTTTCGTAAGGAGGCACCAAAAATCTATATTCACCACAAATTTTTTTGGCGATCGGCACCTATTATCATCATCTTTATCATGTAAGGCGTGGATACACCAAATTTCATATGATTCCACCATTTTCACCGTTAAATTAGCAATGTAAAAAGTTATATTGTCGGTAAACCGTTAATTTTGTACACACTAAATCAACGGTGAAAAAATGATGAATCACATGAAATTTAGTGTATCCACATCTTACATGATGATGATTGTGGGTATCGATCGTTGAAAAAACCGAAGGTATATTTTTAAGACGCCATAGGAGGAAATTCCCTCCTATGGCACTCTTTTTCCATTATTCTTATATATAGAGAGAGAATAATGAAGAAAAGAGGCTTTCGAAGGCTTCTTTGTTAGGCGGCGTAAAAAAAGTACACACTCTACGATTTTTTTTGACGATCGGTACCTATCATCATCATCATGGTTATCATGTAAGATGTGGATACACCAAATTTCTTATGATTCCACCACTTCTTTTATCGTTGAATTAGCAATGCAAAAAAGTTCTATTGTCGATAAACCATTAATTTTGCACCCACGAAATCAACGATGAAAAAGTGATGGAATAACATGAAATTTGGTGTATCCACATTTTACATGATAACGATGATGATATTGGATGCCAATCGTCGAAAAAATCATGGAGGTTGTATTTTTTCGACGCCATAGGAGGAAATTCCATCTTATGGCACCTTTCCTCCATTATTCTCATATATATATATATATATATATATGTATATGGGTATTGCTAATTTACTCGCATGGTATAACCGACTTAGTTATGCCATGCGGATAATTACACCATTTGTCCTAAATTCATGGATAAAGTAGGATCATTTTTTGTCATTTACAATGAGAGAAGGTAGAAAATCTTGTAATTATTGAGGCAATTGATTAATACAAATCTCATGGGATATTTACAAGATTCTCTTCTCTCTCATTATAAATGACAAAAAATTACCAAATGAAATGTAAATGGTGTAATTATCCACATGGCATAATTAAACTGGTTATGCTCCTATATATATGTGGGCTTGAAACGGAAATCATAAATAATGAAATAAATCTCTATTTTCTTATAACATGGGAGAAAGGAATTAGAGAAACCTTTAAGGAAAGGGATAAGATGATTTCATCTAAAACGATAGGAAATAAGTGTCATATGGACAATTAGGGTATCCCAGTCATGACGAGCTGCACAACCACTGCAGCTTTATATATATATATATATATATATATATATATATATATATATATATATATATATATATATATATGGGCTTGAAATGAAAATCATAAATAATGAAATAAATCTCCATTTTCCTGTAACACAAGAGGAGCAAGGAATCAGAAAAACCTTTAGGGAGAGGGATCAGATGATTTCATCTAAAACGATAGCAAACAAGTGTTATATGGACAATTAGGATATCCTAGTCATAGCGAGTTGCACAACTACTGTACCTTTATATATCTAAAAGAAAAGCCGAGATAAATAAAAATCAAATAAATTTCCAAGTAATAACTATAGATAAAGGAGAAATAGAGTTGCAACCTCATATATTAGAAAAAACATCCAAGCTCCCATATAAAATAGAAGACTCTAAGCAACTTCAAAGATTTTTAGGGTGTTTGAATTATGCAGAAAATTTTACGAAAATCTAGCCTCTTACGGACAAAATTTACAAAAGAAGTTGAGAAAAAAATTATAAATGGCAGTGGGCAGAGGAAGATACGAATGACGTGTTCAAAATAAAAGAAATTTGTAAAAAAATGCATAAACTTACTATACCCTTAAAAGATGATGAATTGGTAATTGAAAATGATACCTCAGATTCGTACTGGGGAGTAATATTAATTTGTAAAAGAGATAAGATAGAAAGAATATGTAGGTGCAAATCCGGTACTTTTGAACAAAGTGAAAAGAATTACCATAGTAATGATAAAGAATTACTAGCAATAAAATTAGCTATAAAAACTTTCGAAATATATTTAAATAAACTATTCTATGTTAGAACCGATAGCATCACTGCCGCAGCAAGAATTAAAAATAAAATAGGAGACAGTGAGCCGAACAAAAGATTGATTAGATGTCAAGGATGGTTTAGCCATTATAATTTTATTATTTCTCATATTACATGAAAAAATAATATTCTAGCACTCTCTAACCAGAGAAACGGCTGGAATGAATATAGGTATTTCTTCGCTAAAAATGATAAGTAAAGAGATGCAAGTAATACAAAGAAACATGAAATCAACACATTACCTAATTTCAAGAATTCTACATTAATCATGATTCTCATACAAAGAAATTAATCAAAAGAAGGAAGAAAGGAGTAACCTTTATAATCACATATCTGAAGCTAGTGTTGTATGAACAAGGTTTCGGAGCCGTCGTCGATGAGAAGCACCCTTAGGTCTCTCGGGAATTTAGACATGATCTATTTCGTCGAGAATTATAACCACAACGAAGAAATTAATTAAAAATTAAAGGGAACAAATCAATGGTCATGAGGTTGATTAACTTGATTGGTGGAAGGTGCATTATATATATAGTTATACTGATAATGAGGGTTGAGATTTGGTAATTTGGAAAGAAAATCAATGATGAGAGTTTCTTGTTTCCAAATTAAGGAGTGAAGATTATGAAAGTTTTTGGGCTTAAACCGAGTTATGATAAGACTGTTGTATGTCTGTGGTATGCTAGGATTTATTCTTGATTTATATTGTTATCTCAAAACCGATAAAAGTCGATCGTGTATTATAAAATTCACATATCTGATTTCAACACTTGATAATATTGGAAAAAACAAAGAAACATGAAATCAGCACATTACCTAATTTCAAAAATTCTACATTAGTCATGATTCTTATACAAAGAAATTAATTAAAAGAAGGAAGAAAGGAGTAACCTTTATAATCACATATCTGAAGCAAGTGTTGTATGAACAAAGTATCGGAGCCGTCGTCGATGAGAAGCACCCTTAGGCCTTTCGAGAACTTAGACATGATCAATTTCGACGAGAATTATAACCACAATGAAGAACTTAATTAAAAATTAAAGGGAACAAATCAATGGTGATGAGATTGATTAACTTGATTGGAGGAAGGTGCATTATATATATAGTGATAATAAGGGTTAAGATTGGTAATTTGGAAAGAGAATCAATGACGAGAGTTTCTTGTTTCCAAATTAAGGAGTGAAGATTATGAAAGTTTTTGGACTTAAACCGAGTTGTGATAAGAGTGTTGTATGTCTGGGGTATGCTGTGGTTTATTCTTGATTTATATTGAGAAAGTTTTGGAGCGTTTCGGTAGGGCAGACGCTAAATCTGTAAGTACTTCTTTGGCAGCTCATTTTAAACTTTCAGCTCGTTCATCACGGCAAACAGAGAATGAGATTAAGTATATGTCGAATGTTCCATATGCGAGTGTGGTGGGTAGCGTTATGTATGTCATGGTTTATACACGATCCGACATTTTACATGCTGTTAGTGCTGTTAGTCGCCATATGGTATCCCCTGGCAAAAGCTATTGGCAGGCGGTGAAATGGATATTACGATACTTTCGAGATACGTCTAATGTCGGGTTGATATTTGGAAGGAACGACGACAATTTAGTTGGATTCAATGATTCCGATTATGCGGATAATCTTGACAGACGCAGATCGATCACCGGTTATGTGTTCTCCTTAGGATTATGTGCCATCAGCTGGGGTGCTTCGTTACAGCCTACGGTTGCGTTATTTACGATGGAGGCGGAGTATATGGCCATAGTTGCAGCAGTTAAGGATGCAATATGGTTGAAGTTGTTGGGTTACCTACAACGGCAGCAAGGTTTCGGGTGGCATCTCCCATGCCAATTTCAAAAATTTGACGTTTTAAGTAACCCTAACCTAGAATCGATAACTAGAGAATCAAACAAAAACATCAAAGTAAACAACTTTACTTCTAAGAGTTAGGGATTACAACCTTTATAGTCCGTTCCTTCACTTCGTAAGCTCCGAGTTGAGGTTCCTTCGTTGCGATCATCAAGAACGTGGCCTCTAGAGAGGCTCCATGAGGTGAATGGGGCATCTTGCTTTAAGTCTTCACTTTCTAAGATGATCTACCTTGAAGAAACTCTAACCCAAGCTCACACTTCTCTAATGAGGTATTAGTGAAGTGAACACCCTAATCTAAGTGGCCAGAATAGATGAGGATGATGAAGTAGGAATTTTGCTCTATTTTGTTTTCTATTTCTCACAAACAATCATCACTTGCAAAAATCAAGCAAGCTTTTTTTTTTATCAAGAAGAAGAAGAATTACAAGTGATGAATGAATTATTGTTGAGATTAGAATTGCAACCAAGGGTTAAGCATGTCATGCTTAAACCTTATAGAGACTTAACAATGGACTAGGGTTAGGGTTTGGGTTAACAAATATCTAGCAAAATATCAAGGATAAAACAAAGAGGGTGGACAAAGTCAACGTGTCATGAAGCTTCCTCAAAGATCATCCATAACATAATCCAAAACAATAACCCAAATCCAAACCTTAGTATGGTTTAATCTCAAAACCCTAGTTGCAATTGTAACCCCTAACAAGTTACAATATTATATATCACATATATAATATATTTTGTAACAAAAGAAAATAATACAATTAACATATATCACATATACATCAATGTATCATTAAGTGAGAAAAAGAATTTTTAAGTGAGATTATATTAGTTAATGTAATGTAATATATCAAATATATAATTATACATTAAATTATCGAATCAACACTTGATCCGATAATCCAGCTAATAACCGACTAATATAATCTGTTTCAGTTCATCGAATCAACACTTGATCCGATGATCCGGCTATATCATATATACCCGGCCGATATCCCATATCGCGAGAATCGAATACGGTATCACATACGCGCATTATTCTCAGTCCCGCACATATCACATATGTGCTCCTACTTCGTTTTGCCTGAGCCAGGAAACCTCTGTGTAGGACTCTAAAGAATCGTCAATAAGCCGGCAGTAGGTGATGATCATATCAAACATCCACAAGCTGCAAGCGGTCAGCTAAACGTAACAGCCACCCAGGTATTGAGCGATCAAAAGATCAACAAGCAAGCCTGTACATTCTTCTGTGAATCCAACCAGTAACACTCCCTTACAGTCCGGTCTCTTCGTCTGATGTGTCGCATATCCAGTCTAGTGGTGGTAAACGTCAGACCCCAGTAACCGATAATTCGTGTCGATGTGAGGCTCATAACGGGTCGAGAAACTACTGATAACACTTACCAGTAGGTCTCCATATCAGCCCTGGCCTGGGACTTCCAGTTATAGCCAATCGAACACAGCGCAACATCAACTCCCAATACCGGGAGAGACGAAACCCCTCCTATCGCTCATTGCCTCCATGTGATTCGGGACTGTACCCAAAAGCCACCGTTTTGCACGTTCTCGTGAACGTGTTAAGGTGGAAATCAAAGCACAGTGGGAATCACACAAGACACTATGACGATCTCGGGTCTACAGACTAACCTGTACCAGTGTCACCTGAGAACTGCTATCTGACGATAGGTATAATACCATCTAGGAGTTCTCGGCGAGTCCGTTCAGTGTACCCGGTCTCCACTGAGCACCCGTACACCATCTATGATGTCAAATACCGATGGATATGAGATCATCCATCGCTCATCATATGGGTCAAGCTGCGTATACGCTAGTCCACTCTTGAGTATCGATGCCCTGTCCCGATACTCTCTCGCCTAGGAACAGTTATAGGATGTACTCTTGGACCACGGGGGCCCCACTAGTATGATCTGCATCATAGTCCTGGTAGTCGAGTACATATCTTAAAGGCTTTATCAACATGTGAGAGCAAGACAGTAAATGTAACAACTAGGATTATATTAGTAACTAATTATATTTTGATTAGTGAAATTCTTTAATAAAAGTTTACCAAATTGACTTTCAAATATTTTATCAAAATTAATAAAGATTTTTCTAGAATTTTCCTAAGCTTGCCCAAACATGTGCATGTAACCTAGGGTTAAAATTGGGTTAAACCATGTTTAGGCAACCATGGTGGTCTAACCTCTCTTGTTAAGCTAATTAGTTTTAAATTAAGAAATTGATTTTCTAAAAATAAAAAGGGATTTAAAATTTTCTTTTGGGTTTGACTTGGGTTGAGGAGAGAGAGGGCATGATGGGTGTCTTGTTAGCATTAAATGAGAGAGAGAGAGAGGTGGCTCTAGGACTGTGTCACACTCCATCCCTTTCAAAACCTTTCACTTACATTTCAAAACCCTTATCACTCCCATCCATCTCACTCACACACTTCCAATGCAACAATAGCTGCCGTTTTCAGCAGTGGTCACATCTTTAAAACAGCCATTTCTTCATTTCAAAAACATCAGCATCTGCTGATCTGCTTCAGCTCCAAGCACATCAACTCAAACCATAACATCAGCATCAGCTGCATCAGCAGCAGCACTCCCTTAACAAACAGCCCCAACTCCATATATAACACCCATACAACATTCACACACCAAAACAACACACCACCAGCACCACAACAAACACCATCACAAAAACAACAGCAACTGCATCAGCCAGAACAACAACTCCTGCTTCTGGAGAAACAGCAGCAGCTCGGCTGAGGAAGCAGCACCCCAGCAAGCTCCATCCCCTCTTCTTCTTCTCCTTCTCCTTGTTTGTGAGGTTCCTAGTGGGGTATAACTTCTAAACTCCTTCCTTGTTTGCTTAGTTGTGTAGAAATAGCTTCGATTAGCGATAATTATACGTTTTTGTGCTTGGTTGGGTGATTTTTGTGAAAGTGTGTTTATGTGAGCTTGGTGTTGGGTAGACTAGCCTAAGTAAGTGTTGTTGAGGCCAGGTTAACCTAGGATAACCCCAGATTACACTAAAATACCCTCAGTTTTCAAATTGTACAAAACTTGACGTTTTAAGCAAAACATAGCTTTTTGAGATCTGCTGTTACCCATGTAAGTTCAGAATAAAATTGAGTGGACCATAGCCTACTGGTGACACCCTGACCCCACCACCAGAGCCCGACCCCACCACTTCAACCCGAGGCCGCCGGAATATTCGTTCTGGCCGCAATTTGCGGCCAGACCAGAGAGTTGGGAGCTAGGGTTTTTGGTACAGGTGTCTGCTACATTTTGTGGGTCCAGGGTATATATAGTTTTGTAATATTCTAGCCTGGGTAAAATCTGGGACAGTATGTCGTAATCTGGTAATTTAGTTTGCGCGATACGCGAGTGGATTCGGTGATTCAGCGTATCGCGGCGTATCGGATCGAGTTCTGGACACATACACACACGTTCCAGCGTATCGCGCGCGCGCGCGTTAATTCGCGACGCGAGTTTCTCGTTTCGTTCCGATATCGCGTTTTACGAGATTTTGATATATTGGGATTCTTGTGTTAATTCCAGGTTCGCAAGCGGGTACGTCAGACGCCGCCAGGAAAGGGAAGCAGGTGGTCGGCTATACTTAGCACGCGACCAGGTGAGTAGATTTAACATCTACGGGGAAATCGCCCGTATGGTGTTAAGCGTCAGGGCGTAATAGGATGTTAGTTTTATGTGTTCATGCAGGCATACTAGAGTAGCATACCTTCTTATATATATAGAACTGGTAGTATAGAACATTGCACTGTCACTAACGGTCCAAGTTGCACGAGCACGATTTATATGCTACACTCACACCGTTAGTGATTGCCATGACACTCACATTATATGATTGCTATAAACCGCATATTTGATTCCGCTTTATCGACGTTGTCATGATTACCGTATACTATCATATGGACATTCACACCATGCACACTGTATATACACTTTCGTGAGTACCTTCATTGATATAACCCTATTTGGGCATATATGCATCATATGTCTACAGTTGTGCACATGTACATTGCTATATTCACTTTGCATAGTTATCCATGCACACATCCATACCGATACACATATTCATATGTTACATACATGGATGATATAGACTTGTTTTAAAACTAAGGGACCGCAGGCGTTATTCTCAAAACTAGATCTTTCAAAAGAGCG
Source organism: Agapanthus africanus (assembly GCA_030015575.1). Lineage (NCBI taxonomy): Eukaryota > Viridiplantae > Streptophyta > Magnoliopsida > Asparagales > Amaryllidaceae > Agapanthus > Agapanthus africanus. The sequence goes on from CM057349.1 coordinate 345,676,386, forward strand.
GTTTTCCCTTTTCTTTTTCTCTTAGCGTCATACGACATGTTGCATGGATTACGCATTGTATTCGATTATGTGATTTCTGGATTTGGGAACCGGAGTACTAATTTAAGAAAATACGCACTGTTTAAAAACCCGGTTTCCCTTGAAATGATATTTTAGTGCGTCCACCATGAGTTTTCTCGGTCCCAGAGAGCTTGTGTGAGTATACCCGATTCGAGGAGAGGTAGGCACCGATTGCGGGTACATGGTGGACCCGGTACGGTACCCCGGGGCGAGAAGACTCGTATTGTTAGACGGTGAGCCCGGCGGAGGGACTACTACCTACCGGTGATTGGTTAGACCTGGTAATTATCCGGAGGATACTGACCATAGTCGATAGATGGATACGGGACGACGCGTACTGCCGGGGGCCGAGGGCCGATTCCGCAGACGGAGCCCGTGGGCAGATCCGATGGACGGACGCCCCATACTGGAGGATTTGCGTGTCGATGCTGGACACGGTTGATTTTATGAGATTTGGGTGCCGATGTTGGGCACTCACGATTGTATGAGATTCACAGGATTTGAGGGCCGATGTGGATGACGGCGTCTGAGTTTTACTGGGAATTGGGTGTATTGATGGACACCGGTCATTTTTCCACGTTGATATTCCGTGTAGACACTATTTATTCCCATACTCAGCATTTAGTATTGACATCTCATCATGTACCTATTGTACCTGATATAGTACACATGCTATACATGATTATCGCATACCCTGCTCATGCTATATAGGGTTGTTAGATTCCATATCAGACATGATTATTGCATACCTTGCACATCATATAGGGAGACTTTTAGATTACATTTGCTGCCTGATATGAGTAATCAGTTCATCATATAGATGTTATCTGTTGGCATAGGTTAGAGTATCGCAGTACGTGCATACTCACGATTACCTTTATATGTTATCTACTATTCATGAGTTGGAAACTCACCCCCGTTGTGCCACAGTGCTTGCAGGTTACCCTTGGGAGTAGTCGCGGCTGGCTATTTACCGCACCTTTTGACACAGATACCATTGCTGAGGCGTGTTAGCTGTTTTACTATTAGGTGGGTTTTGTACGGTATCTGCTTACTTTTCAGTTGCATCTTGATGTATCTAGTACTCTCCATCTACTTTCATGTATTGGCCTAGAGACAGTTGTGAGGACGATATATGTTATTTGTACTCTGGTGTCGAGCTCGTTGTGAGCCGACTTTATTTATGTAGTTTTATCCTTTATGATATTTGTCTTCACTTTACTGCTTATTCTTCGCTTCGGCGTCATATATTTTTGTGGTGATTGCTCCGCCGTTGGGCGCGATTCTCCCATTGAGATGCTCTGTTTATTTCACATGCTATTTTTACTCGTATCTCGTCTTTTACCCGATTTCGGGACAAATTGTTTTGGAAAAGGAAATGTTGTCAAAATTATTTAAATAATAACTTGAACCAAAAATGATTCCTACTAAACAACTTAAAGTTTTCTAAATGTTTTAACACTCCAAATTTTCATGGTTTTGTTTTCTGGGTTCGGCTTACTTAGTCATGTTACGCTTGTATACGTTGCATGGTTAAGTACCGGTTACGCGCCGAACTTTGGGTCGTGACAGTAAACCAATACAAGTCAACATATTAAGATAAAGTGAAACCAAATAGCATACTATCATGTCGAGCAAGAAAGTCCTCTCTATATATATTCAAGCATCCACTATAATATACATAATATGTACAACAATGGTCTCTAGGGCATATATATAACTAACAATCTCCCACTTGCACTAAGGCTAGCTGTTATAGTATCTCATACCCAACATCCCAAAGAGTCTCTCAAATTGTATCTGGGGTATGGCCTTCGTGAGTGGATCCGCAGTGTTGTCTTTCATGTCAAATCTCCCGACCTCGATCTCTCGGCGATCAACCATCTCCCGGTTCAGGTGATACCGCCTCAGAATATGTCTGGATCTCTGATGAGACCTGGGTTCCTTGGCCAAAGCCACAGCTCCATTGTTATCATAATACAAAGGTATTGGATGCTCGATGGATGGAACCACACCAAGTTCAGTGATGAACTTCTTCATCCAGACAGCTTCTTTGGCAGCATCGTTGGCAGCGATGTATTCAGCCTCTATCGTCGAGTCTGCCATGGTTTCTTGTTTTGAACTCTTCCAACAAACCGCCCCTTCATTTAGGGTGAAGACAAATCCCGAGTGCGACTTAGAGTCGTCCTTATCATTTTGGAAGCTCGAATCGGTAAAGGACTCCACTTGGATTTCTCCGTTACCATACACCAAGAACATCTCTTTAGTCCTTCTCAAGTACTTAAGAATGTTCTTCACAATTGTCCAGTGATTCTCTCTTGGATCTGCTTGATACCTACTCACTACACTTAGTGAGTATGCTACATCGGGTCTGGTACATAGCATCACGTACATGATAGAGCCTACTGCCGAAGCATAGGGTATTCCTTGCATGCGAGCTCTCACCAAATCAGTCTTAGGAGACATCTCTTTGGAGAGAGTGAGTTCAGAGATCATGGGTAAATACCCATGCTTGGATTCTTCTATACTAAACCGCTTTAGTATGGTGTCAATGTACCTGGATTGGGACAATCCCGGTATCCGTTTAGATCTATCTCTATAGATATTAATCCCCAAAATGCAGGAGGCATCACCTAGATCTTTCATTGAGAATCTATGTGATAAGAAGAGCTTGACCGAGTGCAGCATAGGAACATCATTTCCTATCAAGAGTATGTCATCCGCGTACATTACGAGGAAGACAACCTTACTCTCTGCAACCTTCTTGTATATACATGGTTCATCTACATTCTTGATGAAGTCAAACTCTTTGACTACCACATCAAAGCAGATGTTCCAACTCCGCAAGGCTTGCTTTAACCCGTAGATGGATTTAAGCAGCTTGCACACCTTTCCGCTGCTTCCACCATCTACGAAGCCTTCTGGCAAGTAAGATTCGGATGGACTTAAGCATAGCCACTGGAGAAAAGGTTTCGTCATAATCCATACTTGGTCGTTGACAAAAACCCTTTACAACAAGTCTAGCTTTGAAAGTCTCAATTTTTCCATCTACACCAAGTTTCTTCTTAAAGATCCATTTTCTCTCAATGGGTTTAACATCTTCAGGAGCAACTTCCAAAGTCCATACTTTGTTGGTGTACATGTACTCCATCTCAGATCGCATTGCATCCAGCCATTTCACAGAGTCCCCGCTCGTGATGGCTTGCTCAAAGCTAGTCGGATCATCATCTTCCATGATGCAATCCTCGCTCCCACCGTCTATGAGAAAACCGTAGCATCTCTCAGGTGGATGGGGAACCCTACTAGATCGGCGGAGCGGCTGAGGTTCGTTGGGAACTTCTGAATCCTCTGGTTCCACTAAATCTTCAGTTGCAGTTTATGTTGCTGGAACTTCTTCCAGCTCTACCTCTTCGCCACTAATTTCTTTTGCAAGAAATTCTATTTCTAAAAAGGTGGCATGTTGAGCAACAAACACCTTTTGTTGTTCACCGTGGTAGAATAGATATCCATACGAATTGCTTGGATATCCCACAAACTTGCAAAGAACTGATCTTGCCTCGAGCTTGTCTGGATTTTGTCTTTTAACATAGGACGGACAACCCCATATCTTAACTCGTTTAAGAGATGGTCTCTTCCCATTCCATATCTCATATGGAGTGGTAGGCACCGATTTAGTTGGAACTCTATTCAATAGGTATATGGTTGTCTCAAGCGCATACCCCCAAAAGGAAATAGGCAACTCAGCAGTGCTCTTCATAGAGCGCACCATATCTAATAAGGTGCGATTCCTCCGTCCCGATACACCGTTGTGCTGTGGTGTATAGGGAGGAGTAAGCTGAGAGAGAATCTCATTCTCTTTTAGATAGTCCAGGAACTCATCGCTCAAGTATTCTCCTCATCGATCAGATCGAAGGATCTTAATACTTTTACCCGTTTGGTTCTCTACTTCGTTCTTATATTCTCTGAATTTCTCAAAAGCTTTAGACTTGTGTTTCAACAGGAATACATGTCCGTATCTTGAGAGATCGTCAGTGAATGTAGTGAATGTATGAAGAACCATTCCTGGCATGTGTAGACATGGGACCGCATACATCACTATGTATCAGTCCCAAGAGTTCTGTAACTCTTTCTCCGTGTCCACTAAACGGAGTTTTGGTCATCTTGCCTTTGAGACATGACTGGCAAATGTCATAAGATGAAAATTCGAACGGATTCAAATATCCATCCTTATGTAACTTAGCTAGTCGTGTCGCATTGATATGAACTAGTCTACAATGCCACAAGAAGGATTCGTTCATTTCTAAACTCTTCCTCTTGTGTGTGTTCTGTACATTAAGGACTGTAGTTTGGTTTAGAACGCATATGCCATTATTCAACGAGCCTGATCCAATCAACTTTTGATTCAGAAAGATGTTCATAACATTATCTTGTACTAAAAAATTATATCTTTCTTTACTCAATAAAGAAACTGATATAAGATTGCATATCAGGGTCGGAATGTAATAGCATTCGTTCAGAATCAATGTATTACCATTTGGTAACACAAGATGATATTCGCCAACTGCTTTGGCTGCAACATTTGCACCATTCCGTACTCTTACAGAATGATCACCCTCTCCCAGTTCTCTACCTTTCCGAAGCCCATGTAACATATTACATATGTGGGATCCCGATCCGGTATCTAATACCCAGGACGTAGAGTGAACTGAGAAAGAGTTCTCGATAACTAACACACCCGAAGAAGATACATCAGCATGCTTGTTCTTCGTTTGGGTAGCGTGAGAATCTGGATATTCTCCTATTTTCTGCTCGGACTTATAACAATTATAAGTTGGAGCGGGACCAACATTCCCCTGCTAAGAATAACAAGTGGGTTCGGTCAATACATCCATATTATTATCTTGATTAAGGCCTGATATAGTCGCTACCTGGAGAGAGAGAAGAAAACATTTTAGCGTATGCTCTTGCAAGATTAGATTGGTTATTTTCTTATCAAATCAGGATAGCTCCCACTGGTTTTTATCAAATCTTCCTTCAAACCTTAAAAGGTAACTAGCCGGGATTAATTATACATTACAAGTTTGCCAATCTTTCACCCAGGTCAGTGTTGGTACTTTGAGGGAGGTTTCCCGTGCTTTCGCACGGACCTAATTAAAATAAACCTCGTTTTTCCAGAGGCATAACCCCTTTAACACCTTTCTAGACACCTACTTGATCGGCTAATTGTCATGTGTAAAACTCTCCCAGGAGTAACTCTTACTCGCAGTGTGTATCGGGATCCAACTATCTCATAGAAGATATGCAATCTCATTGCAAATTTCAACACTTGAAATTCCTGATAATGCTTTTTCCCCTAGCTACTTATGTCCTTGGCTAAGGTCAACAAATCATAAGTGCTAGCCAAGTTCAACCCGTCATTTCCTGATTGAATTAAACCCATCCGTACGACCCTTGGCTAAGGCCAACAAAGTCGTACGACTACCCTAACTCAATCGCGTCTCATGTTTTAGCAGATAAACACTGATTAGCTACCGTACACTACGCCTTGGCTAAGGTCAACAAACGCAGCACGGATACTAACTAGTCTCTATCTGAAATGATGGAGGGCTACGACAGGTTTTTCAGAAAACCTTTTGCGTAATGAACTTGATATCGTTGTAGAAACAAGTGATCTTGAAAATGAGTGTTTTTGAGGCTTTTTCTAGTTTTGCTAAATAGGTCACTTCCGGTGAAGGGATCTCGGCTCTTTCCTTATCGAATAAGGTGCAAGATATTTGAAAAATACCGCTATGCAAAGCAAGAACTATAGAAGCAATCAAAAACTAAACCATGAGTCTGTGGCATCTGCTAGTTTCGCTAAAGAGGTCACTCCCGGTGAAGGGATCTCGGCTCTTTTCTTATCGAATAAGGTGCTGGATATTCTACAAAGAATACCGCTATGCAAAGCAAAACTAGAGCTACCCTATTTTATAAATTTGATTCTACAACATCTTTTAGGTTTCTTTTCTTTCATTAATCTTATTAATGAATCCCACCAATTATGCTTCCTAAGCATCACAGAAGAACGAAAATATAATGTACGCTTATGCCATCCGCATTCGCCTCAATGTTCCGTTATGCACCGTTAGGTTACTTAACTAACGGCATATCGGGACGGGACTAGTGCGGGTGAAAAACATAAGCAACGTTTACTATATATCTCATATATAATATATATCCATTCGTCTCAGAATCCACAGTGATCATATCACAGAGCAGCAGAAGATAACATATGAAATATTGGATATACTAGGACGTCCGTGTTTTATTTTGAGCCTGTATAAAACACGGATTCCACGGTCACGATGAATAGCCAAACCCACAACCCCAGCCCCCTACGAGAGCGGCAAGCAACCCTACCAATTCTAGGGTTAGAAGACCCGCTCTCGACTCCTCGAGATGGCCTCCCACTGGACCCTAGAACCCGGTTACTTGTGCTCCCCTCCTTGAGTCTATCCTAATGCGGAAAAGTAAATAATATACAATGATGACATCATCCTTAATCCGGAAGTGCCCCAATAAAAGAATATTACATACAATGAATTTTACATGAATGAAAATAAAAACTCTCATCTCACATAAAACCCCCGGCTATTCAGAACACGACGATCCAATATAACATATCACAGCAACACATAACATCACATGTCATCAACGTAAGTAAATATGCGTATCCCAATTGTCGTTTATGTACAGCAACGGAACCGGCAATACACCATATATTACACTTACGGTTGCAGAAAAGAAAATATAAAACTACAACATTTGGAATCCATAATCTCCTTAGACATCATAAATCCGAAACATCACTTCGCATTTCGTGCCTAATTTTATGAATTCCACATATTGTATCACACTACAGAAAAAGCTAGACGATATTAAACATTCCGACAGAATCAATAAACACCAAAAATTTCCCAAAATGCTCAACACTTGAGCGTAGTTTAGGAGAATCCATCACATGCCACAGTAGCAATGAACCAGCCGTAGAAGGGTCAACAAACGCCTCACTTGTGGCACTGCTAAAGTACCACAAACCCTAGGGTTCGGTGGCGGTTTTGACGGTCACAAAATCGAGTTAAGGTTTTGTTCTTCTAGAGGGTTCACCGCATCACTTGCACGATATTTGAATGTTCTTTAACTAAGGAAAAATCCAACACTTGGAAATTTTCCGGCAGGGGAAAAAGTGAGTTATTGATATCCGTACAGACTTTTTAACACCGTCTAAACTATCCGAAACAAAGCTAGAATTACGAATACGAAACACTTCGAATTTGTCTCTGGAAAAAGATAACATCATATGCAAATTTAGCAAAAACAAACAACACCTGAATTACCAAACCCCAGAGAGCAGAACACCACCAAAAACTCAACCCCAAACTCCCGTAGAAATCCGAGCAGGCCGGATTTTAAGGCCTTCTGGCCGGCCAAATTCTGAGCGGTGGGTGGGTGGGTTTTGGATTGTGTTCATATTGTATCTCATACAACATTCTGCAACTGTTTGAAATTTTTTTTGACACCAGAAATAATTCGACAGAAACTAGGGTTTTGCATCGAGTGTTTCGGAGTTGTTTCGGTTTCGTAATCCTACACTTATCCGTTTAATTCTCTAGCTAGGCTCTAATACCACTGTTGGGTTACCTAAAACGGCATCAAGGTTTCGGGTGGCATCTCTCATGCCAATTTTAAAAATTTGTCGTTTTAAGTAACCCTAGCCTAGAATCGATAACTAGAGAATCAAACATAAACATCAAAGTAAACAACTTTACTTCTAAGAGTTAGGGATTACAACCTTTGTAGTCCGTTCCTTCGCTTCATAAGCTCCGAGTTGAGGTCTGTTCGCTGCGATCATCAAGAACCCGGACTCTAGAGAGGCTCCATGAGGTGAATGAGGCATCTTGCTTGAAGTCTTCACTTTCTAAGATGATCTACCTTGAAGAAACTCTAACCCAAGCTCACACTTCTCTAATGAGGTATTAGTGAAGTGAACACCATAATCTAAGTGGCTAGAATAGATGAGGATGATGAAGTAGGAATTTTGCTCTATTTTGTTTTCTATTTCTCACAAACAATCATCACTTACAAAAATCAATCAAGCTTTTTTTATCAAGAAGAAGAATTACAAGTGATGAATGAATTATTGTTGAGGTTTGAATTGCTACCAAGGGTTAAGCATGTCATGCTTAACCCTTGTAGAGACTTAACCATGGACTAGGGTTAGAGTTTGGGTTAACAAATATCTAGCAAAATATCAAGGATAAAACAAAGAGGGTGGACAAAGTCAATGTGTCATGAAGCTTCCTCAAAGCTCATTCATAACATAATCCAAAACATTAACCCTAATCCAAACCCTAGTATGGTTTAATCTCAAAACCCTAGTTGCAATTGTAACCCTAACAAGTTACAATATTATATATCACATATATAATATATTTTGTAACAAAAGAAAATAATACAATCAACATATATCGCATATACATCAATGTATCATTAAGTAAGATAAAGAATCTTTAAGTGAGCTTATATTAATTAATGTAATGTAATATATCAAATATATAATTATACATTAAATTATCGAATCAACACTTGATCCAATAATTCGGCTAATAACCGACTAATATAATCTGTATCAGTTCATCGAATCAACACTTGATCTGATGACCCGGCTATATCACATATACCCGGCCGATATCCCATATCGCGAGAATCGAATACGGTATCACATACGCGCATTATTCTCAGTCCCGCACATATCACGTATGTGCTCCTACTCCGTTTTGCCTGAGCCAGGAAATCTCTGTGTAGGACTCTAAAGAATCGTCAATACACCGGCTGTAGGTGATGATCATATCAAACACCCACAAGCTGCAAGCGGTCATCTAAACGTAACAGCCACCCATGTATTGAGCTATCAGAAGATCAACAAGCAAGCCTGTACATTCTCCTGTGAATCCAACCAGTAACACTTCCGTACAGTCCGGTCTCTTCGTCTGATATGTCGCATATCCAGTTTAGGGGTAGTAAACGTCAGACCCCAGTAACCGATAATTCATGTCGATGTGAGGCACATAACAGGTCGAGAAACTACTGATAACACTTACCAGTAGGTCTCCATATCAGCCCTGGCCAGGGACTTCCAGTTATAGCCAATCGAACACAGCGCAACATCAACTCCCAATACCGGGAGAGACGAAACCCCTCCTATCGTACATTGCCTCTATATGATTCGGGACTGTACCCAAAAGCCATCGTTTTGCACGTTTTCGTGAACGTGTTAAGATGGAAATCAAAGCACAGTGGGAATCACACAAGACTCTATGACGATCTCGGGTCTACAGACTAACCTGTACCAGTGTCACCTGAGAACTGCTATCTGACGATAGGTATAATACCATCTAGGAGTTCTTGGCGAGTCCGTTCAGTGTACCCGGTCTCCACTGAGCACCCGTACACCATCTTGATGTCCAATACCGATGGATATGTGATCATCCATCGCCCATCATATGGGTTAAGATGCATATGTACTAGTCTACTCTGGAGTATCGATGCCCTGTCTCGATGCTCCCTCGACTAGGAACAGTTATAGGATGTACTTTTAGACTACCCTGGCTCACTAGTATGATCTGCATCATAGTCCTAGTAGTCGAGTACATATCCTAAGGGCTTTATCAACATGTGAGAGTAAGACAGTAATCCAATACAAGTCAACATGTTAAGATAAAGTAAAACCAAATAGCATACTATCATGTCGAGCAAGAAAGTCCTCTATATATATATCCAAGCATCCACTATAATATACATCATATGTACAACAATAGCCTCTAGGGCATATATATAACTAACAGAAGTGACTATTTTCGGAAATAGGTATTCAAAAGAATAACATATTAGTCTACTGTGATAGCCAAAGCGTGATTCATTTGACGAAAGATCAGATGCATCATAAAAGGATGAAGTACATTGATGTGAGATATTGGTTCGTGCAGGAGATCGTTGAGAAAGAAGAGATTATTATGGAGAAGGTTAGCACAGTGGACAATTCTGTCGACATGTTGACGAAGTCTCTTTCAGTTGTTAAGTTTAATCATTGCTTAAACTTAATTGGAGTGCGTACCACTCACTAGCCTTTGAGGGGTTTTGTGGTAAAGGTGGAGCTGCTATTATTTTGATGGAGGAGTTTGTGGAATACGGGGTGGGGTAGAGATCTGTTAAATATGCCCCACATTCGATCATGAAGAATACCAGTTGAATTTCCTAACGATTTGGCGTTATCACGAAAATTTGAGTTTATCTTTAAGGTAGACGTCTGGGTTGAGAGCTCCAGATGTCTGTCGAGGCTCTGAATACGTGAGCGCACTTATGGCAGACGTCTGCCCCGATGAGGGTCAGCTGTCTGCGAAGCTCTTTGTTATTTTAATGAAGATACGAGATGTCTGTGATATCCTTATTCAGACGTCTGGATTGCTCTCTAGATTCTCATGATGACAAATGCAGACGTCTACCAATTCCTTCTGCAGACGTTTGCCTTTCTGGTCTAGACGAAGATTCGCTCAGTTACGAAATTAGTTTCTTTGGCAAATCTTTTGTATGCTATATATAAGGTATCTTGTTTTAGACCTAGATCCGATAGTGTTTTGTTAATTTGAGAGAACCCATTATTATTTTGAGAGAGCCGGGGTTTGAAAGGGGTTTGTATTCTCTATCGATTTGTACTCCTTCGATATTTGATTATTAATAAAGTTTTGCCTTCGTCTATTTGTTTTGTGATTGATACTTGTATTTCTATCCTGTGATTTGTTTTCTTCTCGTTATCCATTGTTTGTGCTTTGTGATTGTCTCGTATATGCATCAGTATCGAGTTCATTTTAATTTTGCAATCTTCATTTTTTTAGTCATAAGATTGTAACAACTATATATTGATTTCCTAAATATACAAGACGGGCTATTTTCATCCCTATGTTTCATTTAAAAAAAGATAAAAGCCAAATAAAATACCGAACAGTTATTCAGATATTTGCATACGAGAAAATCTATATATTATGTTCACCATGGTAAAACCGGAAATAATTTTAGTCTATGAGTTATGCAAACACCCATCATGAATTATATCATTAAAATACCATAAAACTTAACTTTGCACTTGTTGTACCAAATAATAATACATAACATTATATATCTTAGAAACTTGGAAGTAATAGATATCCACAGTAAAGCACGCATAAACTCCCACATATCAGTTCTTGAATGAATCCATCCCCAATTCCTGCACACAAAGATATCATCATATCAGTCAGCTATCACTACGAAAACGAACAAAATGTAGTCATTCAAATTTTTTGCATTTTTTTTTGCTTGCCTCCAGGAAACATGCTGAACACGAGTCAAGTAGCATATATCGAAAATTGCGAGCGAGGAATATAAATAAAGAAAAATGTTTTTGAGATAGAATCTCAAAATTTTACTGCCTTGTGTGCTTTTGCATAAACCATAAAATTATCGCATATGAAAAGAAGTTTTGATACCTGCCAAGACTAACAAGTGGTCTTCATCCTTGCTAGCTAAAATTAAAATTGAGCAAGAAATCATCTTTCAACGAGCAATCAAACGCGGTTAAACATTCCATGAATGATTCAATATCGTCAAGGTTACTGTTCCCTTGGCCCACGAAACTGGTATTCTTCTCTACTCCTTGTTCTGACGCTGTGTTCGTTGCCGCTCCAAAGTCTTGAACTTTTTCCAAGCTAGGCTTTGCGGGTCCACCTGCTGATGGTATTGGTGGACAGTGCAATCCTGCGGACACGCAATCGCTCATTACAGTAGCATCATTAAGCTCTTTTGCGGGTTGTCCGTTCGAAGCATTAACATATGGTAGCGGTGAAACAAACGATTGGTTGCTATACATGTGCACGGCTCCAGCATTGTTTTGGTTTTGTACTGGTGCATGTTCCATACCATCAGCTGTGAAATAGTTACTGCCACGATTGAGGAGAAAAGATTCATCTTTAACTTAGTTCGTCATATAAATATTCGTTCGCTCAGAGTCTTGAGACGTATGCAGACGGTGGTTCGATGCCTGATATACAAATTGCCGGCTCAGATTCGTCGGAGGATCGTTGTTTGCTGCAAATTGGTTCACCTGATTATCGTTAGAACAATTTCCCCCCATTGGTAACAATGGTCGATTTGGAAAGTTTGGTTCTTGAGCTTTGAACCCGACAGCTTGACCTGAGAGTTGAGGGTTGGAGGAGTTTATGATGTCGCTCGATTTTCTTTTTGTTTATGCATATTTCCTCTTGCTTAGCTTCAGCGTCTGCTTAAGTTACAAAAGTTATATGAGAAAGCAGCTACAGATAAATTCTACAAGAAAATATTGTAATTTCTAATTTAGGAAGGCATTGTTATAATCTGTATGTGTACTTAAGGACGATGGAAAAATATTTACTAGTCCGTAAAAAGTCACAAGAATAGCTCAGAACCAAACCTGTATATGACTTGCGATATGTGCCTTACTTAAGCCAGGAACTTTCATAAACTCCGCTATTCTCCGGGGCTTAGCATCTGCAATCAGAAACCGAAATTTGCAAAAGAATTGATAAGAATGCAGTCCATATTCACATGCTTGCTAACTTTTCAAACATATAGAGAAATTGAATTATGGAAGAAAATATCGCCTACCACTTCCGAGTACCACAGCAGCATTCGTAAACTTCTGGTGTAGCTCAGGCGTCCTATTCACTCGATTTTTCTTCGACGAAACTTTGGTTTCTGTCTTCTCGTTGCTATTTTCTTTAGTAATGCATTCTAATTTTGGCAGATCTAAAGTGAAATCGAGGACATCAATTTTGGTTAGCTTTGAAGCATCACTGTTGAGCTTTTGATGTTGTTTGGCTTTCTCCTTTCTTCGAACGACATGCTGCCACAAGTTTTGCAGTTCATGAAAGCGAAGAGGCTTCAGTAAATAGTCGCAGGCGCCGTATCTTATTCCTTTAACCACGGCACCAAAATCCGAATCGTAAGACATCGCTGTAGTTTCACAAGACAAGAAAAGAAATAAATTAATGATTAATTTATAAAATAGAAAATATAAGTATAACAATCTAAATGGTACTTACAGGCAACCGGGTTGCCAAATTTAGCGCCAATTCCCAAGATCTCAAATCCGTCCATATCGGGCAAATGAACTTCACATAGCATGATATCGAAACCATTGTTGTTATCATGAAGAAGCGATAAAGCAATTTTTGCCGTAGTACAAGTGGTAACTGCACCATCACAAATTAATATGGAAAAACTTCCGTAAGCATATAAAATAAAGAAAGATCTTATTATATATAAGCTCATTACAAATGGAATGTAAGAAGAAAATATCAGCTTTATTGAATCTAATACATTAATCTTGATTCTCATACAAGAAATTAATTAAAAGAAGGAAGAAAGGAGTAACCTTTATAATCACATATCTGAAGCAAGTGTAGTATGAACAAAGTATCGGAGCCATCGTCAATGAGAAGCACTTTTAGGCCTTTTGGGAACATAGACATGATCGATCACGCCGAGAAATATAACCACAGCAAAGAAATTAATTAAAAATTAAAGGGAACAAATCAATGGTGATGAGGTTGATTAACTTAATTGGAGGAAGGTGCATTATATATATATATATATATATGTATATATATTTACAGTGATAATGGAGGTTGAGATTTGGTAGTTTGGAAAGAAAATCAATGATGAGAGTTTCTTGTTCCCAAATTAAGGAGTGAAGATTGTGAAAGTTTCTGGACTTAAACTGAGAAAAGTCGATCGAGCTGTATAAAATTCAGGGTACATTGTCAAAAAACCCAATTAGATTTTCCCGCTGATAAAAAACCATTGGCTCCAAGCCAAAATTAGAATTTCCCGCTGATTAAAAACCCAATTAGATTTTCCCGCTGATAAAAAACCCTTAGCTTCAGGGTAAATTGTCAAAAAACCCCTCCTCAATTTTCCTCAATGCGAAGAAAGCCAAGCGATCCAAGCGCCAGCGGCAGCCGCCGGGCGCCGCTCCTCGTTGCCTTCATCTCCTTTACTCTCCAAAACCCTTTCTCCAAACCAAAGATTGAAACTTTGATCCAAAATCGAGCAATTAGGTCTTCGATTCTTCAAGAAGGTGGAGAGGGAGAGGATGCAGAAGAAGATGAGTTCTGCCGAGGGGTGGAGCAGCTGGAGCTGTGTGGCTCAGCAGTGAAATGGGGAACAGATCACAAGTTCAATTCTTCAGTGGAGTGCTGCAGAGCTCGTAAGGCCATGTGTGGGGGTGATGATGGCCCTTGCCTCTGTGATTCTTGGGTCTTTTTGGGGATAGGGACAGGTGTTGGGAGAAATTTGGAGAGGCATGCTCTTTTTCTTTTTCCCTTTCTTTTTTGTCGATTTTTTTGTTGAAATTAGGCGATTTGGTGAAATGGGTATGAAGTGAATTGATGACATGCAATTTGACAGTTAGTTGACTAGTTTGGGTGATATATGTGGTTAAATTTGTTTTCTTTTATGTTGATTAGGGTTAGTGGAAATTGGAAAATAGTAGGAACTTTTGGTAAATTTTGGTGCATGTTCTTGCTCTTCAATCCTTGATAATTTTACTTTATCGAGGAGATGGGGTTTGTTCTAAATTGTGGTGCATGTTTCTTTCCAACTATCATTTGTTTAATAGAGGTGATTTTAATTTGACAATCATTGTTAGATGACCGCTTTTGGTACTATCTATGGTAAATTTTGGTGCATGTTTCTGCCATTACCTATGAATCTTGTGTGATCGGGGAAATGGGTGTTGGGGAAGGATTCTCTAGGAATCGGCAATGAAATCATACACTTAACAATTTTACTAGTTTACCAAATCTTCTCTATATATAATGCAAATAGCTTTTGCTTAGAAGACCCTTTCTCCTTTTTTTGAGAAAAAAAGGAAAAAGGAGAAAAATCCTACATTCTCAAGCCTCCACATCATCAAAGAGACCTCCACATAATCTAGAAACATCCACATCTCTCTCTCTCCCTCCCAAAAAAAATTAATTTTTTGATTATCATCAAAGAAACCTCCACATAATCTAGAAACCTCCATGTCTCTCTCTCTTCTCCAAAAAATCAATTTTTTTAATTAACACGTGCAACACACGTGCACAAATCTAGTATTATATAATGCTTGCAGTAATTAATTACACCAGCTTAAAGACTTCCAAAAATCTTCTATTGATAGATCTACAACGCTACCACTAGATGAGTTGTGGACATTGAGAATCTGGTGAAGTTTGTCATCATCATCATCATCATCTATATCCTGATGGCACCTTCCGAGCTTGTAGGCATCATCATAAGTCTATAAGAGAGATGATGGCTTAGCAGTAGATTGCTGTATCATGTGCTCTTGGTAGGTAAATTAAAGAATATAGAAACCAAAGATATGATTTTAATTTGACATGCATCTAGTTTCATTTGTGGGAAAAAGGTTTAATAAATGGAAGGAAGATGGAGGAGAAGAAGAGTCATGGAGATGAGGAGGAGGTCCAGGAGGAGATGGGATTTCATTTTCTTATGTCTATTTGCTGTTGATGAGATATGACGAGGAGAGAAAGAAGGAGAAGATTGGTTAAGGGTAAGGAAGTCATTAAACTGTTAGTCTAACCCTGGTTAACTTAACTAACCTATTAAACTAACACCTTACTAACGAGTGGGCTTTTTTAGTTAATGGAGAAGACCCGGGTGTCTTTTTTAGAAATATTAGGTTTTGGGGTTTCTTTTTTTTTTTTTATATATATATAAATACTAATGATTTGGGGGTCCAAAATAAAAAAAAATCTTTCCAATAATGTGACAATGAAAATGAAGTCATTAAGAAGAGTACCTTGTAGCTTTTCAACCATTCGGCGAGCTCATGCATTTTGAAGAATGTTCTAAAAACTATCAGACCCTTATGCTTTCTGTTTTAGAACTTTTGATCTGATATGTGGAACCATTTCATACCAAAACGGTGTATTGGGCATTCCAAAGAATAATTGCAACATGAGCATATTTCCAATTCATATTATTACAAAAAGATAGTTCTTAAATGTTTTAATAGCTGGCTGTTTCATCACCAGACATATCCTCTGTAGCTTAATAATTAAAAGCAGTTTATGTAATTCAAAATAGCTAGTAATGAAATCTTAGCCTTTGACAATAGCTATTTGTTCCATCCATTTTGTATTTTGTTCCATCTCAACAATTTTAAGAAGCCTACCCATACCGTTCCTCATTCCATAGCAGTAGTATACCACATGTCAGTTTTCTTTTCACCCACCGTCATGTTCCGTGTTTTAGGTAACCTTGGTTTCATCAACTGTGAACATAATTCATTATTTTTTATTTGAGAGAATTGTAACTTAACAAGTGCAAGTGCAAGTGCAAGTGCAGCCGTTTTGAAAGGGGCTTCGAAATAAGGATATACTTATTTATGCTTTGATTATCGAAGAACATTGATAAGATAATACTTTCTAAACTTGCCGGGTCTCTGAATTCTGGTTATTTGTTCGACTTCAGTGTTGGTTGAAGAAACAAAAGGATGTCCTATTTCCTGCTTTGCAAAAGTCTGGGGATAAGGTTATCTGGACTTCTGGGCTTATATTTGGAAAAGGAGAGGTATGTACATTTGTGGATTTCATAGTATTCTTCTGAATCAATGAAATTTCATGTAGACCCTTGCATGTTTCATTTGGTTTTAATGTGTCTAAACTATACTGAAATAAGCACCGGGAATGCTCCCATATCTACATTATTCGGATTATTGTTAACTGTGTATGCTCACGAATCTGCATCATACAAAATTCATGCAATTGATTATCCTATTATTTTTTGATATCGCTCTTACTTATCTTAGTAGTATTTACATAAATGGTCTCTTACCAGTCTACATGCCTTGTAACATTAATGCACGCCCCTTTATTGGCCATAGTTAACTTGGCCTTGGAATTTGGCTCAAGGATTGCTGATAAGATGCAAGCTAGCTATAACATATGGTTAACCTGTATTGAAAACTTTCATAATTAGGAGTTTTGCTTCATAGTTGAATCCACTTTGATTCGAAATGTTCACTCTGTGATAAATTACAATTGCTGAATACTAAGTAGTAAGGTAAATTCATGGTGTGCTGTGCGTGGGTCCCCTTGGTGCGTTTGTGTGTTGTGTGCTGTGTGTGGGTGTGTTGTATGCGTGGGTAAGGCTCACAGGTCAGTTCCAAATAAAAAAGTAATAGCGTAAATTTTCTTGCCAATTATCCAGCTTAGTTCATCTTGCAGGGTGCTATATCTGCTGGCTATATAAGCTATAAGACAGTCATTACATCTAAGCTAATGGTGATTTGGCTTTGAATATGAACTCTATAAAGCTAGTGCCAGAGACATTATGGGTATAATCCTGTTTGCTGACATTATCCTTAACTACCTTACCTATTTCATGGTGCTGATGCGCTGAGAGACCACACACACACACACACCCTTCAGGGATTGAACTTGCGACCTCTCACATTGGAGATTGGTACCAACCGAGCTAAGCCGAGTTGGTCATAGCTAAGTTAATACTTAATAGGTACAATGCAATCTAAACTAGTTTCTGGATCAAAGTTATTCTTGATGCTTCCTTGGGCCTATTTCCAGTCATGTGGTCTTCAATACATGGTATTCTCTGCACAAATTCTTATTATTTTAACTTGATACTTTATAATTGGCTACATCAACACACACACAGACACACACACACACACACACGAGAATAATAGAGGAAAGGTGCCATAGTCTATGGCATAAAAAAATACACCCTCTATGACTTTTTTAGATGATTGGCGTCCATCACCATCATCTTTATCATCTACGATATGGATATGCTAAATGTTATGTGATTCTACCACTTTCACTGTTGAATTAACAATGTAAAAAGTTATATTGTCGGTAAACCGTTAAGTTCGCACCTACTAAATTAACGGTGAAAAAGTTGTAAAATCACATGAAATTTGGTTTATCTACATCATAGATGATAAAGATGAAGATGATGGGTGCCGTTCGTCGGGAAAAATGGTAGATGTTGTATTTTTCCTATGGAATCTTTTCTACATTATTCACTCTCTTTATATATATGAGAATAATGAAGAGAAGAAGCCGTAGGAAGCTTTTTCGTTAAGGTGGCGTCAAAAATCTATATCCTCCAATATTTTATTCGACGATCGGCACCCATCATCATCTTTATCGTCTAAGATGTGGATACACTAAGTTTCATGTGATTCTACCACTTTTCACCGTTGAATGAGCAATGTAAAAAGTTCTATTGTCGGTAAACTGTTAATTTTGCACCCACTAAATCAACGGTGAAAAAGTGGTAGAATCATTTGAAATTTGGTGTATCCACATCTTAGATGAAAATGATGGGTGCCGATGGTTGGAAAAATCGTGGATGGCGTATTTTTTCGACGCCATGGGAGGAAATTCCTTCGTATGGCACCTTACCTCCATTATCTTATATATATATATAGAGAGAGAGAGAGTAATGAAGAAAAGAGGCCCTAGAAGGCTTTTTCGTTGGTTGGTGTCAAAAATCTAAATTTTTCACGATTCTTTTCGACGATCGGCACCCATTATCTTTATCATTTAAGATGTGGACACAATAAATTTCATGTGCTTCCGCCACTTTTTCATCGTTGAATTAGCAATGTAAAAAGTTCTATTGTCGGCAAACCGTTAATTTTGCACCTAGTAAATCAACTGTGAAAAAGTGATGAAATCACATGAACTTTAGTGCGTCCACACCTTACATGAGAAAGTTGATAGGTGCCGATCGTCGAAAAAATCGTGGAGGGTCTAGTTTTTCGACGCCATAGGAAGAAATTCCCTTCTATGGTACCTTTCCTCCATTATTCTCTCACACACATATATAATAAAGAAAAGAGGCCATAAAAGGCTTTTTCGTAAGGTGGCACCAAAAATCTATATTCTCCATTATTTTTTTGACGATCAACACCCATCATCATCATGTTTATCATGTAAGACGTGGATACACCAAATTTCATGTGATTCCACCATTTTCACCGTTAAATTAGCAATGTAAAAAGTTCTATTGTCGGTAAACCGTTAATTTTGCACACATTAAATCAACAGTGAAAAAATGATGAATCACATGAAATTTAGTGTATCCATATTGTAACACCCTAGTTCATTTATACCAGTTCTAGTTTAAGTATTTCTTTATTTATGGTATTTTCCTGATTTATTGTGTTTTGGTGCGAATAGTGTATTTGACATTTGTATTTGCATCCTACCCGATCTGCTTGCTAGAAACCCGTCTTGATTCATGTTTATGATTTATCCTGACTTGATACGTGGACTCGTGCACTTTCAATTGCATACTAGCATTTTACTTGGCATCTGCATTTTTATATAAAATTTAAGTCACATAAAATAGTTTAAAAATATATTGCGTGGCCTGCATGATACCCCTGACCCTGTGGTAGCATCCACGCATCTTGTTCTCGTCCCGTTCAATGAAACGGACTTGTTTGGATGGCTAAGCGCACGTGCATGCATCCATTCTTGGGGGTATGCATTTTTGTTACCCGGATATCCAACTTTAATTTTGGTTGACACGTATATTAACCGTATTTTCAAACCATAATTTTAGACCCGACCCGGGGGTGTTTTGGAATATTTTTGTATTAACCAAAATATTAAATTTTTAACTAATATTATATTATTATATTTCTAACTGTTATTATATATTTATACGTTTAAAAATTTGTTTAACTAAAAAAAAGATTTCCCTAACTGAACCCACCTATTCTCTCTCTCACTCCTCTCGATCTCTCTCCTCTCTCTCACTGCTCTCTTCTCTCTCTTTCTCTCTCCTCTCCTTCTTTCTCTCTCTCCCTCTCTATTTATATATTTCTTTTATAATCCCATAATTAACAGCCTCTCTCTCTCACTACTCATCTTTTTATTTTTCGCTTTCCTGCCTCCGAGTTCACGAAACCCACGCGCGCCCATCGCCTGCCCTCATCGCCGTCGACCTCGCCGCCTCCACCTTGCCGACCTACCTCGTCCATCTCTTCCTTTCATCTCCTCCGACTTCTTCGAAATCCACAACAACCGAACCCGTCTCGTCTTCATCGCCTGAAACCCCGACCTCGTCGCCGTTTCCTCATCGCCGGCGATCCCGACTTCATCCCATCATTATCCTCACCTCCACCTTATTCTCTTTTACCTCACCTTCTCTCTTTTCCCGACAACCCTGCAACCTCAGCCCATCCTCGCTGCACGCCTCCTCGCCCTCGCCGCCGACGATCTCCCTCACCTCCTCACACCCTTACCACCACCACCATCTTCATCACCTCCTCCTTCCTCCTCCCTGCACTTCAGACCCGTCCCCTGCACACCCAAACCTCGCAACCAAGAACCCAGAAACCCTCGCCTGCACCCTTCACTTGCAACCTCGCCGGAAAACCCTCGACAGCCTATCATCGACATCACCCCATTGCCATCTCTTCTAAACCCTGGGCACCTAACACACAGCCATCTTCTTCTTTCCCTTCTTCTTCTTCTTCCTTCTCCTCTCTTTCTTGATTTCTTGTTCTTTCAGGTCACCCGCCGGAGCCGTGACCGTCGCTGCCGTTCCAGACGATCCAGTGGACGTATCTTACCTGCGTGATCACCCTCTTGCATTGCTTGGACCCGTCCCGTATGCCGTGCGTGCGTTGCGTCGTTTTACCGACGTCGGACGTGCCGCGTGTATCCGTATCGTGATCTATTGAGGCAAGTTTATCTTGCTACATGCTATGTTACTGTATTTATATCTATTTGAATAAATATAACACTTGTATTTTAAATCATGCATCCCATGTTTAATTTTATAGTCTTACGACATCTGTATGCATCCGTACAAGTTATTTCACATCTAGTGCATGCAAACCTATCTTGTTACATACTATATGACAATATACCGCACCCAATGGAATATTTACATCTTATATTGTTTAGTTGTACATCCTGCATTTACCAGTTTATCATTTTACTGTTATATGACGTCCGTGTGCATTCGTATCATTATTTACATGTCTAGTCGCATGCAAAATCATCTTGCTACGTGCTAAGTATAGTATTATGCATTCATATGAGTAAAATGTTACCCGTTTATCACATTGTACATCCATACTAAAGTTTTACTGTTTTCGGATATCCGTTTGCATCCATATCATTTAAAATATATATAATTGCATCTATATATCACATTAATTCATATTATTATTGTAGTAACACCCATGATTAATAAGGTGCATCCTAATTAGTATTGAAACTGTAAATGTAACCCCTAATCGATATTTGTGCATCCATACCATTAATTCTATGTCTATTCGCATACCATATCACATTATTACGTATTGTTGTTATATTGACACTTCATGCTTGATATTGTGCATCCTACTTAATCATGATGTAACCCTGATCGATAATTGTGCATCCATGCTTTGATTTGTGCACCCGTAACTGCTACAGTTTATTATGAGCATCTGCTTGATACCTGTGCACTACCTGACATGACCTGATACACCACTACTTGACATGACTTGATACATGTACACTACCTAACATGACCTGATATATCCCTACTTGACATGTTACTTGACTCTGTTTCTAATGCCGACAATCCTGACATGTTGTCCCGATGGACATATCCTGTTGTCTGTATAGACACACCTGTTCCTACTTGATCCTGAGTTGGCATTAGTTTCAGATTTATTAATACCTGACTTGAATACATAACTTGGGGGTAAGAGGAAATCAATGATAAAACTTGACTTGTAACTCAACAGTTCGACGCTTATACTGATCAGTTTTGGGGGGTAGGCCAGTCCCGGAATGATGTTGCTGACATCATTCGTCTGTACATGTTTCCTGTTTGTGCTTACCGGCACGTCTCGGATTCAGCCCTGAGAGTCTGGACCGTGGTCCCGGGTACGCACGGGATGCTATTGAGTTACATAGACGATTTATTAAATTGATTTAAAAAACTTGAGAGTAGTTAATCCAGTATTTAGTTCAGATTACTCATCGCACGTCACATGTGCTTATACTCTTCACTGTTCCTTATTCGTGTTACTGTAATACTTTTACTACTGTTCATATTCATGCCTGCATATCCTGTTATTTCCTAATTATTTTATTGTTGATATTATGACGCACTGATGTCTGGGTTTTGCATGGCCCAGATCCTCTACCTTTGCAGCTGACCGATCAGGAGTATTTCAGTATACAGGCCGAGCAATGAAGACCTGTTAGTATTTTAGTTTAGTTTTCTTCCAACATTTTCATTTCTGATGTGAGCCCGTATATGGGACGTACATTCCAGATTATTATTGTTTATTGAATTTATTGCTTCCGCATAATATTTCTTGACTCGTTATTACTGGCTCATGGATATGTACTAGATAGTTTATTTTATTTCTACTGTTCTTGATATCTCTAGACAGCCGTAATGTGACTGTGGAGGGATGTTCCTATCCATAGGTAGCATGGTTGGCTGTCACGTGCCTATTTTAACGCACTCTGGGAAGCGGGGCGTGACACATATCTTACATGATGATGATTGTGGGTATCGATTGTTGAAAAAACCGTGGAGGATATATTTTTAAGACGCCATAGGAGTAATTTCCCTCATATGGTACCTTTCTTCCATTATTCCTATATATATATATATATATATATATATATATATATATATATATATATAGGAATAGAGAGAGAGAGAGAGAGAGAGAGAGAATAATGAAGAAGAGGCCTTCGGAGGCTTCTTCGTTAGGCGGCGTAAAAAAGTACACACTCTACGATTTTTTTGACAATTGGTACCCATCATCATCCTCGTTATCATGTAAGATGTGGATACACCAAATTTCTTGTGATCCCACCACTTTTTTACTGTTGAATTAGCAATGTAAAAGAGTTCTATTGTCGGCAAACCATTAATTTTGCACCCACGAAATCAACGGTGAAAAAATGATGGAATAACATGAAATTCGATTTATCCACATTTTACATGATAATGATGATGATGTCGGATGCCAATCGTCGAAAAAAATCATGGAGGTTGTATTTTTTCGACGCCATAGGAGGAAATTCCCTCTTATGGCACCTCTCCTCCATTATTATCATATATATACGGGTATTGTTAATTTACTCGCATGGTATAACCGGCTTAGTTATGCCATGCGGATAATTACACCATTTGTCCTTAATTTATGGATAAAATAGGATCACTTTTTATCATTTACTAGAGGAGAAGGCAGAAAATCTTGTAATTAATGAGGCAATTGATTAATACAAATCTCATGGGATATTTACAAGGTTCTCTTCCATCTCTCTCATTGTAAATGACAAAAAATAACCCTACTTTATCTAAGAATGAATGTAAATGGCGTAATTATCTAGAGGGCATAACTAAATTGGTTATGCCTCTATATATATATGTGGGCTTGAAACGGAAATCATAAATAATGAAACAAATCTCCATTTTCTTATAACACGAGAGCAAGGAATTAGAGAAACCTTTAAGGAAAGGCATAAGATGATTTCATGTAAAACGATAGGAAATAAGTGTCATATGGACAATTAGGGTATCCCAGTCTTCGCGAGCTGCACAACCACTGCAGCTTTATATATATATATATATATATATATATATATATATATATATATATATATGGGCTTGAAACGAAAATCATAAATAATTAAATAAATCTCCATTTTCCTGTGACATAAAAGGAGCAAGGAATCAGAAAAACCTTTAGGGAGAGGGATCGGATGATTTCAACTAAAACGATAGGAAACAAGTGTTATTAGGATATCCTAGTCATAGCGAGTTGCACAACTACTGTAACTTTATATATCTAAAAGAAAAGCCGAGATAAATAAAAATCAAATAAATTTCCTAGTAATAACTATAGATAAAGGAGAAATAGAGTTGCGACCTCATATATTAGAAAAAACATCCAAGTTCCCATATAAATTAGAAGACTCTAAGCAACTTCAAAGATTTCTAGGGTGTTTGAATTATGCAGAAAATTTTATCGAAAATCTAACCTTTTACGGACAAAATTTACAAAAGAAGTTGAGAAAAAATTATAAATGGCAGTGGACAGAGAAAGATACGAATGACATGTTAAAAATAAAAGAAACTTGTAAAAAAATGCATAAACTTAATATACCCTTAGAAGATGATGAATTGGTAATTGAAAATAATACCTCAGATTCGTACTGGAGAGTAATGTTAATTTGTAAAAGGGATAAGATAGAAAGAATGTGTAGGTGCAAATCTGGTACTTTTAAAGAAAGTGAAAAAAATTACCATAGTAATTATAAAGAATTACTAGCAATAAAATTAGTTATAAAAACTTTCGAAATATATTTAAATAAACTATTCTATGTTAGAACCGATAGCATCACTGCCGCAGCAAGAATTAAAAATAAAATAGCAGACAGTGAGCCGAACAAAAGATTGATTAGATGTCAAGGATGATTTAGTCATTATAATTTTATTATTTCTCATATTGCAGGAAAAAGGAATATTCTAGCACTCTTTAATCAGAGAAACGGCTGAAATGAATATAGATATTTCTTCGATAAAAATAACAAGTAAAGAGATACAAGAAATACAAAGAAACATGAAATCAACACATTACCTAATTTCAAGAACTCTATATTAATCATGATTCTCATACAAAGAAATTAATTAAAAGAAGGGAGAAAGGAGTAACCTTTATAATCATATATCTGAAGCAAATGTTGCATGAACAAGGTATCGGAGCCGTCGTCGATGAGAAGCACCCTTAGGCCTCTCGGGAATTTAGACATGATCTATTTCGTTGAGAATTATAACCACAGCGAAGAAATTAATTAAAAATTAAAGGGAACAAATCAATGGTGATGAGGTTGATTAACTTGATTGGAGGAAGGAGCGTTATATATATAGTTATAGTGATAATGAGGGTTGAGATTTGGTAATTTGGAAAGAAAATCAATGATGAGAGTTTTTTTATTTCCAAATTAAGGAGTGAAGATTATGAAAGTTTTTGGACTTAAACCGAGTTGTGATAAGAGTGTTGTATATCTGTTGTATGCTGGGGTTTATTCTTGATTTATATTGTTATCTCAAAACCGAGAGAAGTCGATCGTGTATTATAAAATTCACATATCTGATTTCAACACTTGATAATATTGGATAAAAAAACATGAAATCAACACATTACCTAATTTCAAAAATTCTGCATTAATCATGATTCTCATATAAAGAAATTAATTAAAAGAAGGAAGAAAGGATTAACCTTTATAATCACATATCTGAAGCAAGTGTTGTATGAACAAAGTATCGGAGCCGTCGTCGATGAGAAGCACCCTTAGGCCTTTCGGGAACTTAGACATGATCGATTTCGCCGAGAATTATAACCACAATGAAGAAATTAATTACAAATTAAAGGGAACAAATCAATGGTGATGAGATTGATTAACTTAATTGGAGGAAGGTGCATTATATATATAGTGATAATGAGGGTTAAGATTTGGTAATTTGGAAAGAAAATCAATGACGGGAGTTTCTTGTTTCCAAATTAAGGAATGAAGATTATGAAAGTTTTTGGACTTAAACCGAGTTGTTATAAGAGTGTTGTATGTCTGGGGTATGCTAGGGTTTATTCTTGATTTATATTGTTATTTCAAAACCGAGAAAAGTCGACCGCGTGTTATAAAATTCACGGTAAATTGTCAAAAAACCCAACCAGACTTTCCCGCTGATAAAAAACCCTTGGCTTTGAGAGGATTGTCAACCCCCCTCGGAAAATTTTCATGCAGATGCTGAATAGTTGCGTACTATATCTATTTAGGTCATACCTATCGCATGCAACTGTATAGATATCACATAATAACTGGATATAGCAAGCAACTATACAAATACCATAGGCAGGGTTTTCTCGACAATTGAAATCTTATTGAGGGGGGTTTTG
Organism: Agapanthus africanus; assembly: GCA_030015575.1. Taxonomy (NCBI): domain Eukaryota; kingdom Viridiplantae; phylum Streptophyta; class Magnoliopsida; order Asparagales; family Amaryllidaceae; genus Agapanthus; species Agapanthus africanus. The sequence continues at coordinate 345,702,523 of CM057349.1, forward strand.
ACAAGCCACTTAGGCATGTGGGTTTTCTATCTGCAGGAAAATCTGCTTGTTTTTTTTTGTCAATTTACCCTAAAATTCAACCAAAAAAGTAAAAATAATTTTTTTTAATCAATGGGCAGCAAAATATAAAAATAAATTTTACCAAAAAATAAAGTCTTCACCAAATCCAAAACCCTTAAACAAATCCATCTTCCCCAACATTGGGGATGCCATGTCTCTTCTGTCTTCGCTCTCTTTTTAGGGAAACCTTCTCTCTCTCCCCCTCCTCAATTTTCCTCAATGGGAAGAAAGTCAAGCGATCCAAGCGCCACCTGCAGCCGCCAGGCGCTCCTCCTCCTCGTTGCCTTCATCTCCTGCACCTTGGCCTACATGGCTTTCTCCTTTACTCTCTAAAACCCTTTCTCTGATCCAAAGATTGAAACTTTGATCCAAAATCGAGCAATTAGGTCTTCGATTCTTCAAGAAGGTGGAGAGGGAGAGGATGCAGAAGAAGATGAGTGCTGCAGAGGGGTGGAACAGCTGGAGCTGTGGGGCTCAGCAGTGAAATGGGGAACAGATCACAAGTTCAATTCTTCAGTGGAGTGCTGCAGAGCTTGTAAGGCCATGTGTGGGTGTGATGATGGCCCTTGCCTCTGTGATTCTTGGGTCTTTTGTGGGGATAGGGACAGGCGTGGGGAGAAATTTGGAGAGGTATGCTCTTTTTCTTTTTCCTTTTCTTTTTTGTTGAAATTAGGCTATTTGGTGAAATGGGTATGAAGTGAATTGATGACATGCAATTTGACAATTGCTGTTAGTTGACTAGTTTGGGTGATATATGTGGTTAAATTTGTTTTCTTTTATGTTGATTAGGGTTAGTGGAAATTGGAAAATAGTAGGAACTTTTGGTAAATTTTGGTGCATGTTCTTGCTCTTCATTCCTTGATAATTTTACTTTATCAAGGAGATGGGGTTTGTTCTAAATTGTGGTGCATGTTTCTTTTCAACTATCATTTGTTTAATAGAGGTGATTTTAATTTGACAATCGTTGTTAGATGACCGCTCTTGGTACTATCTATGGTAAATTTTGGTGCATGTTTCTGCCATTACCTATGAATCTTATGTGATCGGCGAAATGGGTGTTGGGGAAGGATTCTCTAGGAATCGGCAATGAAATCATACACTTAACAATTTTACTAGTTTACCAAATATTATATAATGCCTGCAGTAATTAATTACACCAGCTTAAAGACTTCCAAAAATCTTCTATTGATAGATCTACAACGCTACCACTAGATGAGTTGTGGACATTGAGAATCTGGTGAAGTTAGTCACCATCATCATCATCACCATGATCATCATCATATATCCTGATGTCACCTTCCGAGCTTGTAGGTATCATCATAAGCCTATAAGAGAGATGATGGCTTAGCAGTAGATTGTTGTATCATGTGCTCTTGGTAGGTGAATTAAAGAATATAGAAACCAAAGATATGATTTTGGTTTGACATGCATCTAGTTTCATTTGTGGGAAAAAGGTTTAATAAATGAAAGGTAGATGGAGGAGAAGAAGAGTCATGGAGATATTGAGGAGGTCCAGGAGGAGATGGGATTTCGTTTTCTTATGTCTATTTGCTGTTGAGGAGATATGAGGAGGAGGAGAGGAAGAAGGAGACGATTGGTTAAGGGCAAGGAAGTCATTAAACTGTTAGTCTAACCCTGGTTAACTTAACCAACCTATTAAACTAACACCTTACTAACTGGTGGACTTTTTTAGTTATGGAGAAGACCTGGGTGTCTTTTTTAGAAATATTAGGTTTTGGGGTTTTTTTTTTTTTTATATAAATACTAAAGATTTGGGGGTCCAAAATAAAAAAAATTCTTTCCAATAATGTGACAATGAAAATGAAGTCTTTTAAAGGAGTACCTTGTAGCTTTTCAACCATTCAGCGAGCTCATGCATTTTGAAGAATGTTCTAAAACTATCAGACCCTTATGCTTTCTGTTTTAGAACTTTTGATCTGATATGTGGAACCATTTCATACCAAAACGGTGTATTGGGCGTTCCGAAGAATAATTGCAACATGAGCATATTTCCAATTCATATTAATTACAAAAAGATAGTTCTTAAATGTTTTAATAGCTGGCTGTTTCATCACCAGACATATCCTCTATAGCATAATAATTAAAAGCAGTTTATGTAATTCAAAATAGCTAGTAATGAAATCTTAGCCTTTGAAAATAGCTATTTGTTCTATCCATTTTGTATTTTGTTCCATCTCAACAATTTTAAGAAGCCTACCCATACCGTTCCTCAACAGCAAATAGACAAGTGCAAGTGCATCCTTGTAACATTAATGCACGCCCCTTTATTGGCCATAGTTAACTTGGCCTTGGAATTTGGCTCAAGGATTGCTGATAAGATGCAAGCTAGCTATAACATATGGTTAACCTGTATTGAAAACTTTCATAATTAGGAGTTTTGCTTCATAGTTGAATCCACTTTGATTCGAAATGTTCACTCTGTGATAAATTACAATTGCTGAATACTAAGTAGTAAGGTAAATTCATGGTGTGCTGTGCGTGGGTCCCCTTGGTGCGTTTGTGTGTTGTGTGCTGTGTGTGGGTGTGTTGTATGCGTGGGTAAGGCTAACAGGTCAGTTCCAAATAAAAAAAGTAATAGCGTAAATTTTCTTGCCAATTATCCAGCTTAGTTCATCTTGCAGGGTGCTATATCTGCTGGCTATATAAACTATAAGACAGTCATTACATCTAAGCTAATGGTGATTTGGCTTTGAATATGAACTCTATAAAGCTAGTGCCAGAGACATTATGGGTATAATCCTGTTTGCTGACATTATCCTTAACTACCTTACCTATTTCATGGTGCTGATGCGCTGAGAGACCACACACACACACACGCACACACAGACACACTTCGGGGTTTGAACTTGTGACCTCTCATATTTGAGATGGGTACCAACCGAGCTAAGCCGAGTTGGTCATAGCTAAGTTAATACTTAATAGGTACAATGCAATCTAAACTAGTTTCTGGATCAAAATTATTCTTGATGCTTCCTTGGGCCTATTTCCAGTCATGTGGTCTTCAATACATGGTATTCTCAGCACAGATTCTTATTATTTTAAATTGATACTTGATAATTGGCTACATGAACACACACGCACGCGTGAGAATAATAGAGGAAAGGTGCCATGGGAGGAAATTTCCTCCTATGGCGTCAAAAAAATACACCCTCTATGACTTTTTTTGATGATTGGCGTCCATCACCATCATCTTTATCATCTACGATATGGATATGCTAAATCTTATGTGATTCTACCACTTTTCACTGTTGAATTAACAATGTAAAAAGTTAAATTGTCAGTAAACCGTTAATTTCGCACCCATTAAATCAACGGTGAAAAGTTGTAAAATCACATGAAATATGGAAGATGAAGATGATGGGTGCCGATCGTCTTGAAAAACGGTGGATGTTGTATTTTTTGATGCCATCGGAGGAAATCCTCTCCTATGGAATCTTTTCTACATTATTCATTCTCTCTTTATATATATGAGAATAATGAAGAAAAGAAGCCGTAGGAGGATTTTTCGTTAAAGTGGCGTCAAAAATCTATATCCTCCAATATTTTATTCGACGATCGGCACCCATCATCATCATCTTCATCGTTTAAGATGTGGATACACTGAGTTTCATGTGATTCTACCACTTTTTCACCGTTGAATGAGCAATGTAAAAAGTTCTATTATCGGTAAACTGTTAATTTTGCACCCACTAAATCAACGGTGAAAAAGTGGTAGAATCATATGAAATTTGGTGTATCCACATCTTAGATGATAAAGATGAAAATGATGGGTGCCGATGGTTGGAAAAAATCGTGGATGGCGTATTTTTTCGACGCCACGGGAGGAAATTCCTTCCTATGGCACCTTTCCTCTATTATCTTATCTTATATATATATATATATATATATATATATAGCGATATATATAGAGAGAGAGTAATGAAGAAAAGAGGCCCTAGAAGATTTTTTCGTTAGGTGGCGTCAAAAATCTAAATTCTTCACGATTTCTTTCGACGATCGGCACACATCATCTTTGGCATGTAAGATGTGGATACAATAAATTTCATGTGCTTCCACCACTTTTTCACCGTTGAATAAGTAATGTAAAAAGTTATATTGTCGGCAAACTGTTAATTTTGCACCTATTAAATCAACTGTGAAAAGGTGATGGAATCACATGAAATTTACTGCGTCCACACCTTACATGAGAAGGATGATCATAGATGTCGATCGTTGAAAAAATCATGGAGGACTTAGTTTTTCGACGCCATAGGAGGAAATTTCCTCCTATGGTACATTTCTTCCATTATTCTCTCTCACATACATATATAATGAAGAAAAGAGGCTATAAGAGGCTTTTTCGTAAGGTGGCGCCAAAAATCTATATTCTCCACAAATTTTTTTGGCAATCAGCACCCATCATCATCATCTTTATCATATAAGGCGTGGATACACCAAATTTCATGTGATTCCACCATTTTCACCGTTAAATTAGCAATGTAAAAAGTTCTATTGTCGGTAAACCGTTAATTTTGCACACTCTAAATCAACGGTGAAAAATGTGGAATTATATGAAATTTAGTGTATCCACATCTTACATGATGATGATTGTGGGTATCGATCATTGAAAAAACCGAGGGTATATTTTTAAGACGCCATAGGAGGAAATTCCCTCCATGGCACCTTTCTTTCATTATTCTTATATAGAGAGAGAATAATGAAGAAAAGTGGCCTTCGAAAGCTTCTTCGTTAGGCGGCGTAAAAAAAGTACACACTCTACGATTTTATTCTACAATCGGTACCCATCATCATCATCGTTATCATGTAAGATGTGGATACACCAAATTTCTTGTGATTCCACCACTTTTTTTACCGTTTAGTTAGCAATGTAAAATAGTTCTATTGTCGATGAACCATTAATTTTGCACCCACGAAATCAACGGTGAAAAAGTGATGGAATAACATGAAATTTAGTGTATTCACATCTTACATGATAACGATGATGATGTTGGATGCCAATCGTCGAAAAAATCATGGAGGTTATATTTTTTTGACGCCATAGGAGGAAATTCCCTCTTATGGCACCTCTCCTCCATTATTCTCATATATATATATATATGTATGTATGTATGTATGTATGTATGTATATGGGTATTGCTAATTTAGTATAACCGGCTTAGTTATACCATGCGGATAATTACATCATTTATCCTAATTTCATAGATAAAGTAGGATCACTTTTTGTCATTTACAAGGAGAGAAGGTAGAAAATCTTGTAATTAATGAGGCAATTGATTAATACAAATCTCATGGGATATTTACAAGATTCTCTTCTCTCTGATTGTAAACGACAAAAAATAACCCTACTTTATCTGAGAATGAAATGTAAATGGTGTAATTATCCACATGACATAACTAAACTAGTTATGCCCCTATGTATATATGTGGGCTTGAAACGGAAATCATAAATAATGAAATAAATCTCTAGTTTCTTATGACACGAGGAGCAAGAAATTAGAGAAACCTTTAGGGAAAGGGATAATATGATTTCATCTAAAACGATAGGAAATAAGTGTCATATAGACAATTAGGGTATCCCAGTCATCGCGAGCTGCACAACCACTGCAGCTTTATATATATATGGGCTTGAAACGAAAATCATAAATAATGAAATAAATCTCTATTTTCCTGTAACACAAGAGGAGAAAGGAATCAGAAAAATCTTTACGAAGAATGATCAGATGATTTCATCTAAAACGATAGCAAACAAGTGTTATATGGACAATTAGGATATCCTAGTCATAACGAGTTGCACAACTACTGTACTTTTATATATCTAAAAGAAAAACTGAGATAAATAAAAATCAAAAAAAATTTCTAGTAATAACTATAGATAAAGGAGAAATAGAGTTGCAACCTCATATATTAGAAAAAACATCCAAGTTCCCAAATAAAATAGAAGACTCTAAGCAACTTTAAGGATTTTTAGGGTGTTTGAATTATGCAGAAAATTTTATCGTAAATCTGGCCTCTTACGGACAAAATTTATAAAAGAAGTTGAGAAAAAATTATAAATGGCAGTGGACAGAGAAAGATACGAATGACCTGTTAAAAATAAAAGAAACTTGTAAAAAAATACATAAACTTACCATACCCTTAGAAGATGATGAATTGATAATTGAAAATGATACCTCGGATTCGTGCTGGGGAGCAATATTAATTTGTAAAAAGGGATAAGATAGAAAGAATATGTAGGTGCAAATCCGGTACTTTTAAAGAAAGTGAAAAGAATTACCATAGTAATAATAAAGAATTACTAGCAATAAAATTAGCTATAAATCTTTCGAAATATATTTAATTAAACTATTCTATGTTAGAACCGACAGCATCACTGCCGCAACAAGAATTAAAAATAAAATAGCAGACAGCGAGCCGAACAAAAGATTGATTAGATGTCAAGGATGGTTTAGTCATTATAATTTTACTATTTCTCATATTGCAGGAAAAAGGAATGTTCTAGCACTCTCTAACCAGAGAAACAGCTGTAATGAATATAGATATTTCTTCGCTAAAAATGATAAGTAAAGAGATACAGGAAATACATAATGATATGGCGAGAGTCATATTTAGACATTACAAGCTCGAAGGCATAATTGATCAATCTCTTCAGAATGAAATTAAGGAAGATATAACGAAAACGTTAAAGAAATTCTTCACAGAATATAAAAAAGACCTAGAAGAATCCGATAGAAAAAGTGGTTCAGAAATAATGAAGGAAGAATCAGAAGAAGAGTTCTCGGTGAAGAAAGGAAAAGAGCCTATAAAAAGTAAGGCTATTAAAATACCTTATGATTTCATTTAAGATTTTGTTAACTGGTAAGAATTCTGCTTGGTTACTATGAAAAACGAAAAAATTGGTTTCTTGGTGACAAGGGGTACTATCACATTTCTTCATATATATATATATATATATATATATATATCAAAATGCAGATTCAGATGTGGTGAAAGTATTATATGATTATGGTTTAATCCATATTATATATCCTTTAGAAGATTTTAGAGAATTACAGAAATTGCTAAATATTAAAAATGCGGTTCATCAGTTTTGCAGTATAATAAGGCATAAGAAAATATATATAAAGATCTATAGTGCCATTCTAGAAGAACAGGAAGATTTTGGATCCCTTCAGCCTGCACTACATGTGGTAGAAATCAGAATAGGTGGTTATCGGTTTATTCTTAATTATGCCAAAAGAAGGATGATAGAAGACTCAAACGAGATATCTTCAGTTCGAGCATGGGAAATCTGGCATCTATTAAAAATTGTTGCAAATAAAGAACCCGAAAGCTTCTAGGTAAATCACAGTAATGAAGAACACATCATACAACAAAACTGATGATCCACATTATTAATATTTGGCAATTTCTCTAATTCTCTAAAATTTTCTGAAGGATATATAATATGGATTAAACCATAATCATATAATGCTTTCACTATATCTGGATCTGCATTTTGATATATATATATATATATATATATATATGAAGAATTGTGATAGGAACCCTTGGCACCAAGGAACCAACCTTCATTTTTCATAGTAACCGAGCAGAATTCTTGCCTTGCTTTTCATAGGAAATTTCCTTTCTTCACCGAGGACTCTTCTTCTGATTCTTCCTCCATCATTTCTGTGCAATTTTTTCTATCGGCTTCTTCTAGGTCTTTTTTATATTCTGTGAAGGATTCCTTCAGTGTATTGGCTATATCTTCTTTAATCTCTTTCTGAAGAGATTGATCAATTATGCCTTCGAGTTTGTGAAGTCTAAATATGACTCTCGCCATATTATTATGTATTTCTTGTATCTCTTTACTTATCATTTTTAGCGAAGAACTATCTATATTCATTCCAGCCATTTCCATGATTAGAGAGTGCTAGAATATTCCTTTTTCCTATAATATGAGAGATAGTAAAATTATAATGACTAAACTATGCTTGAAATCTAATCAATCTTTTGCGGCGGCAGTGATACTATCGGTTCTAATATAGAATGATTTATTTAAATATACTTCGAAAGCTTTTATTGCTAGTAATTCTTTATCATTACTATGAAAATTCTTTTCACTTTTTTTAAAAGCACCAGATTTGCATCTACATATTCTTTCTATCTTATCCCTTTTACAAATTAATACTGCTCCCCAGCATGAATCTAAGGCATCATTTTCAATTACCAATTCATCATCTTCTAAAGGTATAGTAAGTTTAGGCATTTTTTTACAAGTTTCTTTTATTTTTAACACGTTATTCGTATCTTCCTCTGTCCAGTGCCATTTATAATTATTTCTTAACTTCCCTTGTAAATTTTGTCCGTAAGAGGCTAGATTTTCGATAAAATTTTCTGCATAATTCAAACACCCTAGAAATCTTTGAAGTTGGTCATAGTCTTTTATTTTATCTGGGAACTTGAATATTTTTTTCTAATATATGAGGTTGCAACTCTATTTCTCCTTTATCTATTGTTATTACTAGGAAATTTATTTGATTTTTATTTATTTCGGCTTTCTTTTTAGATATATAAAGCTACAGTGGTTCACCTCGCTATGACTGGTATATCCTAATTGTTCATATAACACTTGTTTCGTATCGTTTTAGATGAAATCATCTGATCCCTTTCCCCAAAGGTTTTTCTAATTCCTTGCTCCTCTTCTGTCACTGGAAAATGGAGATTTATTTCATTATTTATGATTTCCATTTCAAGCTTATATATATATATATACAGTAGTTGTGTAACTCGCTATGACTGGGATATCCTAATTGTCCATATAACACTGGTATCCTATCGTTTTAGATGAAATCATATGATCCATCTCCCTAAAGGTTTTTCTTCCTTGCTCCTCTTGTGTCACGGAAAAATGGAGATTCATTTCATTAGTTACGATTTCCGTTTCAAGCCCACTCCAGTGGAGCTAATATGTAATGGCGATTATGAACAAACAGTCGTTTCATTTCTCAGCTATATAGATTTCTCAAACGTAATATGCCCAGTTGAATATATTTTATATTCTTTCATGCCATCTTAAGTGGGCTTTTTCCATTTTTTGTAAGAACATGTATATGGCACATCATTTAGGGTGTAGATTACGACATTAATGATATCTGTTGTGTTGACCTATAAATCTCCTTATGTTTTGATTATTTTACAAAACTATATTTTGTTGGGGTCAAAATTTGCACCCTGGTTGATCAAGTCAAAGTCAAGGTCAACCCCAAGCCAGGTGGGCCCAAGCCCAGGTCGAGCGGGCCCATACCCAAGTCGAGCCCGCGGCCAGCCTCTCCATGCCAACATAAAAATCATGTAATAAATAATTTTAATGTAATTTTTTATGCATGAATGGGCATAAAGCCAAATTTTTGTAAAGCCCATGGCTTATGTGCAAAAAGAAATTGGCACATGAGCCATGGGATGGGCAAAATGCCATTTTGTAAAGCTCAATGGGCTATATGTAAATATGTAAGCCTATATAAGGCAACATGATGATGAATAAATGATACACTTCTCATTCTCTAAAAACTTTAGGGTTTTTTGTGCCTCCTTCTCCTTCCTCAAGGTTCTAAACCTTCTCCTTTCTTTTGAATTAAATTAAGAGTTTTACTCTTCCTTTTCCAAAACTAAATAGTTTTTCACCACAAAACCCATAAAGAGGAGCTCCGATCTTCCATTAGATCTCAAAAGGGGAGATTTTTAAATCTCACCCACTTTCTCCAAGATCCGGCCAACCGACAGGAAGAAGGAGACCCATCTTCAGAAATCCCATCTTGGAAAGATCCAGAGCCAAAGGGAGAAACAAAGCAGCCCCCTTTCATCATTTCTAAATTTTTTAGGAATGTAACTCCATTCAAGATCCATTGGAGTTTAACTTCCTAAAATAATCTCTGTCATGAGTTTAACTCCATAAGTTAAATCGGGAGCATAGCTTCCAGTGCAGGGACCAAGTCCCTTTTGCTGCTGACGCCTAGCGCACGCGTGCCAGGCGAGTGGTGCGCTGGCGCTCTGGCGCACAGCACCCGTGTGCCTGGCACGTGGGGCGCTGGCGCCTTCTCCCACGCATCCTTTGGATGCCCTTTCCATTTTTATTATATATATATGTATACACATACGTACTTCACGATAATGTTTAGAAAAAAATTTCTAACGGGACGCTGCTCCGCACCCCGCAAGAGGGCTGCTTGCCCCCTTGACTCCCGCCCGCTATCCGGGTAGCGGGACCCCCGTAAAAACTCTGCAGGGCCCCCGATATATCCAAAACCCCTTCAAAACACGACACTGCACATTGAGTTCGCATGACCAGTTTAACCCGTCAATCGGAGGTTCTTTCGCTCCAAATGCGAGGGGTAATTAACGGCAGCTTAGTCCACGGCCGCCGGAGATTCGGATCCCCACAATCAATAAACCCCAGCCTACCCTGAGCAGGGGGAATCTGTACTGCGCCTGACCAGCGCGTGCGTATTCCCATCTCAATGGGATGACGAAAAACACTCTACAGATTCTGGCACGCCCGGTTGGACCAATCACTCCTCCCATATGTCACGCCCCGCTTCCCAAAAGAAGGAGAAGGATGACGTGGCATGGTCCGCAACCTAACTGTATTGAAGGTGGTCTATTCAATACAGTTACGTTAAGCGTAGGAATATTTAACATGCATGATGTGTACCAAAACAAAAATAATAAAAGTGAAAGGTATTTATTTTCATTAACCAAACTTTATTACATAAAAAAAAGAGTAAAATAAACTAAGTAGTTTAATTATATCGAGCAGAAACAAAAGCCCTAAACATGTAGGCAACAACAAAAATTAAATCTAGCTAATTTTCTATCGTCCAGTTTGCATAATCTTCATAAGTTGGCTTCACACCTTGATCCTCGCCATAATACTCATTCTTATCGGACGGACATTCCAAAGATAGAGGAAGAAAAGGAAGGTCCGTCAGCGAGTTATATCCGGGTAGGATTGCCTCATAAGGAAATAGGAGTATAAAAATGAACAGGTGTATATAAGAGTATGATGTATGCATGCAGACATAAAGTAAGGGGTGTAAATGTTTGAAATGCACAAACTTAAGACGTTTTGAAGAGAGGTATATATGAGCATGAGTATGTTGCAAGTCATATGTAGATAAGTAGTAGGAAGTATAGGTGAAGATAAAAGTTCGTATTAGTTTGTTAAATAAGGGTCCGGATACTCGCGATTATTCCTTTGTGGCCACAGAACAACAACTGGGGAAGTGAAATGTACCGTTTCACTTCCCGGGATCATGATCGAGTAGTAGGGGAATCCGAGTTCCGAATTTCCTTGCCTAATCGACCTACCCATCCCTGTGATTCAGTATAAAGGTTCGGACGAATTAAAGTTAGTGCGTATACCTCTAGACATGGAATTTCCATATTGTATAGTCGTCCACATTTTGGACTGGTCACCCAGAATATCGGGATCTTCATATTTGTATAGTCGTCCATATTTTGGACTGGTCACCCGGAATATCGGGATATTCTCAATAAGTATTCCATACTTAGGTCCGCGCATTCTAACCCTAACCATATCATATGTCAGGTATGTCATAAACTGGAAATTTTTAAAAAGTATTGATCTCGTTTAATATGGCCTTCCACAACCACTCGTTTTATTTTCTAAAGTTCGTAAAGTACTTCGTGTCATCTTAGGGAATGCTTAGTAAAAAGAATAATAGTGTTTAATTATCTTTTATTACTTCTAAGAAAAACCATGAGATTTGAGATATTTATCATTTTTGGAAAAACATAATGTTTTACGGAAAAATATCCTTTCGATAAAAGGTTGTGGTGTTTATTTGAAAATCTTTTGTAAGAGATTTTTATAAGGACAAGTTGCAAGAGCTTTTTATTTGAAAAACTAGACTGCTCCTAACTGTTCCAAAGGGCAAGTTGTGAGATTCTCAAATCGCCTCTTCACCGTCAATTGTGGCCAGGTAAGCACAAGTAAGGAAAGGAGTGATCCGCTCACGAATCACCGTGATATGGGCCTTTTAAAATTACCTTTCCCACTTGTCTAGCCTAGGCACCACAAAGTCTGGTTTAGATAAACGACCGATGCCTACAACCTTTCCTTTGTCCTAGATTGGTGTTATTTGAAAATTTCCTTTTAATAAGGTACTAGATATTTCTTTTGAAAAGATATCGTTATACGGATTATGATCCTTGTGGAAAATGGCCTTTCAATAAAGGTCGAGGTATTTAAATGAAATTAATAATTTTATGAAATTATAGTGTTTTAAATTCGGGGTAACGTTTTAGAAAATACGTTCTTTTTGGAAAAACCATAAGCCGTTATTTAAATTTAGTATTTTCTTCTTTAAAAAGGTTGAAGGGGGTTTAACAACATTATAGTAGTTGATGAAAAAATGTAAGTAAAATATATGTATGTCGTATCTAAAATATTTATTTCACATATCTTATCTCGTATGGATATTTTAAACAAATATGACATTTTAATTAAACGAGGGTATTTTGTGGAAGTAACCTATTTCGAGATCATTTTGACAATATGGGTAAGTGTGGGTATATCAGAGGTGAATTGACAATCCTACACGATGAAGATGGACTGCAGGACGGTCCTCCCGGCCAATCTTGGGCGACAATGGGAGGAGCCGCTGCTACAGTTCGGCTCTATTCTGTTCGTGCTAGCTAACGCCATTCCAGCTCCTCAAGCTCCGGTAACAGACAAATCGGCCTTGAAAGGCAAGAGGCCAAATGTGGTGATCTCTAGGGCACCACTATCCAAATGCAAGTCGGTGTCTGAACGACTTTCCTTGGCCCCAGCTGGGGGCAAGGCCATCAACACCAACAAAGCAACAAGGCATCTCGGGCAAGCTCCAGCGGCGCCCCTGACAACCGTTCAATTGGGTATCTTCTCTAAGCTCCTCGTTAATCGGCTCACGATGGCTTCCTAGATGACGGATGCCCGCCAAGCCCTCAAAATTGAGAAGCTAAGACAGAAAAGGCTCAGGTACAGAACCAACAAAAGGGTTAGGGCTCCTGCTAGGCTGAACTTCATGAGGTTTGAGAAACATGGTTACCCCGCCAAAGATAAAGAGATGGCTGGATATGTAGTCCACACTGTTTATATGGTGGGCACACGCAGCAAGAGCAAGGACGGGGCCACCACATCTCAAATCCAACCTGGTGTGAATATAGTTGTCACTTCTCAAGACCAGCATCCTCCGGAGGGTGATGAAAATCCTCCGAGTGAGGCTGATAGGCAGAGAGAGCCCTCAATTTACGAGGAGTCAGGCTCGGAAAGCGAAGATGAGCCAACTTTCCATCCTAAGACCGCAGAGCAACAACTTCTCCAGGAGCTCCGAAAACAGCTCAGAAGCAAAGACAAGGAGATGGCCAAGCTCTACTAAAAAATTGACGACTTGACAAACGTCGTCTTACTGCTCATGGCCCAACTTGCCTTTCAGCTGGGCTCTGCTCATGAACCGGGAAACAGTGTCCCGGGATTGCCGACGCCTATTCCCTCAAATCCAAAACTGGACGGACCGCATGAAAATCAGTCGCATCCTATCTCGGGAAATGTCTTGGCTACCGATGACAGTAGCTCGCTAACTCAAGATCAAATCATGGATTTGGTTGCCAACAAAGTCAAAACATTGATAGCTGAAGCCGAAGCTCAAAAAGATATTAGCAGTAGTGGGAGACCATATCCTGCTCAGTATGAGCTTGTAGAATTTCCCAGCGGCTATGTCATCCTTAAATTCGGAAGATTTGATGGGACGGGAAATGCGAATCAACACATCGCCTACTTCAAAACCTCCTGCGGGAATACTGGTGGCAATGATGTGCTTCTCCTCCGCCAATTCGTTAATAGCCTGACCGATGTCGCTTTTGACTGGTACGCGAGCATATCGGATGGCTCCGTTACTACTTCCGTCCAAATGGAATCTTTGTTTCGACAAAGATTCATGAGTGTTAGCGATAAGTTCACCATCGCCGACCTCGTAAGGACCAAGCCAAAGAACAACGAAAGCGGCACGGATTTTATAACCCGATGGCGCAATCTCTCCGTCAAATGTGAACCGCCGATAGAGCATGATTAATCTGTCAGTCTCCTTGTCGGAAATCTCAACAATTGGATGACCCCGTTTCTATGCACCGCGGATTTCAAAACATTCCAAGAGCTGACCAGGTAAGTTCAGATGTTGGAACGCTCAAAGCAGGAGTCCTCCTCTGACTCCCAAAATAACAATTGGTCCTGAAGAAACCGAAAGGACGAAAATCGCAAAGGTGGAAATTCCGACGATACTGAATCTTTCAACACTCCGGCTAACCAAAATAAGCGAAGAATGAGCGGGCCTAATGCCAACCAGCTTCGGAAGCCAGTGTTCGGAGAGGGAGGAGATCTCCACTGAAAGAGAAGCTGGATAAGGTTTATTCCTTCAGAAGGGACAAAATCCGTAAAATATTCAAAGACGCCCTGAGGAACGGTCTACAACTGCCAGAGTAAAAAAGACCGCAGGAAGCGAATATGACCGATGAACCCAAATACTGCCCCTATCACAGAGTGATAGGTCATGCCATTGAGAACTGCTTCGTGTTCAAAGATTGGGTCGAAAAGCAATACAAGGCAAGAGAAATAGAACTATCCAAAGGCGTGTTAACAAACAGTCAAGCCGCTACCGCCAATTTTATACAAATGGAGACCGAAGTTTTTCGTGAAACTGATTCTCTCAGACATCTGCCTTTCTCTGAAAACAGCTGACCACCATGTCATTAAACTGGGAATAATCGACCTCTAAGTCGTTAAACTGGGATGTAAAATGTGTAAATAAAACAAAAAATGATAATAATAAAACGCTGAAATGATGGGACAACTCGCAATAAAAATCAGAGAGTAAAAATAAAAATGAAAATAAAGCTGAAATGATGGGGCAACCGCGAATAAAAAGCTGAAATGATAGGGCAATCGCGACCTTCGTGATAAAAAAAGCTGAAATGATAGAGCAATCGCGGTAAAAAAAAGGCGTATGATGAGCCGCTCCTGGTACCATATTCCAGTGCAGCGATGCAGACGCCAATCAAAATTTCAGAACTCTGAATGTCCCAACGGCGAATGATGAATCACTCCTGGTACCATATTCCAGTGCAGCGATGCAGACGTCAACCAAAATCCAAATCCCAATGGCGAATGATGAGTCGCTCCTAATACCATATTCCAGTGCAGCGATGTAGACGCCAGCCAAATTCCAAATCCCATACCCCAACGGCAAATGATGAGTCGCTCCTGGTACCATATTCCAGTGCAGCGATGCAGACGCCAACAAAGTCCCAAAATTTTTCTGGCCCTACGGTCTGGATCATACATCCTGATCTCGTAGGTGTATTTTCTTCTAAGGAGTCATGGGGACCCCTAAACGTGTTGCTCCTTTGTGAGTCGTAAGGATCTCACGCGGGAATTTTCTCCTCACAAAGTCGAGAGGACTTTGCGAGTGCATTTCATCTCTTTTTCACGAGTTTGCGCCTTTTCGGGTTTTCACAAACTCGCCGGCAGTCCTGCTGTTTTTACTCACGGAGCCCTTTCGGGTTTTCATCCGTGCCCATTTTGCTTGTGGACATACCTTTTTTTTTGAATCGTCACCACTGGTGGGACTTTGAATGTGGTCTCGCCGGTAGGACTTGGGAGAGATTACGAGATCCTTTCGACTCGTAGGCAGAAAATGCTGGTAGAAGCATGTGGAAATTGGTATGGTTTTTAAACCTAGATCTGATTTGGTAAATCTTTGGTAAATCTTTCGTATGCTATATATAAGATAGCTTGTTTTAAACCTAGATCTGATAGCCTTTTTTAATTTGAGAGAATCCATTGTTATTTTGAGAGAGCTAGGGTTTTAAGAGGGATTTATATTCTCCATCGATTTGTACTCCTTTGATATTTGATTATTAATAAAGTTTTTGCCTTCGTCTATTTTTTTGTGGTTAGCACTCGTATTTCTATCTTTTCTGTGATTTATTTTCTTCTCGTTACCGATTGTTCGTGCTTTGTAATTGTCTCGTATACGCAACAAACTGGTATGCTTGCTATTTTGGTAAATCTTTCGTATGCTATATATAAGATAGCTTGTTTTAAACCTAGATCTGATAGCCTTTTTTAATTTGAGAGAACCCATTGTTATTTTGAGAGAGCTAGGGTTTTAAGAGGGATTTATATTCTCCATCGATTTGTACTCCTTTGATATTTGATTATTAATAAAGTTTTTGCCTTCGTCTATTTTTTTTTGGTTAGCACTCGTATTTCTATCTTGTCTGTGATTTATTTTCTTCTCGTTACCGATTGTTCGTGCTTTGTAATTGTCTCGTATACGCAACAAACTGGTATCAGAGCTATTGTTGTATTGTTGTAGGATTTTTAGTTGAACATTAGGTCTTGATTTTGCAATCTAGGTTAACGGTGGATAATAACAACTACGTCATCTTCCCTACTTTTTTAAATCTTGATTTTGAAGTTTAGGGCTCGTTAACAAATCGTGTTTTGATTTGATCCCACTTCATGTCTTCGACAATCATGAAATTCGATATCAAGAAGTTTGATAGAAATATGAGTTTTAGTTTGTGGCAAGTTTGTATGGTTACCGTTTTGAATCAAAACAAACTGAAGAAAGCGATTCGAGGAAAGAATAAAAAGTCTTTCACTATGACGGAGGAAGCTTGAGAGGAGATGGATGAGAAGAGACGTAAGGTTATTCATTTATGTCTGATTAACGAAGTTCTACAAGAAGTTTTAGTGGAGAAGACGGCGGCTGATTTGTGGAATAAATTGGAAGAGTTATATTTAAGGAAGTCTCTCATGAATCGACTGTTGTTGAAGCGGCGTCTCTACACTCTTCGCATGTTAAAAGCCTCTCCAATAAAATCTCACATCGGTGAATTTATTGCGATAATTACGCACCTCGGTAAGATCGACATTAAGATAGATGATGAAAGATCAGGCTATGCTCTTGTTGTGTTCATTGCCACCCTCTTATAAGTACTTCCGTGACATCATGGTTTATGGACGAGAGACGATCTCAATTTGTGTTCATTGCCACCCTCTTATAAGTACTTCCGTGACATCATGGTTTATGGACGAGAGACGATCTCAATCAAGGATGTCAAGAAGAATTTGATAAACAAATAGAAGATCGACAAAAGGGTTGACATCTACCGAAGTGGATGGTTCGTCGTCTGGCTTATTTGTTCAAGGGCGTGTGGAAAAAAGGATCTTGAGGCAAATAGAAAGAAGTCAAGGTCGAAATCCGGGTTAAGAACGTGACTTGCAATTATTGTAAGAAGAAATGACACTTTAAAGTCGATTGTTTCAAGTTGCAGAACAAGTTAATGCAGAAAGAAAAATCGAAGAAGTAGTTTTCGGCTGAAGCAAGTATAGAGAAAGGAGAAGGATATCTTCTTGTGGTTCTTGACAGCGCACATCGATCCTGTTGGGGTTAAAATTTGCATCCCGGTTGGCCAAGTCAAAGTCAAGGTCAACCCCAAACCAGGTGAGCCCAAGCCCAGGTCAAGCGGGCCAATGCCCAAGTCGAGCTCGCGACCAGTCTCACCTTGCCAACATAAAAATCATGTAACAAATAATTTTGATGTAATTTTTTGTACATGAATGTAAGCAAAATGGGCATAAAGCTAAATTTTTGTAAAGCTCATGGCTTATGTGCAAAAGAAATAAGCACATGAGGCATGGAATGGGCAAAATGCCATTT
Organism: Agapanthus africanus; assembly: GCA_030015575.1. NCBI lineage: Eukaryota > Viridiplantae > Streptophyta > Magnoliopsida > Asparagales > Amaryllidaceae > Agapanthus > Agapanthus africanus. Next base: position 345,720,366 of record CM057349.1, read on the forward strand.
TGTAAATCCCAAGGGGCTATATATAAATGTGTAAGCCTATATAAGACAACATGATGATGAATAAAGGATATACTTTTTCAATTCTCCCCAAAAACTAGGGTTCCCGTGCCTCCTCCTTCCAAAAGGTTCTAAAACCTTCTTTTCTTCCTTTGAATTAAATAAAGATTTTTATTTTTCCTTTTCCAAAACTAAATAGTTTTTCACCACAAAACCCATAAAGGGGAGCTTGAATCTTCCATCAGATTTTAAAAAGGAGAGATTTTTAAAATCTCACCCCTCTTGTTATCCAAGAGCCGGCCAACAAAGGAGGAAAAGGAGACTCATCTCCAAAGACCCCAATTTGGGAAAGATCCAGGGCTCAAGGGGAGAATCCCCTTCATCAGCTTCAAAAATATCTTAGAAGTTTAACTCCTATATATATATAGACACACAAAATAATTAGTATTTCTTTCTGGGAGTACAGCTCCAAGTACAGGGACTAAGTCCCTTTTGGCGCCCGAGCACCCAAGCGTCCAAAGCGCTAGCGCCCACGTGCCTGGCACGTGAGGCGCTAGCGCCTTGGCCCCAAAGCGCTAGCGTCCAAGGCGATAGCGCCGGCACCCGCGTGCCGCGCACGTGAGGCGCTGACGCTTTCTCCTACACATCCTTTGGATGCTCTTTCCCTTATACACACACATACATACTCTACAACACTGTCCCCCGTTAGAAAAAATTTCTAACGGGCGTTGTCCCGCACCCTACAAAGGGGCTGCTAGCCCCCTTGAACCCCAGCCCGCTATCCGGATAGCGTGACCCCCGCAAAAACGCTGTGGGGCCCCCGATATATCCAAAATCTCTTCAAAACACAACAATGCACATTAAGTTCGCATGACCTATTTGACCCATTAATCGGAGGTTTTCTCACTCCATATACGAGGGGTAATTAACGGTAGCTTAGTCCGCGACTGTCGGAGATTCGGATCCCCACAATCAATAAACTCTAGCCCACCCTAAGCAGGGAGAATCTGTAATGCGTCTGACAAGCATGCACGTATTCCTACCTCAATAAGGTGACGAAAAACACTCTACAGATCAAAGGACGAGTGAATTATGGATTCAGGTTGTTTCTATCGCATGTGTCCCAATAGTGATTTGTTTCCCATCTATGAGTCTATTGATGGTGGAATGGTTTTGATGGGAAACAATAGCTCGTATCGAGCTATTGGTAAGGGGACAATCTAAATCAATATGTTTGACGTTGTAAGAATATTGGCGAAAGTCAAGTACGTACCTGACTTGAAGAATCTCATCTTTTTGGATGCACTCGACAAAAATGGTTACAAATTTTCCACTGAAGTTGAGGTTTTGAAGGTAATCAAAGGCGCTCTTGTTATGATGAAGGGCTTGAAGAAAAAGTCTTTGTATTCATTGCTGGGTTCGATAATTTCCGGATTGGCGGTTATTTCATCATCCAAATTTATGATGAATCCGGAAACTACCAGATTATGGCACATACATATGAGTGAGAGAGGTTTGGCCAAGTTGTTGAAACAGGGTCTACTTGGTGGGAAGAGTACAACGAAACTGGAGTTTTGTAAACATTGCATCTTTTGCAAGCAAAAATGTGTTTAGCTTCAGTTCAGCGGTGCACAACATGAAAAGTACACTAGATTATATTCATTCGGATTTTTAGGGACTCTCTCTGATTGCTTCTAAAGGAAACGGTGTCAAATATCTGCTTACCATCATTGATGGTTTTTCGAGAAAGGTTTGGGTTTATTTCTTGAAGCACAAAAGCGACGCGGTTACTACGTTTAAGCAATGGAAGAGTTTGCTTGAGAAGCAGATAGAGAAGCAGATCAAAAGACTTAGGACAGATAGCGGGTTAGAGTTTTGCGGTGGAGATTTCAATGATTTCTGCAAAAGTGAAAGAATTGTTTGGCATCGTACCGTTGTCTACACACCACAACAAAACGGAGTCGCGGGAGCGTATGAATCAGACTCTTTTAGGGAAAACACGGTGTATGTTGTCCGATGCACAACTCGGTAAAGAGTTTGGGCAGAACCGGTAAATACGACGTGCTATATTGTGAATCGGTCATCTCATACAACACTAGGTAGTAAGACACCGGAGAACGTTTGGTCAGGAAAACACGCCGATTATTCAACACTTAAGGTGTTTGGTTCCGCCGCTTATGCATATTGGCATGAAGGCAAGTTGGATTCTCGACCGAAAAAGTGCATATTTTTTGGTTATTCTACTGATGTAAAGGGTTATACATTGTAGTATTCGGATCCTAAGTCATCTAAATTTATGATTAGCAAAGAGATGAGATTCTGCTATATTGAAACCGAAAAAGAAGAAATCTCCAATTGTAGACAATTCAAGAAAGGACGAGCCAATAGTTGATATTGAGGTCGGCGAAAGCTCGGTTCGCAGGATATCTCTTCTTCATCATCGTCTGAAGAAGCTCATGATGAGCAGTCCCAAGATGAGAAGTATTTTCTCGCTTGTGACCGACAAAGAAATGACATTAGATTGCCACAAATATATGGCTGCGATGATCTAATGGTGTATGCGATGTCTATTGCAGATACAGTTGATAGTAGCGAACCGACGAACTATAAAGAAGCAATCTCATCCGATGAATCGGCTCGTTGGTTAGTCGCTATGAATGAAGAGATTGAGTCTCATAAGAACCGGACTTGGAAGCTCATGAAGCTTGAAGGAGAAAAGAAAATAGTTGGCTGCAAGTGAGTTTTCAAAAAGAAAGAAGGTGATCAAGGAGTGGTTGATACAAGATATAAGGCACGGTTGGTAGCTAAAACTATTCCCAGGTCCAGAGAGTTGATTTCAATGAGGTATTTTCTCCGGTCGTTAAACACACCTCTATATGTGTCTTGCTCAGTTTGATAGCTATGAAAGATTTGGAGCTTAAGTAGCTCGATGTGAAGACCGCATTCTTGCACAGTGATTTGGTAGAGAAGATCTACATGCAATAGTCCGAGGGTTTTGAAATTGAAAGTAAAGAAGACCATGTTTGCTTGCTATAGAGGTCTCTCTATAGTTTGAAGCCGTCACCAAGATGTTGGTATAATAGGTTCGACTTTTTCATGAAAAAATAGGGTTTATGAGAAGTATGTGTGACAGTTGTGTATATTTGAAGAAGCTCGTCTATAGTTCTTTCATATATTTGCTACTTTACGTTGATGATGTGTTGATTGCACAAAGATATATGGTTGATATTATGAATTTGAAGGAACAGTTGAAAGGTAAATTTGAGACCAAGGATTTGGCAGCGGCCAAGAAGATGCTTGGTATGAAGATCAGACGCGATAGCCAAGGAGGAAAGTTATACTTGTCTCAATAGCGGTATGTTGAGAGTTTTGGAGCGTTTCAGTATGGCAGACACTAAATCTGTAAGTATTTCGTTGGCAACTCATTTTAAACTTTCAGCTCGTTCATCACCGCAAACAGAGGATGAGATTAAGTATATGTCGAATGTTCCATATACGAGTATTGTGGGTAGCGTTATGTATGCCATGGTTTGTACACGGCCCGACACTTCACATGTTAGTATTGGTAGTCGCTATATGGTATCTCCTAGCAAAAGCCATTGGCAGACGGTGAAATGGATATTACGATACTTTCGAGGTACGTTTGATGTAGAGTTGATATTTGGAAGGAACGACGACAATTTAGTTGGATTCAACGATTCCGATTATGCGGGTGATTTTGACAGACGCGGATAGATCACCAGTTATGTGTTCTCCTTAGGAGTATATGGCCGTAGTTGCGGCCGTTAAGGAGGCAATCTGATTGAAGGGACTAGTTTCGGAACTTGATATTCTCAAGGATACCATAATAGTCTACTGTGATAGCCTAAGCGCGATTTACTTGACGAAAAATCAGATGCATTATGAGAGGACAAATTACTTTGATGTGAGGTACTGGTTCGTGCAGGAAATCGTTAAGAAAGAAGAGATTATTGTGGAGAAGGTTGGCACAGCGGATAATCCGGCCGACATGTTGACGAAGTCTCTTTCAAATATTAAGTTTAAGCATTACTTAAACTTAATTGGGGTGTGTAGCACTCATTGAGCTCTTCAGGGGTTTTGTGCTAAAAGTGGAGTTTTTATTATTTTGATGGAGGAGTTTGTGAAATGCGAGGTTTTGTGGTAACAAATCGGCCGACATGTTCACAAAGCCTCTTTCAGATATTAAGTTTAAGCATTACTTAAACTTAATTGGAGTGTGTAGCACTCATTGAGCCCTTCAGGGGTTTTGTGGTAAAAGTGGAGTTTTTATTATTTTGATGGAGGAGTTTGTGAAATGCGAGGCAGGATGGAGATTTGTTAAATATGCCTCACATTCGATTATGAAAATTACCAGTTGGATTTCCTAACGATTCAGCGTTATCATGAAGATTTGAGTTTATTTCTAAGGTAGACATCTGGCCTAAGAGCTTCAGATGTCTACTGAGGCTCTGGATACGCGAGTGCGCTTATGGCATACGTTTGCCCGGATGAGGGTCAGACATATGCGAAGCTCTCTGTTATTTTAGTGAAGATACCAGGCGTCCGTGATATCCTTATTCAGACGTTTGGATTGCTCTCTGGATTCTCGTGACGACAAATTCCGACGTCTGCCAATTCCTTCTGCAGACGTCTATCTTTTTGGGTTGGGCGAAGATTCGCTTAGTTAGGAAATTAGTTTATTTGGCAAATCTTTTGTATGTTATATGTAAGATAGCTTGTTTTAGACCTAGATCCGGTAGCCTTTTGTTAATTTGAGAGAACCAATTGTTATTTTGAGAGGGATCTGTACTCCTTCGATATTTGATTATTAATAAAGTTTTGCCTTCGTCTATTTGTTTTGTGGTTAATACTCGTATTTCTATCTAGCCTGTGATTTGTTTTCTTCTCGTTATCGATTGTTTGTGCTTTGTGATTGTCTCGTATATGCATTAGTATCGAGTTCATTTTAGTTTTGCAATCTTCATTTTTTTAGCCATAAGATTGTAACAACCACACACACGCACGCACGAGACGGGCAAATTTCATCCCTAGGTTTCATTTTTAAAAAGATAAAAGCCAAATAAAATCCCGAACAATTATTCAAATATTTGCATACGAGAAAATCTATATATTATATTCACCATTGTAAAGCCGGAAATACTTTTAGTCTATGAGTTATGCAAACTCCTATCATGAATTATATCATTAAAATGTCACAAAACTTAACTTTGCACTTGTTGTACCAAATAATAATACATAACATTATATATCTTAGAAACCTCAAAGTAATAGATATCCACAGTAACGCATGCGTGTAATCTCCCGCAAATCGGTTCTTGAATGAATCCATCCCTAATTCCTGCACACAAAGATATCATCATATCAGTCAACTATCAACTACGGAAACGAACAAAATATAGTCATTCAAATTTTTTACATATATTTTTTGTTTGCCTCCAGGAAACGTGCTGAACACGAGTCAAGTAGCATATATCGAAAATTGCAAGCAAGGAATATAAATAAAGAAAAACATTTTTGAGATAGAATCTCAAATTTTTACTGCCTTGTGTGCTTTTGCATAAACCATAAAATTATCGCATATGAAAAGAAGTTTTGATACCTGCCAAGACTAACAAGTGGTCTTCATCCTTGCCAGCTGCAATCAAAATTGAGCAAGAAATCATCTTTCATTGAGTAATCAAATGCGGTTAAATATTCCATGAATGATTCAATATCGTCAAGGGAACCGTTCCCTTGGCCCACAAAACCGGTATTCTTCTCTGCTCCTTGTTCGGACGCTGTGTTCCTTGCCGCTCCAAAGTCTTGAACTTTTTCCAAGCTAGGCTCTGCCAATCCACCTGCTGATGGTATTGGTGGAGAGTGCAGTCCTGCGGACACACAATCCCTCATTACAGTAGCATCATTAAGCTCTGTTGCCGGTTGTCCGTTCGAAGCATTAACATATGATTGCGGTGAAACGAACGATTGGTTGTTATACATGTGCACGGCTCCAGCATTGTTGTGGTTTTGTACTGGTGCATGTTCCATACCATCAGCTGTGAAATAGTTACTGCCACCATCTACGAGAAAAGATTCTTCTTTAACTTGGTTCATCATATAAATATTCGTTCGCTCAGAGTCTTGAGACGTATGCAGACGGTAGTTCGATGCCTGATATACAAATTGCCAGCTCAGATTCGTTGGAGGATCGTTGTTTGCTGCGAATTGGTTTGCCTGATTATCGATAGAACAATTTCCATCCATTGGTAACAATGGTCGATTTGGAAAGTTTGGTTCTTGAGCTCTGAAGCGACAGCTTGACCTGAGAGTTGAGGGTTGGAGGAGTTTATGATGTCGCTCGATTTTCTTTTTGTTCGTGCATATTTCCTCTTGCTTAGCTTCAGTCTCTGCTTAAGTTACAAAAGTTATATGAGAGAGCAGCTACAGATAAATTCTACAAGAAAATATTGTAATTTCTAATTTACGAAGGCATTATTATAATCCGTATGTGTACGTACGGATGATGGAAAAATATTTACTAGTTCGTAAAAAGTCACAAGAATAGCTCAGAACCAAACCTGTATATGACTTGTGATATGTGCCTTACTTAAGCCAGGAACATTCTTAAACTCCGCTATTCTCCGGGGCAAAAGAATTGATAAGAATGCAGTCCATATTCACATGCTTGCTTTTCAAACATATAGAGAAATTGAATTATGGAAGAAAATATCGTCTACCACTTCCGAGTACCACAGTAGCATTCGTAAACTTCTGGTGTAGCTCAGGCGTCGACGAAACTTTGGTTTTTGTCTTCTCATTGCTATTTTCTTTGGTAACGCGTTCTAATTTTGGCAGATCTGAAGTGAAATCGAGGACATCAATTTTGGTTATCTTTGAAGCATCACTATTGAGCTTTTGATGTTGTTTGGCTTTCTCCTTTCTTCGAACGTCATGCTGCCACAAGTTTTGCAGTTCTTGAAAGCAAAGAGGCTTCAGTAAATAGTCACATGCGCCGTATCTTATTCCTCTAACCACGGCACCAAAATCCAAATCGTAAGACATCACTGTAGTTTCACAAGACAAGAAAAGAAATAAATTAATGATTAATTTATAAAAAAGAAAATATAAGTATAACAATCTAAATGGTACTTACAGGCAACCGGATGCCGAATTTAGCGCCAACTCAAAAGAGCTCAAATCCGTCAAAATCGGGCAAATGAACTACACACAGCATGATATCGAAACCACTCTTGTTTTCATGAAGAAGCGATAAAGCAATTTTTGCCGCGGTACAAGTGGTAACTGCACCATCACAAATTAATATGGAAAAACTTCCATAAGCATATAAAATAAAGAAAGATCTTATTATAAGCGCATTACAAATGGAATGTAAGAAGAAAATATCAGCTTTATTGAATCTAGAAGGCATTCTCAAGAAGGAAAATATCCCTTGGCCATCGATACCGCATCTTGTGGTAAACGTCGTATAATAATCGGATTGCATAGTACGCAATAAAATGTTTTGGTGTACACATATCAATGTATGGAGAAATACTCAAAAAATAAGACAAAATAGACGAAAACATGTGGATATGGAGAAAAAGGATGGAACCGGGCCTTAATTAAGCGGATATTAAGGTAGAATACTGGATTATATGAACATTCGTCCATTTATTTTGTTTAGGGCCACTTATGTATCCATTCACAATCCTATTTAAAGTAGTTGGTTGTTTGCCGAAAACATCTGACCAGCCAATTGATCATTATTTTAAAGCTTGTTTTACAATGTATCTTGGAATATCAGAAAAATAGAACACAATATCTCATTTTCGCAGATGCCGCCTAGTATTATATGGAAGAACTTAAGTGCTTGAGATATTAATTGGTATACGAATCAACAATAAAGATTTGAACTCTCGGCCGGTATATGACGCACAATGAATTTGAAGGGGTTGATGGGTGTTAAGATCCTGTGTGTGTGTGTGTAACGTAAATAAAATTGGAAGATCACATATTTCTGGTTTCAAATCTCTGTACCAATACGGGAATCTGATTCTCATTTTAAAATCATATGTTCATCTCAGCCGGCAGATGCCCGTCTCAGATCGATTTATTTGCTTATAGTATGATTAAAGCAATTTTTTTTTATAAATAGAATAAAATAACTATACACAATTTGACATGTTTTTCATCAATACATTAATTAAGCGAGTGGTCTTCTTAAAATACATATATAGAAATAATAACCATATACTCTTAAGCATATCTTTTGATAATTGATGACATATAGGGTAAAATTTCCAAATAAACGGTAACTTCTTGAAAACATAGAATCAAGGTACTTCGGTTGGTTTGTTTTTAGTAAAAACAACATCGAATCTATTTCAAGATTCCGAGATTTTGGGCTCGATCATGCAGTTAATTTTATTATTATTAAGATGGACAAATTGATGATTATATAGTAAAATCATGATTCTCATACAAAGAAATTAATTAAAAGAAGGAAGAAATGAGTAACCTTTATAATCACACATCTGAAGCAAGTGTTGAATGAACAGAGTATCGGAGCCGTCGTCGATGAGAAGCACCCTTAGGCCTTTCGGGAAATTAGACATGATCGATTTCGCCGAGAATTATAACCACAGCGAAGAAATTAATTAAAAATTAAAGGGAACAAATCAATAGTGATGAGATTGATTAACTTAATTGGAGGAAGGTGCATTATATATATAGTTACAGTGATAATGAGCATTTGTGGATTTCATAGTACTTAGAAAAGGTGAGGTCTGTACATTTGTGGATTTCATAGTATTCTTTTGAATCAATGAAATTTCATGTAGACCCTTGCATGTTTCACTTGGTTTTGATGTGTCTAAACTATACTGAAATAAGAACCGGGAATGCTCCCATATCTACATTATTCTGATTATTGTTAACTGTGTATGCTCACGAATCTGCATCGTACAAAATTCATGCAATTGATTATTCTATTATTTTTTGATATCGCTCTTACTTATCTTAGTAGCATTTACATAGATGGTCTCTTACCAGTCTACATGCCTTGTAACATTAATGCACGCCCCTTTATTGGCCATAGTTAACTTGGCCTTGGAATTTGGCTCAAGGATTGCTGATAAGATGCAAGCTAGCTATAACATATGGTTAACCTGTATTGAAAACTTTCATAATTAGGAGCTTTGCTTTATAGTTGAATCCACTTTGATTCGAAATGTTCACTCTGTGATAAATTACAATTGCTGAATACCAAGTAGTAATGTAAATTCATGGTGTGCTGTGCCTGGGTCCCCTTGGTGTGTTTGTGTGTTGTGTGCTTGTGTGTGCTGTGTGTGGGTGTGTTGTATGCATGGGTTAGGCTCACAGGTCAGTTCCAAATAAAAAAGTAATAACGGTAAATTTTCTTGCCAATTATCCATCTTAGTTCATCTAGCAAGGTGCTATATCTGCTGGCTATATAAACTATAAGACAGTCATTACATCTAAGCTAATGGTGATTTGGCTTTGAATATGAATGTTGGGGTAAAAAATTACATCCCGGTTGACCAAGTCAAAGTCAAAGTCAATTCCAAACCAAGTGGGCCTAAACCCAGGTCAAAGGGATCGGCCCCATGACAAAAGGAATGAAGCCATAAATTAATTTAATGTAATTCTTATATATATATATATATATATATATATATATATATATATATATTAAGCAAAAAGCCAAAATTTTGTAAACCCCATGGTTTCTGTGCAAAAAGAGATAAGCACATAAGGCATGGATGACATAAGTGCCATTTGGCAAAGCCCAAGGGGCTATATGTAAAGTGTGTAGCCTATAAAGGCAAACATGATGAAAATATCTATGACAACAATTCATTCTCCCACAAAACTAGGGTTTATGCCTCCATCCTCTCTCTTCCCAGTTCTTCTTCTTCCTTTTCATTTTCCAATTAAATCAAGAGCTTAGCTTTTCTTTCTTTTTAAACTAAATAAAGTTTAACCATAAACCCACCTCCCAAGACTCCATCAAGAGAAGAAAAAGGGTCTCTTTTTTTATCATCCAAGATTTAGATCTTGGGGTTTCAAAAGAACTCATTTTGGGTTTCTTCTCAAGAGAGAAAGGAGAAAATCTTTTGGAGTTTAACTCCACAAATAAAATTCTTCTGGAGTTTAACTCCACGTTTAAAATTCTTTTGGAGTTTAACTACATAATAAAATTCTTTTTTGGGGAGTTTAACTCCACATTAAATCTTTTTGGGTGTTCAACTCCATTTAAAATCTTTTGAAGTTTAACTCCACATTTAAAATTCTTTTGGAGTTTAACTCCACAATAAAATTCTTTTTGGGGAGTTAACTCCACATTAAATCTTTTTGGGAGTTAAACTCCATTTAATATTCTTTTGGAGTTTAACTCCATATTTAAAATTCTTTTGGGGTTGAATTCCATGTAATAAAAAAAATTTAATTAATTTTGGAGCCCCATAGAAAAGACTCCCATCACTGGGAGCCTTCCCCCCCTCCCCGTGAGGTCATGTGAGGGGGAAGGCTCCTATTAAATGGGAGCCCTTTGGCCCCCTCACGTGGGGTCACGTGAGGGTTAATGGGAGCCTCTTCCCCCCTTTTTGTTTAATTTCTTTTTTCTTTCTTTCTTCGTTCTTTTCCTTCTTCTAATCATTTTTTTATTTTAAAAAATATTAAATAAATAAAAATAAATTATAAATAATATTTTTTTAAAAATAACATTTCTCTAAATATTTATTTATTTTTGTTTTTTTATATATATAAAAATATACATATATATATATACATATATATATATATATCATTTTTTCTTACAAATGGAACAAAACAAAATGAACACGTCTCCGTTATAATATGTTAAAAGAAAAAAAACACGCACTCCACAACACTGTCCCCGTTAGGAAAAATTTCTAACGGGGTGCTGCCCCGCGTCCCGCACCCTGCAGGGGTGCTGCTAGCTCTCTTGACCCCCAACCCGCTATCCGGGTAGCGGGACCCCCGTAAAAACTCTGCGGGGCCTCCGATATATCCAAAACCCCTTTAAAACACAATACTGCACATTGAGTTCGCATGACCTGTTTGACCCGTCAATCGGAGGTTCTCTCGCTCCAAAGGCGAAGGGTAATTAACGGCAGTTTAGTCCGCGGCTGCCGGAGATTCGGATCCCCACAATCAATAACCCCCTGCCTACCCTAGGCAGGGGGAATCTGTAGTACACCTAACAAGCGCGCGTATTCACATCTCAATGGGGTGACGAAAAACACCACCCGGTGGGACATTTCTCTCTTCCCATATCTCGGGTCAAGAGTTCATGCGAACTCATTTAACATATATGCCGATATTTGTACTGAAATAATGTTTTTCCGTGCAGCAATCAACTTTCAACGACAATGTCTCCTAAGATGGATCCAGCTTCTGATGCGACCCCGATTCCGTACGTGGTCAAGATCAATGCTCGCGTGGTTCTCCCCGCAAGCCTCAGTCGACAGTGGGAGGAACTGTCCCGCCAGTTTAGTTCCATCATCATCTACCCTACCGGAAGCGCTCATCTGGCAGAAATCCCTGCAAAACATGTGGCCAAGCCGGTCTCAAGAGGCAAGAGGCCGAATGTTGTGATCGATAAGGCACCACGACCGAAACTTAAGACAGTGTCTGAACGACTCTCTGGTGCTCCAGCTGGGGGAAAGACTTCCGGTACAAAAGGCAGCATCAAACGTTGCGGACGAGCTCAGGCGATGACTCCAACAAATGCACAATCAGGCGTATCTCCAAAGTCCTATATCGCCAGGTCTACGACAGCTTCCCGAAAATCCATAACCAGCAGAGTGCTCAAAACAGAAAGGCTGAGACAGAAGTGGCTCAGGTATCGAGCCAACAAGAGGGCCAGGACTCCGGCTAAGTGGAATCTTGTGAGATTCCAAGAGCAGAGTCATCCTGCGAAGACGGCTAAATTGACCGTAAAAGTCAACAATTCTTTCGAACCTCTGAAGTGGGTTCAGAAAAACGCCATGACCGCCAGAATCAAGAAGACGGCAGTCCGAACGATGTCGCAAAGAGACGTGTCCCAGCCACGACAGAGAAAGCATAACACCATCTCTTCAAGTGTCTATCAGGAGCTCTGTTCCACGCGAAAGCAGCGGGGCAAATCCAGAAAAGAAGCGCCAGCACCATTCAAGAACCTGGTCAGGCCAGCCGCTTTCAGTCGATTGCCCGTTACCGAAACAGGAGGGCTACGACAGCGATCCGTGAAATCAGCTGCCGGTAATAAAAAGACAGTGGGATACGTTATCCATACGGTTTATATGGTGGGCGGGCGTCCCAGCGACAACTTGCGCAGCAAAAGCAAAGATGGCGCCACCGCATCCCAAGCCCAATTTGGCTTGAATGTACTGGGAGGGGAAGGGCTTTCCCTAGAGGAGAAAAAGAACAAGGTTTACTCTTTCAGAAGGGACAAAGTCCGCAAGATATTCAAAGATGCCTTGAACAATGGTCTACAATTACCGGAGTCGAAGAGACCTCACGAAGCAAAAATGACCGACAATCCCCTATTTTGCCCATACCACAGAGTAGTGAGCCATACGATTGAGGATTGCTAAATCTTCAAAGACTGGGTTGAGAAGCAGTACAAGGCTGGAGAGATCGAGCTGTCTGTAAGAGCCTAGTTCATTTATACCTATTCCAGTTCTCGTATTTCCTTAATTGTGGTATTTTCCTGATTTATCGTGTTTTGGGTGCGAATAGTATTTTACATTTTACATTGCATTCGACCCGATCCGCTTGCTTGAACTTGTTTGATTCATATTTATGAATTATCTTGACTTGTTACCTAGACATGTGCACTTTCATAAATACTGCATACTGGCATTTTATCTGGCATTGCATCTTTTACCATATAACATTTTAAGTCATAAAATAATTTAAAATTACTTAACATGGTTTGCATGATACCCTTAACCCCGTGATAGCATCCGCACATCTTGTTCTCGTCCCGTTCAGCGATACGGACATGTTTGGATGTCTACGCGCACATACGTGCATCCGTTCTTGGGGGTATGCATTTTCGTTATCTGAACTTTCATTTTGAAATTTGGACGTCGCATATATTTTTCATATTTTAAATCTGAATTTTTAGACCCGACCCGGGCGTGTTTTGGAATATTTTTGTATCCCGCCAAAATTCAAATTAATTAATTTAATACCTTTATTTTAATCGACATTTTAAATTGTTATAACTAACTAAAATCTTTTTAAATATAAATCTAAACCAATTAAACCTCAGCTCTCTCTCTCTCTCTTTCTGTTTACTGGGCCCCTAATCTCTATCTCTCTCCTCTCGCTCTCTCTTTCTCTCTCCCTCAGCGCAGATCTCTCTCTCCCCCCACAAAAATACAATTTTCTTTCTCCTCCTCCTCTCTCTCTCCTTTCGCTCTCTCTCTATCTCTCTCCTCTCGCTTCTCACTCTCTCTCCTCTCGCGGTTAACATGGATCCCGTCACCGCGACCGCGCTATCGTCACCTCCCTTAACCATTTCCCTTCATATCATCGTCTTCCTCCCTCCTTATAAAAACCCAGAGCCTCCCTCACTTCAACCCATTTCACTACAAAACCCTAACCCTAAAACCCCCACTGCCTCCTCACCCTCACCTCAACCGAGCCCTTATCTCTTCCTCCTCCACCTTCTCCCTTCAATCCTGAGCACCCCTGCATGCACCTGAGAACCCATAAAAACCCTGCACCACCTCACCTCGCTGATGACCCCTCCACTTCTCATCTTGTCGCCATCTCTGTTCTTCCATCTCTCCTCTCCCTCTCCTCTCTGGTTCTTCCTCACCAACCCTGCACACCAAACCACAGCAAACAAAAACCACCCCAAATCCTAAACTACAGAACCCGAGCACCCTAGCCTCGCCGGAGCTCCGTCGACCTCGTCGTCACCCTCACACCTCCTCTCTGAAACCACAGAACACCTACTAATCCAGTGAGCAATCCTTCTTCCTCTCTTCCTCTTTCTTTTCTTTTCTTTCTTGATTCTTGATCTCTGTTTTTCGTAGTTCGCCGGAGCCAGGATCGACGCCGATGATCCAGACGACGTACCTTGACTGCGTGATCACCCTCGTGCGTTATTTGGATTCGTTCCGTGTACCGTGCGCGCGTCGCGATATTTTTCCGACGTCGGATGTACCGTACACATCCGTTTCTTGATCCGTCTAGGCAAGTTTATCTTGCTACATGCTACATTACTTTATATACATCTATTTTAATAATTATAACACTGGAATTCTAAATCATGCATCCCAAGTTCTCGTTTTACAGTTTTCCAACATCCGTATACATCCGTACGTATTATTTTACATCTAACGCATGCAAACCTATCTTGTTACATACTATATTACAATATACTGCACCCAATGAAATATTTACATCACATATTGCTTAGTTGTACATCCCACATTACCATTTTACAGTTTTACTGATTTCGGATACCCGTTTGCATCCATCTCATTTAAAATATATATAACTGCATTCATAGATCACATTAATACATAACACTGTGACATTAACACCCCATGTTTAATAAGGTGCATCCTAATTAGTATTGGAACTATAAATGTAACCCTAATCGATAATTGTGCATCCATATCTTTGACTTTATATCTATTTGCATACCATATTACATTATTTCATTTTATTGTTATATTAGTACTCCATACTTGATTTTGTGCACTCATACTTATTACAGTTTGATTACGAGCACCCACTTGATACTTGTGCACTACCTGACATGACCTGATACACTACTACTTGACACGACTTGATACCTGTGCACTACTTGACATGACTTGATACATGTACACCACTTGACATGCCCTGATGTATCACAGCTTGACTTGTTACCTGATCTTGTTAGTAATGCCGACAATCTTGACCTGTTGTCCCTACGGACATATCCTGTTGTCTATTCAGACAAACCTTTACCTGCTTGATCCTGTATTGGCATTAGTTCCATATTTATCAATACCTGACTTGAACACATAACCTTGGGGGTATGGGGAAATCAAAAGTGTAAAATAAAGTGTAACTAAAAAGGGTATTACCTGATCCGTGGTCCCAGGGGGTAACGGGACAGAGCCATTCGTGACTCTTGCATATTCTTGATCCGTGGTCCCGGAGGGTAACTGGACAGAACCACTCTTGGTTCACATATTCCTGATTCGTGGTCCCGGTGGGTAACAGGACATATCCTTTGAGTTACATGGAGGATTACTCTAATTGATTTCAATAATTTTAGAGTAGATAACCCTATGGCACAGTTTAGACTACTCACTGCACTTCACCTTTATATATTCTGTCCACTGATCTATATTCATGTTACTGTTACTGTTTATACTTCATGCTTGCATATTTCATCATATCCTTCTTGCTTAGAGTGATTGTTATTATGACGCACTGACGTCTGGGTTTTGCATGGCCCAGATCCCTTATCCTTATCGCAGGCTGTCCAGAAGTATTTTGATCAACAGGCCGAGCAGTGAGGACCTGTTATTAGTTTGGTTTAGTTTCCTTTCAGTATTTTCATTCCTGATGTGAGCCCGCATTATGGGACGTACATTCCAGTTTATTATTGTATTGGATCTTTTTGCTTCCACATTATTTTTATTCTTGACTCGTTATTCTGGCTCATGGACATGTATTAGATATTGTTTATTATTTTTACTGTTCTTGATATCTCTACAGCCGTAATGTGACTGTGGATGGATATTTCCTATCCACGGGTAGCATGGTTGGCTCTGTCACGTGCCTATCTTAGCACACTCTGGGAAGCGGGGCGTGACACTGTCTAAGAGTGTGTTGGTGAACAATCAAATTGCAACCACCAACTTTATACAGACAGAAGCTGAAGCCTTCTGGGAGCAGACAGCTGAACCCGTTGCCATGAGAAATGAAACTAACTCACCGCAGCCTCCGTGGAGTACGCACATATCTAATAAGACGAAGAAGATGCTAAAGCTACTTCAGAAAGAGCCCAGAACGGAATGGGAAGGGCAGAAGAAGCCTACCATTCCAGCTGCCAATTCGGCTCCATCAGGCTCAAAATCCAAAAAGCTCAAGAAGAAAAGTGTAGCTCGACGCGAAAAAGAGTCTGTAGGGAGATCGACCATTCAAAAATATATTGATTCCCTCGAAGACTATAAACAGAAGGAAAGAACTCTAATTCAATTGAAAGAGTTCTTCCCTGTAGAAGCAGCTGAGATTTTAGAGGAGCTAGAGGAAGACTCCAATGAAGAGATCCCTATAGTAACCTACTACGCCATCCATCTGGACAGCGACTCTGAGGAGGAGCTCTGTTTTCCCGAAGAGGATGAGGAGCTCACCACAAAGGCTCTGCAAGTCAGGGCAACGTCCCAAAAGGGAAGGAAAAACAAGTCACTAATGAAGAAGATGGCGGAGAGCCGGATCCTGAAAATTCGAGTCCTTCCTCAGTGGACTATAATGTCTTGGCTTATCTCCGGAAGCTTCCGTCTCTCTTGAGCATCTACGATGCCTTGGTCCTATCTAAGGAACTTAGAGATGTTCTCATCCATGCTCTACAAAACCCTGAGCAGTATCAGGCTCACTTTGCGGAAATTAATATGAAAGAATCCCAGTATGCTCTGCATGCCGCCGCAGTCACGTTTAAGGATGAAGACTTGTTACTGGGAACGACTGAGCATAATCGGCTGCTTTACGTGAGAGGGTACATCGACGGAGACTGGATTAATCGCATATCGATTGATCCAGGGTCCTCAGTGAACATCATGAACTTGCGAACTCTGAAGAGCTTGTCAATGGACGTCCGACACCTGTCAAGGGAAATGATTGTCATTCAAGGCTTCAATCAAAATTGTCAGCAAGTTTTGGGATCTATAGCTCTGCCAATCAAATTTGGGGATCTGCAGACCGAAGCTAAGATATACGTGATCGACGCTGACACGTCTTATAAAATTCTCTTAGGGCTGCAGTGGCTCCATGATTATGGCATCATTCCGTCAACTTTCCATCAGTGCATGAAGTATACTAAAAATAGCGAAGAAAGATGCATTGATGGAGACATCCAGCCGTTCGGTGTGCATGAAATCCGATATGAGGATTCTCGGTACTTTACGAACCACCGAAATACTAAGCCACAGCTGACTGAGGACAGAGCGGCCCCAAAACCGAAAAGCAAATCTGAGCTGGTTGTCACCTTCGAAAGCAAAAACCCCCAAGTGCGCCCGCGTTTCGGTAGTGACACTGATGAGTCCGACGCTGGAAGTCCGTCCTTCCGTAAAACTCGCCCTCGTTTCGGTAGCGATACGGACGAATCTGATACTGAAAGCCCATCTAGCAGCATAGTCCGCCCTCATCTTGGCAGCGAAACTGAAGAGTCGGAGGAAGAGGACTTGCCTTGCAACAGCTGTGCAGATTGGACCCCCATGCAACAAGCAAAACAATGAGAGACCTTCGAAATTATAGAAGGGTCCCTGGTTGTCACAAGGGTGTCGGAGCAGATGTGCAAAGAGCTCGATGCATTGTCAGTCTCTATCGTGGACCAGCTGAAAACTTTCTACGTTCCAGGAAGAAAAAATGGACAGAAGGGCATCATGTTTTATGGGTCAAATCCTATTGTGCACCCGGATGATTTGTCTGTCGCGTGCCTTCCCTATGAGAGAGGCATAAGAGTCGTCCTCAATCCCAGATACTATGCGCCGAGATGCGGGAATATTTCAAAAGGTGCGGATGCCGGTTATATCAAACGGAGTCCGAAGCAAAGTTTTATGAAGGGCTATGACATCCGCCTCAGGTCCGAGCACTCATCGATGGAAGAATTCCAGATAGACGATAGGTTTCATCCAGCCTGATTCTAAGGCATGCTATATGATCCATGTTGGTGAAGCCAGCAAAAGGTCAAATGATGATGACGAGCTAGCCGAACCAGAAGAAGCTCCTCAAGAGATCGAAGATGGCGGACAAGCAACCTTTGACGAGCTAACCGAGATTGACTTAGGAATGCCCGATAATCCAAGGCCGACCTACATCAGCTCACTCTTGTCAGAGGAAATGAAAGAGCAGATAATCGCCCTGCTGCATGAGTTCTTCGATTGCTTCGTGTGGACGTACAAAAAAATGCCTGGCCTTTCCCCTGAAGTGGTCGTGCATAACCTGGCTATATCTCCTGATGCTAAGCCAGTCAAACAAGCTCCTCATAGAATGAGAAGGGAACTAGAAGAAAAGGTCATCGAGGAAACTAAGAAACTTATCGTTGCCGGCTTCATCAGGGAAGAGAAATATGCGGACTGAATCGCATGCATTGTCCCAGTGAAGAAGAAAAATGGGCAGATCCGAGTTTGTGTCGATTTCAGGGACCTCAACAAGGCATGTCCTAAAGACGACTTCCCGCTACTGGTCATGGAAATGATGGTCGATGAAATCTCAAATTACAAGTTGTTTACCTTTATGGATGGCTCGTCTGGATATAATCAGATCAAGAAGTCGCCTGAGGATGAGAAACACACAGCATTTCGAACCCCGATCGGAATATACTGGTACAATGTGATGCCGTTCGGACTGAAGAACGTAGGTGCTACATATCAAAGGGAAATGACCAATATCTTTGATGACCTAATCCATAAAGTCGTCGAATGCTATGTTGATGATCTGGTCGTCAAGACTAAAGCCAAGGCCGACCACATCCAAGACCTTAGGACCGTTCTCACCAGACTGAGGGAATACGATCTGAAGATGAATCCTCTAAAGTGCGCTTTTGGCGTGTCATTGGGAAAATTCCTGGGCTTCATAGTCCGACATCGAGGGATCGAAGTTGACCCATCAAAGATAAAGGCCATCATGGAGATGCCCCTTCAAAAGAGTCTGACGCAGGTAAGATCTTTTCAAGGCAAGCTTGCTTATATACGAAGGTTTATCTCAAATTTATCGGGGAGATGTAGGCCCTTCTAAAAGCTCATGAAGAAAGGAGCTCCTTTTGTTTGGGATGCTGAATGTCAAGAATCATTCGAAAGCATCAAACAGTACTTGTTACACCCTCCAGTGCTGGCCGCTCCTATACCAAATAAACCGCTGATTCTTTACACTGCCGCGCTAGACGAATCACCCGGTGCGCTCCTTGTCCAGAACAACGAGGAAAGAAAAGAAAATTCCCTCTACTACCTTAGTCGAACTCTAGTCGGGGCAGAACATAACTATTCCCCGATTGAAAAGCAATGCATGGCTCTGATGTTGCTGTGAAGAAGCTGAGGCACTATCTGCTCGCTCATCGGGTTATGCTGATCTCTAAGGTCGACCCGCTCAAACACTTAATGACCAAAGAAAGCCTAGCCGGTAGAATGTCAAGATGGGTTGTCATGCTACTTGAGTTTGACATAATTTATACTCCTCAGAAATCAGTAAAAGGGCAAGCTCTTGCGGACTTCCTTGCTGCTCATCCTGTATCAGAAGGGTCACCGCTCAATTGCGAGTTACCCGACGAACAAGTGCTGCACCTCGAGGAAGATGAGCCATGTTGGGAGCTCTACTTCGATGGAGCCTCATCAATGAGGAGCTCCGGCAAATCAAGCATCCCGCAGATAAAAGCAGGGATAGGATTGGTGTTCATCATGCCATCGATGGGAACCTTATGACGTTCTTTTGCTCTCACCACGCCTCGCACAAACAACGAGGCTGAGTACGAAGCTCTGATAGCTAGTCTGGAGCTCGCCATAGAAATGGGAACCCTTCGGCTATGGGTTTACGGTGATTCCCAGCTTGTCGTCAACCAAGTAAGCGGCGACTATAAGATATATAAACTCGAGCTAGCTCGGTACAGAAGCCGGGTGGTAGAGCTTATGAAACAGTTCACCCATATTGAACTGATGAGAGTTCCTAGGGCGTTGAATAGAAAAGCCGACGTACTCGCTCGCTTAGCCAAGGAGCTGGCTGATCCCGACATGGATGAAATTCTGATCACAGTCAGAGGCCGGCAAATTCTGCCTCCAGTCTCTTTGCGCGAAGAAGAAAGCGTAGAACAAGAGAACAATTGTTGGGACCCGGTTCTTGCTCACGGAGCAAAGTGCCACACGGAACAAAGTGCCATGCCAAGTGTTGTGTTAAGTGGGCAGGGGCCACCTGTTGAATCCGTGGGGGCCACCTCTTGAGTCCGTGGGACCCACTGTAGAACAATGGGGACTCTTCGGAATACATTCCGAAAGAGGGCAGAACTGTACTATAAATAGAATGATACCACTCTTCAACACAGAGGCTCCTTTTAAGTGAACCGGCACTACAGGAGCTTGAGAACTCCGTAGTTAAGCGTGCTCAAGTTAGGGAAGTTTTGGGATGGGTGATCTCTTGGGAAGTGGCCCTTGGTCAGGTCTGGTTCGTCCCGAAGGAAAAAACCGTGTGACTTCGGCCAGAGCGGATAATACTCTCTGTATTGTTACTCTCTGTATTGGAGGTGGGGCATGATAGAATGGTATCAGAGCTAGTCCCTCAATAGTAGGTCTGTGGTTCGAGGACGAACCGTTGTTCAAAGGTGGGGAGAATGTCGGGACACGGTTCTTGCTCACGGAGCAAAGTACCACACGGAACAAAGTGCCACGCCAAGTGTCGTGTTAAGTGGGCGGGGCCACCTCTTGAATCCGTGGGGGCCACCTCTTGAGTCCGTGGGACCTACTGTAGAACAATGGGGACTCTTCGGAATACATTCCGAAAGAGGGCAGATCTGTACTATAAATGGAATAATACCACTCTTCAATACAGAGGCGCCTTTTAAGTGAACCGGAACTACAGGAGCTTGAGAACTCCATAGTTAAGCGTGCTCGAGCTAGGGAAGTTCTGGGATGGGTGGCCTCCTGGGATGTGGCCCCTGGTCAGGTCCGGTTCGCCCCGAAGGACAAAACCGTGCGGCTTCGGCCAGAGCGGACAATACTCTCTGTATTGGAGGTGGGGCATGACAACAATCCTGCCGAAGAAGCTTTGATCATTCAAAAGGAGCCCGATTGGGGAGAACCCTTCATAGAGTACCTCCGATACAACAAGCTGCCCGAAGAAAAATCTGCGAGGATTCAGCTAAAGAAGATAGCTCTCCAATACATGTTTGTAAATAATACTTTATACCGCAGATCATATGACCAACTCTGGCTCAGGTGCCTGTTATCGGCCGAAGCCCAAAAAGTTATGAAAGAAGTTCACTCAGGCGTCTGCGGGGCTCACCAGTCCAGCCCCAAAATGCGGCTTCAGATCAAACGGCTTGGATATTACCGGCCCACCATGATAAGGGATTGTGAAGAGCATACAAAGAAATGTCATCTCTGTCAAATTCATGGTGATTTCATTCACAAGCATCTTAATCCGTTGCATCCTACGGTGGCGTCGTGGCCCTTCGAAGTTTGGGGCACCGACATAGTTGGTCCAATTGATCCTCCGTCATCCAAAGGTCACCGGTTCATACTGGCTGCAACAGACTACTTCTCCAGATGGGCTGAAGCTGTCCCGCTAAAAGAAGTCAAGACAGAAGATATTCTGACATTCTTCCGGCATAATATTCTATACCGCTTCGGTACACCAAGAAGAATCATTTCTGACAACGGGCCTTCTTTCAAGAGATTCAAAGTCTCAAGTTTCGCTACTCAGCACAAAATAGACTGGAGATATTCCTTCATCTATAACCCAAGAGCCAATGGGCTAGCCGAAGCCTTCAATAAGACTCTATGCAAGCTCCTGAGGAAAAATGCTTCAGCCAACAAGAGAGACTGGAATCTCAAGCTTCACGAGGCGTTGTGGGCATATCATACCGTACTCCAACTCAGTCCACTCCATACTCATTACTCTTCGGAGTTGAGGCAGTCATCCCCCTCGAAGTTGAAGGTCCAAGCTTAAGAATGACCGTTCAGCACGAGTTGACGGAGGAGGAAAACGTGCTCCTTTGGCTCGAAGAGCTCAACGCCCTCGAAGAAAAGAGGCTTGCAGTAAAGAAAAATCTGGAGCTATACCGAGCCCAAATGTCACGGGCCTATGACAAGATGACTCGTCTCCGCGCTTTCAAGAAAGGCGAATTGGTGTTGGTCCTCAAAAGACCGATTATCCCCAATCGACTTACCAAGGGAAAATTCAAGCCAAACTGGGAAGGACCATACGTCATCGAGAAAGTGTTCGACGGAGAATCCTACCAACTTATAAGTGCCGAGAGAGAAAGGCCCATGCCACCCATCAATGGCCGATATCTCAAGAAATACTACGCGTGAATGCTCCATGTCGCAGGCGAATTGAGCACACGGACCCTACGGTCTTGATCATACATCCTGCAAAACCGTATACAATCCACGGGCGTAAACGACTCCTATCTCTCCCAAAGTCCTACCGGCGAGACTACATTTAAAGTCCCACTGGCCTTTAAAAAAAAGAAGAAAAAATGTATGTCCACAAGCAAAACGGACACGGATGAAAACCTGAAAGGGCTCTGTGAATAAAAACAGCAGGACTGCCAGCGAGTTTGTGAAAACCCGAGAGGGTGCAAACTCGTGAAAAGAGATAAAATACACTCGCAAAGTCCTTTCGACCTTGTGAGGAGAAAATCCCTGCGTGAGATCCTTACGACTCACAAAGAAGCAACACACTTAGGAATCCTCACTTAAGGAGAACATACACCTGCGAAGTCCTCTCGACTCATAGAGAGAAAATGCTTTTATGGGACCCTTACAGCTCATAAAATTGAAAAGCCTTAGGTGATAGGGACCTAAACCTATCTCCTAAGCCATCGCTCCCCAACAGGACAAGGCAAATGATGAATTGCTCCTGGCACATGTGCTTCAGTGTTAGCAACGCTGATGCCTACCTTAACCCCAAAATTCCAAACTCCAATCCAATAGATCTCCAAGTCTTTAAACTGGGAACAGATGACCCTTAAGTTGTTAAAATGGGAACAGATGACCCCTAAGTCGTTAAACTAGGAGCGAAGGAAATCCCCTCACAGCAAATGATAATTCGCTTATGGTACCATATTCCAGTGCAGCGGTGCTGATGCCAAACCGAAACCAAAATCCCCAAATCCTATCATGGCAGATGATGATTCGCTCCTGGTACCATATTCCAGTGTAGCGGTGCTGATGTCAACCCAAATCATATCAAATCAGAGAAGCAACCAATGACCTCCCTGGCAGAATCAAGCTCCACCTCGGAAACAAGTCAACTTCATCCCTGACACCGCGAGAAGCGAAGCAAGTCAAATCAAGCACCGACCGTCCACGTCGCAAAAAGGGCAGCATCGACCGTCCACGTCGCAAAAAGGACAGCACCGACCTTCCAAGTCGCAAAAAGGGCAGCACCGACCGTCCAAGTCGCAAAAAGGGCAGCACCGACCGTCCACGTCGTAAAAAGGGCAGAACCGACCGTCCACGTCGCAAAAAGGGCAACACTGACCGTCCAAGTCGCAAAAAGGGCAGCACCGACCATCCAAGTCGCAAAAAGGGCAGCACCGACCGTCCAAGTCGCAAAAAGGGCAGTACCGACCGTCCACGTCGCAAAAAGGGACCGTCCAAGCCGCAAAAAGGGCAGAACCGACTGTCCACGTTGCAAAAAGGGCAACACCGACCGTCCACGTCGTAAAAAGGGCAGCACCGACCGTTCAAGTCGCAAAAAGGGCAGCACCGACCGTCCAAGTCGCAAAAAGGGCAGCACCGACCGTCTGAAAATACGAGAATTTCGTTTTTGAGACCAGTGCGAGAAATGTTTGAGACTCCACTCCGTTTTGTTAACAACAGGTACTCTTTCTGCCTGTCGCTAAAATGGTAAAACCGACCGTCCAAGTCGCAAAAAGGGCAGCATCGACCTCCACGTCGTCAAAACGGGAACCAAATTAAATCGATCTCCACGTAAAAAAAAGATCCATCAATTTCATGCACACGACCCACATGTGCGGTGTGCATTTATTGATGGGAACACTTTGTTGAGGTCAAAAATTACACCCCGGTTGACCAAGTCAAAGTCAACCCCAAACTAAGTGGGTCCAAGCCCAGGTCAAAGGGACCGGCCCCGTGACAAAAGGAATGAAGCCATAAATTGGTTTAATATAATTCTTTATATATATATATATATATATATATATATATATATATATAGAAATAAATGTATGTAAAATAAGCAAAAAGCCAAAATTTTGTAAGCCCAATGGCTTATGTGCAAAAAGAGATAAGCACATAAGGCATGGGATGGCATAAGTGTCATTTGGCAAAGCCCAAGAGGCTATATGTAAAGTGTGTAGCCTATAAAGGCAAACATGATGAAAATATCTATGACAACAATTCATTCTCCCCAAAAAAACTAGGGTTTGTGTCTCCATCCTCTCTCTTCCAAGTTCTTCCTCTTCATTTTCATTTTCCACTTAAATCAAGAGCTTAGCTCTTCTTTCTTTTTAAACTAAATAAAGTTTTACCATAAACCCACTTCCCAAGACTCCATCAAGAGAAGAAAAACGGTCTCTTTTTTTATCATCCAAGATCTAGATCTTGGAGTTTTAAGAGAACCCATTTTGGGCTTCTTCTCAAGAGAGAAAGGAGAAAATCTTTTGGAGTTTAACTCCACAAATAAAATTCTTTTTGAGTTTAACTCCACGTTTAAAATTCTTTTGGAGTTTAACTCCACAATAAAATTCTTTTTGGGGAGTTCAACTCCATTTAAAATATTTTGGAGTTTAACTCCACATTTAAAATTCTTTTGGAGTTTAACTCCACAATAAAATTCTTTTTGGGGAGTTAAACTCCACATTAAATCATTTTGGGAGTTAAACTCCATTTAAAATTCTTATGGAGTTTAACTCCATATTTAAAATTCTTTTGGAGTTGAACTCCATGTAA
The DNA here is from genome assembly GCA_030015575.1 of Agapanthus africanus. Classification (NCBI taxonomy): domain Eukaryota; kingdom Viridiplantae; phylum Streptophyta; class Magnoliopsida; order Asparagales; family Amaryllidaceae; genus Agapanthus; species Agapanthus africanus. Next base: position 345,745,250 of record CM057349.1, read on the forward strand.
TAAAATTTTTTTAATTAATTTTGGAGCCCCACAGGGGAGACTCCCATCAGTAGGAGCCTTCCCCTCCCCCCTCACGTGAGGCCATGTGAGGGGATGGATCCTATTTATTGGGAGCCATTTGGCCCCCCCTCACGTGGGGTCACGTGAGGGGGCCAATGGGAGCCTCTTTCTGCCCCCTTTTTTTTAATTTCTTTCTTTCTTCGTTCTTTTCCTTCTTCTAATCTTTTTTTATTTAAAAAAATATTAAATAAATTATAAATAATATTTTTAAAAAATAATATTTCTCTAAATATTTATTTATTTATTTATTTTGTTTTTTTATATATATAAAAATATACATACATACATACATACATACATACATACACATATATATATATATATATCATTTTTTCCTACAAATGGAACAAAACAAAATGAACACGTCTCCGTTATAATATGTTAAAAGAAAAAAACACGCACTCCACAACACTGTCCCCATTAGGAAAAATTTCTAACGGGGCGTTGCCCCATACCCCACAAAGGGGTTGCTAGCCCCCTTGACCCCAGCCCGCTATCCGGATAGCAGGACCCCCGTAAAAACTCTGCGGGGCCCCTGATATATCCAAACCCCTTTAATACACAACACTGCACATTGAGTTCGCATGACCTATTTGACCCGTCAATCAGAGGTTCTCTTGCTCCAAAGGCGAGGGGTAATTAACGGCAACTTAGTCCGCAGCTGCCGGAGACTCGGATCCCCACAATCAATAACCTCCGCCTATCCTAGGCAGGGGGAATCTGTAGTACGCCTGACAAGCGCGCGCGTATTCCCAACTTAATGGGTAACGAAAAACACCCTACAATGAACTTTATAAAGCTAGTGCCAGAGACATCATGGGTATAATCCTGTTTGCTGACATTATCCTTAACTACCTTACCTATTTCATGGTGCCGATGCGTTGAGAGACCACACACACACGCATCCTTCGGGGATTGAACTTGCGACCTCTCACATTGGAGTTTGGTACCAACCGAGCTAAGCCGAGTTGGTCATAGCTAAGTTAATACTTAATAGGTACAAAGCAATCTAAACAAGTTTCTGGATCAAAATTATTCTTGATGCTTCCTTGGGCCAATTTCCAGTCATGTGGTCTTCAATACATGGTATTCTCTGCACAGATTCTTGTTATTTTAACTTGATACTTGATAATTGGCTACATCAACACACACGCGCGATAATAATAGAGGAAAGGTGCTATAGGAGGAAATTTCCTTCTATGGCGTCGAAAAAATACACCCTCTATGACTTTTTTCAATGATCGGCGTCCATCACCATCATTTTTATCATCTAAGATATAGATATACTAAATCTCATGTGATTCTACCACTTTTCAATGTTGAATTAACAATGTAAAAAGTTTTATTGTCGGTAAACCGTTAATTTCGCACCCACTAAATCAATGGTGAAAAAGTTGTAAAATCACATGAAATTTGGTTTATCTACATCATAGATGATAAAGATGAAGATGATGGGTACCGATCGTCTGGAAAAATGGTGGATGTTGTATTTTTTTGACGCTATCGGAGGAAATCCTTGTTCCCCTCCGAAAGACAGCGGAAGACGGACGTCTCGCCTGAGATTCGGAGCATATGCTAATTGGTGTTATCCGTCTACCTCTCCGAAGATGCCAATTTGATTTATGGCACCGTGTATCGAAGGTTTAAACGGATGCGGCCGATATAGCAGACTTCGTCAGATTCCCCCTCGTTTAAAGGGTTTTTAATTGTGGGGACGCTCTTCCCTGCAAGCGCAAGCCCCTGCAGTTAATTACGCTACCGCATCGCGGTAACAACTTTCTCCTTCTCCATATGGTCACTTCGTGTCGTGGGTGTTTGTTTTGTGTTTGGTTGCCCGTGGATTGTATACGGAGACTAAATTATGTTGTCGCCCGTAGGGTGTGGACTAGTCCAAATCCGTATCTTTCTTAGATTTGGGTTTGGGGGTTGGGTTTAAGTATACGTTAGCCTCATTTGGGACTAAGATCAACTTAAACGTTTGTTAAGGATACGTTAGTCTAATTTTAGACTAAGATCGACTTAACGGGATCGTTTAGATCCGAAAAGGGAGCAATTGGGCTCTATTGTTTAGTTTAGTGACATTGCGGTCGATTACCAGTTTAAGGACATAGTGGTCCAATGTTAGTTTAAAGGCGTAGCGGTCGAGGTTAAGGACATCGTAGTCCGTGGATTTAAGGACTCCATGTTGGAGATAGTGCCATCAGAGTCAATTATTGGATCACAGGCACGTGATTGCAATGATTGAGGGAGGACCTGTCCCAGTAGGATAGTCTTACTCGAGATGATAGTATGCTATCTGGTTTATCTTTATCATCGTGTACTGCTTTAGGTGACCTGACATGTCGCTATTACACGTTGATAGAGCCCCTAAGATTCTTGCTTGACTGCCAGCAGTATGAGGGCGATCATATACGTGGGAACTGGTAGTCTATAAGCACATCCTTAAAAGGTCCCTAGTCGTGGGAGTTTCGAGACAGGGCATCGATTCTCCAGAGTAGACTAATGTATACAGTCGAGACCCCGACGAGGGGCGGTGGCCGGTCTCACAAGCCACTGGTGTCAGTTGGTTCACCTAAGATGTATACAGGTGCTCATTGGGTTATGAGTACACGGACAGGACTCGCCAGGAATATGCTAGTTGGTCTTATACCTGACGTCAGATAGCAGTTCCCTGGTGACATGTGTACAGGTTAGTTCATCGACCTGTGGATCGTCATTTGTCTCGTGTGAGTTCCCACTGTACTTTGATTACTACCCTACCATGCTCAAAGGAGACGTGCAAACAGGTTTTAGTTGGGTACAGTCCCGAGCCACATGGAGGCAGTGAGCGGATCTTCAGGGGTTCGTCTCTCCCGGTATTGGGGGTGAGGTCGCGCTGTGTCTAGGAGAGCCATTACACGAAGCCCTCGGCCGAGGCAGGAGATTTACTGGTAGGTATTCCAGTAGTATCTCAGGGTGTTCTGGGCTACACTCCGACACGACTTGTACCGCTTTTGGGGGTCTGACATTTACCAAACCCCTAGGCCCGCCATGCGATGCTCATAGACGAAAGGACCGGACTGTACGGATATTGTCACTGACAGGCTCAGTAGGGTGTCAGGATGAGTTCGCTCATCGACGTCCCTTTTAGTCAATAGCTGGTGGCCCGTCACGTATGGCTAATACCTCTGACGTGCTAGTGGTTAAATCCACAGCCATAGTATTGACGAGTCTTTAGAGTCCACCACACATTCAGTTACGCAAGTTTCGGGCGAAACGCTGTAAAGGCCGTATGGAGATATGGCAGGGTTCGATCAGATACGTGCGGTATTGCATGCATCAGGATCGGACGGTTAGTACTAGAGGCCGTATGGTTATATGGCAGGGTTCGATCAGATACGTGCGGTATTGCACGGATCAGGATCGGACGGATATTACTAGCCGGCTTTAGTTTAAGCCGGATCCTAGTATAGTACAGTGTCAGGATGAGTTCTCTCATTGCATTTGTATTTCGGTCGGAATACAAATGCGGGTGTGTATACACAGTATCGGGGTTTTTCTGTAATTTATTACGGGACCAGTTTTCTGGAGTTGCCAGTTTGCTTTCTGTTTCGGCCATATTTCTTTGTATCGTTCCTTGGCCGAAGTTTGGTGGAGGAGGGCTTATTTGCAATTGTGCAATAAGCATTTGTGGAGGGTGGTGATTGCATATTGTTGTATCATGATAGCTCTTCTTTGACCTTGACTTCTATCTTCATCATGGCTTGACTTTTGTAGGACATGATTGTTGATGATGATGAAGGGTGAGGTTGGTGGAGTGTTGGTGTTTCTTTGTGATCATTTCTTCATATGATAACCATTCCTCTCTCTCTTGCATGATTTAGTGAGTGGCTCCCCTCATTTTTGATACACTCTCTTTCTCCCACCAAGTGATGGCCGACCAAACATGAAGGGGGCTGTCCCAATTTTTCATGTGGGGATTTTTGGTCTTTTAGCTTCACAAAAATCCCATAGTTCCACCTCCAAAGTATAGTTCATTCTCCTCCACAAAATGGCAACCTCCATGAACCCCAAAATGAGACATGGTTCTACACACATTCTACAGCAAACCTTGGGCACGTCGGCTCGCCAACTTCGTGCCCGAGTTGCCTCGGTATAGAGGTGGGAGCCCGTAAAAGAAGCAGGCGATGTGGTGCCCTTCCGGCGAGGAGGTGGAGACCGGACATTCCGCGGGAGATCGGAACGACGACGAGAAGACCGGAGGACACGGATCGCTCGGTATATCTCTCTTCCCCATCTTGTAGTTAGATAGGACTAGTTAATGGTACGATCCGGGTTTTAGTGCGCGGTGGTGCCGGTTTGAAAAATTAAAGTTAACCATCGCTTCCGCATTTGGCCTCGGGATGGAGGCCGGGGCGCCGCAGTGCACTTACAGTGGTATCAGAGCCTCGCCATTAACATAGTCTAGCTTGGTCTAATGTGTTTTACATTTCCGATCGAACAAAAATCCCAAAACCCGCGTTTTCATGCATATCAGTTTCTGTCGAAATTTTTTTGTCTCCAAAAATTTTTCATGTTGTCTCAGAATGATGTGCAGGGAATTATAAGAATTCTGTAGAAATTTGATTACGTGATCGCTCCATACGACCGCGGAACCGCGGCCAAACCCATGCTTAGGCCGCGGTTCCGCCACAGTATATACAGATCAGTGTGCCAAATTTTTACAGAAAGCTCCTGTGATGAAAATAGGGGTTTTGGAACATTCTTTTTGGGCCCAGAATTTCTTGATGTGCTACAGTAGTACTTGGAGCCCACTTGTTAAAATTTGATCGATCGGATATTTTAAACACATTAGTTCACAGTATTTATATTATATCTGCGACCGTGAATGTCACTTGATCGGTAAATCCTGTCTAACTGCTATAGCCCGGTTAGACGGATTTACGAACGTGACTTTCACGTTGATGTTCTGTGTATTGCTGTGGTGTTGCGGATTGGTCGTGGGGGATAGCCTGGATGCAATGCTAGTACAGTTTTTGTTGTATTATGTACATTTGATATTGCGGGGCGAGCGTCCGACATGTGGACTGCCGTCACTGCCTGATTGTATTATTATTTTGGGGCACGACCAGGTTGCGGTCGATGTACCCGTTGTATGTATATTTTACTTTCTGTACTAGGATTACCCCAAGGTGGGGTGCACGGATAGCCGGGTTCTAGAGGGCAACGGGCCCGCATCTCATGGCATTGAGACGGAGGGGGCTTCACTCTAGAATTGGCAGGCTATTCGCCGCACTCGTAGGGGGTACAGGTTCACCCAGGAGGGGTGCCCAAGTTACCGGATTCCGTGAAGTGCTGGGTGGTCCATTCACGGTGCTGAAGGGGGCTGCCTCGCTTCAGGTTTTGGCGGGTAACTTGCCGTGCCCGTAGGGGTCTAGGATTTCATTGCACAGGCTATCCACACGACCAGGGGAACGTCGGGTTTCAGTAGTGGGTCTGTGAAACCCGGGGATCCCAGATATCTGTATTGTTCTGTGATGCTGTACATTTCTGCGATATTGCATTTTATCACGCCTTGAGCGAAATATTATATATTGGTATATATATTAGTAGATGTTGTATATGTTTTGCATCCGCGCTAGTCCAGTCCCCGCTCTGTCTTTAGTTAGCTAACCTAACGGGTAATGACGGGACCCAGTGGCGAATGCGGATGGCATATACGTACGTCATATTATTTTCGTTCTTTGTGGTGTGATCAATTGATGGGACTGCGTTGATTCGGATCAATGCAAGTTAAAAACAAACCTAATCTGATGTTATTGGAACACTTTTCAAAAAGCTGTTATTGCAAGGACGTTCACTTTTGTTTTGCATCGTGGTATTCAGTTGGAATATCCTGCTCCTCAGTCGACGAGGCAAGGGCCGAGATCCCTTCACCGGGAGTGACCCCTTGGACAAAAGTTTGCGTCAGGGCAATGACTTCATTATAGCCGATTACTTTTGCTTTGCACCATGGTATTCAGTTGGAATATCCCGCACCTCATTCTACGAGGAAAGAGCCGAGATCCCTTCACCGGGAGTGACCTCTTTAGCAATGGTTTTCGTCACTATATTTTCAAAAAGCTATCCGTTCCTTCAACGATATCAAGTTCATTACGTTAAAGGTTTTCGCCAGAAACCATTCGTAGCCCTCCGTCGTTTCATATGGGTAGCCAATAGTATTCAAGCTGTGTTTGTTGGCCAAAGTCAAGGCACAGTGTTTGGTAGCTGTTGGTTATTCATATGCAGCATAGATAGATACGTTGGTTTGGAACAGTCGTGCTGCCTTGTTGGCCAAAGTCAAGGGTAGGTACGGGTGGATTCAAATCAACCTGGAGAATGACGGGTAAACTTGACATGTGACTTATGATTTGTTGGCCAAAGTCAAGGTCATATGAGCATGGGGCAAAAAAATCACATTGGGAGTTTCTAAAGAAACTGAAACTTGCCAGATATGCGCATACCTTCTGGAGTGTGATGACGTGAGCGGATTCCGTCATGTTATCATGAGTTGATAGTTGGATCCCGATTCCCACTGATGAGTTAGTTTACTCCTCGGGTGACCCCGACTAATTCTTCTTTCAGGTTTGGAGGAGAATTTGAGGTGACAGTGGGAGGTTTCCAGATTAGATAAATTGGTAACCATTCTGATCTAGGTTAAAGTGCACGCTGAGTGTTTCTTTTCTCTCTCTCTTCGGCAGCGACCATTGACCCGACCCTAAGACTTTGACTCAGTGATCAAGTTGACCGGACCTTCTTAACACTGGCTTTTGGATTGTCAGAGTTGCATACCTCATTGCCACTCCTACTTTTACCCTTTTCTCCAGGACACCCCGTATTACTACGAACGTCCACTTCCATTGGACAAAACCATCGTATGGTTAGATACGAACTCGAAGGAATTTATTCGAGGATGGTTTCCGGTTCTGGAGAAAACGGATAGGATTATTCAGTTGTCTTTTCCTTTTACCTTCTCTCAGGTTGCGAGTACTCCTTGGTTTAGGAGATAGTACACCTATTACACAAATTGGATAGTCTTCTTCCAAACCTTAGGCTAGTGCCGAACGGTGGGGAATGAAGAAAACCAATTAGCATAACGATGGTGTACAGAAGGTATTAAGTTAAGACAAAGCAAGGGATTAGTAAGAGGGCAAAGTAAATTGCGACTGCTGTTCACGACCATACCAAGTATTTCTTCGCCAATCCTAAATCACCTTTGTATTTCTCCAGGACACTCTGTATCACTACGAAGATCCACAGTTTATTGGATAATCCATCGTATGGTTATATACGAACTCGAAAGGAACTTGTTCCAGTTCGGGGATGGATTCTGGTTCAGGAGAAATAGTAATAAGGTTTATTCGGTTGTCTTTTATCTTCACCTTTTCTCGCATTGCGAGTGCTCCTAGGATTAGGACAGTACACCCATTATGCTTATTGGATAGTATGCTTCCAAACCATAGGCTGGTGCCGAACGATAGGGAAGGAAGAAAACCATTTGGCCTAAAGGGGTGTGCAGAAGGTAATGACTAAAGACATAGAAAGGGATTTGGAAAGATGGCAAAGAATTATACGGTTACAGTTGTGAATCTGGATAATGGAAGAGGCATTACTAGGAATACCAGGATACCCCATCGAAACATTTCAATGTTTCAGTTTCACTGTGTAATGTTAAAAGAAAACTGATTTCCCGATTAGATACTTACTCCAGGGTATGTATTTACCAGGTATGATTCTCACATCTGTATGGTTTTACAGATGATGAGTGGGAGTAAGTTATTGGGAATTGGGTGATCATCCTCATTATATCGGGATTCGTTGTAATCGGTGATATTTGAGGAAGTCACCTGGGTTGTTTGCCGGACGGCAAATATTTGGTTTTGAATATCCGCTGTTATGCACCAATTTCAAATTGATATATCTGTACGTCTATTTTCATAGAGTGAGATATACCTTTTTGAAATTATGTCTGTGACATTTACCTATATCAGTGGATGGTTAGGTAAGGAGCATTAAACAGCGGTGTAATTCTTCTTAACCATAAGTACAGTTTTCAACCTACGACACACAGGGTTATCAGACTCAGGGGACTTATACAGAGTATTGTATGTTGTCCAGGGTCCATCAGGATAGAGGGGTTGGTTCTCGTACTATATTCGGTTTACTTATGACTTCTCTAGTTTTTAGACAGGTGTTTTGTGGAAACACAGGGTCCGAATTTTGAGAAGTTATAGGTATTTGAATAAAGTAGAGAACCAGGTATTGCAAGTATCGCGATTCTTCAAGGTGATCAAAGATGTAGATACTTGTCAATGGTATTCAGTTGATAGTAGTGATTAAGAGAACTTGCTTCTCTTTCAGGTTACTCATAATTGGTAGCATTCCTAAGTTGAGTAACGCTGATCGGCCTCCTTCCATTTAGTTGACATGCACTGGAGACAGCTGCATGATTTGAATCTGGTTCAATTAAATCTGTGCCTCTGGTTCTATATTGGATATAGAACAGTTCATATCTTAACGATGTTAAGGTATGGGGAGTTGTCCGGCTTATGATTAAAACCAGACACTGGACAACTCAAGGCACGTTTTCTGTAATGGTTGTTTGTGGGTTGACCCAGGCTATGACGAGGGTTGACTTCCTACCATCTGGAAGATCAATAGTGATATTGTTCTAGACTCGCCACAGTTTTAATAAAAATAGATTTTTCAGAAAAACAGTAGTGGGAGTATAGTAGAACTGGAAGTGATTCCAGAACCGCAAACGATTACTGAAGATTTGATAAGGAACCTAAAGATTCAATCTGGTTTGATATTCCATTGGCCACTCCATAGATACGGTGGGTAACTTCAGGCACCCGAGAGGTACTCCGGTAGCCTCAAGGACGGTGACAGGGAAGTTCTTGTTTACCCACACTTTCCATTGCTGTTGTTCCAGACTGTGAGACCCGGCAGGAGGATGAGTATAGCGTCGTTCTAAACTAGCTTTAGAAGTGTACGTGTATATGACTCTTCCAGAGGGTTGTCGTAGTCAGTGGGAGCAGCGGAAGCATTGGTGGACAGGTGGCTTATGTCTATTTATAGACTAAAGCACATGTTGCGGAGATAGATCATCTATTTCTGATGTGACAGTCATAGGTTTGACTTCATCATGATAGCGGATGGATCTGTTGAGAAGGTAGTAGGGTGTGATGTCATGGTATTTGGATGACATACACAGAGTAGGAAAAGAAACACCTATACTACGATCGGTTATATTTTGGTCGTCACGCAGTGGTTTCTCCACATAGGACTTGGAAATTATATCAAACATACTGGTTACTAGATGTATGGTTTTAGATCTAGATTTGGGTGGTTTCCCAATTAAGGGTACTTAGACAGCATTCTAAGAGTATTTAGAATGGACGACTCCTGGCACGGTAGTGTACCTGCAGGTAATGGAGTCACCCTCTCTAAAGGTATCTTACAGACTAAAGTAGAGAGGGATGTGCATGATTGGCAGATCACTTGCTCAGGCAATTGTGTCAATCATGAGATGTCAAGTACCACACCAGATATTGTTTTTGCAGTAGAAGCAATAAGTTGATATTGATCCAATCCTGGAGAAACAGTCGGAAGCAGTTTTAGAACATAAGTGGATGTTCTAGGGATATGATAACGACAGCCTCATTCGGGAGACAGTTATCATTCCAGGCTTCCAAGGTGACCTGGACGGCAGGGAGGTTGTCAGAGTTATAGTTTTTCCTTTTGATGAGGGGAAGTATTTTGGACAGGTGGTCCAAGGCAATACTGAGGGAGGCATGGTGCAGGACACTGATTAAGTTCAGTTGACGATACAGTCTAAGAGGTTTGGATTTGGAGTTCATTTATGAGCTAGGTCCCATCAGACATCCAGACACATTCTGAGACAGGTATTGCTCATTTCGGGAAATGGCTTTCTCCGCGAACATGAGATATAGAGAGACATAGAAAGAAACATCAAAGCGGATCCACTCACTGAGGCTATTCTTCGAACGCAATAGTTTCGCAAACTAGCTTTGTGAAACTGACTAGTAGAGGAGTTAGGTGTTCGATATCACACGGGCTGTGAGTATGCGACATCGCAATAATTAGCCTTGAGTGCAAGTGGGAGATTGTTGGAGATAGTGCCCTAAGAGTCAATTATTGGATCACATGAACGTGATTGCAATGATTGAGGGAGGACCTGTCCCAGTAGGACAGTCTTACTCGAGATGATAGTATGCTATCTGGTTTATCTTTATCATCGTGTACTGCTTTAGGTGACCTGACATGTCGCTATTACACGTTGATAGAGCCCCTAGGATTCTTGCTTGACTGCTAGCAATATGAGGACGATCATATACGTGGGAGCTGGTAGTCTATAAGCACATCCTTAAAAGGTCCCTAGTCGTGGGAGTTTCGAGACAGGGCATCAATTCTCCAGAGTAGACTAGTGTATATAGTCGAGACCCCGACGAGGGGCGGTGGCCGGTCTCACAAGCCACTGGTGTCAGTTGGTTCACCTAAGATGTATACAGGTGCTCATTGGGTTATGAGTACACCGGACAGGACTCGCCGGGAACATGCTAGTTGGTCTTATACCTGACGTCAGATAGCAATTCCCTGGTGACATGTGTACAGGTTAGTTCATCGACCTGGGGATCGTCATTTGTCTCGTGTGAGTTCCCACTGTACTTTGATTACTACCCTACCACGCTCAAAGGAGACGTGCAAACAGGTTTTAGTTGGGTACAGTCCCGAGCCACATGGAGGCAGTGAGCGGATCTTCAGGGGTTCGTCTCTCCCGGTATTAGGGGTGAGGTCGCGCTGTGTCTAGGAGAGCCATTACACGAAGCCCTCGGCCGAGGCAGGAGATTTACTGGTAGGTATTCCAGTAGTATCTCAGGGTGTTCTGGGCTACACTCCGACACGACTTGTACCGCTTTTGGGGGTCTGACTTTCACCAACCCCCTAGGCCCGCCATGCGATGCTCATAGACGAACGGACCAGACTGTACGGATATTGTCACTGACAGGCTCAGTAGGGTGACAGGATGAGTTCGCTCATCGACGTCCCTTTTAGTCAATAGCTGGTGGCTAATCACGTATGGTTAATACCTCTGACGTGCTAGTGGTTAAATCCACAGCCATAGTATTGACGAGTCTTTAGAGTCCACCACACATTCAGTTACTCAAGTTTCGGGCGAAACGCTATAGAGGCCGTATGGAGATATGGCAGGGTTCGATCAGATACGTGCGGTATTGCACGCATCAGGATCGGACGGTTAGTACTAGAGGCCGTATGGTTATATGGCAGGGTTCGATCAGATACGTGCGGTATTGCACGGATCAGGATCGGTCGGATATTACTAGCCAGCTTTGGTTTAAGCCGGATCCTAGTATAGTACAGTGTAGATTTTGTCTCATTGCATTTGTATTTCGGTCGGAATACAAATGCGGGTGTGTATACACAGTATCGGGGTTTTCTTATAATTTATTACGGGACCAGTTTTCTGGAGTTGCCAGTTTGCTTTCTGTTTCGGCCATATTTCTTTGTATCGTTCCTTGGCCGAAGTTTGGTGGAGGAGGGCTTATTTGCAATTGTGCAAATAAGCATTTGTGGAGGGTGGTGATTGCATATTGTTGTATCATGATAGCTCTTCTTTGACCTTGACTTCTATCTTCATCATGGCTTGACTTTTGTAGGACATGATTGTTGATGATGATGAAGGGTGAGGTTGGTGGAGTGTTGGTGTTTCTTTGTGATCATTTCTTCATATGATAACCATTCCTCTCTCTCTCTCTTGCATGATTTAGTGAGTAGCTCCCCTCATTTTTAATACACTCTCTTTCTCACACCAAGTGATGGACGGCCAAACATGAAGGGGGCTGTCCCAATTTTTCATGTGGGGATTTTTGGTCTTTTAGCTTCACAAAAATCCCATAGTTCCACCTCCAAAGTATAGTTCATTCTCCTCCACAAAATGGCAACCTGCATGAACCCCAAAATGAGACATGGTTCTACACACATTCTACAGCAAACCTTGGGCACGTCGGCTCGCCAACTTCGTGCCCGAGTTGCCTCGGTATAGAGGTGGGAGCCCGTAAAAGAAGCAGGCGACGTGGTGCCCTTCCGGCGAGGAGGTGGAGACCAGACATTCCGCGGGAGATCGGGACGACGGCGAGAAGACCGAAGGACACGGATCACTCGGTATATCTCCCTTCCCCATCTTGTTGTTAGCTAGGACTAGTTAATGGTACGATCCGGGTTTTAGTGCGCGGTGGTGCCGGTTTGAAAAATTAAAGTTAACCATCGTTTCCGCATTTGGCCTCGGGATGGAGGCCGGGGCGCCACCGTACACTTACACTCCACAGTCCGTTACTAGTTTTAAGACATTACGGTCGAGGTTAAGGACATCATAGTCCATGGGCTTAAGGACCCCACAGTCCGACATTAGTTTTAAGACATCACGGTCGAGGTTAAGGACATCATAGTCCAATGTTAGTTTTAAGACATCACGGTCGAGGTTAAGGACATCATAGTCCATGTGTTTAAGGACCCCACAGTCCAATGTTAGTTTAAAGACATCACGGTCGAGATTAAGGACATCATAGTCCATGAGTTTAAGGACCACACAGTCCATAGAAATGTATGGTTATCGGGACCCGTCACCTCTCTGATGACGTTGAGGGATTACAACGACAAATATCAGAGGAGTGAAGAGATGTACCTTCAAACCAAAGTAGATTAAATGATCTATAGCCCAGTTTGGAACTAAGACCAATTAATTAAATTATGAGCACATTGGCTCAGTCAAGTCTGAATTGAGAGGTTATGGCCAACTTGGGCTAATTCCAATTAAGTTTGAAGAATTGGTCCTTTGTTGGACCATTAACCCTTGTCTGGGTTCGAGCCCACATTATTTAGCAATGCTAAACATTTTCATCTCAATTTTGAGATTCATTTGGAGGAGGGGCTTTTACCTCTGGAAAATTAGCCAATTTGGCTAAAAGCAGTGTTAAGCACTAAAGAAAAACAGTGTTAAACACTGGAAATAAAATTGTCAGATTAGTGTTTAAACACTAGAAGAGGGAGGGGTCACGTGGAAGCATGTGACACCATCAAAAGGTGGGGCCAGATCCCCTTATTTTGTTCTCAGGATATTCAGATAAGTGTTAAACACTTTTGGTTTTCAGGCCATCATGTGTGGGCACGTGATGGGCTTCCAGTCATTAATTATTAAAGTGTTTTATTAGGGGTCACATGGGGACACGTGAGGACGCCCAAGAATGACTCTGCCTTTGGATTTGTTCTCTTTTGTTTTGAGGGTCACGTGGGATCACGTGAGGCATTGTCTCCGAGCTTTTTTCTTTCTTATTTTGGGGATCTTTTCAGGGGCCACGTGACCTTTGTCCTTTGCATGCATGGAGATCCTTCATGTCTCTTTATTTTTAAGAATTGAATTCTTTTATAGGGTTAAACCCTAATTATGATTTTGGAGGAATTAAATTTCTATTGTGAAAGAATTAAATTATTATATAGGGTGTAACCCTAATATCATTTAGGAGGAATCTGAGAGAATTAAACTCTCAATTAGGGTTAAACCCTAGTTCTGTGCATCTTAAAGGAATTAAATTCTTATAATTGTAGGAGAATTAAATTCTCAGATAGGGTTTAAACCCCGATTTCATCATGAAGGAATTAAATTCCTATGAGTTTGGGAGAATTAAATTCTCATATAGGGTTAAACCCTAATTTTGTTTTGGGAGAATTAAATTCTCTAAACTCAGTTCTCCCTCTAAGTTTTGGATCTGCATGGCAGGATCTCAACCCGATGAGAATTAAATTCTCATCTTATGGGGAGATGTGCTCTGTGCAGATCTTCAACCAGAAGAAGAACTAAGTTCTTTTGTGTAGAAGAGTTAAACTCTTAGATTTGAGAATTAAATTCTCTATTTGAAGTTTTGATCCCTTTTCCTTTCTCACCTAGGGTTTTTCTTTGCAGAGAATTAAATTCTCCTTTTTTTTCTCTCTGAAATTTCAAGATTCCAAAGCTCTCTCCAAAACTCTCTCTCTCTATCCTCTTCTCTTCTCTTGTCTCCTATTTATAGGAGAAGGAAAAGAATCAATTTGTTTAACAAATCTTTCATTGAAAGATCTTGTTTTTTTTCATAATTAATCCGAGCCTTTAGATTATTAGATGAATTTTATTCACCGTTGGATTTTCAATCCAAAGATATTCTGTTTGTTATTTCTGGTGAGATTTAGGGAAATCTTTCCTTGTCTAAGATTTTTCCATAAATTGGTGATATTTAATCACCCCTGGATTTTAATCCAACGGTTCTCCTTAATCCTTTCTCATTTGGAAAGATTTTGGAGAAATTCAGAATTTTAATTCAATTAAACTGTAAGGCTTTCAAAGCCTGTCACGTGCTGGAACGTGACCCTTGGTCACGTGTGAGCACGTGACCCTCGTTGAGGTATTTTCTGATTTTTTAGAATTAAATTCTATTTAAACTGCAAGGCTTTCAAAGCTTGTCACGTGTGAGCACGTGACCCCAATTGAGTCATCTTTCACCCTTTCTTTTGTTTTTCGTCTCTGTTTGGTGAGATTTTAACCATCACGTGACCCTTGGTCACGTGTGAACACGTGATAACTCATTGAGGTAATTCCTGATCTTTTAATCAGGAAACAAATGCCCCTACAGCGTTGCTCTCTCGTGTCTGCACGCGAGTGCAGCGCTGTCACTTTTGTGACCGTTGGATCCATCTGGGGAATCGGGAAGATGAAGTGTTTCCATCACATCCTATAAATGCAGGGGTCTCTTCAGAAGCGCCTCCACTCTTTCATCTTCCTCCTTTGGCTATCTTTTCTTTTGAGAATTTAATTCTCGTTTCTCAGAGCTTAGTTCTCTGCTTCGAAAATTTCCAGAGTTTAACTCTGTTAAAAAGATTCCCTTTTCTCAGGTAATGATCTTGAACGGCTGAAGAACTTTCATACATTTGAACTCTTTAGATTTTAAATCCACACCAAAGGTTTTTCCCTTTTTAACAAGAACCCATTTCTCTTTAAGTTCTTTAACAAGAACAGAGAACCATTTAACCTTCAAATAGTAGATCTCTTAGGGTTTCTCTAATCTTTAGGGATCGGTGGTGGTGCTTGTCTTTTCCATGGAATTTAATTCCATCATCAAAAAGCTCTGGCTATGGGAAAAGAATTTCTGGGAATTTAATTCCTTTTTTTCAAAAAGGAATTTAATTCCTATGAAGAACTAAGTTCTTCTCAGGGGACTTCTTGGGTTTTCTTTCCCTGAGTCGTCTTCTATAACCAAAAAGAAGAAGTTTGCAATGTCTCTTTCTGGGAATTTAATTCCCTTGATTCTGTTTGATTTGCCACAGAGTCCAAGATGAATTTCTTTTTAGGGGAATGTGTAGGGTCATTTTAAATCCGCTGCTTATTTAATGAGAATCTTCCTATTGTCTCATTATAATTGTTTTGCCTCACCATTAGCCAGCCGCCATCATGATTTTATGGGACCCACGTGTTTTGTAACTAATGGTCCCATAAAATGAGTCCGCTGTCGCTTTCTTCCACTGTCTTTTTATATGTATATATTTATAATCATATATATATATATATATACACTGTTGGCTTTGCTTTTAACAGTTTCCCCTTATTTTATTTTAGGTACAATGACTTCCATTCCGTACTTTCCTTCCACTCGCTCGGAGACCGCTTTTCTTCAGTCACCATCTAATGAGGAAGTGATGGTGATGATCAGGGCTCATGACCCGAACTGCACCAACTTGCTTTTGTAGGGAACCTGGTATGGTCATATTATCCGGGGTCGTCGGAGTTTTCTTTGCGAAGTGACGATGGAGCCTACCTTTCCATTCCTGCCTATGGATTGACCAGGGACTGTCTTCGCTGTGGAAATGCCGAATTGGACCCCGATGGGATGACTTGACCTTCGACGACTGGCATTCCAAACCATCTGATACCGGCTATAGATATTTTGGGGCGCCGCATTTGCCAGGGTGAGGCCCAGCCATGGGGGCGGATCTACAAAATAGGGTTCACCCCTCGACAACCCACGGGCTACCTTCTTTGGGCTCACTACATCCTATCCGCCCACCGCGCGTGACTGCAGAAGGTTAGGCTTTATCAGGCGATCTATGCGTCCCTCTTTCACTACTCGTCTCCTCACGTCTGGTGGGTTAAAGCCTTCCTGAACCAGTGGAATCTCCCCACCAACACTTTCCTCTTGGGGGACCGTGAGGTTTCAATTTCTTTGGAGGAATTTCGTGAGATCTCGGGGCTGCCAATCAGAGGGACACTTTACGAGGAATTTCTGCCTTCTGATGAGTACGTCTTTGAGACCGAGCCCGCAACGCTCGACGGCTTGTCTACCGAGAACGCCGTCCGCCATAAGCGTCCGAGTTTGATCAAGGCACTGGGCATCTTTGACAAACTGTTCACAGAATCTGAGGAGCAGGGCGTCACTTTCAAGAGCTTCATCGCTTGCTTCCTTCGCAAGGATGTCCTGTCGAAGACGGCTCCCAAGTTTGCAAGCATCAACGATCCCTTTGGGTTTGGTTTGAACAGGCGGCCGACTAAGGAATCAGATTTACCGCAGTATTATATTCCTATCATGTCGCCGGTATCTTTCGAATCGATTGCAGCTCCCGGCATGGACGAGGAGACATTCTTTGTGGGCTTTATCAGTGTATGGCTTAGCTGGTTCATCATCCTTATGCATCGCCGCTTCATGAGAGTCTCGGTTATCTATCCGGCTCATCGTATCGCTAAGGGGACACGGCTGGCCATAGGCATCCCGGCGCTAGCGCATCTCTATCATAGATTGGGCGCCGCCGCTAACACCTCTGTTAGTTATATATATGCCCTAGAGGCCATTACTATATATATGTTGTATATTGTAGTGGATGCTTGGACATATATAGGGAGGACTTTCTTGCTCGACATGATAGTATGCTATCTGGTTACTTTTTACCTTAACGTGTATACTGATTGTCTCTCTGTTACATGTTGGTAAAGCCCTTAGGATGTGTACTTGACTACATGGACTATGATGCGGATCATACTAGTGGGGACATGGTAGTCCATAGGTACATCCTTCAAGGTCCCTAGTCGTGGGTATATCGAGACGGGGCATCGATATACCAGAGTCGACTAGCGTATACCTTCTCGACCCATACAGATGGGCGATGGATGATCCCATATCCATTGGTGTTTAACATCAGAGATGATACACGGGTGCTCAGTGGAGACTGGGTACACTGGTCGGACTCGCCGAGAACTCCCAGATGGTATTATACCTTACGTCAGATGGCAATTCTCTGGTGACACTGGTACAGGTTAGTCTGTAGACCCGAGATCGTCATAGAGTCTTGTGTGATTGCCACTGTGCTTTGATTTCCACCTTACCACGTCCAAGAAGGCGTGCAAAACGGTGGTTTTTGGATACAGTCCCGAGTCACATGGAGGTAATGAGCGATAGGAGGGGTTTCGTCTCTCCCAGTATTTGGGGTTGATATTGCGCTGTGCTCGATTGGCCATAACAGGGAAGTCCCTGGCCATGGCTGGTTTAGAGATTTACTGGTAAGTGTTACCCGTAGTTTCACGACCCGTTATGCGCCTCATATCGGCATGACTTATCGGTTATTGAGGTCTGACGTTTACCACCCCTAGACTTGATATGCAACATATCAGACGAGGAGACCGGACTGTACGGTAGTGTCACTGTCAGGCTTTTTGCAGGAGTTGGAGCGGGCTTGCTTGCTGATCTTTTGATCGCTCAATACCTGGGTAGCCGTTATGTCCAACTAGTACTGCTGACGGCTTGTGGGTGTTTGATATGATCATCACCTACTGTCGGCGTATTGACGAGTCTTTAGAGTCCTACAAAGAGATTGTACCGGCTCAGGCAAAACGAGATAGGAGCGCATATGTGATATGTGAGGGACCGAGAATGATGCGAGTATGTGATACCGTATTCAATTCTTGCGATGATTGTATCGATTGGTTGTATGCGATATAACGTAGTTATCGAATCAAGGATTGATTCGATAAGTCGATACATTGATATTAGTCGGTTGTATGCGATATGACCGGATCGTTAAATCAAGTGTTGATTTAATGATTTAATGTATAATTATATATTTGATATATTACTTTACATTAACTAGTATTGGTTCACTTAAGATTGATTTTCTCACTTGTTGTGCACAAGTTGTATATGTGATATATTGTTGTGCACAAGATTGTATCATGTTTGATGATACATGCAAACTTGGGTGTGTATGCTTTAAACCATAGTTTAGGTTAATGGTTAAGGTTTTATTTATTTAATTTTGGAAAAACTAAATGGTGGCTTTTTTGTTTCATTGCTAGAAGCTTCATGAAGCATGCTAGCATCTTTGAAAAAGTCTTGCCATTTTGTTTTATCCTTAACCTAACCATCAACCTAAACCCTAGTTTATTCTCTACAAGAGTTAACCTCACCCATGATTGCATTATGATAAGTCTTCACTTGATTTTCTATTATGTGATTATTCTTTCATTCTTTTCTTTTCTTCTTCTTCTTCTTCTTGAAGAAAAAGAGATAGCTTGCTAGAAAATATCAAGTGAAGATTAAGTGTGAGAAATCAAAATCTAAAGAGTACCCATTTTCTATCTCACCATCCTCTACTAGACTAGCACTTTAGTTTAGGGTGTTTGCTTCACTAATTCTTTGATTAGTGAGGTAGAAGCTCGAGTCCGTATTCCCTCGACGTAGATCATCTTCGGCATCGAAGACTTCAAGCGATCCCGTTGCAACTTCTCAAGGAGCCGTCCGAGAGTCCGGGAGTTGGATTATCGCAGCGAAAGTACGTCGTCACGGAGCTTTGGAAGTGGTGGACCGGATCTACAAAGGTTGTAGTCCCTTCCCTTAGTGATAATTGTTATCTACTAGCTTTATGTTTCGCCTAATATCTAGTTAACGATCTTGCTTCGGGTTGTTAGGCACCTAAATTTTTTAATCCGGCATGGTCGATGCCTTGTAGAGCCTCCTTAGTGTGCCTAGTTACCCTACGACCTCAACTCCCTGTGTGGACGTAGTAAACTTCTCCCTTCACTACTTTACATCTTGGATTGAGATGCACATGTTGGGGGCTTTTGCTGTGCATCAGAGACCTGATTTTTATGACGCCTACACTTTTCCGCGATTCATGCGGCTGGTGGACGCTGCTGCTCCCGAACCGACTCAGTTCGGGGCTATTTGCGTGTTGATTGCTCCCTATGCTAGCGCGGGCGGATGGGCATTTATTGATCGGGTTCTATCTGCTCCTTCAGGTCCGATTCAATAACTCCATGACTAGTCGAAAGGTGAGGTACCTTCTCTGAAGCATCGGGAGGCCACGCACTTGTACGCGATTAGACCAAGCTATCTGGTATTCCGTCAGAACAGTGCGGCTCTTTTCATGCGGTACAATCCGCATCGCTTCGCCCGGCAGCTTGGATATAATCAGGGCGTCCCCTTCGAGGCTTTTACAGTTGCGCCGATCCCTTCACCCGCAGCTGTTCGTGATGCTGCTCATCACTTCGTGAGGCTGAACACCGGTTCTTACTTCATGATCCCCGAAGCAGATCATATTCCCCGACGCGTGGGGTCTTTCACAGGTTGGTATCTTCATCGGGTCAACCCAGTTATTGCTGAGGAGAAGAGGTTGCTTCTTGGCTATGGCGCTCTTGCTCCGGCTCAGGCCGTAGGAATTCCGTTGCGGCCGCACGCACCGGTCCGCTTTTCCCTGAGGGACACCAATGTTGCGCTCATTCCAGGGGATTCGGAGGTGGACCTTACCCCCACAATTGGTATGCCGCTGGAAACCCGGGCTCAGTCAAGGGGTAAAAGGGCACCAGTAGTAGTACCGCCGGCGGCGGCGTCGACAATGGCCGTGTCGTCCTCTGCAGCACCGCCAAGCGAGAGTGCTGCAAATGAGGGTGTTGAAGGTGAGGTGGGTCGGCGTCGTGCCAAGGCTCCATGGGGGAGGAAACGGTCATCTTCAGCGGTCGGTTCTGGATCCAAGCGGCGGAGGAAGGTGGCTACCAACCTGCTCGACTCTTTAGTACAGTCTGAGCCCATTCTTTAGGATGAACCGTTGGCCATGCAAGAGTCGGAAGCTGGCTTACTTTTTCCGAGTTCAGCTGCCGAGGAAGCTGCACAATTGGCTGAGGCTATAAGATGTTCTAAAGACGAGTCTCAGAACGTAAGGGTTCCGAAGAAGCCCTATCCCGCCGTAATCTTTTATGAAGACCCTTCGTGGATCCGGGAGCGATTCATCGGCCCTTTGGAGGAATGGGGCGAAAGGGACCTTAAACAGGCTGCTTCGGAGGACGCTGCGGATGCGCTTTCATTGTGGACTGGCGGCCACGAGTCCACCCTTGAACCTCGGTAAGCACACCTTCTTGAGAAAGAGCATCGGCTTGAGCAAGCCATACTGAGAGCTTCCTTGCGCGTCGGTATGTTCTTGTATTTCTTTGTAATACTTCATATTGTCTGCACTTGTATATATGTATTCTTATTCTTGTGTGAACTGTGCAGAGACTTCGGCGATGGGAAAGGTTCCCACGGGTTTGTTGACCGTAGAGCCTGCTGATACCCCTTGTGAAACACTGCTCAATGTGGAGGGGGTTGATGAAACGGCCCCTCTTGCGATAGAGCCTCCTGCGGTGGTTCTTGCTCCCGAAGCACTCGCTCCTTCGGGAGAGGCACCCCTGGTGGTCGCCATCCCAACGGATCTTCCTGAGGGTGGCCCAGAGGCTGGGATGGAGATAGTCGAGACCACCCTCCCTTCGTTGGAATCCACAGTGGCTGTCGCTGCTCCTTCCTCAGAGGCCGTTACACCAGCTCGTGTCCTTGATACTGTGCCTGAGGTTGCGGTGGAAGCCGTTGAAGCTGCTATCCCTCCAGCTCAGAATGGGAGGAGCGTCGAAGGTAACCTTCCACATTTTAAACTAGTAATCTTTCCGTTATCTGAACTCTTTTGTCTTTTCAGAATTGCGCGGACTAGCGGCCTCTATTGCCAATCTGTCTCCCCGGCAATCCTTTCAGCGTCTACTAGAGATGGCCGCTCCGCAGGCGATATCTCCTCAACGCATCGTCCTCTCGTCTGGGCAAGGTGAGTGTTGTTTACCATCTTTTCATAGCATTGTTGTTATTTCACAAAATGACATTGATGTCCTTTACAGTTCTGGAGGCCGACGACGAGGTTGAGGTTCTCGAAGGACCAGGGGAGCTTTCAGCTCCTTCTTGCATGACTATGGGTAAGTGAAGTCTCAATACTGTCCCACTTGTTCTTTTGCTTAAAAGTTTCACTGATCTTTTATAAATCTGAACAGCCCTACCAGTTCTCACAGCGCTGGAGTCGCGCATCGTCATGCCGCCCAGCCCTTATGCTTTGCGAGCCTCCGACCGTCTGGTGAAATTAAGCCTCGACTCCCTGTCATCCATGATCGAGGAGCTTCGTGCGGGCAGTGTAATCACAGCCAAAGCGTTTGCTGCTGAAGCTAACGGCTCTCTTCCCTTTCTTGCTACCTATCATAGTGAGGCGGTGGTGCAAGTCTGGGTTGAGTTTTGTCGACAGGTGGAGGCTTGCTTGCATGTGCTTGAGTGTACCCGCCTTTCTTCGGAGGCTGCGGCTGCGAAGGCGAGCTTACGGGGCTTAATCGAGCGGTGCGCGGCGAATATGGTGTCATGCGAGAAGAGGCTCGGCCGCAAATTCTCAGAGAGAGAGAGCTGGTTTCGAAGGCGCTGAACGAGCTCCAAGCCAACCTTACGGCCAAAGCCAATGAAGCGTATGAACTCTGGCGAGTGCTTCAAGAGGCTATCAAGGAGGTGGTGGCCATCGACAAAGCCGCCGCATTCACTCGCGAACGGGTTGAGGCTCACAAAGCTACCGAGAAAGAGCTCAAAGGTCAGCTTGCCTCGTATCAGGCCCAGCAGGCTCAGGCGGAGGCCCTTCTTCTGGCGATACTGAATCACGAAGGCATGGCTCAGCGAAAGAGGGATGAGCTGACCAAGCTGCTAAATCGTCCGCCAGCCTGAAGACTTGTATATCTTTTTTTCTTCTTTTGTACATACTCCTGAATGAGAGTATATTTTTGTTTTTTCACGAATTGTACTTTGTATCCATTTTGGTTCATGAATAAAAGACATATTTTTCTTCTCAATGGTGTGTCCCTTTTTATTGAACGTATTCTGCGGATAGTCTATCTTGATTTCTTTGCAGGACAACGATGGCTTAGGATGCAGGGTTAAGCTCTGCCTCCTGAGACTTTTCAACTTTATGAGCCGTGAGGGTCTCATAAAGATTTTTTCTCCCTACAGGCCGGGAGGATCCCGTAGGTGTAATTTCTCCTTAAGAATTGTGAGGATTCCTAAGCGCGTTTTCTCTTGAAAGTCGTAAGGATCTCACCAGAGAATTTTCTCCTTTACGAGTCGTGAGGACCCGCAAGTGATGGGTGAAATTGCCCTTATCCGTATTTCACGGGGTCAGGTGTTGCGCTGGATGCTTCCCACGGGTTCACTGCTGTGTTTGGCAAGGACCAGGCTCCGCTCTGGATGTTTTCCGGGGTACCGTAGTTTAAAGACATCGCGGTCGAGGTTAAGGACATCATAGTCCGTGGATTTAAGGACTCCACAGTCCGTTGTTAGTTTTAAGACATCACGGTCGAGGTTAAGGACATCATAGTCTGTGGATTTAAGGACTCCACAGTTCGTTGTTAGTTTTAAGACATCACGGTCGAGGTTAAGGACATCATAGTCCATGGATTTAAGGACTCCACAGTCCGTTGTTAGTTTTAAGACATCACGGTCGAGGTTAAGGACATCATAGTCCGTGGATTTAAGGACTCCACAGTCCGTTGTTAGTTTTAAGACATCACGGTCGAGGTTAAGGACATCACAGTCCAATTTTTGCTCTGGATGCTTCCTACGGGTTCACTGCCGTATTCGGCGAGGACCAGGCTCCGCTCTGGATGCTTCACACGGGTTCACTGTCGTACTGTGCGAGGACCAGGATCCGCTCTGGACGTTTTCCACGGGGTCATTTCCGCGTTCCACGCAACCAGGAATTTTTCTCTAGATGCTTCCCACGGGTTCACTGCCGTGTTCGGCGAGGACTAGGCTCCGCTCTGGATGCTTCACACGGGTTCACTACCGTGCTCTGCGAGGACCAGGATCTGCTCTGGATGCTTCACACAGGTTCATTGCCGTGCTCTGCAAAGACCAGGCTCTGCTCTGGACGTTTCCCACAGGGTCATTGTCGCGTTCCACGTAACCAGGAATTTTGCTCTAGATGCTTCCCGCGAGTTCACTGCCGTGTTCAGCGAGGACTAGGCTCCGCACTAGATGCTTCACACTGGTTCACTGCCGTGCTCTGCGAGGACCAGGATCCGCTCTGGATGCTTCACACGGGTTCACTGCCATACTCTGCGAGGATCAGGATCCGCTCTGGACGTTTCCCACGGGGTCATTTCCGCATTCCACGTAACCAGGAATATTGCTCTAGATGCTTCCCACGGGTTCACTCCCATGTTCGGTGAGGACTAGGCTCCGCTCTAGATGCTTCACATGAGTTTACTGACGTGCTCTGCGAGGACCAGGATCCGCTCTGGACGTTTCCCATAGGGCCATTGCCGCGTTCCACGTAACCAGGAATTTTGCTCTAGATGCTTCCCACGGGTTCACTGCCGTGTTCGGCGAGGACTAGGCTCCGCTCTAGATGCTTCACATGGGTTCACTGCCGCGCTCTGCGAGGACCAGGATCCGCTCTGGACGTTTTCCATGGGGTCAGAAGTGACATAATCCGCGTTCCACGTAACCAGGAAGGGTTAACTTTATCCGCACTTCATGGAGTTGGGGTTTGACTCTTGGTTATCTGTGCACTGCCGAATCATGGAACTGGGGGTTGCCGCTGTTCCGCTTTGCTTGACGTTGTGTCTGTTGTAATGAGACGAGTGTTGAGATGATCTCTAGGCTATCTGTGAACAATCGAAATTTGGCTTCTTCTTTTGATGAAACTTGGGGAGGAAGGGTGTGATTCCCTCTTTGTTTGTGCCCCTGGATTGTATACAGGGACTGCTGTGATATCACCTGTAGGGCATAAATTTCATTTTTATTTTTATTTTATTTCTTTCCGCGTTTCTCTATCATTTCAGCCTTTTATATCGCGATTGCCCAATCATTTCGGCTATTTTTCGCGGTGCCCAATCATTTCGGCTATTTATTTTATTTTTACTCGCTACTTTTTATTGCGAGTCGCCCAATCATTTCGGCTATTTTGCATGCATACTTTTTTTTACTTGCTGCTTCTGTTGCAAGTTGCCTCATCATTTCGGCTATTTCGTATGCATGTGTGGCTCGCTAGCTTTTCGCTGCAAGTTTGGAATTAGACATCGATTTCGGCATCAGCATCGCTACAACTGGGATATTTCCAGGAGCGAATCATCATTCGCCTCTGTCGATATCGAACAAAAGTGGATTAGCGAACGGGGTTAGGATCCTGTCGACTAAGGCTTTTGACTTCTTGAGCCGTAAGGGTCTCATAAAAGTATTTCTCCCTACAAATCATGAGGATCTCGTAGGTGGTTTTTTTATCCTTAGGGATCATGAGGATTCCTAAGTGCATGGTCTCTTATAAGTCGTAAGGATCTTACAAGTGTGCTTTCTCCTTATAAGTCGAGAGGACTTACAAGGGCTGTTCACCATATAGACATATCCCTAGTCATGGATGGGACTTTGTTAGGGAAATGTTTATTCGCGCCCGTGGATTGTAGACAAGGGTCAGCATTGAGCCGCTTGTAGGGCAGTATTGAAGGTTGTGGGGGCTGCTTAAGAACAGGTTCAGATCCCTGTATCTTAAGACTTTCAAATCTTATGAGCCGTGAGGGTCCCATAAGAGGGTTCTCCTTATGAGTCGTGAGGATCTCGCAAGTGTAATTTCTCCCTAGGGATCGTGGGGATCCCTAAGTGTGTTGCTCCCTTGTGAGTCATAAGGATCTCACGTGGGTGGTTTCTCCTTACAAAGTCAAGAGGACCTTGCAAGTGTCTTTTAACGAGGTTGCGCCCCTTCGGGTTTTCACAAACACTCGCCGGTAGCCCTGCTGTTTTTACTCACGGAGCCCTTTCGGGTTTTCATCCGTGCCCATTTTGCTTATGGACATACCGTTTTTTTTTTATCAGCTTTGGGATGCTGCAATCCGCCGTAGTTTATCGACATCTCGATCAACAGCTAGTTTTAGCAAATAGTGGACCGTTGGTTGTTTAAGGACGTTTCGGTCCGTTGTTAGTTTTAAGGACGTTTCGGAAGTCTAGGTATCTACTTAAGTGGTCTGCTCGTACCATTCCAAAAAGAGCTGCGCTGTTCGTTGTTAGTTTAAGGACGTTTCGGTCCGTTGTTGAAGAAGGCATGTCACTACTTATAGAGTTTAGGCTTAGGAAGATAGCGAGCGGACATAGTCGTCGTCATCTATCATTGACCTAGGCCGTGACTCGTTAGGCATAGTATTTCTTTAGGAAGCGACCATTTATTGGCCTGAAGGGCCTTTCGCCATGCATGTCCATGAGTAGATAGGCTCCACCGTGGTAGACCTTGTCTATAATGTACGGGCCTTCATAATTCGGCTCAAATTTCCCTCGTTTAGCATGATTGGGGATCATGGGTCTTTTGACTACTAGCACGAGTTCGCCCCAGCGGAATGTCCTTGGCCTGGTCAATCTTTCGTAGGAGCGCGTCATCTTTGCTTTATAAGCTTCCAGATTTTGTTGCGCTACGAGCCGGGTCTCATCAAGGGCATCGAGCTCCTCAAGCCACAGGTGAGCATTCTCTTCGTCCGTCAGCTCGTAATGGACTGCCACTCGTAGAGATGGTAGCTCTATCTCGAGGGGGAGTACCGCTTCTGTACCGAATACCAATGCGTATAGAGTTGTGTTCGTGGCTGTCTTGAACGTAGTTCGATATGCCCAGAGAGCTTCATGCAGTCTCTCGTGCCAGTCCTTCTTATTTCGGGACACCTTCTTCACGATCTTCGTCAAGGTCTTGTTGAAAGCCTCAGCCAGACCGTTAGCTCGAGGATTATAAACTGAGGAGTATCTCCAGTCTATGTTGTGCTGTTGTGCGAAGCGGCTGATCTTATGTCTTCTGTAGGCTGGCCCGTTATCGGAGATGATCCGTCTCGGAATTCCAAACCGATAAATGACGTGCGTGTTGAAGAAATGGAGGATATTCTCCGTCTTCACTTCCCTCAACGATACTGCTTCTGCCCATTTGGAGAAGTAATCAGTTGTCGCCAAAATGAATCGATGTCCTCTGGACGATGCCGGTTCGATGGGGCCGATTATGTCAGTCCCCCACATTTCGAACGGCCAGCTAGCCACTGTCGGGTGTAATGGATTTGGATGTTGGTGGATGAAGTCCCCATGGATCTGGCATGAATGGCATTGCTTCGCATATTCGAGACAGTCCTGAATCATCGTGGGCCAGTAGTAGCCCATCCGTTTAATCTTCAACTTCATCTTCGGGCCTGCTAGGTGAGAACCGCAGAGTCCGTCGTGACTTCTTGGACGACTCTTTTTGCTTCTTCAGGTCCCAGACATCTTAACCATAAAGAATCAAATGACCTCTTGTACAAAGTATCGTTGACGAAGGCGAAAGATAGGGTTCGCTTCATGAGCTGATGTTTTGATGACGCATCTTCAGGCGTTCGACGGGATTTGAAGTAGTCCATGAAGACTTCCCTCCAATCTTCAACCTTCTCTTGGTCTTTTACTTGTAGAGCCTTTTGCTCGGTCGCTCCCTTTTCCTCGGATGATTCCGGAGATATTTCTGCCGGTGCGAGGACCCGACGGCTTTGTACCACGATTCTTACGTCATCGAGGTTCTCATCGGCCAATTCTTTAGCAAACTTGGCTAATGCATCCGCTTTGTTATTTTTCGCACGCGGTATGCTTTCCAAGGTGTAGAAAGGAATCCGGGTCAGCAGTTGTTGCACCCTCTCGCCGTACTTCACCAACTCTGGTTTGCACGTTTGGTAGTCGCCATTTACTTGACTAACGACCAGTTGGGAGTCTCCGCATAGGAGGAGGTTTTCAATTCCCATGTCGATGGCAATCTCGAGGCCCGCTATCAAAGCTTCATATTCGGCTTCACTGTCTGTCCTCGGCTCTGTTAAGGAGAAAGAAAAATGCATTATCCCTCCTTGTGGAGTCACGAAGATGAGGCCTACCCCTGATTTGATTATTGGTGTGTTTTGTTTGCGCTTCTTCACAGAGGATGCTCCATCGAAATAAAGTTCCCATCGGGTACCACTTTCGTCGATCGTGTCAAACGCATATTCGTCTGGCAGCTCGCAATTCAAGGGAGAATCGGCCAGTAATGGATGTTCAGCGAGGAAGTCGGCGATGGCCTGGCCTTTCACTGCCTTAAGAGGCCGATAAGTTATGGAGAATTCCATTAAGAGTAAAGCCCATTTAGCGAGCCGCCCTGTCAGTATGGCCTTTGACATCAAATATTTGAGGGGATCCACCTTCGATATGAGACGGACTTCATGTGCCAACGCATAGTGCCTGAGCTTTATTATCGCGAAGATCAGCGCCACGCAGTGTTTTTCGATAGGAGAATAATTGCTTTCTGCCCCCAGTAAAACTCGACTCAAATAGTAGAGGGCTCTCTCCTTCCCTTGGTCGTTTTCTTGTGCCCATAATGCTCCTAAGGAACCTTCAAGGGCGGTTGTATACAGAATGAGAGGCTTTCCCTTGACCGGAGCAGCTAGCACCGGCGGATTCTGCAGGTATTGCTTGATTTCGTCCAGTGCTCTTTGGCATTTTTTATCCAGACGAAAGGAGTTCCCTTCTTCATTAGGTGACTGTAAGGGCGGCACTTGCCAGAAAGATTGGCTATAGATCGCCGGATATACGCGAGCTTCCCTTGGAGAGAATGCAATTGCTTGAGAGTCCTTGGCAGAGGCATCTCCATAATTGCTTTGATCTTTGACGGATCTATTTCGATGCCTCGGTGTCGGACGATGAATCCCAGGAATTTGCCTGAGGACACTCCGAATGCGTATTTC